>OX336895.1:7027466-8227466 GCA_946959425.1 Argyrosomus regius | reverse complement strand
GTGCAAGGATTTGTGAATGTGAAAGAGAGTGAATTTGATTTGTTTGTTTTGCTGTAAACTGTCATCACAAGTATATTGTTATATAATGACATATACTGTATAGTGGAGTTTGAATTATAGATGTTTGTGTTTCTTTCCCAGTTAATCACGATTGAAAACCATGATTGGTTTTATTCTTGAGTTTGTAAATATTGATCCGTTAGTAAATAATAAACAGATGTAAACAGTATCAGAAAAAACAATGACATACATTTAGCTGTTGTTTAGTATTAGTTTATCAGTGTTAATTCATGTGTTCTGAATTTTACAAAGTATTTGTTCAAGTGTCCCAGTAAGCCATGACAGTGTGACAGTGAACCAGCATGCACAATACAAGAACCCTGAAACTGAAGCATCTAAATGGAATTCAGCCAAACCTGTGGTTTTCCTGCTGTCACATGTCAAAATGTCCTCCTGAAAAAGGGTTAGGTTAGTGGTGGTGAGACTGTATTGTTTTCATTTGGATCGCAGATTACGCCTTAAAAGCCATGATTTAGGTGAAGGCCATGATGTTCAATAAAATGTGTGTTCTGTTCTTAAATAATTAAATAATAATTCATTTTTTTTAGCTATAACCTTTTATAACAATTTCTACAACTGATATATAAATTGAGCAACTGACCATTTTGGGATTAGATGACATCAAAACTGTGTTCCAATTTGCAAAACAGTAAATGCATGCTCCTTCACACCGTTTACTCAAAATAAACAATAACACCATGTGATGTCAGACAGCAAAAATACAAACAACCTTCTTTTTTTTAATACGGTTACATCAGCATATAAATGTTCATCCACATTTCACTTACAGTAACAGTTTCTTTGATGATCAAACACTTTCAATAAACAAGCAAATGTGTGACAAATTCAACCTTGGCATCCCTCTGTAGTGATGTCGTGACCTCAGTGAGTGTGACCATGAGAGTTGTGTTTATTCTTTACTTTTATTGAGGTGGACCTTTTATATTCTTGAATGGCTTAAAACCTCTCTTGATCTAAACTGACTTCACCTTGCACCAAAACAAATCTGTTGACTCCACAGAATTTCCTAACTAATATCCACACATTCTCTTGGCTGCATTTCCTACTGTAACATCACATAAATCTTTGGCTGTTGTATTTCCTGTTCTATTTTGGTATCCTTACTTCTAATGTCAGTTCCTGCATGTTCCACATCTGTGCTCATTCACCTGCTCCTGGTTGGGACTTGGACTACCTGCTTGGTTTGGACTACCTGTGTAAGACCACCTAGATTTTCAGTAAAGACTTTGCCTTTTTGAATTCAGCATACTTCTTTGCTGTGTCTGAGTCTCTGATCTACCAGAAAACATTACAGTACAATCTGGCCATGACAGACCCAGCAGAGATTGGCGCTGTGCGCTCCGCTTTCAGTCTCAAGGGAAGAGGCTTCACAACCATGAGCAGATGCTGACAAGTTTGGTCGGCGGGGTCCAATAGCTTGCAGTCCAATAAGACGCCTTCCAAGCTGCTATGGAGGACTAGCTGTGTGACCTCAACACCCAGAATCAGCCAGCCCTGAGCCCTGATCCTCGGGTGCCACAGATTGAGAAGTATGATGGTGACTCAGCTACATGCCTCTCGTTTCTGACTCTCTGCTCCTTAACCTTCGAGTTTCAGCCGTTCTCCTACCGCACTGAATGATCCCGGGTGGCTTTCATGATTACCAACCTTTTTGGGGAGACCCCCGCAGACTGGATCAAGCAGTCCTCTATTTTCTGTTATGGACTTTGAGGAAGGTTTTGGACAACAGCACTCCAGGCAGAGAGGACGCCCATGGACTGTTCATCAACGACTGTTCTTCAACAGGAAAGCAACTGGGTGGCTCACTATGCATTTTACTTCTGCATCCTAGAATTGGATTGACCATTCCTTGTCTGACATTTTCGTGCACATCCTTTCTGACGACTTTAAAGACCAGTTAGCACCACTTGACTTACCCACTGACTTTGACACTCTGGTTGCCTTGGTTTTGAAACCATGGCTACTGGAGGTCATGGTTTCCTCACAGAGTCTTCCCCACTGGTCCAGTCTGCTCTGCCTTCCAGCTCTGTGGGGAGTTCCCATTCTGGGGCCACAGGACTTCTTTGCAGGGATCCCTGTCTGCTTCTCCAAACTGGGGCTGTGCTGAAAGACATTCGCTGTATGCAATACACTGACAATGCATAAGTACCTCATACAATCCTACTTCAAAAAACCCAAACTATCCCTTTAAGGAGTGGAGGTGCATCAACTGCAGGCAGCTTGGGCACTTCCTGGCAGGGGATACAGTAAACATTTGGGCTCATCAGTGAGGTTTCTGAAGCAGAGTCTCATCAATTGGAGCCTGGCAGTCCAACGGGACCTCTTTCAGTCCCCCTGGTGACTGATGCCTTGAACAGCCACTTTGCCATGTGACTCATCGCACTCCACCCCTGCCAACGACTCTGAGCACCTTGCTTTTCATGTTATTGATTCACCTCAGTTGTCGCTTATCCTTGGTTACGAATGGTTGGAGAGACAAAACCTGCAGAAAGACTGGACTGGAGTACTGAGTGTCACTCATCGTGTCTCTAGTCTGCTTCTGCAAATGTGTTCTCCAAGACTCTCTCTCAGACTCTTAAGAAAGTGTTTAACAAGGTCTGTGCCACTTCCTTGCCTCCTCACTGACAATATCATTGTGCCATAGTCCTTCTCTCCAGCGCGTCACCTCCCAATGGTCATTTCTACTAGCTGTCAACCCCGAAGATGGAGGCTATGAATCAAGAGCAACAAATCAGCAAGCAACAATCAACAACTCAACTACTTTGCTAACACAGCCAAACATCAAGCAAGTGCAACAACACAAGACATAGCAGCCTCTTAATATTACTGACTAGTCCAACAGCAAGAAGCCCAGCCTGATATCTGTCTTTCAGCTGTTTATTTCACAAAGCTCTTGTCAATGACTAAAAGTAAGTCCCAGATTTACTCTTGTCCGTCGACTTCTTACTCTGTCACTCTCTCCTTTGATCTTCTTAGCTTCTTCTGTCAACATCTTCTTCATTCTGTCCTCCTGTCCACCGGTTACATTGCCCGCTTACCCAGATCCACTTCTGGCATGACATCAGCTTCACTCCCGGTCAGCACCCCATATCCTCCAACCCCACCATGGGCCTGAAAACCTCCACTTCCCAGTGGTGGGGATGTGGTCTGTCACTCAATGTCATCGTATCCATACTTATGGGGACACATTATATTTAAATATCAGTGAAAACTTTCAGCTCAAGTCTACCTATAAAAAGAAAGAGGCTCTCCATAACAATCTGATGGTAGACAGCATTAATGTAGTATTTTGGCAAAAACAAACATTTTGCCCATGTCTATGATCTGATGTTTTTAATCCTTAATATAATTGATGCAACTGTGCTTTACTCTTATCAACTATTTCCTTTACATTCCCATTAAGTGGCAGAGGTCTTTAAAATTGATGCATAAAAAGCATAAAGTCTCAACAGAATGCACAAAATGAAGTCTCTGACACTCAAAATATCCCCAGACCTCTGCTTGATTTGTGTCCCCAGGGCATGGGTCCGCTGGCAAGGTGTTTCTTATTTTTCCACATTGAAACTTCACTCTACTTGGCACAGTCTTTGTCCTTCTCTCTGTGTGAGCACGCCAGAGAGAAAGAGAGAAAGAGCAGACTGGTAACAGGGCTTGTCATTGTTGGCATCTGGTGGTAGCTAGCTATCTAATTCGCCTAGGCAAGACTTGAAGGCTATGGACATAAGATGCTTTTTGAAAAGAATAAATGCATGAAGGCAACCAGGTACAGGCTAGCAGAGGTGGAAGAAGAGTTATCTCAAGTTGTTTTACCAGCAGATGAGTCAGGACGTGAGAGAGAAACTGCATCATCTACAAGCTCAGGTTGGTGAAGAAGAGGGCTCTTTAGCTAGGCTGTGTCTAGATGGTAACCCTAGATTTGCGAACCTCATGCACGCACATGCCTAGGAACTAGGAAAATCTTCCCAGCTCACGTTTCACTTGCTCTGACAGATATTTGCATTTGAAAGATAAGATATAGCAGGAGAAATATTCTTATCTCTCTGAGTGAAGTGTATCTGCAGTCGTACGAGGAGAAAACCAAGCATGAATTTGATGAGCAACAAACAGTTTGGAAAAACAGTTTTGACAAAACCGTTAGGGACTCACACCATTTATAAAAAGGTATTTCTAAGTCACACCTTTTATGGTTAAAGCAATGTGGATCATCATAAATAAGACCAATTCTGAGGCACCAGTGTGTGACCTGTTTGAGAACCACTGGTTTAACTAGCCTGTACGCACTGTGATATTAGTACCTTGGGCGAGGCATAGAAAGAAAGTTGGGATTACCTTACTTTGGTAGAATTGATTGTTCTTCAAGCCATAATTTGCTTTCCCTGAAGCATTGGTATGAAGCATATGAATCTCTGCAACTGTTTTGGCAACTGAAACAGTGTCAACTCAGGCTAGCTAACTAGCTAGGTAGCTAGCAGTCTACCAGTTCACTTTCAATAGCAAGCAGAAATGTCAAGCTAGCAACAGGTCATTACCATTGCTACCAGCAAGGTTATAATCACTTAATATGATGATTACATTAGTATTATTTATCTTATTACAAAGTAAATTACCCATTATCATACAGTGAAATGTGTCTCGATCAATGTTACTTTTAATTTTTTTAAGAAACAGTGTTTTTTGTGTAATTTCCCCCTACAGATTAGAGTTATATTCAAAAGTAAGGGTGTGTATTCAAAGTATGCAATTTGAAGATTATATGTTGAGGGTTAAAGTATCATGTTATGTCCTTTGTTCATTGTGTATTAATGATATCTAAAGGATTTTTGAGGATAAAAAGAATAAATAAAAGGAAAATTGTTAACTAGGTAAAGCATATAGCAAATGAGAAAATGCTGCAATTGTGTGAAAATCTAAAGATTTCTGCGCTGGGCTAAGCCCCCAATGTTTCAAGTTCCTAACAACGGCTCTGGTACTGGCACAACCAAGTGATTGCCAAGTGATCCCTGTGAAGGTGCAAAAGCACCACTGCTTGCATGCTAGTTACCATAGCAACTGCACAAGCTAGACCTGGATGCTGTCATTACAATTAACCCCTTTCGTCTTTTTACATTTAAACTATTTCTGGTTGTGTATTCAGATACAAACCTTTCACCCAATGCCAATTTGAATTTATCGTCTTGAGTTGTATTTCTGTCTTTGGTTTAGTAGACGTACGTACTTGCTGTTGCTGTTAAGAGATCAGACACTTGAAATTGTAGATTTCAAGCAACTCTTGACACGACTAACGTAATGTAATCTTTTTAGTACAAAAATACACATACTTAACATAAACTACTGAAATATCATTGACTTAATTAAATTAAATTATGGTATTACATGCTTTATATAGTCCAGTATTGATGCAGAGGTGGAAAAAAGCAGGTCTTTAAAGCATTATTACTTTTCACACTAGTGTATCACATGAAGTAATAGCTGCCTCTTCTCTGTCATAGTAATGTGCCCAGCACTGATGTTTTTCTTCTTTTCTTTCAGTGATCTCGCCTGTAAATTTTAGCTCATAAATGTTTTAACTGTTCACCAAGACTTGTTTTTCTTTTGCTATCACGTTTCTATTTGTTTTAACACCTCTTTATTGCATTATGCTATCTTGTCATTTATGATTTGTGAAGAATGCACAGTGTGATGCATTCAAAGACCCAGAACCATTTAAATAGAAATTAGGTAGCCAAAAGCAATTTAGTTTTTACTATTTCTTATTTATGGCTAAAGCCATGAACATGAACCATGAAGAATTATGTCTCTCAGTCAAGGGAACCTCTATATTGAGTGAGGCTACACTTTAGGGGGTCACTCAGCATGGGCAATTTTTCTGGAGCAGTCACAACGCCACATTTTACAAAAGCAAACTTTGAAACATTTGTTTGACTAACTCAGACAGGACTTCATATTAACTTCAGGTAAACTTTGAAATACATTTTTGTACAAAACAAACTGTAGATTTTGACTCCCATCACTTACTGTAAGAACAATAAAAGTAATTACACCAAGCAAGCGAAAGTCTTAAGATGCAGCCTTCTAATGTTCTTATCATCTGCATTTAAAGATACTATTTTCTAAAAAAAAAAACCTCACAGTTATTAAACAAGACAGGTGAAGAGATGTCACATTATGTAACTTTATTATCTTGCCATATCACAACAATCCAATAAAAAGAAATGTCTGAAGAGGTTATTTTTACAGTAAGACAAGCTTAAAACATAATTAAACACAGTACAGACGTGCAAAAGAATTGTTTATTATTTTTGTGTTAGTGTCAGTTCTTTTTAATGTTTGCATGTGATGTGATGTGTTTGGTTTGGATGTAATTTAATTGGGTGTAACGGTGATGTTCTGAATTATGTATTTACTGCATGTAGCGTAGGTGTAAATAAACTAAACAATGATTCAAATGTTTTTCGTGTCTGCAGAAGGGAGGAGCTGTGTTCAACTCAACTCCAGTAGAATAATAATTCGCCATCTTTATGATGTGCAGAGATGAGCTGTTTTCTTTCAAAGTTGCACATATAAAGCAGCAGAGTTCACTCTCATAGACTTTACAGTCAACTGACACAGCGCTGTGGAGATAGGTCTGTTTATGCGAGACTACTCGGCTCTAACTGAACTCAAACTGACAGCTACACTTGCAGAACAAGTTTATCTAAAGGTACCCTCAAAGAAAGGCTTCGAATGTGTGACCGCTGTTATTGTCTAATAACGCACGTTTTCTTCTTTGAAATGCACAGTTAAACAGATTGAGTGGGTGATGATACAAAAGAATGTAATTAGTAGGTGCTGATTTGAAAAAAGACGCATTGGAGAAAATCATAATGACACAGATGACTGAGTCAGGATCCAAAGGACCAAGACATCTGGGCAGAGCTTTAATTCTTGGCTTGCTTAAGCATCAAGAGTAAGAAAGCCAAGAATTAAAGCTCTTTGATGTCACTATTCATTGCAAGATGATGGCACATTCAGCACAGTAAAACCTCAGTGTTCCTGCTAATGATGACAGAGGAGGCCAATATGGCAGCGAGATCCAGGGGAATTCAACAAAATGCTCATTAAAAGGTCTAATAATTAAAATATTGATTAATTAGTCTTACATTGATTTACAGTCACACTTTATCAAAGCGTGAGGCTCTAATTACCGTGCCATTATGCCACAGGCTGACCTACTCATTTTTTGTCACATGTAATGAAAAAGAACATTTCTTTAACTGCTTTTTAAATTTTTGACCTGTAAAATTTTAATGGGGAGTACAGTGGGTGTCGAATCTGGATTGGCAGCAAAGTCATGGGTGGCTAATGTCTGTGAGTCTGGTTAAGTGGCTGTACACACCGGGAGCTGGAACACCTCTCTAGAGGCATTGGTCAGGGTTACTCTGTTTAAGCAAAATTGCATTCACCAGTCTCTACAAAGGCATAATGAATAATTACACAAAACTTGACTTTTCTAGTGTTTCACTGCAACCTTTTTTTACTAAAGCATTAGAACATCTGTGAAACACCCAACCAAAATGTTTTTAAGAAGCACGGAAATGCAGTTATCAAAGTTCTTTGATACAAGCACTTTTTGTGGCTGTCATTTGGTGGTTAGTTAATGAAGAGGTGTTGAACAGGAATTGAATCCTATTTTCCACTCCATAGAGTCAGAAAATGGTACTTCAGACACTCAGGAATCCCAATTTTGCTCCTGAAATTGGAAATGTGTAGACATGAGAGTGAGGTGCAAATCATCAACAAAGTTTTGGCTGACCAGTGGCAGGATACGGTGCTCCAACTGTCCACATGTCTCTCTCTGTCTGTCACAACTCTACAAATTATGCACCCCTAGCCTGACTTAGCATTGCACTCATTTAACATTGTCGGACTCACGATTAGACAAATCGATGCAGCAGAACCAGAGGTATCGTCTTTTTCCTTGTCAAAACCTTGCAACTTGACCACCAACCAAGGCCTGGTAAGCTCCCCTCTTTCTGACTCTACACCCCCGAAGGTTTTTTATTTTCAAACGTAAACTTATAGTCACATGATCTTGAATTAGTTCAAGCATCTCATGCTGCATAGATCATGTGAATTTAAGATGGAAGAGACTCACTGCAAAAAAACAAAACAAACAAGGAATAATAATGACACTTAATACCATCAAAACCACACAGCAGATCAAATATTCATCAGTCCTGCAGAGGAGAATCCACCACAGTGAGATGTTTAGGCTTTAAAAACAGTAATGCAACATATGAACACATAGTACAAGAAATAGAAATACTGCACGTAATAACAGGTTAAAATAATGCATAACACATAATGGGGTACTTAAAGCCTCCCACCAACCTCTCACCTGATTTCAAACACTTTCACTATAAGTTCTGTTCTATTTAAAATACAGGGCTGTGGTTATAATTCAGTTTTGCAAATGTTATTTTATCATCGTGTCATACACAGACGGATCAAACCATGCTGCTAATAATGGTTTTAAACACGAGGCGTATCACAGACAGACAGAACCAACCTGTATTTGAGTGATGGGAATGAGACTCTAAAAAACTCAAATCTCATCACAAAACTCCCAAATCACAGCAAGCCCATTAATAAAAGGTTGAGGGAACATAGCTGATGTCTTTCATATTGTAATGAGATATGAACAGTATTACACCTCCATGATTTTGCTGCATCAGAACCTATATCCACCCCACCTTTGTTTGCACTCTGTATTTGCATTTCAAAGGGAGCCCCTGGGAAGCCACTTTGCATATTTACATCTGATTAACAACTTTAAATGAACATGTCAAAATCTGAAAAATTGTTCATCACTGACATAGAGAGGACCACACTGATTCTGTACTGTAAGATGTCACATAACAAAACACTGAACACAAACTGTGATTAAAATGACACGATATTGGCTAACATATGCACGTGTACATAGAGTTACTGTGGATTAACACATCCTGTTAATTACATACTGTTCAAAGGAAATGTATTTTGGTAAATGTTGGTATACACACAGATGAGAGGAACATGTTGGGAGGTGAAGCCTTTGTGCCTAACATGAGAAAAATGCAATATGAAGGAAAAAATAACATATTGCTTCCTCTGGCCATAAATTTAAGTAAAGTATTTCATGTTTTGAAAAGGCTTAACTGGTCAGAAACTGGCTCTGAAGCACTGCTTTACTGATTTAAGTATACGTCTTATTTCATGGTGTATTCCTCCAAGACAGACTCATTCAAATTTCATGACTATCCCTTAGTGGTCCCATTATTATGTATTTTGTACACATCTGCCCATAATAGTGAATTAAAAGAAGGGTGAAATAATGGTCATGTCATTAAAAAAAATCCCAAATTCTAGCATTCGAAGGAAAAGAAAACACAAAGTTCACAGTGTTAAGGTAAAGCTTGGTCATGATTAGGCAGAAAAACAGACTATAAATTTCTGATGAGAGCTTTGTTCTGCTGAGCGCTCTATAAGATATAAAATATGAACTAACTATGTGATTATTAATTGGGCCCATTGTAATTTGAGAATTCTGGGCTGCATATTGTTGGCAGCTCTCCACGGGGTCTGTCTGTGCAGGAACGTGTCGAGGGGGTACCAGCCAGGATGCCTCAGCCATTTAGAGAGCAGCTTGCCACTCGCGCATCGGCATACCAATGAGTGGGGTTAAAAAGGCACGGCTCCTCTCACAGACGGCCCTCCTTCTCCAGCTCGGCTCCAAAGGGTCTCCACGGACTAATTTCCAAAACCACCTCTTAATGTAGGCTTGTGTCAATCACCTGAACAGACAGCTTCATCCCCTGATATGGAGTAGTCACACAGCAGAGCCAAGCAGACCAAAGAAAGAGTGCTTTACAGTAGCAATCATACGGAAAATAATAGAGAAAGATCTTAAATTCCACATCGATTATTATTAATAGCTCTGAAAAAAACATTTTTGCTTATATTTACATTGCAGTGGTAAAGTCTGATTCACATGGTAAATTAATATTATAATAACAAATTCAATGTTTTTTTCTTCTTTTTCAGACTTTTAGAAAACAAAATATGCTTTTAGTGGATTTTTATAACACCTTCATACATGGAATGCTCTTTAATTTAAAAACAAGTCACGTCTCATGCGATATTTTTCATGTACAGAAATATACAGCAATATGTGGACAGAGGATTGCATGTTTACTAATACATCCACATAAAACATGCGCATAAATATGGAGGCGTAGTGGAAATGTACAAAATCACAGTTTCTTCAGTTTTTTTTTTTTTATTTGTAAGCTGTGTTAATTAATAAATGTCCAAGCACGCATGTAAATGCATATATCAAACTGCCTTGGTCATCGACGCTGTTTTTTTCTAAAACACAGAGTCAAATTGTGAGACTGATTGTAAATATTTAAGTAAGCGTTTTGACCTGTTTGTGTGTGAATGTAGAAGAATTAATTATAGTGAAACGCATATTTTAGCTGATGAAGAGTCTTTAAATCTCTTATGAGCAGTATCAGGGTCACTGTAAAACTTGCTCACAAATTAGCTGCTTCATTACAAAACATTGTAATTCTTTATATAAATCATAATTATTATAACTAATCTAATCTAAAACTAATCTAATTGGTAGATAACGTTGACTCGGAATACGGATTAAAAAGGCATATTTATGCTACAAATAGAAAATTACAGTGGACAAAAAGACGAAACAAACATTTAGCCAAACAGTAAAACATGCGGTTTGCTGTCGCTGTGCAGCTTGAATAGAGATACAGCTGTCATTCCTGATCCACAAACAACTACACACTCCACTTAACTCCTAAACACAACTTATCTCACACTTCTTCTGAAACCCTTTCACGCTCTGGCTTCTCTGAACATTGAATAGCTGAGAAATCATCCCTCATACTGAGTTTTTGCTTTTCGTGTTACAATCCAAGATGACATACGACACGAGAAATGATGAGAAAACTGTGGGGAGGCTTCCAGTAGATTGATTCTCCCATCGCTTCATTCTTTTCTAGTTAGTCTTTTATTGGCTACAAAGGTAGAGTCGTTGTGAAGCCGAGTGAGAGAGGAGTGAACCAGCCTGCCCTGTTTAATCCACGGGGCATTGAAGGAGGGTGATCACTTCTTAAGAGCACAAAGGCCTACAAGGAAATCAGTGCAGTCTATGAGATCCCAAAGCTGATTTAAAGGAGAGCTGTCCCAGCTTGGGCTCCGGGCCTTTAACAGGAATAAGGCCATCCTGTACAATAACAATCTGAGGCTCCAGAGGAAAGAACTATTCATGGTCAAATAAGAAGATCTCAGATTTGGATGGAAACCCTGTGTCCCTTATAGAAATAAGGACGTTTGCTTCTTACAGAGAGAAAAAAGTGAATTATTTTATCAGCGCATCACGTACTTCCAGATGTGTGATTTGTTATCTTGGACGAGTAATTCAGTTAGAAGATGTAGATCTGCTGTGTAAATTTCCAATTACATGTACTCTATGTACTCTTACAGGCAAGAAGGAAACCCTGTGAAGTTTTTCTCTATATCTCTTACGGGCAGATCAAGTCCATCTTTATCCAAAACCCTAATAATCAAAGCAGAACAGCATCAAAATGAAAACCTATATCTTCAATTTAGCCACAAAGAGGGAACAGAAGATAAGGATATTATTTATATGACTGTGTTTTACTGAAATACAAAGCCGTCAGATGTAAAAAAGATTAGCGGTAAGACAGTTGGCTGGACAGCCGGTGGCAATTTTAGGAAATAATCAGTGTTCTGGGTTTTCCTGCGGCTTTGTCATCTTTATTTCAAAGGCATTGATTGCACTTATGAGCTCTTATCCACCTGATGATGTGCATTCATTCACACAATGTTAACATTATCCCAGACTAGTAGTTAAGGTTTATGTCATTTATTGAAAAGAACCCATGTGGTCAGAACCAGCTTTGTTGCCAGTACAGGCTGAGGAGCAGGAATTTTGTGCTAAAGAGTGAGTGCAAAATTAATGAAGGGGAACTCTGACTTTTAGTCAATGTAAAAATTTCATTAATGTTATTATTCAGTCACCCCTATGGTCCTGAATTTATATCATAGAGACCTCATGTGTTGAATCCTGATTGCATGTATTTCCATTTCTTCAACATCAGGGGACCCTGAGAGCTGAGAGAGGGACACCCGGGATGTTCTGTATGAGAAAGGCATGAGTGACATTAGTGCATCTGAGTACTGAATATCTTTTCATTGTGTGGTATTCTGCCAACGCGAGCCTTTAAGTTACCTGTACCACTCCTATTTGTCACGATACTTTATATGTATTGTAAATATGTGTTGGTAAGGAATCCTTTTAGCGCACGCCTTTGATGAAATTAAGATATATATCTTTAGAGAAATAGATTGTCCATTTCTCTCATGTCACATTAAAGATTAAAATGATTTTAGGGCACATTTGTATTGTCACGTGACAGCTGAAAAGAAACAGACTAGTGCAGTATTGCTTGACATGATGACATTTGGTATTTTATTCAAACGCATTAGCACAATGAGTGCATAGTTAGCACAGATGACCTCAATAGGTAATGCTATTTGATGAGATGATTATATGGGAATATGTATAGACATACTTAGTGACCTGGGAACAAATAGAAGGAAAAGGCCAGAAATTTGAATAGACATAGCCTTGTGTAAAATCTCCCTTGGAGCATCATTGGGTTTTTTTCGTATCAGATCAATGGTGTTCTTCAGACAAATATGTCCCTGATGTTCCTCCACTGTGATCGTGGAAAAATAGATCCAGGCAGTGTTTAATTGTTAGCTGTTTTCTCACGAGACAACCACTTATGTATCAATATTACAGCCTCACAAACAGAAATCAACTCAAAAAGCCCCTTGGCCTTCAGTTTTGTATCCTCCTATGGCACTGCTTCCTCTTTCAAATGTTCACAGAATAACAACAAATACTTTTCTTTGTCTTTCAATCCTGGTCACATGACCTGATCAGCTCTTAAACATCAAATAATCTCAACAGCCTTTACAGTAATACTATAATACTGTCATACTGTACCTCCAAAAATATTCAGCTATGTTACCATAACTCGTTTTATTGAAAGAACACAAAGCAACAGACAACACTGTGCACTTAATATGTTATTATTTTGTATTTAAATTGCTCTATGCTTAGCAGAACAGCTCAAACTATTAGTTACAGCCTGCAACTACAACTGCACTGCACAACCTATCACTTGCTCATCTGGCTGCATATAAAATAATAAAATAATGTGATATTAGATGTGTATTTGTGCAAAAGTAGACATAAAAAGATGCTTTATTTGAGATATATAATAAATGTGTTTTCCTATGATACATATTTCACATATCAAACTTTGTATTGTGTCAGAGAATTGTGTTAACTTTGCATTAGTTTTAATTTCTATGATCTTTTCCTGGTTCCCAGTCTTTTGTAAGTATCTACATCATGTTTCAATTGGCAGGTAACACACATTACAAGGTATGAAATTAGATATTGAGACAGGAATGTACAGTACTATTCTTTACTAACAGGAAGAAGATAGGGTCATCAGAGGAGCGGCACCATAAAGCTCTTCAACAATAGCTTCAACGCTCAGACAGTTGTCCAATGGACTAAATCAGATAGGGAACGGAAAGTCGAAGCACATATCTTTTGACCTGACAAGAGGATTATAGGCTAGTAAAAATCTGAAGCAGACAACAATGCATAATAGCTCACAATTGCACAAAGATTGAAACCACCTGATGCCTCAGTAAGATGATCCACTCATCGAGCTCTCCACTCTCACCTCCTGTGAATCTTGTCTGCATTCCAGTTCACAAGCCACTGAATTATATATAAATATTATGAGTGTTAATTTGTGAATACATGCAATTTATTATTACCAAGTGTACTGACTCTCTACATGGATACTTCTCTGATCCAGCACAGGTAAAGTCTGAGATGGTAATTCCACAAAGGTTGTCTGTACACTATGAATTTACATTTTAAAACATTGTCTTCAGGAGCAAAATCTAAATGATTACTATAGTCTGACATGGGTTATCTCTTCATTTTATGATTTTTGGGCTGCGGATGGAGCTAGAAAAAAATGAATCATAATCTTTGTAAAAAGTAGATCTGCAATATGCCTGTTTATTTAGTTTTTATAATAAAAACAGTGCTTTAATGTAATCATCAATGCAAAAGAAGATATATCAATGTGTGGTAAGACGCCAAGGTGTTGATATACCATCATTCAGTGTTCCCTGGTGTTTCAAAATTTTTGAGTGCAGTACATAACCATTCATATATTAAATAAGTGGAGTACGATTCTGTGAACACAACCTGATAATGGTCAAAATATACTGCTGGAAATCTGTGCTCAACACTGTAAGTGAAATGCATGCCTTTGGTTTGGGGAAATAGTCCTCTGTCAATTGTACTGAAATTGTGCTATCCTTATCTCAAGTACTGCTTCACAGATATGAGTAGCAGCCTGCTTTGTAAAAAAAAAAAAAAAAAAAAGAAAGAAATATGATGTCAAATCTTTGCAATTTCAATTTCCTGTGACATGACTCTCCAGTCCAGTGTCCGTACAGTACTTAGATTAAAGAAAAAAGTACACATTTATCCAGTTATGTTTGCTACAGCATCAAAGTAGATGAGCTGTAAAATTAATAACGGTTACATAAATAACAGAAATAACACATCTCAAAATATGAATGTAACGGTGTGCGTCATGATTACACACTATAACTCATATTCTAAATGATCTCAGCTGTAAATTGGCCATATAATATATAAAGGTTGGCCAGGTGAGAAACCATGAAAGCATGTATTGATGAAGTCAAGTCTGGTTTGAGATGTGCAGTATGCAGCAGGATATGGGTATTGCAGCATAAAGAAACTCTTTCCTGAGCACCTACCGTATATATGTAAGTCCCAGCAGAGCAGCAGAGAGAACATAGTTTATTTATTGACATGAACATCTGTATTAGCAGAACGGTGGCAGCAACATACTGTGAATACACTTTTGTCCACGGCTTTATTTACATGCACATTTGTACTATATATCCTATTGATAGAGTGCACTCTTTTCTGAATGGCCAGAAGTATGTGGTCCATATATAGTCCTTCACAGCAAACAATCTGTTGTATGTCTCAGTAGTAGCATTTCTTTGAAATATGCAGTGTGTAGTTCACCTGAATAAAGATTCAAGATTGTCCTGGAAGTGTAACATTTTGCTACAGCTTCTACAATAGCTGTACTGTACACTGAGTATAATGCCATGTAATCTATAGGAGAAAGGGATGACTTATCACACAGCATAGTGAAGGCTACAGTCAGACAAAGCAGGTTATGTATCAAATTACGTAATTAAATTAGCTGACCACATGCATGGTCAGCTAAAAGTTTTGGCTGCTGCACGACCACCACAGGTTGTGTCTTGGCTCTCGTCGCTGTCTTTAGCAGATTTAGCTTGGCAGATAAAAGACAGAGGTCCTCCTCAGGACCCCTCTCTGATTCAGCTTTTTTGCATTTTTCAAACAAACAAGGTTAATTAGCGAGCTTTGGAGATGCTTTCAGGCAGATTTTGTAGAAAGAGCCAGGCTAGTTGTTTCACTCTGTTCCCAGTGTTTGTGCTAAGATAAGCTAACCAGCTAATGTCTGTAGCTTCATATTTAAGCGACATATATTAGTTTGTATTTTGGTTAAAAAGCAAAGTGTATTTTCCAAAATGTCGAATTACTCATTTAAAATGGATGGAGCTACACAGCTAATATGCTACAATATCTTCCCCAATTTTGGACTCTGGCTTTTCATTCTCTCAAAGGACAGCGTTGTCTAGATGGCTTTGCTATTGGTCAACAGTGTGTTGATATGTGTCATAGTTTGCAAAACTTATGACTTCCTCAATAGAAAAAGACACTTTGAGATATGGTTAAAAGCTCCAGAAAAAGCTAGTTGTTTTTGATGTTATTTTTTACAGCAGCATTAATAGATTTTTTGGCCACTGGGTGGCAGTGTAACAAGCTGTAAATGCCATATTGACATATTATCTAATAAAGTTGATACAGCTAACATGTTAGCAAACAACTGCCTATTTACACATTGGAAGACAGAGCAACCTTAGCATTTATTTGGAGTTGTATTTCAGGAACACCTGGGGCCAGATGCACAAAACTCTGTGTAGATTCACCAAGAAACAAACAGACTTATGAAGCTGTGTGTACGCACATGCCCAAGCCTCATTTTCACTCTCACAGTCATAAATTACATAAATGGCTGTAAAAACGCCCTCAAATATCCAAAAAAAAGTGCAGTCCAACCAATTGTGTTGCATCAGCGAGGTTCTCCAACTGCATTAGTTAGAACGGCTGTCATTATACACAAAGATTAGGCATGGCTCTGGCTATTTATAGCAGCCATAAGACTAATTCATCACATGTATCTGTTAACCATCACTGTGGTGATATCTCAATCATCATTACTAAATGTCAGAAGGATGATCAATGATTAATCTATAGAGCTCATACTGAAAGTGCTTCATAATTCAGGATAAACTGAAAAGATCATTAACAGGAAAGTGATGACTTGAATGTAAATAAAAAAGAACAATGAAATTCATCACTCATAAATAATTCAAAATTAAGTTTAGAAAAGCGCCTCAGTGACATTTTACAGACGATTGTGTAGGCTGCAAATATATATATATATATATATATATATATATATATATAACACAATCAGTGCAATTGGCAAACAGTGTTTTAATATAAGATACATCTATCATTTAAATTTCAAGTCCACTTTATAATATCACCCACAGCTATGTCTGGACTAAAGTATACATATGCACATCATTTATACATCTGGCCCCAGATGTCCAATACTCGCTCTTCTTTGGTTTAGTCTCCACGAACGCCTGAGGGAAATATCTAGCCCTTTAGCTGCTAATTGCTCCACTATGTTCATCTAGTTACTAACTTTGACAATCACATTTTGTGTGGTAATTTTAAATTAGACAGTAAATTTGTATTTGTTTGTGCCGATGCCTCTCTAAGCACCAAAACAAACTGCCATCCACCACCATCACGACACACAAACATGTGCATGCAGAGACTATAGCTAGTAAATTCTTACTGCCATGTTTCAGTCTTGAAGAAATATGACAGCAATTACTCAACCAGCATGTTAGTTGACCACCTCTGCAAACCATTACACATAAATATGTTGTGATCCCTGTGTTCAACAGTCTGTTATGGACAAAGATGCATTCCTCTCCCTTTAGTGTGCAGTCATATCTGAGGTCATGGCCATTTTGTCCATATCCCATTTCTTGGTGTATCTTTAGCAAGCCAAGCAAACCGCGTGTTGTAGCTCAGACTGAGGTCTTTCTCTGTTGTTGGTGTATGTGGGTCAAAGAGGAATCTTTTGAAAACAGGGAGATAGGAATACTGCCCAGCACTAAATGAAAGGGGTTTACAAAACTAGAACTATTCTCTTAAATGTCTGACCAGAGCAAACTGATATTCAGAGGAAATACTCTAAGTGCAAATATTGCTGCACCTGCTCCATCACTTTTGTACCTTTATACACATAGAAGCATCTGGAAGGCTGTACTGGACTGAGATTCAATTAACTTGTGTTATAATAAGGGGCAAAGACTGGGAGTTAGCAGTACACAACTAAGGTTCAAATCTATGATTGACGTTAGCCTCCATTCACCCTCAGCATGAAAAGAAGCGCTAAGTAAACAAATAGCATGCTCTTGAAACCTTCTGTGTATTAAACTGTTAGAAAAAAAAACTCAATTTTTTTTGGTAACATCATTGGTGTTTGCACACGGTTATAAGGTGGCATTGATGTCTACTGGATCATTGCTGGAATGTGTTTGCATTGTGGCTTGTTGATGAATTGAATAAGTCCGCGAGCTGTGCTGTAAATCTCTGAGTTGAAGGACGAGCTGTATCTCATACTGGCCTCTATCTGGGAGAAGAGAAAGCCTCTGGGCAATGATAGAGGTAGAGGGGACAGAGGAGGGACAATTGGTAATTTAAACAGTATCTTATTTTGAATATTTTTCTTTACAAGAATAATAACATTGTCCTTGTTATCTTTGCTCTTTTGTTTAATAATTGTTTTTGTTTTTTTTAAGCAAAAAAAAAAAATGGTGACAAATACTGACTGATCGTGGTGGGCATGCTGAATGTCATTGTACTTGTTCTTTGTGTTGCTATAGTTCTTTGCAGATAATGCTGTGAGTTCCAGTGACACATGGGTTTTTATTTGTGCTGAATGAATGACAGTGTCAGATCCTGTGTCAAACCTTTCATGTTTCACTTCACTGCACATTTTACAGTCCTTCTCTTTCCTTACAGCCTCAGAATATATTAGTCTTGTTGTTCTGGTCATGTTTGGGAGACATAAATGTGGTGTAAACTAAACACACACACACACCTAATTAAAGAGGCAAACGGTGTATAGGCATGTCATGTCATGTTTATTGTAACATTTTCACACGGCATAATGCAAACTTCTCTACTGCCTTACCTATTTAAAGTAATTAGATTTAGATTTATTGATTAGACTGCGTAACTTATCTACCTTTAAATAACCGATTTGTAATCACTCTGACGCTACATTGACTTGTAATCAGGTGAATGGTGCGTTTGTCATTCCCACTCTGTGTCCTGTATGCCTGTGCCTGCACTATGCAACTTTGTGCTGCAGGTATGATGAGAAAGTCGATCATATTTATGGGGAAAATATTTTCTGTTTCCCGTCTGACGTCCTCTCATGTTCCTGATGGATAGTAAAGTAAACTGCTGTTAGCTATTGTCAGCTCAGTTTGTTAGCCAGGCTGCCTGGACTGAGAGCAACTGGGGATTTTAGTGCTTTGGACCACCAGGAAGAGGAGGTTTTCAGGACTGGGTGGCAGGGGGGATACTGACAAGTAACGGAGCCAGTGTTGTGCCAGAATCGGAGTTGGGCAAAACAAAACAAAAATATTGTAACTGGGCTCAGTAGTCTAGACACAATGACAAAGGTGAAAAGACTGAAGTTGTCCCCACAGAACACAAATGCACAACTCAAAGTAACATTGTACTAAGAAACATTAGCTAGATGCTATGTCTTGTGCACAAGTTGAGATAAGGCTTCATACAGTATACCTCCAAAACTTATAATTCATATTTATAGGAGGGATTTATAGGACTTCCCTACAGCATGACTACAGGACATTGCAGGACTAGGTAAAATGAGGCAATGTGATCGTCATATAAACACAAGCAATGAGAGGAGAACAGGAGTGGTATTTGGTACAAACACATGTTTGAACTAAATCCAGAGGGACGAGAGCAGGAGGAGGAAGAGAGGGAGAGTATCCCCATAAATAAAGGCAAATAAGTCACTATTCACAGGATTACAGTTCAGCAGCAGGGAGTTTTGCCCAAAGCCTTTGAATCACCATAACATCTAGCCATGCCCAATGAAAAGTGACCTGATGTAATCAGATTACAAATACTGTACAGCTATAAATTCATACAGCAAGATGAACTAAAAATCTTTCACCCACCATTTCAAAGCTCACCTGAGTTTTCTATCCACCAGTTTTTCTGCACATTTTTATTTTACACAACAAAACAAAGCAAGCAAACAAAAACATGGAAAACTTTAAAATTCTCCCCCTAAATGTAAAATATCAAAAAAGGTTTTCACGATTGGTGGAGGAGGAAAAGTTAATCATCAGTAAAAGCAAAATGTAGTAAAGTGCAATGGAAACAGATTTAACAGAAACAGAATCATCACATCCATGAAGTATATCACTTGTCTACAAAATAAATGTCTACTGAAGCTTCTGATCCACTGAACTAAAAAATAAAAGCATCAGATTTGTGTGGAGCAATGAGGAGACTGGAACATTCCTCAAATTAATTCATGAAACAAACATAAAAGCTAAATTTCTATCTTGTCTTCTGTCATGTTTTTCCCATTTTAAGGTTTGAGTGGTGCTCACTTAATTACATATTTTGTCGTTCCTTCTTTTGCAGTGGTTGAATTGGAACCTGACTGGAGAATTTTTCAGACGATTTCCTCAGACTTTCCTAGAATTTGCTCTCCATTTGGATGGAAACCTAGCTAGTGACTGGCTGGTGTTAAAATTATGTATCTGCTCAGCTCATTCTCAGTTGAAACCAAGTCCCATGGTCCCATGTTGAGAGGGAAAGTTTTTATACTCTTTAAAGTAGAAAACCTCCTTGTCAAAGTTATTTTCATGGCCATTCTCTTATTGGGAAGCTCTAAGTAGTGATATATCACAGTCAACTCAGTCTTCAGGTGTTGGAAGGTGTGGTCCTTAAGATTTTTGGATCATTAGCCGGCTGGTGGCTTTTGAATGTGGCTTTGTGTTGCCTCTATAATTTGTTCTGGACACTCTGGGAGGAAGATGGCAAATGCAGGTAGGCTTGCAAGTAATGCCCTCAAAATACCAAACCCTGCTGCTGCAAAGTGTGATTTAGCTCATGGGCATTAGGATAGGGTCCTTCATCAAGGTCTGTATGCCACAGACATTTCCGCACATCACAACAGCACCATTATGTTTGTGTGATCAACTTGTCCCTGTACTTAAGTGGCTCCAGTTTTTTTTATGCCATGGACAAGACATATGAGGGGTGGGGATTTGCATGACATGCATCTATTGTTTCATTTGCATGGACAGCAACAAACTATGTCTCAACCACGTGCATAGCATTATCACCCCTGTACACCTCATACTTGCAGTCCAACAGCTTGCTCTGAGTCATGCTTGAGGTCTCTCTGTAAACTTACTGAGAGCATCATATGTACTCCAGAGACTTGAGTCACCCTCGCACATGGTTTCTCATATGCATTGGAAAAAATCCAAGGCATCACACAGTTCGCAGACTAGTAATGGCCACGTAGGGCTATTTCACAATTTCCACTTAATACAGATGATAATCTGACTAAGCACATACTTGTTCTCATTGATGTGGGAAGTGGGGATGATGAGGGGGCGGCAGCACCCCGATGAGAGAGAGACGATATTGATCCAGCTAGCTGTAAGACAGCTACATAATGTGGTGATCGTGAACCTGCTCCTGTTAACAGCCGTGATGGTGGAAATGGCATCAAGAGACTGATCAAGCAATGATTCATCTCTTGCTCCACTGTTGAAAAGAGGTTTCACAACCAGGAGAGGATAAGAGCTGACAACACATTTGTGAAAGGAGGCTTTTCAAACTGGTGCAAAGCTGGAGAAAAATTTAGAGAGCACGAAAAGTCACGTCTTCATCTAGAAGCTGTGAAAAAGATTGCTTTGTTGAGCAACAAAGCCATTAATATATTGCTATTGGAACAAAACACTGCTAGAGCAGTATTGGAGCTCGCTTTCAGGTCACACTTCAGACTTTGAGGGACTACCTCTGAGAGATTGTTCTTATCACAATGGTGTGTTATGGAAACTTATGGCTGAGTGTACACATTCATACCAGTAACTCGTGACTGGCAGCTCAGGGGACACATAGCACATAGCAGAGTGCAAGACAATGTCTCTCAAGCATCTGACTGTAAATAGCGCAGGCTCACTGACGATGTAACAACAGATATTAATTAATCAGAGCAGTTGTCATTTGTGTTATATTCTGAAGGTTTTGGCGAACATTTTGTAAGACATTTGTCCTCACAACCTGGTGTGCGAGGACAAAGGCAATTTCAATGACGTCCTGTGCCTATGGCTGCACAAATTTAAAGGACCATTACAGTATGTCACTTTTGTTATGTACCAATTTTTAAATCATTTTGGTGCCGTGCTGACTTGTAATAGTAGTAATATAGTAATAGTCTAATGTGAATAGTGACTCTGCCATTACCAGTCTGTGCCCCATATGCCTGTTCTTGCACTATGTAACTTTGGGCTCCCGGTTCAAACTCCCATGAAAATTGTGCAGTGCTTTACAAGTCACCACAAACTATGTCATTGGCTTTGGTGAAACTGGGTCATATTTTATGGAGGAAATGTTTCCTGTTTTCCCCTCTGATGTCCATCAGAGTTTGGTGATGAACAGTAAAGTATACTGCTGCAAACTGGTCAGCTCAGAGCACCAGCAACGCCAAAGACTCCCCTCTTTGGCGTTTTTGGACCACCAAAAAGTGGAGGTTTTCAGGTCCAGGGTGGGAGGGGTTGCAGGCAGGGAGTGATGCCAGAATGGGAGCCATAACTGGAGCCAGGCAACGTAACCAGGCTCAGCAGAGGCAGAGCATGACAGAGGGGAAGAGGCTGATGAGGACGACAGAAAAAGCTAAGAGGCCACCAGATAAGAGAAAATCTCTGACTGGTTTTTAGTGATTGGCAAGGGCTTCGTGAGATGAAAGGCTACAGACACTGAGTTGGTCTTCTTGCTGTAGGTCTCGTAAGTATTATTAGCTGGCTAGCTGTTATGTCTAATGTTGCACTTGTTTGATGTTAGCAAAGTTAATTTGCTAGTTTTTGATGATAAGTAATCTAATCACAACAAATGTACATGTACAACTGCCCATATTTATGACAGCTGTATTGCACAATGAAGCTAGGTGCTTTAAGCAGGACCAACTTCTCCCTCTGAAGCAAGCCAAGAAGGTGTTTGGGCTCTTGTGCTGTGAAGCACCTTTTGGTGAGCAAAAGGGGTAAAGGCGCTAAAAGAATGCATACACCTACTCATACAGGAGGAAACCCAAGAGAATATGCCACTGCACACGAGCTAAAGTCGCCTGATACCAGCAAAACAATCAGGCGCTTGATCTACTTGCGTTGCGGTTGACATGGGGGGGGCACAGCTGTAACTGAGGCCAACCAAAGCTCTGTTAAGTTTCTGACCAACATTGATGGAGCATCTTTGCACAACCAATTGAGGATCCGGGGTGACCACGCTATACCTGAAATGTTTCATTCAATAAAACTGTAGAATTTTCTGTCAAAAGTGCATCCACAAACTTGCGGACTCCCAGCTGTGTTTGTGTCTACCTGTGTCTTTCTCAGGGCTTGTCGGATAGAAACTTGACTCTGTACCAGCATAATTTTTACCTGACACTGCAGAAGTTTGACTGCTTTCTGACTGTGTGAAACAAGTCACGCTCATTCGTGCTCAATCATACTCACACTTAATTAACGGTGTTCTTGCTTTCTGCAAGTATTTTGGCCATTACTTTGTGATATTTGTTAAAATTAGCCCATTTGTTGCTTTGTTTTATAGAAAAACAATAAGGTTTGTGCAGCATTTTGGCAGACATTATCCTTAAGCAAGTAGGCCACATTTCAGCTCCAGTGTCTGCCTGTTCTCCTCTCCTGGTTATGAGGCTCAATTCTATGTTTATATGCACTTTCTATGTTTGTTTTGCTAAGCCCAGTTTTACCGTTTTGTCTAGATGAGTCCTGAAAGATACTTGTGATGCTGAAAGCCTGCTCTTGACTAGCTAGCATTGCTTTTGGATATCACACACAGCCGGCAAAAAAGAATTTTGTTCGACAATGTTGGAGTTTGCCAAGATTTGGTTTATGACAATATCATGTTGTTGGTGAGTATTAAGGTGTTTCATCTCCAGCTTTTCTTTCAAATGTGTGCTGCAGAAGACAACCAACTTTTTCTGTGGTGACCGCAGTTGAGTTCTCTTCTTCAAACTTTTGGGCAACTATGAAAAAATGACCACAATGGTGCTTGGCAAATAAATTAAAACAGGGAATCAGCCCCACTTGGCATCAAATCTGTGCTATCCGCTTTCATTGCTAAAGGCTTTGGGCATGCATATTGTTGCTTTTCCACTTGACATTGCGAGCGTGGGGCTATCTCCAAATAGCGGCCTCTCGAGCCAAACATAATTAAAAAACACCATTTTAAAATCATTTCATCCAGCCACTGACCAGAAATTGTGGAATAATGAGAAACATAAATGTGTCATGCATTACTCCAGAATTATATTAATGTACTCAGAGTTACTCAGTGTCACTATGTATGTCTGTGCTACTTTCATTCCTCCTCTGTGCTGCTGTCGAACTTGTGGAGCACGATCCACCCCAACAAGCATCGATCAGCATTAGAGGGCTGATTACTCAGCAAAGTCTCATCTCTGCAGAGTGAAGACACAATCCTGTCTACTTCAACTGATAGCATGACTCTTATTTACTACTTAAATATACTATTAAGTAGTTTAAGTAAGTATTATATTATTTTATAGGTCTGTATATTTTATTCAGTGTATACTGTCCGTTGTAACTTTTGTAAAAAAAAATTAAAAATTAGCGTTTTGTTGTATAATTGACAATCAGAGCGGGCCAAAAACATAGTTTTGTGTAACTTATTCTCCCAGCGTATAACAAAAGAGTTATATGAAGAATTGTTTGATTGATTACTGAACATTAAAACTCTAAATAGTTGATTTCTGCATAAATCAGTGCTCACTTTTTATAATTTAAAGCTAAACTTACATTTTAAATTCTTTATTTCTATTTGTTTTCATGCATCGTTGTTGTACAAAATATATTTTAGATTTTATTTTATTTACACCTTTATTCAAGTCATTATATAATACATTTCTAATACATTTCTTTTTCTTTAGTTCAGGCTTTTGTTTGTAATTTGTAAAATTTGAGATGCACACAGCAAATTGGCAACAAACTCTGTTACTGCATCCTCTCCATCATCATTAGGACCATTAAAACAATTTTAAAAATGCTGAGCGTCTCAGCCAGCTGTCTGTTCTGATATAAAGCATGGACGTTTCTTCTCCAAACTACGGCACTATCTTAAAAATGAGTATAAATGTTGTAGGTATAGAGTATAATGAATTGTACATCCATTAGAGTGTGTGTGTTTGGACACTTTCTGCCCTCTTGTGGTGGTGCTTTGGCACATTTCACATCAGCTCATCAGTAACAAGATCTAAGTGACCAGAAATTAAATGATTTGCAATAATTATGTAAATAAATATAAAATCATAAAGCATGTAGAAAATATCAATCAGCAAGATTTTGATGTATATAATATACTTTTGTAAAATATATGAAAGGAAAATAAATACTTTTTTGATTGCATATAATGTATTTCTCTTATAAATCCCAGGCAACTCATCATATGCAAATTTTTGCCCACAGTATACCAATTACATTTTTAGCTTCTTGTTTGGCTAAATTTGTAATATGCCATCCTAATTTAATTAAGACAAAAAATATTAAAACAAAAGATTTGAATGACGACATCAAAGTAAATGTATGAGCAGAATAGATTAACATAATTTAGAATCAACAGCATGATACAGTAACACAGATCCTCCCTGACTCTGAGCCAGATTAGACGGAGAGTGAATCTGTTCACAAATGCCCAGCAAAAGGTCAGCGCGGTATTGAATTTTTTCAAATATTTTTCAAAATACCTCCTGGCATTGCAAATATTTTTGACCACTGCGTAATACTTTGGGGAAGGATGAATCCCCACTCCTCCATGCCCCCATCTCTTGCTCTCCCTCTCTCTTACTTACACACACACACACACACACACACACACACAGATACCACAACACAATGCCTGCCAATCTGCACAGAAAAACACCGCTCTGGGTTATTCATCGATTGACCATTCAAATCCCAACATATGCTGCTCTGCTTCTATTCCACTGTGTTCTCAGAAATGGACCATTTCCTTATTCTTCCACAAGGCTTCCTACTCTGTTCAGGAGTCACTCGCACACGATGTAAATGAGAGAAAAAAGTAGGCAGGAATGTAAATTGATCCAATACGTGTATAAATGTGCTTGTGCACATGCGCACGTGTATCTGTGTTTGCCACTGTGAACATTTTGACCTATTTTGCAGAAAATGCAACAACAATATATCATCCTAAGTTCTGCTCTGTAACCTTGAAGTAAATTGCCCCATGATATACATCATGTTGTTTTGAAGTTACTTTTCCCAACTATACATTATGGTGTGAATGATAGCGAACACAGGGAAGTGAATCTGAGAGTTTGGGTCTTCTTTTCACATTGTACAATAATATTCACCCCAAGTGCTGCACTGTCAAAGATCTCAGCTTTACTTTGCTTTTCATGTCTTTCTACCTTTAAAGTCAAAAATGTTTTCCTCTCCAAGACCCCCTCCTGGTTTTACCCCTGTCGTTTTCCTTTTCTTATCCATCCTTTTGATCACCTAAAACATCAGTCCATCACCACCAGAAGCTGTGGTTTATGTCTCCCTGCTGTCCACTGTCTGCCTTCCAGGGAGAGCTCCTCCCCGCTGAGCCGCTTCCCGTTTGCCAAACTCAAGTGTTAGTGGGAGAAGTGAGCAGGTTTTACATGGAGGACTGCCTTAATGTTGTTCAGTTGGTGGGCAACCACACAGGGTGCTGCACTTCAGATTCACTGTTTGTTCATCTGTGTGGGGCCAAACTCATTCCTGGTCCCCCCCCTCCCCTCTCACACATGCACACAAACACTACACACCATCACAACCTATATGTGTCACAAAGAGAACATTTCCAAATTAAATAATCTAAATGAAGTGAAATGTGTGTCTCGAGATATGGCAGGATATCGTCATGTAAACACTTGGCTCGCTGGGATGTTACTATTTCATCTGAGGAGTGGAGGTATGCCTTTCAACTGGGGATTAGGAGGGGACGTGGCCTCTATAGGGCTCCCTCAGAGCAAAGCCATTCCTCCCATGTTAATTTCTCAAGGTCAAGACGAACCTCTGCAACGTTTCAGCTTTGAAGGTGGACTGAAAATACAATAACAGGAACCCTGCTGTATAGAGGGGGGGGAAAAAAGACCAGAATGATTTGAAACCACTACATCTACCTGTTTGCTAAGATCAAAGAGGCCAGTTACAGAGGCGTTTCAGGCCGAACAACAAAAGACAGATACGTCTGCTTAATGTGAGTTTATACAGGACTTGCTGTTAAATGAAACTTCTGGCTTCAGCTTAATAAAAGCAGTAACTCATATTAAAGAAAAGAAAAAAACAAGCTGATCTGCAGTATTACTGTAGTTTCCAGTCTTGTCCTTGTTGGCTTAGTTCCTGTAGGAATAAGCATTAATATGACCATTCATCACTCACTGTCTTAAACAGTTATTTTACAAGCTGCACTGTCTAGGTCTAATTGAGCTACTTTACATTGTAATAAGGCAACAAAATGCACGGGATTAAAACAGACCCGGTTCCCTTATGTATTTAAAAATAGGGCTTTGGAAAAAGCTACATTGCGTGTGTCTCGCCTTTTGAGATTTAATGACTATCCTGTGACTCCACAGAGAATTACTGCCAGTAATTGATTATTAAAACTTGAAATTGCAAACCACATCCATTATTTGACGAGTGCATGTGTTATCCTTGTAATTAACAAAGCTTGGCACTTACCGTTTGCCGGTTCCAAGACCCCCAGAAAAATATATCAGAGGTTAGAAAGGCGATTTATAGAGCAAGCACTGTCTGGGCAATTATCTGAGACATAATACATTACCAAAGATGCTCAATACACCAAGAAAATTCCTCCTTCACACCATCAGCACAACCATAGTCTCGAAAAATATCATGCAGTGTGCAAAAACACATGAGGCTTTAAGATGTGGTCTTTATTAATGCTGTTGGTGTATATATCTTTACATATTTTAAAACCCCAAAGTGTTATCTGCATAAAATTAACACTCAGTTAGAGAGCATAGACGTATTTTTTAACTGCACATGACTGAGAGATTTCAGCCTCTCACCTTGTGTCAAAATTTGTGAAAATATCTTGAATGTCAAGCAATGTGCGACTGATTAGATTTCTTATTAATCATAAAAGTCTGATTTTTTTTTTAAAAGAGAGAAATCTAATCTATCATTTTAAACAACAAATAAAGAACGTGTTGTATGGCATTTAAAACATATAGTGGGGTTTTAATTGAAACTGGACATATCAAATAAGCAACCTGTTCCCATAACGCCTTCATGTTTCAAACAGAAGGTACAAATGTAGAAATATTTCTTTGAAACATGAGGTTAAAAAAAATGTGACACTGTTCTGGCATCTCCTTTTTTCACTTACCAATGATTAGATATTTAACAGATTTTTATAAAAATCAGCAGGACAGTGGCTGGCTGTAAGTTCATCCATTGAAAACAAGTCAGACGTTCCAGTTCAGAGTAAATAAGGGCGTACTGCACACTGGAGTGGCATCACTGTGTTAAGAGCATAGAGAAAATTCTCCCCAGATATAAAAAGAAAAGTGTTTGGACAAATCATCCTACCTGCACGACCTCCCCCTGCCTGTAGCTTCTGATCTATAATCTAGAAGACAAGATGCTTACTATAGTGTTTCACCACTGTCTGTGAAAACTGAAGGTTTATTACTACAAAATGAGAATAACACTTGATCTGTATTATGTGTGAAAGACTGAAAAGGGATGAAAATCTTTCACGTCACTGGTGCACCTATGGTTATCTTTACTCCATTTCACTGTGGCCACTGTAGCTACTGTAAAGAGCTGTTGGATTTGCTTCTGGCTTTAGATAGTCCTGATGGGAGAGCACTTTGCAAAGGAACGGTTAAAGCGTCTAACCTTCAGTGCATCCCCTAAACAAACCTAGTCTCATTCCCTCATAGACTCCGCTCAGACTCATACCCAAGCCCAGATAATGCCCTTTTGTGGATCAAGAGCAGAGCAAACTGCAAGGTCTTCACTCCATTGGAGATAATCAGTAATTGGCTGAAGACAGCGAAGCCAGATAATTGAATACAGACGAGGGGAATACAACAAGAGGGGCATATAAGAACAGTGTAAAGTTGCAAAACCTGAAGTCATAAGAGTGAAAGTGCAGGCAGGACTAAATCCAGTGTAGTGGTGAGAAGTGCTACAAACGGTGGTTGTCCATGAGGGCCCGAGACAGAGCGGAGAGAGGCTTTATTTACTGGGAGAAATGCTGTATCCACAGGCCGTTTGGGCAGGATGGAGCTGGATGAATTCATTAAAGGAAGCGCAGTCTCTCCCAGCTGCCATCTCTCCCCCTGCAGCCAGACTCCGATCAATGGCAGGAATACATCCAAAACAACATTTAGCACAAGACCTCGGAAGCAGGGGTGCATTTAAGACTTCTCTGTGTGCGCTCATCTCCCCTGGATGTGAGCACTGTTTCAAAATGTGCTATTGAAGTAGAGCAGGGGAGGTATAGGGGCAATGTGTTTGTATCACAACAGAGAAGATTGTTTAACACGGACGCTTCAAGACAAGACACTGCCGTTTACTATTGCGGAGAGAACCACAAACATGCCTGTCACGTCTGCTGTTTTTTTTCCAAATTTCTATGGATCCTTTAAAGTCGGTTGTAAATGAAAAGATGATTACCTTAAATTAATTCCTTGCACCTGAAATATTAAATTACTTATCACCAGGGGAAGAACAGGCACATAGGGTTTGTTGGTAGTGTCCTTGTAAAATACACATACTCATTGCAATGTAGTCAACTGCAACTATACGTGGTTCTCTGCACATAAATGTCACATGCTCAACACCACAACTCAATATGCACAACTTTTCAATAAGTTAACTTAAAGTCAACATGAACTTCATGTTCATTTTATATGTATTATGTAATTTAAACTGCACTAGACACATTATTTTTTCAGACGAGCAAAAGCAAAATGCTTCTAGTACCATCTAGTGGTTGTAAAAATTATTTATGTGACAGCGATGTGGAGAACACAGAGGATGTATATGTATACATACACTGCCCAGAGTACTCCGTAAATCATACCTGACAATGTTAGGCTAATGTGTCCCATACTCAGACTATATAGTGTGACTAAATTTAACTATGTGCTGGATCTCATTAGAAAATCATGACTTATGTATTCACTATAAAAATCTTTCTGAGCAGAGAAGCACCCCACTGTGTGCTGATGAGATGGCTCAGGTGGACATTTCATTTTATAGTGAGATTTAGTGTCTGTCATTGCTTTTGTATCATAACCCCGTATGTCCTATTTACCATACAAAGACTGTAATGTATACTGTATTATATTTTAAAGGCTGAGTTTATCAGCCTAGTGATCGATTGCTTCACACTGTCCCAGATCTCATCTGGGCGTCTGAGTTAAGAATTTACCGTGCTGCGTGGAGAAATAACACATTGCTGGCAGCTTTTAAACATTGCTTGGGTTTAACTAACAGTATATTTACCTTGCAGTATATCGCTAAACGTGATAATAATTCATACAAAGTCACACATTACAAACAGACTTTGTTTATATATAAAACTATGCAGTCCATGACATTCATTGTTCAATGCACTGTCGTCCAGCTGAAAAAAAAAGAAACTACTAACAGGAGACGATCATGTTTGATTTAAAACACCTTGTTTTTAAAAAGCTGATGCATTATTGGCTTGACAATATCTGACACTGTATATCCACAGCAGTGGCATAACGGCAAAAATAAAACTAACCCAGGTTTTGCAAACTGTATACCTGAATCTTTGGAAAACATAAAAACCTAAATTTCAATATACAATGAATTCAGATAAAATCAATTTTTTTCATCTCAATGGGTTGTATCTAAAAAAAAATGGTGAAATATATTTCACTGCTCACATCTAACTTCATGTAATACAAACATTTCATTTAATCACATACATTTAAAATGAATGTACAGTGCAGGCTAGTGAGGTCGTGTGCCGTTTCTCTTCACCTGTACATTAACACCTCTCCCTTTCTCTCTACAGCAGTCTCAGTCCCAGCTTACAGGACATGCACAGTGACACTTCCTGAGAGGTCATTTCATCTCTCAAATAGAAAACAACGATCATTTTCTTTAAAAAAAAAAAATTAAAAAAAAATACCTGAATACTTAGAGATACAATGACAATTAAAAGTAAGATAGCTTACTCAAATTTAACAGGACACAGGTGATGTGTACTACAATTCCCAGCATGATATGGTAAAAAAAATAGAAGAAACAAAATGATGCCCTTGTTGGGATTCTACCATCATTAGCTTTGTCAGACAGATGTATATAATTACTGTGTGCACACTGCAGTTTCAGTGAAAACAAATATTGATATTGATGTCATTTACCAAGAAAAAACTCTCATCTGTGTCATGATATTGTTAGAAGCACAAGCTGTTTGCAGTACACCTTCAGCTCTACAATATACAGTACAAGAAGTCACGTTTTGGATCATGGACTTTGAACAATTTACCGCCACATATGGGCACGTTACAGGGCCAAAGGATAACATTCACAAAACTGTACATCATCTTCGGGCACATGTAGTCAGTTATTATACAGTCTATTGTCAAATTCAGCTTTTTCCTCAAAAAGAAAAATAAGAAGGGACCATGTACCGTAACGTGGACAGCAGTGGATAGCAGATGATAACAGCGGTTTCAGTTAGCATGGCTGTTCACTTAGTCTGTATATATCTTTCTTCGTCAAGGCACAAGAACACTGGGAGTGTTTGTCCAGAAAGGCCCCGGAGTTAAGGTGCATGTAGGCCCTCGGGGGTCTCTTGGATCCCTTGTTCAAAGGGTGATCCGGGCACAGTGGTGTTTGAGCTTGCAGGGCAACACGCCACGGTTTAGCTGGTAAAACTCCACCAACTGGATCAAGTCAGTGAACCGTGTGTGACCGTCATCCAGGCTGTAGAATACCTCCCCTTCATCATCCATCTACAGTGGAGGATGCACACATACACATATGCATATCCGCACACACAAAAGGAATCACACAGAAGAGACAGGTGACTTACTGAACAAATGGAAACATCTGGAATGAAAACTGAACAAACAAAAGCGGTACTCACAGGTAAGATCTGAAAGTGTTTGATTTTCTGCATGTGGCACAGTGACAGTACAAATGTCTTCGGGTTGCTTTGGCTGTCTCTCAGAAGAAAAACTCTGAAAACAATTTTTTAACCATATTATTATTATTTCCTAAAATATAGACGCATAAATGTCTGTTCGGGCTGTTATGGACAATGAGAGAATATTGATTTAGCTTCCTTTGGAGATCTGCTTGCAGTATGTTGACAGATATAAATATGTAAAGATACATTCAGATGTTGTGATCATGCGATAAAGATAATGCAGCTGTAACGTTTCTCATCTGGTCTTTTTAAAAGACTTCTGTCACCACAATGATTAAAAATGCATTTGTTAAATACATTTTATTTCTCTAATGAACTGTGTAAATCACCCTTCATTAGCAGTACTACCATACTTGTCCTTTTACAGAAGTGGACAATAAAAGGCTCACTGTTGAGGATCATGCACCAAATGCTGTAAGCTCAGCGGTCTACCAACTACGAACACACCTAATGTCTTTAAAGAAAGGATTATAAATGCTTACCCATCGATAAGACCCTGTTGAGTGATGAGACGCTGAGCCTCATCCCGAGACAGTTTGCCGTGGAACCAGGACTGAGTCAAGTGGAGGGCTGGAGCACAAAGAGAGACAATATATATTACAAAATATATACAAATGCAAAATATTCACTCATGTACAGACGGCAAATCTAAATAATAAGAAATAGTCCCACCCACCTATGTTTGACACTGAGCTCTGTGATGTGGAGGGGCTCCCGTGGCTGTTCAGACGGTGGCAGCTTTTCCTCTATAGGAGAAACATGTAGTAATGTTCATACAGAGTAATTCATCCTGTCTCTCTTGCGTTTGTATTATAAAAAGGTAATGCAGGTGCTTAGAACTGTTGACCTTATTAGCTTTATTTTGTTTTAGATAGATATTGTTGAAAAACACATAAGTTGTGTAGTGTTAAGTACGAGTAGACTCTTGCTGCACTCGATATTAACAGATATGATAAGGCTGTAAATTGTAAGAATTAAACTAGCCCTAGATTCTCTCAGACACACCATTTATTTTTTTAGAAATGTTCGTTTTAAAGAAGGTCAGCAAAATGTCAAGTGAACATGTTTCCACTGGGTGCAACAACAGGAATATGGCTGCTGTAAAATAAACTATTATCGCTTACTAACATCCAATTTACTTTTTATTTTTATAGCTATTGTTTCGCAGGTAGAGAGAGGTTTATTAGTGTAACTCACCCTCCACGACAGGCCTTCCTCTACAGCCACAGACAGCGCCTCAGACGGGTTCTCGATCACTCGGCTCTTTTGGCCAGAAAAGTCCATGGCCACCAGTGAATTTTCTGAGATGCTTTTCTGAAATTGCACACACATCATTTTTGTTTTGTTTGTTCAAATCACTCCTCAGTATTTATATTTTCTACAATCCACCTTAATGAAACATAAACTCTAATAAATACCCAAAGGTTTTTCTTTTTTGGTTTGATGTTCTTTGTATGCTGTGGAAGGGACTGACTTCTGCTGTCTGGTGGTATTGTATTGCCATCTAGTGTCTGAGTAACGTGATTCCATTTTCATCATTTCTAGATGATTCCAGACAGAAAACTCCATTGAAAAGGGATTAGAGTGGCTTTGAAAAGAATGACACATGGGCACATTTTAGTCCTCTAAGCTGCCATATAGTGAGAGGCTCACTGCACACACTCAAGAAAATTCTTCTTATCAGGATTACCAAGAAGCTTTTAAATTACCACATTTGTTCCTATACCACCTACTAAGCTTAGAATTTGAACTAGTGGTGAAAACAAAGTGAGGAGTGTTTACTTTGAGGACAGAGGCATTCGAGTCTGTATTATCCATCATTCCCAAATTCCAATGCTGTAAAAATACCTGTCATTGCTGATAAATAAGTTACTTAATATTGTATTCAAATACAGCTTTTATTTTTTTAATTTTCAGAGATGCTATGAGGCAGCTTTATCGAGGTAGCGTGTTTAGCTAAATCTGTCAAGTAAATGACAGAAGATTCGGCAGCCTGACCCTGAATTTGGCAGATTCATGTACTCCCCTATCTTTCTAGCTAATCCTCTTGGCGAAGCTGCTGGTCACATATGACCCCTCCAACAGCAGAGAAGAGGTGATGAGTTGTTAAATCTGAGAGCAGCTGATCACTGTGTATTTTTAGAAAGCAGAGAGTTCATGAACATGTCCAAAAGCCATAAATAGATTGTGTTCACTGCCACGAAAATACTCCCAGTAGAGTCTGAGGCTATTCTGGTATACCAAACCTACATTAACACACTGAAGGTGCCTCGTTTGTCCTATGCAATTATAGTACTACACTGCTATGTGTTAGTCTGTGTTAGCTCCTACAGATTTTTAACACATGAGCATTTTTTTCTGATCACCAGGGGACAATGGAACAAGCTAGAAAGACAACACTGATACAATACTTCATAAAGTTGTAATGGGTAACAAATTTGATATTAGCTATTAGCTAATATCAAATTTGTTACCCATTACAATAGCAAGCTTTGAAGCTGCGTTTCTGGCCATGTGATGAATGTCCAATAGTCACTTTACTTTCCTTTTAGCTTGAGTAAAATGTCTGGCTCTCTGGCTGCTAAGTACTCGACCATGTTCCCCAGCTAGTTGTTAATGTTGTCTGTCTGGTATCATAAAGTGTGTCGGTGTCACAATTCTCCAAATCTATTTGATTTGAATTTTGATTTTAAAGTAACGACTCAGTTTCATTTAAACTTTCACTGATGGTGACACCATTATCGGGCTATCATTAATGGTATATTTTCAAATTCTTCTTTAAAAATACGAGCTACACTGTGTGATATAACAGCCATATCTTTTTTGAATGCACCACACTAAGGCCATATGATCAAATTTAACAATAACTTACTGCACTAATCATCAGTCAACAACACTAAATGTTTCCACACTGGTGACTTCACTGAAACAGGAGAATTTTCCATTTCTTTTTCTCCGTCTTCTCTCACTGACACTGGTGGTGGCTTTTAATTCTTGATAGCTGGGACCCTTCTTGGTTAAACTGAAATTGAAAGCTAATTTCATTTTCCATATAAATTTGCAATCGTGACTCCCCTAATAAAGTGTTTTTTTGGCTTAAAAAAAAATATGCTGACAGTGGCTCGGAGCAAGATTGATGAGAGTTTGTGGGATGACGTTAAAAAAGGTTGAGGTCAAGTGCAGAGTTGATGTTATGTTCTTGTGGGTTTGTCACAAGTGATCTTGTTTACTTACATAGTCTTTTGGTCCAATGTTAATACGAGCTTAAAAAGGGAGGATGTAACCATTTAAGGCCCTTAAAGTGAGTTCAATGATTAAATTAAGACCTTCGACTTACCATTGGTGAAGTTTTTTGCTTCTGGTGTGGCTGAATGAAGTTTTGGTACAGTTGCATCCCGTACTGAAATACAAAAAAAATGTCAGCATCCCAAATATTTCTTATATGTTTACTTTTAAATACTTCCAGTAGAACTGTAGTGTACTGATGAAAAGGGGCAGATACAAATAAACCACCGTCTGTTGTTCTTTACTGTATATTATTTTTAGACTACCAAGAGAGTGACTAATGCTCTAAACTGTATCCAGCAGATATCCAGACAATGAACACATGCTGCTTCTATAAAGAGTAGGAGTGCTAATCCAGCATCACTCAATAGTTTCCCTTGACCTCCTCCCAAAGCTAAATCTGATTCGAATGCTGACTCAGCATTCCTCCTCTTAGACATCACCCGGAGTTAGTGATCAGCAAGCCAACCTTTAACAAGCGCATGGCTGTGATCCAGCAGGTCCTGGTCTGCTCATCATCCGCACAAAGCAGCTTCAAGTCCCGGACAGAACTGCACTTTGTGGACTGGAGAAAGAAGTTACAAGGAGACAAAAAGAGTTCAACATGCTGGAGATCGATACTCTACTTGTGCTCTCTTTCTATAAAGTGATGGTACCTTGACACAGAGGCCAAAATCTGTGGGTGCTCCATGTAGTTTTTTGGCAGACAACACTGTGTAGACATCACTGTCACTAAAGTCGGCAATGAACTGGAGATGCCTGGGTTCCTTCAAAACAAAGAAAATGTAATAGTGAAACAAAAGTGCTGTATAGATAAGAACTTGTAATAGTTTTCATCTCTACAATGGCTCTGTTGTATGTCAGGTCTGTGCATGTGTGTGTGTGTCAGTAAGTCTTGCCTCTTCAATTTATTTTAGGATTGTGTCACTTAAGTGATAAACACAACATAAAAATGCTGCTCCAGAAAGTAAGTTACTTTAGGAAATTTCTATTAGAAAAGTATAACTGCACAGCACTTATATTTAACATATACAGTAATCACAAAAAGTTAGGGATATTCGGCTTTCGGATGAAATTTCATAGTGCACCTAAAAATCACAACAAGTGTCTGATCCATGAATCGACCAATAAATGTTCTGGTTCATTGACAATTGTATTCATCATGCTGTTCACATTTTGACATCATGAGACCAAGACGACACCTCACAATCGATCAACAGTACTTGGCCAGTGCGAGGCTTCAAACGGGATGTACTCAGAGGGAAGTTGCCACTGAGCGTCATCAGCAGGCTGCAATGAGTCAGTTTGTGAACAGCATGAGACGTCTAGTCGAGCCGTAATTGATGATCAAGGATACATGACAAATTACTGAGACATTAAATTTTTTTTGTTGTGGCATACCCACCACTGTTGTAATTTTTAGTTTCAATAAATTGTTTGAAATGAAGATATTAACATTGCATGCTTCTACTTAAATGCCCTACTTTCATGATATAATATCACTGTAGCGTAAACTTTTTCCATTTTCCATAAATTTCACCCGAAAGTCAAATATCCCTAACTTTCTGTGAGTAGTGTATAACATATTGAACCTCTACAGTCTCACCTTTTTGGCAAAAGGATCAGAATAGCTCACTTAGGTCAAAGGTGAATTACACTTAAATTTAAACAATGCAAATGTATAAAAAATAATAGTGTTATCAGTCATTCTGGTTAACCTAAAATCTAATGAAAGAGATAAGGATTAAACATATTGATAAAGGCTGTACTGAGACAGTATCAATAGCCACATTGTGCCAAAGATAAATTTCCATGAAAAAAAAAAAAAAAAAAAAAGCACAAAGACAACCATTGTTCTGCTTTCACGTCACGTACTGCTCCCACTTCCTTATATAAAGTAATGCCACAGCCGTTAGTGTCTGTGCTGATTGACTAGCAATGTGTCTGACCAAGACCACAGATGAATGGTAAACCTGCGAGAGTAAAAGTGGGCGCCATACCAAACCCTTTCTGTACTCGACAACAAAAGGTCTACTGTTGTAGGAAATGAAAGCAGTTGGGAAGTGGTTGTGTTGGCATAGGCTGGTGCCTAGGTATAAGCTTCACTTGTCAGCAGCATTGAGAGTACTGTTTCTGCCTGGCTGCTATGCCAGCTGATCTAAGGAAAATCAAGCTCAACCTGTTCCACTGCCCTCTCACAACATGAGAGAGATATATACAGAGGATGAACTGGTGACCCCATAGTCTACAAACAGAGGACTAGGATGTGCTTTCATAGATTAAGTCAACATATATAATTTTCCACTTGGTGCCAGGTATTTTTCCAACAGATTCTGTTTTCATATTGCTTTTAATTTGCCTCAAACGCTCATTTCATTTTAGTTTTACTCACCTTGGAAGTTCCCTTGTTGGAGAAATAAAGCCCCGACCTCCGCAGCACAAAGTAAAACTTCTTCCAAGACTTCCTGCTTTGCTCTTTGGCATGGAGGTGTCCGTGTATCTCTGGACAGGTGCTGGAGTTGAGAAAGGTCTGTGTTGGATAGGGAAATATTTGTTCATAGATGGGTGTGTTCAGTAGATTATTAAGGAAACAACATTTAGACATTGGTTGACAGCCTCACAATTGGCACTCGAGGGCAAAGAAAGTGCACTGTAAACAGAGAGAACTTGATACCTGTATAAGTTGAGAGTGATCCACCATCCCATTGGTTTCACTGGATATGGAGACCATGTGATCTGGGAAAAAGTCCTACCAACGTGAAAGCACATCAGTTATGACAACACTCATGGCATACAGTGGTGGGAACAAAGGCGAGCTGGTTCAAAATATTTGAAATATGAAATCCTAAATGGTGTGTCTCAATAAGATTTGATCATAAACTCACCAGAGGTTTCCTGAAGAATTCATATTTAGCATAATTCTTCCTAAAACACAGCCGGCTGTCTGAGTCCATTCCCCAGCCTGATAGGACCTCCATAACAGACTCATGGTCTTCAATGGTTCTCTCTGGTGAATCCAGGAGGAAAGAAAATGAATGACGGGTTAACCCATTTTTCACTGCTCTATGGATAAACAATGGAGACCAAATAGAATCAGCTGTATCGCCAAACCAGAGTTTGATTATTAACCTTATATCAATGTGTAACCTCTGAATGAGAGCGTGGCCTCGAGTGTAAAACGATGAATAATGCTGAATGCTGAATTAACAGAAAACCTTTTTGACCTCTATGTGAAGCAGTGTTGAACAATGACATATGTCCTGCTTTGTAAATGATTTAGTTGAATAAGTATTTATAGATAGTCACATTTACATATGAAATCTGAGCTTTGTGCAAACTAAAGTCTACAGTCTAAATACTGAAAAAAACATGTTTCTCCTGACACCAAACTTTTTCTGAGTTAAGAAAAAGAGCCTTTGGCTTTTAGACACTGGATATCAATAATATGTAGTTTTGATTAAAAAACAATGACTGGAACAGAACAGATGGATGAATGAAAATGCAGCTGAGAAATCTTTCCTGCAGACACACTGTCTCCTAGCAGATCAGTGTTAATATAACATTCATACACTATTCTCCATATGGGGATGAATGTCCCCATATCCATATAAATCCATATGGGGATGAATGTACAAATACTTATGTCACAGTATATTAAACATAGACGGTTAAAGCAAACATTAAGCTATTTGATACAGTACCTAACAGTATCTAAATCAAGTGATTTCTGTATTAAAATGTAACCTCTTCAGTTAAAGTTGGTACCGGTCAGATTAATAGCTGGTGGTGCATTAAATTAAAGTGGATCAAATCAGCAGCAGGTAATGCTGCTTTGAAATGGAGACCTCACAGCAACCTCTAACATACCACAACAGAAGCCATGCAGACAATACAGGTAGGGCGAAAAATAATACAAGTGAGAGAAAATCTATATTCCCTAATGTAGACAGTGATATCTTCATGCATGCACTGCACTACCTCTCTACTAATGCATTGCCAGTGGAGGAAGAGAAATAATATTCTATGCAAGGAAGATCTATATTTGATGCCTCACTGCGATTAAGACACAATCACCACCAGCATCATCTCCTCTCATATTTTACTCATTTCTCATGTGACCAGGACATTAACTGGAAAAAGAGGACAGCGCTCTGTTCCGCTCGCGCATATCTACACACTTCACCAGCCCACTACCTACCTCCAACTCCTCCCACTGAAACCAAGCAAACCTCACCCAAAGGACTAACATCATTACCATCACATGATTAATACCAGTACGTACAATAAATATGTCAAAATTAAATGTGTGCAATTATTCAAAGGTGGAACCAGGCTAGAAAGCCACAAACGACACGTTGGCATTGCAGTTTTACAGAAGGAAATGATGCAGTTAATAAAAACAGTATTTTGTTCAAGGTTTATCACAAAAACATGGCTAACACTGACTGAGACAACAAAATAACAATGCTGTAAATTTAAAAAAAATGAGACAAAACTAAATCTTACCTATTCCAAGATGGGAGAGGTGTTCAAAGAGAGTCCAGCTGTGGTCATCAATGCAGTGGTTCTTCAAGATGAAGAGCTGGCATATGTCCCGTGCAGTGATGTCGGTGGGGACCTCTACTGCTCTGCTAGTGTTATCTTCACTATAAACTTTAATTACCTGCAACAAAAACGATGAATTAACAACTGTTTCAACTCCTCACGGCAGGGTGGGATACTTTTTACCGTCAAGGAGCATAAGCAGAGTGTTGTTTTTGGGCTTACGTAATGCAATAAACAGTAATAAAAGTGAGGCAAAGTATCAGACAAGTTAATCAGTTTGACCCACATACACCAGTACGGTACCTGTTTTCTATTGCAGCAACAAAATACTCAGAAAATTAAGAGTTGATGAAAGCCCTACAAAAGTAGAGGACAACTTGCAAAGCATATTCCAGGATGAGAAAGAAAACTTAGTAGTAATCTTGCAAAACACACACTATGACTTCAAACACCCAACAAATGAATCCATCTGAAAGTAGAACTTACCCCCCTGTTTGGAGCCAAGCAGGGTTCTGAGTTTTGGCAAGCTCTGTAGCGTATGCATGGCTGAGTACACAGCATTGCAAAAGAGAGCTTGTTGTAAGAAACATAAAAACACGCATCAGACAACACAACGAGTGTCAGCTGGGAAGCAACGAGCCTCTCTCACTCTCACACTCTCACACTCTCTCTCCACTTCTCTTGCTCTGTGCTGCACTCTACATGTCTCGCTGGGGCTTGATACCAAATCACCTGCTACCTGCGCACCACTAAGTGAGAGAGAGGGGGAGAGAGAGAGAGAGAGAGAGAGAGAGAGAGGGAGAGAGGGAGAGTGAGAGAGAGAGACAGAGACAGACAGACTTCTAAGATCATGGTAGTAAATTATCTAAATCATCTCTTATGCACAAAATCAATTTCAACTGGTCTATACTTTGAAAGAGCACATTTTAAGTTGCCGAGGAGATCAATCATCTCACATCAGATCAGGACTGAGGAAAGGAGAAAGTGTTCTTACAGTAATAATATGAAAAAAACAGCCTCTCCATGTATTTCCATTATCCTTCATACCAGCTGTGTGTCTGAATAAATGAATATTGAGTAAAATGCTTTACAGCGTGTGAGCAAACAGGAAGAAGTTCCAACTTAACCTCCTGTCATTCAGTACTAGTGCATAATTTGATGTTAGATTATATTACAATGAAAATGATGTGTATCAGTGAATTCACTGTGAGATGCAGGGCTGAGCTTCTTATGACAGCGATCATAAATTAAGACTTCAATGGCTAAAGAAGATCCAACAGTAATGCAGCCCGAGAGAGAACAGAAAACATTTTTCTTCCTCCTCGCTGTCATTACTTTCATAACTCACTGCTGCTTTCTTTCCCTCGCTCGCTCTTTTTGCTCCCTCAAGTGCACCCGGTGCCAAATATCATTCCATCAATGTGCTGTCATGTCTGAATGAAGCCATAAAGGACCATTAATGTAAAATTCACCTATGCCTGAATGACAAAATGCCATCACTTTAACAAATAGATGAAGCCAGCAACGATAGGGCTATATTAAGGGCTAAGGGGTTGGAGGAAGAGAGAGAGAGAGAGAGAGTCACAAAGCTCCAACCCCCTCTCTATTCACATTCACACACCCATTGCAAGCAGAGCACCCAGCATAATGCCCTGCAAGAGCCCACAGAGCAATTACAAAAGGTGCTGGTTAAATGTAATGCTAGTTGGGTCAACTCAGTCTAAAGTTGACAGAGGCAGGTGCAGGCTGGGTGGGGAGTGTAGTGGAGGGGGGTCAGTAAAGACCAAATGACTGTCTCCTTTCTCTCAATGAGTTCTATTAGTAGTTTAAAGCTGATTCCTTTTGTGGAGAGAAAGGAGGTCAGAGCTCTCCAACAGGGCTGTGGTTTGAGTCCTCAAGGAGCCATCAGCAAATAGGAGCGTCCAGCCATGACATCACCTCTCAGTGTAAACCATTTAGTGTTTAATCAGCCTTCCAGGAGCCTTACAAGACAAATATCTTTGTTTGTGGATGTCTAACAAAGACGAGAGCCTACATTAAACAGATTACTCCAGCAGCCAGTGTTTCAATAACACTGCATCATAACGCTAAAGGATAATTAACTAAAAATCCTTTTAAAAGAAAAAAAAAAAGAGAGAGAGACAAAGAAAAATAAAAGCTGAGAACTTGACACCACAGTGCACAATCATTCATTTAAAATAAATACACCCTAGATTAAAGTTTAAAACTGTGTATTTTCTGCTGTTGATAAATGCATCCAGCCTGGACTTCAGTTAAGTTGCTGTGAGGAAGTGGCTTCCTGAGAGACGGCCAAATCAAATCATTGAGGCATCACATTTCACCAGGAACAGGGCAGGGTTTGTCAGCGGGTGAGGAAACCTTACTGGTGCATTAGCATTACAGATGTACTGTGTGTTCTATAGGCAGCTGAGACCAAAAATCTAACTTTTGTTGTCATCATAAATGCAACACATCGGTCGAAAACACACCATCGCAGCATCATGCTGTTGTGTCTCTGCAGTAGACCTTGGAGGAATTGTAGAGTCTCATAAATGCAGCAGAAACCTTTGAAATCCTGCCCTCTGCTACATTCACAATCATAAAGTGACTTTTTATATTAAATCCCTGACAAAAAAACAGTGTTTTAAGAATGTAAATTATGTACAGTTATGTACAAAATGGATTGAGAGATGGAGTAAGATGGGGGGCATGATGTAGTGTTGGAGGACACGGGAAGTGTTGGTCCTTGTGATGAAACAAACTTCAATTTTGGGACGTGATTTATCACCATTTTACTGCGGCTGGACATCAAAGCCACACAAGCAGAGCAGTTCGCTGTGGATCTAAGTGCAGTCTCCATGGTTACTGTGATATTATTATTATTTTGTGACATTTGCATAATTATCACCAATTATTTGATATTTAACAGTGGGTGTTTGGCCTAAGGGACCAAGATGATGTTCACATGGTTTGCTAAGCTATTTTCAAGTGAGGAACACCAAGGAGGGATGAATTCTGCACAGCAGGTTGTTTTACATTCACTAATTACCTTAGCTGACGCCTGAGTCATGCAGAAACCAGGATGCAATAGTACAGTCATACTCCTGTTACTTCTCAAGCAGGCATGTATACTACACAGAGTAATACAATATAAAGCATTTACCATTTATAAAATAAACACATATGTAGACTAATTATAATTACAGACCTCAGAATGTAATTGCTTTTACTTCTGCGTGTAAATGTATCATTAAGCATCATTTTTCATCCCAGGTAATTGAAAACATCAAGTGGAAGGTACTGTTAATCATTGGTTAAGAGTTTCTAATGAATGGCCAGGCAAGGTAGCATGATGTGTAAACGGCTGATGTGTTTTATCAGCGAACACAGAGCTGCATTCATCGGCAAGTAACCCTGATCTAAAAGTACACATGCTTTCACTTGAAAAGCATTCATGTCCGCCTACACCTTTTATGTTGCAACATGCAAAAATACAGAATGTTACCTGGAGAGTTACTTCTCTCTTAGATTATTGTTACTCACTTTACAGGGCCAAAGTGCAAATTGCTGCAGTTCAACTAAAAATTTGAGATGTTTTAGTATGGGCATGGTCAAATGAGCCACAATATTAAGAAAATCAACCTCATTGGGGAACAATCACAATCATGTGTGAATAGTTTCTATTTCTATGAGACTGTACTACCAGAATGGAGGAGATTAATCTAAAGAAATGTGTTAATCTATTACTGTAGTAATACTTTACTAGTAGTAGTTGCTGTTGTTTTTATTGTAATAGCATCACTATATTTGGAGCACTTTTTCAATTTATAGGGAGCACCCTGTTTGCTTAGTATATTAGTTTGAAGTATTAGCTATGCTGGTTGTGCTCGGTATATTCTTTATATATTTAATGCAACATAATGTGCCGTGTTACAAAGGCCTTTCAACAGAAAGTAAAAAAAGAGAAAAACAGCCCGGACAAGACAGAGTGAATCCAGACATTGTGTATGTAGCACTCGATATAGTCTTGTTGAACAAAAACCCCTCTATTAAACTTTCTTATCTCAAGGACAGGACAGTGTGGCAATGTGAGGACAGTGTGTGGATAGTTCCATTTTTATCTGACTCTGTACTACCAGAATGAAGGACATTAATCTACAGAAATTTGTTAAATTATTACTGTAGTAATACTCATATTAGTATTAGTAGTTGCAGTTGTTGGTCTCATAGTAGGAACACTATATTTGTAACACTTATAGGGAGCACCCTGTTTGCTTAGTTAAGTATTAGCTAGGTTGGTTGTGCTTGAAATATTCTTTAACTTTATTTTAAGGTAGTTTAAAACTCACTGACAACATTATTTCTTTTCACACAATGAAGTATTGTCAAATTTCAACCGCTGCCAACATGCAGACACAGTTAAATCTGAATTGCTAAAACTAGTTGGTGCTATAATGATATTCAATATTCAAGAAGAAGAGGATGGTTTTTAAAAAAGCATTACTACATATGGGCCACGTTTGTTTGTTTTAAAAAAAAACAAACAAAAAAAACAAAAAAACAGGAACACAGTGTTACAAAGGTCTTTCAATAGAAAGGAAGAGGAAAAAAAACAGCTTGGACAAGACAGAGTGAATCCAGACATTGTGTATGTAGCACTCGATGTAGTCTTGTTGAACATAAACTCCTCTATTAAACCTTCTTATCTCAAGGACAGGACAGTGTGAGTCATTTTGCCAATTAGACTGCACTGGTTCAACCTTGAACTGCACTCCCACAGCTGCAGTTCTATCACTGAACGCCTTAAAGGAGGTGGCCTCCGGCCATGTCTATCTCAGAAACCATTGAGAAATGTCCTCCCAGTTCCTCACTATAACACAAAACTGACAGTCTTGAAATCATATAGGACTTTCTCTCTAATGGTAATGGCCAGAGAAGGTGCTACATAAGCCTTACCAGTTGCACTGCCTACTCGATTATTGGTGGGTGACAGCTGATGTCTCCCAAACTGTGCTACTTGAATTGGCCAGAATACCATTTGCTTTGCAGAGCATTCAGTGTGCTCCAATGAGGAGATGAATTACAGCAGCAGACAAATGTTATCAAGATAAGCATGTTGGAAAGCTAGTAGATACTTTACACAGTAAAAATGACTGCGGTCTTATCATTGTAACAATAAATAAAAATGATTTGGCCTAATTTTTATTCTGCTGAGTTTGTTTTAATTTGAGCGTAGAAATGATACTTTAACTGTTACGGATTATTAGAAGATTGCAGCTAACTATCTATGCATGGTTCACCAGAAGGTGCCATATTTGGCACTATAGGTCCACACTTCATTTTACATTTGCCTGATGGTTAACATTCCAAGTGGCCCCTGTCTATAACAAGTGATTTTATTGTTAGTATGATATACAGGTTAACACCTCCATGTCAAAGTAAACAGTAAGAGCAAACCATCCTATGATGAAAGGCAAAAAAACTCTAAATCCATTAGAAATGATCAATCGTGTTTGTGAACAACTCACAAAACCAAACAAATCACAGAACCAACACTACAATCATTTATGTTATATTAATAAAAAGCTGCTCCACGGATATATTACAATAGAATGCAATAAAAAAAAAAAAATAAATAAAAAAAAACACTGTCTATTGATTTTCTGGCTTAATAAGTGGACATTTTACACATTTTACATTCACACAGTCCAGTGAGAGCCAGTTACTTTCGGAGTTTAAGCATCAAATCACATGTTGCATCTGTGTCAAAGTGTCAAAGATTAATCCAAGAACGCACTTCCCAATCAATTGAGCTAACTTGATTTATGTACACAGTGAAAATCCCAGTGAAAAATCATCTCAAAAAAGCAACAATAGCACAAACAAGTTATATATAAAACTATGGAAAGTTTTACACAAAGTGAGCTCTTACAGATCGCTCACATGAGGTTGGATCTCATCAAATTTAGAATGACTAGCGAACTGAACAGAAGGCAGCGTTTTACTAATACAGAGGAAAAAATGTTGATATGTTAAGAGTATAGTAGTAAATAGTATAGAGGAGATCCGTGTAAGATTCCTACCCGCTTCTGCAGACAAAGTGGTGTGATGGCAGGCAAGGTGACTCTTCTCGCATGGAAATTCATCCCTACGCCTTACATGCACAATTAACTACATGAAAAATATCCGTACATAGTAACTGAAAATAAGAATAAGGATGTTTAAATAATGGTTCTAATGACAAGTATATATAATGGAGTAATTAATGTAGAAGAGTTTTTTTCTATATGGTAACCCTTTTGAAAGCTATAGACAAACCGTTACAGCGGCATCCCTCACAATTTAAGTGTGAGAAACTAAATCATGTTGCCTCCCCACAAGACAAACTCCTCCTTTGTCCTTGGGAATGTAAAAACTTCTTCCTTTTTTCTCATTTTGGAAAAGCGGTTCCAATAAACAACACTAAAAGAAAACAGAGAAAAAAAGGTTTTCTCATGGTGGAGTGAGTAACAATATACAAGGTCTGAAAAAGCTGATTGTGATCATGTAAAATACAGCAAAGGAGCTTAGGATTTCCGAGAAAGTACATGTGTCAGATTGTTTTTGCTTACTTTGAAGACAGACTCTACACGGCTATTTTTAGTCTCAGACATTGAATACATTTTACCGAACAAACATTCATAGGCATAGACTTTGTCTGCTGATATTAGACAAGGATACTGGCAAGATCATTAAACAATCCACAGTTTTAATAGCTGTGAAAAACTCATGAGTCTACTGGGTAAAAGAAAGTGTACTATTGCAAGACAGTCTGCTCCTGCCTGCAATCACATTAAGACTGACTTGTTGACAGGTAAATGTTATAATTTAAGATTTCTGGGGGGTTTGTATACTGTATGTATTAACAGAATATTTGTTTTTATGTTTGCTATATAGCGGTTTCTAGTGACTCCATATAGGTTGAGCTAAATGTTTGTTATAGCCAGAAATTAAAAACAACTAATCAACAAATGCATTTCATTCTTAATGTTCTGAATATACTCTAGTTTGTCTCAACATTCATACAATGCTTTGGTAATACTGTATCTTAATATGGCCATGCCATTTAAGCCCTTAAGGGAGAGGGAGAGAGAGAGGTCCAAAATAGCTCTTACTCCCACAGCCACAATTCACAACCCACATCTGTTTTACTGCAAGACTAGACAAAGAGGCCTTGTGAATAAGAGTGTGCCATCTTTACAGGACATGCCCGTTTTTAAGCCTCAGTCTTTACCGTTATAGTGTTAAAAATTAGAGATCTCAAATAAAACACAGTTTAAAAAAGAAAGGTATAGTTTAAAATATGACAACACATTTAACTTTGGAACTATACTGCATGGACAAGCGCTTATGTGAAGAATACCAGATGCTGTGGAGGGCAGATGCCATTTTAATAAAGCCATTAATGTATTTATAAAGGAAGAAACAGTCACAGACCACAAGGAGCCTCAAACTCATTGTCTGATAAAGACCCACACACACACACACACACACACAAACTCATCCAGCCCTGCTATGGTAATACTGCACTGTATATCGTCAAATAAATTCAATGTGTAGTTTATGCCTTTCTAGTATAGTTTATACGTTAGGTATGGTGTAAAAGCTGTCTGAATGTGACTGTTTTGGCTCACTCAACAAACTGGAAAGGTAAGAGATAAATCTTCGGTAAGTAAAACCTTGCAAAGCTACAGCAAAAAGTCTGTATACTGTATTTCTAAATGTGAACGGGTCTATATTTCTATATCTCCTCTCTATAAACATGTAGATGATATGTCATTATATTGGATTTTACAGCACTGAGTATATGTGGATGTCCTCTCTGTCAACTCATGAGAACAGACAGGAAAAGAAGAACCTCCCACAACAGGCTTCATGTTTATCTGGAAAAACAGCACACTGATTTGTGAGAGCACAGACAAGCAGACGCTGCTAGTTATCACACAGCTAAAATGAATTGGAATTAATGGAGCCAGAATGATAACAGAGTCTCCACAACTCCCATAACAAAGCAAGCCCCATACACATTGTCCTTGACCAGGGCTGATTCAATCAAGACCCCTTGTAGGCTCTGTCAAAGTAACAAGAGAGGTGCAGCGGTGCGTGAATGCAGGTATGCAGTGTACACCCACCCCTGGGTAGGGGGATTCACAATATACCTATCTAAAAAACAGCCAGAGATAAACTGCATATATCAGTACCGATCTTGCAGAGCAAGGACGTAGCCAGTCATGTTACAATCTTATCTACAGAGGTCTTTTGTTCCCTGAATTTAGCCTTTAAGGCAGTGCCTCCTCCCAAGCAACAGGTAAAACCCTAAAACAGCACCAAACCAGGAAAGAGGCAAAGTTTTTAGGACATACTTAGGGAACAGAAATCCCTCATATCTTTGTCATTCCATAACCAATGAGCATCATGTGGGGTATAAGATGGGTGATTATGGGTAAAACAGTAAAGCCAGCAACAGTTTGACTGACCAAATCCAAGTGAGTTTGTATTTTTTTTAGGTGTTGCATTTAGCACCATCTGAAGAGATCAGAAAAGAGTGCTAACACAGCCTATTTATCTATGTGTTGTGTGTGTGTGTGTGTGTGAGAGAAAAATGGCACTTGTGTTCAACTCAAACACACACTGCATGCTTAACCAGTTCATATCAAGTTACTCTCACAGTTTTGCTGTTAACACACGACCCGGGTCTGCAGCTGTCCACACATCACAGTTAAATCATACAGTAATACCAGATCTTGTGTATTTGATAGACATAGTTGGACATCTTGCAGTGTAGTAAAAAAAGTGAAGTGGTTTAATCTTATATAATTTACTTGCATTCTTTGGTCTAAAAATGAGGAGGACAAAATGTATTGTTGACCTACTAAATGTCTCTTCCGTTACCCAGTATAAAATTATTGTAATCCTGAAATATTTCTATGGTAACTACTTAGTTATCTTTTAGTTATTAATGAAAATCTCTGGTGACTCTTTCACAGTATATCAAAGCCAAACCTGCAAAACCTGCATGAAACCCAGATGGGAATAGTCGGAAAGCCAAACAATGTGTGTTGATCGAACAATTCAGACCAACAAGAAACATTATTTTATCCCACCTGACTGTCTGAAAGGTGTAAAAGAGAGACATGGAGAGAAATATAGGAGCTGCACATGCATCTAACACCAAATGACTTCTTATATATGTTACACATGCTGTCTGTTAGACACAAAGACCGAAAGCTATGTGCAAAGACTCCTGAATCTCACATTAGAATATTGCATTAGAATTCATAATTGCATTATTTAACCATTCAAATCTGTCTGTAATAAATAGTAAATAAAAATATCTGCCTCTATTTTCTAAAGATTGGTAACTTTGGCATCAACATAGTGCTGTTTGGTCAGTAAGCAGCTTTCTGACAAATTATTAAGTAGCTATGAATGGAGAGAACATGAATAAATATTTTATGTCTGTTAAGTGTGACCCTGAGGACCCTATAACATCTGCTGTAGAGGAGAGGCTGAAACTCAAAGTGAAGAACACGTACATGGTGTATGTACCATCTGAAATAACATCTCTAAAGAGGCAGGCATTTCCTCTGAGTCATATGGCTGAACTGAACACTCAACACCGTCTGGACGCAGACTGTCTTGTGTGCTTCCAGTAACTAGGAAGAGTCCAAGCATGACTGCCCACTATATGCCTGGAGAGCGGAGGCTGTGCCAGCTACTTGGACTTCCTTAGAAAAATGTTTATTTTGCTATTGTATCATGAAGATATGCCAGTTCTTCCATGATTTTACGCTCAAAGCCAGCTTACATTGCCCTTATGAACAATATCAACATGGAATCATCTTCATAGTGACCGACTGGTAACATGAGGTTTTTCAATCTTATAACCTCATGTCATGCTACATTTTGTGTGTTTGTCTGCATTGGCAGGTTGCTGTCAGTCAGTCATAGAAGCTTGGCCTTTGTTATAACCAGTGAGCATTTTTTCTGAGGTCAAACTCAAAAGTGTTCATCTGAAACAACTGAGGTGCTATAGGACACTGTCATTTGTTCACCACGCAAATTGATTAATCACCATCAAAGAGTTCTCTTAGCCTACTGTACATATAACAATGCTTTAAAATCTTCCTGATACACTGACTTTATGCATTTAGTTTTCTGGACGCTGTTGTGCTGACAGCAAATCCAGGTTTCTCACTGACATAATGTGGCAGTCATGACTCGGTTGTTTTGTTATGGAAATGTAACCATGACACTGCAAACACAGGGCCCGACAGGGGGGCTCAGATAAACCGTTTTCTCACGAGTAAAATAGCTTTAAAGCCTCTCTAAAACAAAGCAAAGTCGAGCAAAAGATCTTACCACAATTCAGCAAAGCCATTCAAATCAACTGCAGTAAAACGAAAACATGGTCAGCTAGACGCTGAGTTGTCAGAGATGCCACGACGACAGACGACACTGCCATTTTCCTAGCATGCACATTTTATAACTTAATTCTGTCCTTGGTAGAAGATTATTATTTTCAGATAATTGTAACTGATGGGAAAATTACAACCCAAAAGGACACACTGGGAAGCTCAATGGACAATTTTCATTTAAAGAAAAGTTAGAAGTGTGGGTGAGGGGATGAGTGCTGCACAGTTGGAACAATGATGTCATTGGTTTCTTGAGGGCTACTGAAAGAAGGTCATAACCCTGTGACATGAGGATTGTGACACAAAAACAGCTGGTCAGTCTGACATACTCCCTTTGTCTATCCAATGCTGCTGCTGAAAAGACTAAATGAGAGGCTGTCAGGCCTGTGAGGTGCAGGCACAGTCTTCATCAGTGAGATACATAAGGATCACTCTAAGATTTTCTAACAGGAAAGCCACATTGTTGCAGAGGGAGGTCAACTGGGTGTCATTTGGCTCCTTCACTGAGAAACCTGAGGATTATTCTCACACTTATCAAAAGAAAATACCAAATCAGTGCAAATCCCTGACCTGTCTTCACAAAAGGCTGCTGAGAACACAGGAGAATTGGCAATCACTCTGTAATTTTCTGATGTGAAACCTTGAATTGTGTGAGGACAAAATAAGAGTAGAAGGGCTCATTTGAGACTTTATATATCAAGTGGAGACACTTCAGTGTTACATAATCAAGCATTCTTCCCACAATGCACAATGCACAATGAACAAATACAAATTCCATTACATTCTTATGCCAATCAGACATTCAGTACACTAAAACCAATGGAAGCTTCATGAAAAACTAGAAAATACGACTTTCTGTATGCATTTATCATTCTCAGTATGAAAGCAACACGTGAGAACAGTGAGGTCTAATACTGCCGATAGTCCTTGGTAACTGCTGAGCTCTGTAATTTCAGCTTTCCTATGAGTCATTGCTTTGAGCTGCCCCCTGCTGCTACACATGCACACACAGATACACACATTTATACACACACGCCACAAAGATACTGAAAAACTAAAATCAACTTCAGCATACAGCATAGGGATCCACATCCAGGAAACATCTAGTGGTTGACAAACCAGACTAATTTAACAGCCCTGGAAAATGTATAGACAAAATCCATTATGAAACCCATGCACTTTTGAAGCAGACCCATAATTGTTAGCTTTCCAACATAATGAATGTGCTCTCTTTTTAGAATTTGGCAGCGAGCTCTGTATAAACGTACAAATCAACTACAGAACACAGGATGAAATTAAATAATTTTTTTAACTGTCCATATTGTTACATTTTTACATGACTTGCACTCATTGGTTAAAACAGCAGAAATAAAGTTAACAATTATTCATGATGAGTTGTGGATCACCTGCATTATGTCTGTGTAAGCTGTCGCAGATGGATCTATTGCCTAAGTTATGAGATCTTAAGATTGTAGGGACAAGCAACAATAGCTATGCAAAACCATGGCGGTATGAGATTATAAAAAATGCTCTAATTAGTAAAGTAATATTTTCATGACGTAATAAGGAAAACTACAAAATAATTAAAGCTACTTGGATTTCAATTTCACTGGTTACTGAAGATTCACTAAACCCCCACCCCCGAACCACCATCATACCTCAGCAACCATAACTATTCACGCACAATAGACATGTCAAGCTTAGAATATCTTTACGTTGAAACAGTGAGACAGTGTGATTGCAGTAGGAGCAGTACGCAGTAGATAAGGAATTTGTAATCTTTTTTATCTCCCAACCGAAATGAAAAAAACAAGAGCAAATCTAAAAAGAAAGCTTTAAACAAGGCATTTGTTCGTACTCGTAGCTCACTACCAACAGTGGTAACTTCCAAACCCATGCAACACAATAATATTGTGTCAAAGAAACACAACATATCCAATGTGTGGGAAGAAAGGAGAAAAAAGCTACGTTTTTGTTAGTATACAGACCCTATACAGGGTTCTTGTTTTCAAACATGTCATCTGAAAAAACAGTAAAAAGTCAGCTTTAAATATTCTTCATCTAACTAACAGCGGTAGTATTAATTACTTAACTAGCTCTATGTGAAACTAGAGAACTTAACACGGTTATCATTTTTGACTGCGTATGTGCCGACAGGGGTAGCAACAGTAACTAAGACAGGCGGGGCTTTGCAAACGGTCAGAAAGAAAATCTAAAAACATCCACAAAAACAAAACCGTCAAAATTGCCTCAAGATCAACATCAGAGTGAAAGCTTTTCCAGCACCAGCAGGTACTTCCCCACACCCAGTGCATGAGAAATCACACTGCCTATCCTAAAACAAACGTACAAGAGTGGTTGTTGGGCATTAAGCCAGATATTTCCTGGTGTAAACTTCTAATCAAATTTCAAATGAAATATCCACAGGTGGTATCAGACATCATATGCATTTCCCATTTTTATGTCATTTAGTGGCCACTGTATGCAGGTACAAACTTGGGATTGTCCAAGTATGCCAACAGCATTTTTATCTCCTCGCTGCAACCAATTTACATACTCACACAACTGGTTCTACTGTCCATATGCCCTGAAGTTTCAGACAAATCACAAGCCAAGCATCATGTTAATATGCATTTATTTAAATATGTCCTGCAGCTGTTTTTCTGTTACTTGTTCCAATTAAAGTTAACATGACTACACTGCCTGAAGTTTACAATAGAACCCTTCTTTTTTCAAATAATATGCCTCATTGTGTCACAAACACCCTCAGGTATTGTAAATGGAGCACTCACCTGAGTTGCACTACTTTTGGTCCATGGTAATAAACATTCAGAGACAAGAGGGGAGATGGTTGAGGGGATAAGCTCAGGAAAAGGGTTTGGAACAGGGGAAGAGAATGACTCCTCTCCCTCTTTATTGCTCCTGAAGGACAAAAAAAACAAACACAGAGAGAAAGATGCTGCATAAAATGTAGCATTGTTCTTGTGCAGTGTGTAGAAAATGATGCACACATCCAGAATATTCTATTTAATGTAATGTTAAAGGCCTGCAAAAAAAAAGAGAAAAATGTGTTTCCATAGTGTCTTGGGGACGAATATCACTGACTGAAAGTAAAATGTTGGATCAAGCAGATACAGAATCAACAGTTTATGTGATATTGGAAGCAATTATGGAAAGATTTCTGTGGAAAATTGAAAGATTGTAACAATGTATTAGACTTTATTGAATTAGATTAGACTGATTTCACAACCTGTAGCTTAGAGAGCTGGTTCGTCTGTTCTGCATGTCCCATGTGGAGGAACAGGGAGTATAAATGGAGTGATAAACAAACTGACATAAACACAGGACCCCTCCTGCTCTCAACTACCAGACGACACACCCCACTCACCATCAGACTTTTGATAAGGTGGCAGATAATGCACACGTGAGCTCACCATAATAATATATTAGCTAACAGACACTTAGCTAAAACACTGCTGGCTCAAGAAAATATCACAATCAAAAATTATCATGGCAAATGAGAAAACCCCTTTTTTTCCGTCGTTATCTCTGATGATCTAATTGTGTGTCATCACCATCCCTGAGGGATGCATCATTCTTATCGGTGAATGTTTGGCAGTAAGGAGTAGCCAGGATGGATGTTTTTGTTCTAAAATGCAAACATGCCCTTGCAGTGAACCCTGAAAAACTGAGTGAACAATAAACACCATTTTTCATAATTAACATGATGTTATAAGAAGTTAGATTATAGCACACTAAAAGCATATGAGAAGGCCTCCATTTCTGAAAGGTGCTGTTCTCTGACTGACGCTTTCTTAACTGCTCTGTAAACACAACAGTTACTGAGTTACTAATTATCTCCTGCAAACTAACAGGTGCTTGATTTGACTCCAGGTCTTTAACTGCACTGTTGAAATAATACATTACACTTCATTGACAGCTGCGTTTGGGTCAAGCCAATTGTGTTTACAAGTATGAAGTCTACACTACAGCTCTTAAAAGTGTGCTATTCTTCTGCAAGGCAGCTCACATTGTAAAGTGGAGACTAGTAAATACTACTTTTAGTTTTAGTGCAAATGAATCGTATGAAACAGACTGGTGTGATTCATGGCAAGCATAAAAAAAAAAAAAAACATCATACCTGTTCCCCTTGCAGAGCGTAGTCTTGATCTTCTGGGCATTTGGTGTTAGTAAAGGAGCTCGCAAAGGGATGAGGGCTGGGTTGGGAAAGCCACTCACATTACCCTTGCCACTGTGAAAAATCTCTGCTTTCTCTCCAAGGCTTCCAGAAGTGTGTATTTCGTCCAGCGTGTTATTCATATCACTCATGTGGGTCAGCTAAATCCAAGGCATCATCTGGAGCAGAGAGAAGAGGCAAGCTGTTGGACTGGAGTGTGTGCAGAGCACAGTTAGAGCCAGCTGGCTGGCGGGGCTCCTCTGCTCACAGCTCAGCAGAGTACACACATGCATGTATACACACACACACACACACACACACACGTCTCTCTGGCTCATCTGCTGCCCACGAGGCTGGCCCAGTGGGGCAAAACGATCCCTCCTACCCAAACATGATCCACCACAATAAAGATATTTTTAACACAATGACTCCCAAAACAGTCATCCTTGCTCTGACACAGTAGCGTACTAATAATCAAGTAATTTGTTCAGCCTCCTCAAGTCTTTTGTGTTGTTTGCTTTAATTTGCCCCTTTTGTTTTTGTTTTTTGATATAGTTCCATTTGCAAACCTGGAAGGCAAGAAATGTGCACACAAAGCACACTTACACAAAGGGGGTGTCTTTAGCTCGGTAATGAGTCCGGGAGGGCCGCCAATACTATAAAACAAACTGTTCTTTTGTCATGGACTTCGCACAGAGATCCAAACTGCACTTTAAACTTAGTACACTGTAGAAGGCATGTGTTTGTACGGAGTAGCCGGCCCAGCAGATTGGTTGTGTTGTGGGCTGTGTCATTCAGTGACAGGCTCCATGTGGGGGATGGTTGAGATGATAACATCTTTCTGAAAGGTAATGTGTAACAGAGTCTGTACAGGGTAGGATAGGCTACTGGAGATACAGGCAGGCAGGCAGCATAGGGTTAAAGCAATACATCACTACATTAACAGAAGACACGGCTAACTTGATTACTTTGGTAAACATGTCAAGCTTTCTGTCTCATGTATCTACCATAGCATCTGCCACAATAACACAGCTCCACATGATTTCTACCTTTTAAAACGAGCACTATTATATGCGTACCATGAACAGGAGAGAAACAACCAGACAAATCTAGGGCCTTGATGTACCAGTGCTGCTCTGGCTTAAGAAACCCAGCAGCGTCAGTATTAGTTTCTTGAGGTTGCTTTTGGAGAGCAGAGCGCAGTGGTAGAGGGGGTTAGACAAATGGTTTAGCTGAGGTCCTATGGTGGACTGATAGAAGGACAAGAAACTCCAGGCAGGATGAGAGGGCCAGAAATAACCCCTCGCCTGGAACACATTCTTTTGGTATCAGTCAATGCAAATGCTAATTACATTGGTGTAGGATGAACTGCAAATCTGTTTTAGGGTCTTAATAACAATGTTTCACGTAACAGTGAGATGCAGTTTTTCAAAAAAAAGTATAAGAATGGTTGCACAAAGAATTAGAAAACTAGGCAGATTTCTTTTGGTTTTGTACCACAAACTAATAATTTAATTCCCTTAACATTATTTTATATGCTTCAGGAGAAGTACTTTTGCAAAGTAACACAAATTACATCCGTTTTTGGCACCAATGGCACTTGCCACCGACCATTCCAAGGTCTGCTCTCTGTGCCACAGCACCAAGAGTACCTTCACTTATAAATTGCTGGCCTGCAAAAGTGTTGGTTGCCAGGTTTGTATGGCTTTAGCAGTAAAGAAAGTACTTGTACAGTGTTGTTCTGAAATATAGTTCAGATTAAAAACAGTGAAGCAAACTGGGGTATTAACCCCGTTCTTGCTAAATCGCTCGACTCCAATTTAGGAGTCAGCTCCTCACTTTTGAAAAGCCCATTCTGCAGGACACCCATCAGCAGAACAGGGACAAGTTTCTCCAGGAGATACTGGATATTCCGCCTTCCTATCCAGCTGGCAATGGTGGCAAAGAATCTGCGACTGCTGGGTGTATCCCTGTCGCAGCCTTAACAACAGGTAAGACCTCTGACTGTATCAGCTAAGAGGATAGATCTAGTGAAAAGAAACAAGCCTGCCACTGCCCATGTTGCATAACTGCTCTCCAGCTCAAGGACGATGAAGATCTCCTGGGTTCTCTCTGACTATTATAAGAACTGTTTGGAGCATCCATCCCCCTCAGACCCCAGCATTTTAAAGAGGACAGCACTTTTAAAACAGCGTTTAGTGTTTAGCTCCTCTTAGTTTTGCTCTGTTGGTCCACCTACTGGTCTGAGTGGTACAACTCAGACAAAACCTTTCATGCCTAAGAACATCATGAGTTTAAGGCTGTCTTGTTCAGCTCGATGCACACTATCCATCTAATGAAATGGAAAGGTTACAACATTTGTGCACTCTGATGGTTGGCTTATGTGGAATGCAATGGAGTGAGGCATAGCAGCTGTTGGAAAGAGAGTGAGAGCTTGGTTAACACTTGTGCTGCTGCAGCAAACCAGACAAAACCCACACTAGCCCATTCATAATGTCAGACAGCAGTGATCATGCCATTTCTTAATTGAATTCAATGCATCATTTTTAGTTATAAAAAGTTGTAGGGAAGCGAGGACAACTTAACATAACATTTACAGCATGACCAAAGATAAGCTATCGTGATACAGTACCAGTGTGTGTTGTCTCCTCTTGACTGTGTTTTGTGACCTAGCATCTAATTTGAAAATCAAATAATTGCCTTTCCAATGACACGCTGTCCTCTTCTCACTGAATTGCTGAAGGAATACAGGAAAACAGACTTGTATTGGATTTAATGGGGTGTTAAATTGATCCTATTTGTGTGGTGAAACTATTTTTTAGTCATGCAACTCAAGTCAAATGAGTAATTAGGAACTACATGAGGTAAATTAATTGTACATAATGAAAAAAATCATGGATTTAATAAGTGTTATTTACTCGTAGCTGTCTGCACACATGAACTATATCTTGTTTAAGTGAAGTTGCACATGAACAGCATTACTGTATCAACAACGACGGTGCCCAAACCAACGGTTGAGTTGACGCTGTTATACTGAGATTATGTTGCTACTGCTAACGGAGATACTTTATAGGAATAATGGTGAACAGTTGGACGATGTTAACATTAAACAAACTTTAATTTTGATGGATTAATAGCCTCTTCACGTAGGAGGAGGTGTAGTTATTCGTATCTTTTATTTAGAAACGTGTGGTGGGAGGAAAACCACGACCTTAATGTGTTTGAACTAGTTAACGTTAGCTGAGTGTTGTTGTAACGTTACGAACTTAAATCGGGGGGGAAAGCGTAACGTCAGTTGACGTAACTTAAGACGTTAACGGCTTTCGGCGCTGGAACGTTTAAATTAGCGATATTTTTCTTCACAATGAGTGATTAATTTTCATTAGAAAAATCAATAAAAGCCGCATTAAGAAAAAGCTGAATTAAATAAATACGAAGCAAACGTTGCTCTGCATTGATAATACACGGTGAAAAAGTGAATCGCTGTCCTTCCTGCTGCGCCCTCTTACACCAGCTTGAATCGACATAATAATAATAATAATAATAATAATACCGGTTTGAAATGACAGAACTCATGTTATTGTTGTTTTTTTTCTTTCTTAGAGCTGTCTTTACCTTGTGCCTCTTCAAGTTGAGTCTCCAATTCAAACCTTGAAACCTGGTCTTCACATCGCTGCTCCGGTGGGAGAGTGAAGCTCACTGTTCACACGTGTTGCACAGGTGCTCTCTTACTGTAACGTGATTTGCGTCACCGAGTGTCTTCACGTTTTACCTGTTGTGTGAAAAACACCCAGTCCCTGCACTTTATACAGCTAAAAGAAGGCAATGACTTGAATAAAGACAACTGAAATGATAAAAGCTTTATTCGTAACAACACTGCTTGACAAGAACAACAGGTGTACTATGGACATCAGTGTATTTTTTGCATATATCTTAATCAAAACTCTGTAATACTTAAATATAAATGTAATGTATAATCTAAGGAGCATTTAAGGAGCATTTAAGTACCATAGGGTCAGACCTGGTCTGCCCTACACATCCAGTATTATTTATAAACCCAGTAACTGTGGTAATCAGTCTAATAATTTATAGAATTGTTCTCATTTTAATGTTCACTCACAACAGTAATGCATTAAATGCAAGATAGTCGTCACACAAAATAAAAGAGAAGCATTAAAATATGCTGGTCAGCTAGGGAGATTACTTAATGACATATGAGAAAATAAAAACAAAATACAGCAATTATTAATTATCAAAATACATCATTTTATGTACACTGTTGGAGACTACCAAAAGAGGTAAAACAAAAGACAGTTTCTGCTTCTGTGTCGTGGGATACAAGAGAACTCATAGTAGACCGGATAATCTCCTCCTGGAAGAAAAAAAACAAAATGCAGTTGTTCATGCATGTGTTGTGGATACATTTGTATATGATATGATATTGCAACGCATTGAGTTTTGCTTACAGTAGATGATATATTGTCAGAAGAATTAAGGCACTGCTATGGACTGCTCTCTCCTTCCACTTGAACATTCCCACTAAAAGACGGTGGTTCACCCTCTACTCCCTGCAGAGTGGAGCCTTTGCTATCCAACCCTCTGTTTTCACCATCCTGTCATTTAAAAAGAAAAGAGACACAATATATACAATAACTGAAGACTTACTGTGCCAGACAACATAAAGAGATGGGGGAAAAAAAGACTCCAGTATCTTTTTATAGGTATTTTAAGGGCCAATAAAACAACCATAGTGAGGTCAAGCTAAAGTAAATGAAACCTTTATTTTTAGGCAGAGAAAAAAAGATTGTAGCATAATATAATGAGAAAAAAAGCAAAAAAAAAAAGCCCCATTGCTTGTGATGCCCCCAGTAAGTAGATGTACTTCCTCAGTGCAGGAATAAAGCATGGGACTTTGCATTGTACCATAACTCATCAATTCTCTTCATTTGTTTGAACTATGGACTATTTCCTGACATTATGAAAAGTCCTCGGACAAATCATATGATCAGCTTTGCACATGAGAATGCTGCGTCGTGTATTTATTTGATCTGCACGGCAAGCACAAGAGTTAGCCCCAAAATCTTTTATTCAGCATTTACATCTTTAGCCAAAATGTGCCAAATTGTAATAAACAATAATGAGACAAGTCACACTCCTGTCACACTCCGTCTATATAAGTATTTGGGGGGGAAACCGAAAAAGTGCTTTGATCAGCGATGCAGAGTGCTCTTCTACTAAAGCATTAATATATCACTGTATGAGTTAAAGTGTTTAAAAATATATATACATATGACAAGTAACTCAGGTCTCGTGAGTAGAAATGGTCCTTCACTGCTTTCATCTTTATTTATATATTTAAATATAAGTGTACTGTGTTTTCTGAACTTACCTTGAGCTTAGATAATCCTTTTGACTCACTGACTGGTGAGTGACTTGGAATTGGGGAGAGTGGTGGTGAAACAGGCGATTGAGGCGACTTTGGCTTGTAGGATAAGGACTGGCTTCTTTTCACAGCAGAGGACACTGCCTGGGCGAAGCGGGATGGTGTTGCAGGAGAATATGGCCTAGGGGCTGCAAAGCTCCTGAATTTTTCCAAACTTAACCCTAAACTTGGCTCTTTACATGGCAAACTACTTTGCCTTGTGATTCGCATCATGGCTACATTCTTGTTATCTCCTTTCAGGCTCAGCTCAACATTTGCGGCCCCTGTCGTCTCCTCTTGATACTGCACAGGAGGTGGGGGAGGAGGAGGGAGTGGTAATTGTGCTTTCTCTGCACTTGCTTGAGCCTCCCTCTGGCCAGAGCCAGGAGTGGCACTGAGTCTCTTTTCCGCTGCTGAAGTAACATAATACCCAGGTGTTTTTTTGTGCTGTGCCAAGCGGAAAGAACCAGGCTTAGGTTTAGTTGCGGGTGGAATTTTCATCTCCTTGACCTCTACTGGTGAACCTGCTTGAGATACCCCATCAGCCGAGGATGACATCTTGTCACCCGCTTTAGGTAAACTTGCTGGTGATGAGGAATGAGTGGATTCAGGTATACTTCCATTAACAGTGTCTTGGGTAGTAGTAGTAGTGCTAGTCAGTAAGTCTTCCCTGGGTATAGTAGAGTGCAGCTCACTTTTTTCCTTTGACACTTCTGTCTGTTCTCCTGGTGCTGTAGTCTCCTCCAGCTGAAGAGAACCAATATTAAGTCCCTCTTCTGGAGCTGCAAGAGGCGTCTCCAGTGTCAGTGCAACTTCAAAATATCTAAGTTTCTCCAGGGATTTCTGAGGCACGATAGTATACGTTGTCATCCCCACCTTGGGGATGTAGTCCCTTGTCAGCTCGTTGGAAGGCTTGGGCTTTGGCTCAGAGTTTGTGGCATAAATAGATGGTGCCTTTGTTGTGGCAGGGGCACTCGGTGTTGAGTCTTGGCATGTTGAGGTCTCTGAGGTGTCAGATAAGGCATTCTTGAGGTCAGGCGGGTCCAGTTCCTCCGTCAAAGTGGCCATATCTTTCTTCCCCGCTGATTCAACGGCAGGCGCATTAACCGAGGAAGGAATTTTGTCTATGTGCTGTTCTGGAGGCACAGGTAGTTGTGTGACATCTGTTTGCACTTCAGCATCCTCTCCAGTGGGGCGTGATGGGCTGGTAGGCACTGGGCTCTCCAACCTATCAGTCTGTTCCCAGAGGGTTTCAGTGTTTGCCTGAGCAGAGGCCTGTGCTTCTGCATCCTGCATCACAGGCGGAGGGAGGCTGCTGGGTACAGTACTGCAATCACCTTCTACGCTTACAGGTGTAGACCCTTCACACATTGTCTGTTGGCTTACATTTTCAAGTTGACACGGACCACCATCTGTACAAAAAAGATAATTTTTCAGGTGAGAGAGGTGAAATTTTTGAGAGGCAAAAACACATAGACTTGGGCAAAGTTCAAGAAATACATTAGTAGGTATCTTTGCAACATATCTGCAGCACAGATATGAACAATACCACTATATTTCAAGTGCAAACCCACTAGTATCTGCCAGTTCAGATAAGCCTGTTCCATCAGTTGTCCTGACTTCACTCGGAGCTGCTGAATTGTTCCCTGTGCTCTGCAGTTGACTGTAAAAATTAAGCAAAGAGAGGGAATGAACACTGTTGCTAATACTAATGGAAAAAAAACACAGCTTAGGCTTGAGAAGTTATACTAGAGTTCGTACTTGCCATCTGAGGACAGATCATAAGACTGATCTTCCCCACTGCCCTCCTCAACGGACATTGTGCTCACTATGTCAGGATCAGGGGACGGGGAATGCAGTGAAACATCAGCAGACATATTGAGGCTGCTGTCCTCTCCCTGGGTATCACTAGCAGTTACAGACATTACAGAGGCAGTGCTCTCCTCTTGCTCCATAATCTCCTCCAGTGTGTTAGCAGCTGCACCCCCTGTAAAACACAAAGAAGTCACGCCAAATCATTCACATTTACCATATCTAAACAGGTATTATCAAAGCGAAGTGATCAGTGGAGTATCAAAGATCACATTAAATCTCATTTGGCAAGGGCATGTGTTGGCTGTAATGTATAAACAATTGACAATATGACTATCTGTATGGAAATGAAAACCTTTAACGTCATCCTTATTATGTTTTCCCACCATAACCAAGCATTCAACTATACTTATCTCATCAAGTACACACATTAACATTTCTAACAAAGAAAGGTTCTCTGATCAAAGACTTCCACTTTTGCATCTCAGTCTCCCTTTTCTTAGCAACTAAAGGAAGTGCATCGCAGAGGAGAAGGGAGCAAGAGGAATTTCAAGGCTACTCAAACAAAACTGCAGCTACTTCTCACTGCTCTCAGCCTCTGATCTCTTTATATACTGGGCAGCACTGAGTCATTGGGGAAACAGCAGAGGAAGTTATCTTTCTCTGCGAACTTCATGTTTGAAAAATTAGGAGCATAGGGGGACAGGGCGGAAATGGTGGGGGTAGATATGTTGGTGTATACATGTATACAGCAGTCTTGTCTGTGATTATGGGATTTTCTAATGCATCAACACAGTAAAAGTACAACCATGCAAAGAAAACAAGAAAAAGAAAGACAGAGGGATATAGACAGCAATTTAAAGGAGATTAGACAAATGGTGTATCAGAATACTTTTGATGGAGTGAAGTGGTGTTTGTGGTGCTCAAAGCAATTGAAAGACTCATCAGGAACATCTTATTACAGACATACTGCCCTGATTACTTAGGAAAACTCAGACATTGCTGTGGATAGTTCAGTATTTTCTACTACTGAACAAAAGCCAAATAAAACACAGCGAGATCTGTGAATTGTCCAGAGTAAATATGTTTTTCAGGATGTAATTTCAATGTGAGCACCTCAAACAAACTTCCACTTAACTCAGATGTATCAGGGTGACAGCAGAGAGCAACCAAAAGCAAAACTAAATGTATGACTAGATGCCATAAATGGAAAGTGTGAAAGTCTTCATTTCTATTATCTATAATAGTTTTTATACCTTCAGTAATGTATGCCAAAAGAGATTGCCTATGCTGGTTTATGAGAATTTTTGGGGGAAAACTATTCTTGCTTTAAATTGGTTTGTATACAGGACGGGTGGGGTTTCCCTCACAGGACAATACAGCGAGGGTTAGATGTGTCTACACAATCACAGGAAAGTAACAAAGCAAGTTAATTATACCCAACCAAGGGAAAATACCTGGCATTTCAAAACCTACAATAATTCTCAGAAACTGTAAGTTTGCTCTTGGAAAAATGAGTCACTGTTCAATAATGACCACTAGGAGGCGCAAGACTCAAATAAATAAAATATTGTAGCCTGGCTGCAGAGTTAGAGAAAACCTGTCTCTGTCTTCGAGGCCAAAGTACACATGACAAAATATCACACCACAGGCAATATGTCATTTAGAACGCAGCAGTTAAACAATGTAAATGTATTATTTAAAGGAATATAGTGGAACCGCTGAGTGATCAGGATAATACAAATGTGTAAACAAAGACAAACCTTGCAACTTTTCATCAGGAGGAACTGTTTCTTGGACAGCAGCACTAGGGGAAGTGGGGGGTGGAGGAGCTTTACGTTTGGTTCTCTTCAGTGAAGACTCTGCTGAGGACCCACGACTAAAACCAGACATCTAGGGGACATAACAATATTTAATTATTAAGCTGTATAATCGATGCACCTAAACGCAGAAATCACATGGCTGTCATTCCACCATTCTACCACCCAAGTGTTGAGAACTATGCTGAGATATCAGAACTTAATATGCAGACCACTCACCTGGTCACCATCAAGTTGGGTGTTGGGTTCAGAGTTGAGTCTCTGACGAGTGCTGAGATCCGAGGGGCAGCTCTGAGACACAAGGATTGGGGGTTGAGGTGCGCGTCTTTTCTTTGGCACATCAGTGGTTGTTGTAGGGGAGCCGAGCGGAGACGAATTTGAGCTAGGTAAGGCCATGCTGAGAGGTCGAGGCTTGCTCACAAGCACAGGAGAAGCTGGAGCACTGGCTGTCATTGCCTTTAAAGAACAAACATCCAATCAGAACATGATAAGAGGCCTGTTCCCAAACAACATAGTGCATGTCAACCAATGGCAAACCAAAGTAAACAAACCTCCCTCTGAACATTTAAGGTTACTTTCTTATACAGCTGTATATTTGAATAACCACAACGTTAAAAAAATAAATAAATACTGCATTGCCTGTTCAGATTTTTTCTTGCTTTTTCTAAACTTGCTGAAGAGGCCTTTGTTTTCTTCCTCTTTTTGATTTTTATCTTTTCCGGGCATGACTGTTCCTGAAAGAAACACAACAAAAATTACAAGATAACGTTAGTTGGAAATATGACAGCGCTGCCGAGGTCAATCGTAGCGTTTACAAACTGAAATACCTGCATTAGATGGTGATGCTGGACACACTGGAGAAGCACGTTGTCCTGCAGAGGAAACAAGAAGGAGATTAAGTGCAGAAAAACACAGAACCATCTAATGTGTTAAAATTTACAAAACCGCATGCCTTACACAACACAGTTTCCTTTTTCTAATACATTAGTACTTACCTTTAGTGTCTCTTGCATACACCTCCCTTATTGCATAATCATTAAGAGAGCTAGACAAGTCCAAAGGGGCCAGTGATTGGACATCTTTCAACAGAACTGTAGTCTCCACCTCAAATTCACATTTCTCACAGATGGCTGGTAAGTGTTCAGCCAGGGGAACTCGAGGATTGACTCGTAGTATAGTTTTCTGCGTCTTTTTGTAGTTTATCACCATCCGAACGGTTGCCTGGAGAACATGAAATGTGCCAATTTGATAAAGTCTGTTTATCCAACATGAACAGCAAATAGTGGATTTAACTGCATGTGCCAGCATGGTGTCACATGTTTAATGTACCTCAGGCATCTGGGGAGCTGTCTTCTTATTTTTATCCTCCCCTTTAGGTTTTAGTATGATTTTCTCTGCATCCAAAGTTCCTACGAGAGCATTGGGCTTGAGTTTGGTGTTCTTCCTGTTCGTGGTGACCAGTTCTAAGGTGTGGCTCGATGGGTTCAGGTGATACTTTGCACAAAGCGTCACTAATAGGTCCATAAGGGGTTTGCTAAAAAACACAGTAGACACAATTAAACACAAAACAAAATGATGAGTTTGGAATAAGAGTGAAGAAGATACGAAATCGGGTTAAGTTACAGTTAAAACAGAGAGAAGAATAAATTTATCATACTTGAGAGGAGGGAAGCAGAGAATATTTGGCATTTTTGCTTTTAAAAATGACAATTAATTGATTAAAACATGAATGCAGATTCATTTTCTGGGTATTGCTGAATCATGACGGCTGTGCAGATGTGTGTGGAAACAATACAAAGCACATTTTCAGTTACAGTTGCTAAGTTACAGTAGCAACAGTAGCTCTGTGAAGCTTCCCTGACACTGATAATACAATATAAACGTAATGCCTTAAACTTAATCCTCAAAACATTAACATTAGCATTAACTCTGTTGTGCGGGCACTTAGACCAGGTTTAGATGGAGAAAAGAAGGTGAAGAATTCAGTGCTTAATCCTTTCATAATGGATTGGTCTCAGTACTTTCCCAAGAGGCCAAGGTGCAAAAGACACCGGGGGAAGAATGTTTGTAAACTGTGTGCATTGTGAGAAAGATAATAATATCTTAAGTAAACTCTGTTGATGGAAAGTCTAAGGTGTGTGAGTGAGTAGACTCACAGAAGGACACACAGACCTTGTGCTGAAAAACTCTGACACAGAGGTATGTTGACACATGTTGATCTGATTAGGCGGTAACAGTAAGATCTGTATGTGTCCTCATTGCACTGTAGCATTTAATCGAGATAAGATTAGGAGTCAAAAGTTCATTCATCCTTACGTACAATAATGAAGAAACTCAAATGCAGTTTTGCAACTAGTACAAATATTAACCAAAACCACACATTCAGCTACTCCACCTATCTGACTCAATCTAACTGGAACGGCAACTTAATGTGATGACTTAATCTGACATCAGTCTCATGATGTAGTGTGCAAATGTAATATTGTGTTCAGCATGGATAAATGCACAATGGTGTTCTTGTTCAAACTGAGAAAGTAGTCATCTTTTATATGTAACTGTGTGATTTTAAACTTCTATCATGATTAAGAGACACTCATTCAGATACAGTGACCTAAACTGTACCTTCCATGGACTGTGGTCATCTTCTCTTCTCCACCAGGCAGAACCACAACCAGAGAGAGGTCTTTATCAATAAGGTTCTCCTTCTGGTCCATGGTTAAATGAGGGCTTCCTGGGTACCACTGAGAGAAACCTGGGGATTCCAGCTTCTTTAGTCCTGGCGGGGATGGCGCTTTGCTTTTAGTCGACACCCTGTAGTTGGACAAGAAAAGTATAAATTATTCTCAGGGTTGTTAAAAGTGTGACTATTGCTTTGGCACAGCCAGACGAATGAGCACTTTACTGGGAATGGTGTGCATGTGTGGGCATTATTTTAGAAAATATCTTTAAAGTTGTTTCTGCTATCTCAGACAGTAATCTGACTGAAAATTCGCCAGACAGCATGAAAGGAGTCCTTTCTTCTTCAGGTTTTAAAAAGCAGTGAGGCTATTACATGAAAGAGCTCAAGTCCACTTTGCAAACAAGTCACAAGACAACCAAGTGGACAGATTTACTCACTGAGCCTGAAGAAATGGCTGTGAATGGACAGACATGTGAGAGAGACTGATAATAAAATGCAAAATAAAGGCCAGAGTTTCTGTATGTTGTGGTAAAAAAAACAAAAACTCCCACCTCATGCATCAGTGAACATCACTTTCAATGTAACTGACTGTGACGAACACATTTCAGTTTGGAAGTGTACTTGTTAGTGTTTGTCTAGGCATTCCTGAAAACCGTGTCAATACAGTGCAGAGCAGTCATGTGAGAAACTGAACAGTTATGACACACACACACAAATTCATACATCCAAATGTACCACTTTATCCTGATTTTTTTCTGACAGCTAGCCAATTTTGGACTTTTTGAAATCTGTGACGCATCCTAATTCAGATAATTACACCGTTCTCATAAAGCAGCAGAGAGGTGGTGATAAAAATGTGTTGTCTGTAAATAAAAACATGGATTTGATTTGTACAGGGTTGTGATTATAGTGTTTTAAGACTAGCCGTAACACATTTTTTTTGTTTTGTGTTACAATTTGTTTGACATGAAAAGCTGCACACGTTATGATAACAAACAAAGGTAGACACAAAATCACATCAAGTCAGCAAAAAATTTGTCACACTACCGTACTACAATCCCATCAATAACTTTAGAGACATTCAAGCGTCACACCATTCAGTCAACATATAGATAAAACATGGTTTTGCAGACCCACTGCCTTGAATTATAGCCTGTAAAGTCTCACGTGGGGGCACTGCTTATTCAAACAGAGGAATCCGAGCAATGCAAGGTCACAGGCTCCACTGAGGCACGTCTAGCAGAGGATTATTAGCCTTGCTGTGGGGGTGGCTGTCCTTAAACATTATGACATACAAGAAAACACACACACTTTGATTTAGAGTTACCGTAGACTGTTGATATGCTAGTCATTTACTTTACTGCACTGTCATGTTTATCATCAGTACAATCCCACAAGTAATTACCTTTATACATTCTTGTCTTTGACATGCTTCCTGAAATGGTATTATTAAAAGTGTGATTTTAACACAAATGTGTAAACTGGAACAGCATTATGCAAATTTGAGCTGGGAAATATACTGTAGGCCTACTACCAATGCTACCATGATAGCATATCCTGATGGTGACTTCATTTGGCCTTACGGGGAAACTACACATTATCTATTTCCTTGTAATGTGAACAACTAGCTACATACCACATTCATAAATAATTCTGTGGTTCTACAGTAGAGAGTGCTACGAAAAATCAATGGCTTGAGTGATGATGGTACTGAGATGAAATTGAGGACTCTAAGTTTGAAAGGAAAAGCGCACACAAACCTGCTTTAAGTTTGTAAGGCAAACTAGCTGCAGCCACACATTCAGGCAGCTAATATTTTAGCACGCTATTACTAAATTAACTAAGACCTTTAAGACTCTGAAATCATTTAGTAAGATTTATTACTTCTCAAATAAAGAACTGAAATCAGGTGAACAAGCGAAAGAAAACTCACATTGCCTGCATGACCTGAAATGACCCGTTTGACACCTGACAATACATTATGTTTTTTTTTCAGTGAACAGTGAACAAGTTCAGACAGCCCCATATTTACAGATGTACAAATATTTCTTTCATGCATCATTGTCTGCTATTCTTCAAGCAGCTAAATGGAATTTATCTGATCCTGAGTCAGTAGACAGCAGACTGTAGGCAGTACAGAGGAAGATACTCAATAATTTCTGAAATTCCAAGAAGAGCTGAGGCAACAGAAAAACAAATAAGCAGTAAGCAGTGGGACAGACAACAGAAACACACTTGTTTATCTGCTCATCTTTGAGCCAATAGCAACTGTAGCTAGGATGATGAAGACACACGGCCCAACACAGACGATAATGAGCAAATCTAAACAATACTGCCGTGACTTGTGAACTGTTTATTTTTGTTGATTCTGTTCTGGTGTGGAGCGTATGGCAGTAAGAAGCTCGAAACTTTTCTTGAAAATAAACTGAAAGTATCAGAGCCAAGTAAGAAGGTCCGACTGCAGCACTCTCTCCTATGGATTGCATTGTACCCATTATCCATGAATTTGTGTGAAAAGCCCTTAGTAACTACTTCCTAGTTTCAAACTAGTGATTTATTAAATCCGATTGTGCCGGTAAAACTTAAGTAATGTGTAAGTCATTAGGAAACAGATAGCACCTTTCAAACAAAAGCAATCATCTATGTCAAGGAAGAGACACCGTAGCATTATACTTTTACTACATGTACATGTATAGCAACCTAACGTTAGCTTTCTCAGTTGGTTAGCTCCGTAACATTATATGTTGTAACATTACGAGCAGCTCTGGCCAATCCGAGACATTTAGATTTATGCCGCTGTTTCCATGGTAACATTCTAACTGCCAGAGCTGGTGCAAAAACCAGCTACAATAAACGAAGTAAATGTTTTGCTCTTTGTTTCAAAGGGTAAAATTACGATGTTAGGATATCTTATAGACGAGCAAATTATCTTGGAAAATATAATAATATATAGTGTAGCAGCTGGAGGACATCAGAGGGAAACCAGAGAAAAATTTTCTCCATAAAATATGATCCAGTTTCACAAAAATCAGCGAAATAGCTGTGGCTCAGGGAAGGAATGACAGAAACATCATTCACCTGATTTATAATCTGTTATCTTATGATAGAAAAGTAACACAATGTTGCTGTTGGAGTGAGGTCTGCAGTTTTTTTTTTAACAAGATGGCAGTTGGCAGTTCATTAATGACTGGCTCGCGTTGCTAACATTTATAACAAAGCGTTTTACATCTCACTTTAAAACAGGCACAAACACTACAGACTAAATCAATATAAGTTATATCTTACTGACTAAGACAATGTAAACAATAATGAAAGTACAAGTAAAATATGTCAGTCCCAGTATCACAGTTACCTGGGAGACTGCCAGCAGTGTTAAGATGTGGTGGGTCAGATCTCAGAACACAGAACACAGTGAACTTCTGATAACTGAAGAACCACTGCATGTAAGCAAAACATAAATACATGTACAGTATTTTGGTCACTTAAGGGTCAGTGAGAGTTAGAAATGATAACATAGCACTGAGCATAAGTACCGGTACTGTTGCTATGGTTACTTGTAATTTAAATTTAGCACCTCCCAACACTGATAGATTTTGTCGGCCAGATCTTCATTGTATAAAAAATTGTTACAGCTTAATTGATCAATAATTTAACACTGACCCTGAATCAAATGACTAACTAGGGGTTCACACATACTGGCCAAGACACAAAGAATCATCACCTACTTATGCAGCAGAAGTCTACAAGGCTTTTTTAGCCAATTGTATGTAGTTGTTTTGGTTTTATACACTCTCACCAAACTGGTTCCCAGCGGCAGATGTTTTCAAGCGAAAAACAAGACAAAATAAACCCACTGTCGATAAGACAGGAGACAAATTTAGCAACCATCTGGTGAAGACAGACCAACATCTAGCAAGTAACCGTGAAACATTTTTCTCTGGAGCTGCTGCACACCAACTACAGTTGAGAGGTGAGTAATAGATGCTCTTGTTTTATCTATTTTCAGGCCTGTCTGTCAGCTTGTTTTAGAGAAGATTTTATCTTCCAGTGGGTGAAATTTGATTTATGAAAATTTTGTTGATGGGTATGATAAGTAAATGCCTCTGTCTGCCTGTCATCATTTCCACTGAATAAACTTGTTCTAGTGAGGTGCTAGCTCGCAGAAGACAGACATCAGAGGCCTGCACACTCAGGACCATGATTCAGTATTGATACATCTATGTTCAACAATTATTTAAAGACGGTAGGGCTCCAGTTTGAAAAAATAATAGCGAACACATGCAACAAAGGGATAACCCTTAGGGAAGTCTCCTTAAAAAACACACCAGGATTACTAATGAACACCAATTACTCATACAGTTCTGTTGACAGACATTGATAAAATACTTTTGAATTACCTTTTAATTAGATTAGATTAAAAAGACCATTTGGATATTGAATTGTTTGGATTTTAGCTAGACAAATCAATGCAGTCCAAATAATTTGTCCATTTTGGATTCATGAACTTCTAGTCCTGAACTTTAGTCCCACCCATAAGGTGTGTCAGATTGATTTTCTTTGTGTGTGTGCGTGCATTAATAAATTCTTTATTTGCAAAAATTTGTTGTGCACTTTGGCCACTGTCCATGTTTCCAAACTCATACTTGTGTGTATGTGTGTGTCAAAGCATGCCTAAGCTGTAACACACTCTCAGTTTGCACCACCTGGAGAAAATCAGCATCTGTTAGTGTGTATTTGTGTTTTTCCCTTTGCATGCAATCTGCCATTTCCAATCTTTTGTTTCATGTTTATTCTGAATGTCACTTTAAGTGAGATCAACTATACCCACGAGAGAACTCACTCATGGCTAAATTGCCATGACATTTGTTTTTGATATTCATCTTCCCTAAAGGATAAAACATTGCAACAAAATCAGGCTGATTTCCATAACATTTGCAAAGCACACACAGGCTTTGGTATTCCACCCTGACGCCAAACATTTAATTTTTGGGCTCCTGAATGGTCTAAAAACAGCTAAATTGTCAGTATTACGGGATGCAACTGTGCCACTGTAATTGTAACACTGCCACCTCTCAGAACCAGCAGCACTGTTTTGGACATTTTTGTCTCGTGAATAATATTGATGCGTTGCAAAGTAACCCTTCGCACCCCGAAATGGACAGTTTAGAGAAGTAAAGAAGGGAGATGAATCATAAAGTACAGATAACACACTCTTGGTGTGGAACCAAACAAATTTGACTATGAATGCCATGAATTCCCTGCACATATGTCAACAGACAGACAAGCTAAAATAGACATCCACACCGTGATCTCTAGTGGGTACAAAGTCCTGATTCATGGCTCTGGCTGTTTATTTGGCAATAGGATTATAATCCTTTAGCACTGTGTCTAAACTTTTTATTACTATTTACTTAAACCGGACCTTGTGAGTAGATGTATTATTATGTGATCTTCATGTGATATCCGACAGAATCACCCAAATAGAAACAATTAATAACCTAGCATGGAAAAAATATATGATAGTCATGCCTCGTGTTCATGGTCAGCCCAGTTTATACAGCTGTGTCATCAGTGATTTTATCAAGACACCTCGAGCAGGTGACAGACACGGACACACAGCCTGGTTTGTTTTTGCCGTCCAAGCCTGTGTTTTCTCAGAGGCCCAGGATGTGTTGCTGAATGAGAGGAGACGTGTTGAAGCTTGACTGTGCTGATGCCTCATTCACAGGGTTTCCCTGGGAGGTCTGACACTCACAAACAAGTCCATTCAATACCAGAGGACATGCTTGACAGACGTGATCACAGACTACCAGGAAACAACAGGCCTGTTATCGTTTGTTGTGTTTCATCATACAATGATCTTGTGAACTTCTGTAGCACTGAAACACATATGCACTGTGATAAAAAAAAATTTAAAAACGCTGCATGCTATGATGTCGTGTTTCATGCTTTAAGCGTGAAGGTGTGAAACGGTCTGCCTCACACCTGAGGAAAATGTGCAGAAAGACTTGAGACAGTAACGGGGGGGGGTTTCGCTTAACTTCTACTGACGAACCTCAAAATGATGAAGGCCAGTATAAAATCCAGATGCTGCTTCACATGTAAAAATACTTCAAATACTTTTGTGCTGATGTGTGAAAAAGACAGAATGACAGAGAGAGACAGGTGGAGAGAGAGAGTTTGAAGAATGGTGGAGATGCATATCTGTCCTTGGTTATAAGTCATAAAAACTGAAAAAAAAATAATTGTTATATCAGCAGGAGTGAACCAGATCAACAAAGGAATATCCAAATTCCCTACATTCCTTTACACTTTGTTCCAGCTGGCATGATTTTTACCAGAAACACTTCCAGTCACTTCTATGTATCTTTTCCACTCAGTCAATTAAAATCCCTTCAGGCAAATCCTGAATCAAATGTAACAACGAACAGGCGGCAGCCGCCCAGAGAACAAAAAAGAATTGGTAGAAATCTAACTTTACTTTGAGGTTCTGAGAAGAAGGTGAAGGATTAACAAAAATGCCCACTGTGGTATGTTGGCAGCTGCCGGGTAGCAGGATGGCCCCTTGGGGAATGGGGCAAGAAACAAACAAGTTTTCAAAGAGGCCTTCACACTTTCAGACAACACCCCAATTATTTTAAGAAACAACAGCAACAATTCAATGCTTCAATGACCAAAAACACTCCCAGGACTACTACAAGCAGTAGTTTACTAGGTAGCTTGCACAGCCAACATTTACAGGCTCAAACATGCCACGGGGCTCCAAGTCCAACACACCCTCCTCTTCAAGTCACAACACATAGACGGTTAACATTTCGGACGCAAAAATATTTCAATACTTTTGGAGGAAGTCAGTGACAGCACTGCGTTCCTGTAAAGATCAGCATTACAAGAAGAAAGAACCAGAAGTTCTTGGATAGCACTTGGATAGCAGGTGTGACAGACCTGCTTTTCCTCTCAGTTTGCCAACATTTCATTCCACGCTCTTACCTCTTTGCCTAAGGTTGTCTCCGCTCAAATAATTTCCATTCTGCTGTGTATCTCCCATGAGTCGTCAGACAGACTAAACTTTTAATCAGTATAGCTTCAAAAGGGCCCACCTTAATGACACGCCCATCTGTGACATCAAAAATCTTTCCCCCACCTTCTACCTAAATCCCGTCGGGCCCCCTGACAGCGTCTCACAGTGAAAGCTCCAGCGCACAGTGTGTAGGTAGCACTCCCCCCGCGGACATGAGCAGAAAGGTAAGCAGCTTTGCCTCCCTGTGCAGACATGAACCTGTGGGTGGGGCCAATGCACGGAAACACACTGCAGCATGTTGGGCACATGCTTTGGTAGCTCTCTGACAAAGAGTAAATATGCTGAATTATCAGAATGTGCTTTAATCATGAATGAGCCTTTATTCAAATCATGTAGGTGATGATGTGATTATCAGAATAAAAGAACCACCGGGGGGGGGGGCTTGTATCTTATTTATTGTATTATCACAGGGTTAAGAATCTTCCCCCACTCCCTAATTTAATCAGGTACTTTTCCTGTTTGTTTTTGTTACGAAAAAAAAAAAAAAATTTCAAAACCACACCTTACTTCTGCTGAACTGACTCACTCTACAATCATGTCTGAGGACTTGACGGTTGAGTGTAACAACAATGATGATGACAAAAAGGTATGAAACAACATATTTCCCATGGTAAAATTCTTCAGTAATTACACTGAATTATGGACAACACGGTTTAATTTCAAAGCGTGGATGTGAAAAAGCTTCGACTAACCCGATATTACAAAAGTCAACAACCTTATTAATGTGAGCAGTCAGAATGAAGCTGTTAAACGCTGTCAAAAGAGGCTGTCAGCGCCTCGCACTTACTGTAACACATCTAGCCAGAGAAAGCGCTGCCTTTGTGAGGTTTTCTGATGTTGTCATTGTTAACTTACTCAACACTTCACAATAGATTCAAATTAAAAAGCATTCAACCTAAAATGTGAAAAACGTGTCACTTCCTGTTGACTTGAGGAATGACATGACAGGCTTATTTTAGCTGCATATATATTTTTGTAAGTACAGATGCACACTTTCACTGAAAAGATACTTCCTTTCTCTGATACAGCTATAATCTTTCAGCATCAGCAACATTAATAAGATACTGTGGCTTACCTATTTTACAAAGCATTAGATTTAATCAATAGAGTTTAATTATTTTCCTGAACCCTGTAACCTGCAGTTTAAATGTTGTTCTCTGCAGATTTGATGCAACGTAAAAAGCTGTGGCTTTTGTTTAGCAAACTGCCCGTCTGGCACGGAAGCAATACATTTGACTTTCCATTATGAAATAAGTGCTCATTGTCAAGTCCTTTATCAGGATCCTTGCACTTTCACTTAAGAATGCGTGGCCCGTTCTACAAATACCACCACCAAATATCACCCGACGATAAGGAGGTTAAGTGGTGAATGGAGATGTTAGTGTGTAGGAGCAGGCCGGAGGGGTGGAGTTAAGAAGGGGAGTAGTGGGGGGTGGGAGGGTCCCTGAGGAAAGACAAAACACAGGACCAGAGTCACAGCTGGTAATTTGGTGAGAGGTCACTCACAGTAAACACAAGCTTTTTAAAGAGGGCCTGGAAAGGCCATTACTTCATAAGCAGTGTGGGATGGAAAGAGATTAGGGAGAAAGAGAGCACTTGGATCCGATGAGAACTTCCCACTTCCTATGTGTATCGTTTATTATTACAGGGAAAACAAAAACTTTTTCCCACAGCGTCCTCCAGCACAAGCCTGGTCAAACTCCAAGTCTCTGGGTGTCCTTAACATCATTATGCAGAATTTGGATAAATATTTAAAGACCAACCATGTGACATTTTTAGCTTTTCAACACAGGATCTGTATGTCATGATCCGCCTCATTTTCACTCATACCCTCATTACTCCCTGTGACGCTCACTCTTGTACTACACTGTATGTTGGTCTAATACCACTGTGGAGAGGGGAGGCCAGAGTATGCTAGCAGGTCTGCCAGCCAGTTAAGTAATCAGATTTAAGATTACAATACACAAGGCCCCAAACAGCAGACGTCACACAGTCTGTGAACTGTGGCCTGCTATGGTACATTAGCCTCACCTTATCTCAGAGCAGCTCAAATATTTTACTCTCAACAGTGCACTGCAACACACCAATGACCCTGCAATAAAGGAAATAACACACTGTGTGTTTCAGTCTCTGTTTTTATGCACATTTATATTCTTTTAATTGAATAAATCTGTCAAGAAGGTTAATTCAGAATAAGATTTTCCTGCATTCATTCCCAGATATGCACAACAGCCCTACACAACTACAGGAAAGATAAAGGTAATTACAACTCTAGACTTTAGTGACTTGACCAAATGTGTGCTTTTTAAAAAAAAAAAAGTGAGACCAACATTTAGATAGAATAACTTGCTGAGAGAGAAAGCTTCCCCTTGAGTCATAATTATAACTATCACACTGTGCCCTTTCATCTGCAACAATGCAGCATTGTCTACCGTGGGGCATCTTTCAAAGCCACACCAGCATGCTTTCCCTCTTTTGCTGATCACATGAACTGAGGTTTCTAAAGTGAGCACACACACACACACACACACACACACAGTGACTCTGCACCAAAACAAGCACATCCAGTGTCTTATTTCATTGGTAATAGTGTAAACAGAATATTCAGTGTTGCACAACCTCTTAAAAAGACTTCATTTAATCTTAATGTCACTCGGGTCACGCCCTTTCAACAACACGACTGTTCTAATCTTCTCTTGGTGAGGGGAGGAGCTTTTGCACCTTTCCTTCAACTGGCTGGCCTATTCATAACCTTTATTAACTTGTCAAAAGTTTTGTGTACTTCTGTTCTTCTATAATTGCAGTTTTAACAATAAGCAGCTCCCCAGAGGCACGGTGCATAATGAAATACAGCTGGAAAAGAGGCAAAGTGAACATATGCAATAAAAAAAAAAGTAGCTCTGTCTGCTTTACTTACCAATGCTTGCTCTTAACGTGAACATCCGCAGTGAAACTGCTGGCTGCTGTTTGTTTGTGTCATGCCGTGGTTCATTAGCTTGCTATAGTGTATGCTAGGAGATGATAGGCTTCAGTATAGCAGTTCATGACTAGTCTGATATTAAGCAAATTTGTACAAAGAAACTAGTCCTGCCATGCCCATACGAACAAACAACTGGGTGGATACAAAAGTATGAGCATATGCACAGTGATAGTGCCATCTAGAGAACCATCTCAAGGTGTGCAATTTTGTATTTCCCATATTATACCTGACCTTTGTTTTCGTAATATTGTTGGTTTGAGCTCAGACTGATGACTTGTCGTCTTGAATAATTGTCAGAGAGCTTGTCGAGGTCTTGTTAAACAGACCTGGAGTAAACTGAACGCCTTTTCGATAAACATCTCATCTAAACAAGACAAACACCGATAATGGAGGTCAAGTAAATCAAGGCAATTTGTTCCTTTGTCGCATAAAATGCTTAAATATTATCTGAGATAAAAGTAAAAGTTCCTATTGAGAGCACACAAAGGACTAATTCATGTTAGGTCATTCTGAATGTTACAGAAGGCTGAGAGTGGGAGGCATCCAACTGTTATGCCCTGGAACAGTGCACAACAACTACAAAGAGGGCCCAAGACTTCCAGTTTGTTTAGCTGGAGTCCAGGCAGGATATTTGCAGTAAATCTATCTAAATAGGCTTCTGTGCACAACATAATCATAATGTGTACTTTAGAGATAAAAAGAAAAACTTGTTATAATGACCAACAAACTGTAGTTCATGATGTTCATAACTGTGCGGTGAGAAGTATTCACTGGTATTCACGGTCAATGCGTTGGCTCGAGTATGGTAACAAAGACAAGCCATTATTCCTTCTTCTCTGGATGTTAGCCATTTTGTCTGCTTTAGCCCTTTGAGGCAGAAAGCATCCATGAGATAAAATGTCCCAGTATTCAAAAGCTCATTGCCAGGACAAGCTTTCAGGGCCTTAATGCTGATTTTCCTCTTGCTTTATTACATCTAGTGGGTGGAGATCTTTGAATGACACCCTTTATCTTGCTTTTGGAGCGCCTATGATCTGAGTGGGCTTTTCTGAGGGCAGCATGCTTTGGACCAAATGATATATTTTCCTGAGCAAACAAAGCCTTGTTGTCTCTGAGGATAATTATGAAGAGAAACCACTGCGCTGTGCTTTAGTGCATGCGGAGTTGTTGTGAAGTGTCAGTGCAAAAACAAGTCACTATCGCTTAGCTTTCAACACTTGCTTCAAGTGTCTTCAAGTTTCGCCAGTTACTCTTGCCACAATTTTCATCTGTGAGCAGCTGTGCCCTTGGACTGCCTGAATGTGGGGAAACAGCTGTGGGGATTCACAATACCTTAACTAATTCCACATTTTGCCCTGAGAAAAGCCAGCCATGTGAGATCATGGTTTAAGGTGTGTCCAATTAGCGGGGGCCAGCTCCGAGCAGTGCACTGTTAGATTGGGTATGAATAAATTAATATGTTTTCTGAAGATTTATAATCGAGCCCCACAGTGAAACAATTGTAAGAATGTGTTAAGACTACCTTATGTTAAATAGAGCACCATCTGTCTCATGTGTGGGTCAGTGTTTGGATAACAGATGTAGCGTAACTTTGAGGGGGGGGGGGGGTCACATGAAATCTTCACATATGACTGCATCTGAAAAAGTGAGAAGCGGCGGTTTATTGGTTCCAAATATAAGAAGCCACAAATAAGACAGAGAACATGTGCCTCACCCCACACCCCAGCAGCTTATGGAAGAGTGCGGTTTACTTTTCCAAATAAGAGTCAAACCACAGAGAGATTTAGGTAGTCTGCTGCACTCCATTGCCAGGGAGTGTGGCTATGCTCCCAGATTACACAACGCTTATGAAATATGAATACAAGTCACACCAAGAGGGTGTTTCTTTTTTTTTTTCTTTTTTTTTTCTTTTTTAGTAGACTGTATAAGATGTGCCTAAATGTTATTTTTACAAAAAGGGATATTACAGTATGCAGGGCAGGGCTGGAAACTTTGCATAGCTTTCATGGAATACTGGATTGGAAACTATCATATGTTCAAATTCTCCATCTCACCTCTAATTTAAATCCCAAAAACTCGGCAGATCTCCTCTGGATGCCAAAGGAGTGAGTAGTGACTGTAAAAAAAAAGAAAGAAAGAAAGAAAGAAAGGCTCTGGAAACTCACTCCCCCCTTTTTTAATGATTCCAACCACTGGAATACAAGCAGCTGACATCATCTCAAAGTCCCTGAACCAAAACTGATGGGAAATTCCATCATGTCATATACTCTCAGCCCTTTTTATTGTAATTTTCTTTGACTCTTGGACATGACGAATGAGTATTTTATAGAATATCAATTTCAAGCCCAGTGAACGCATGATTTCCACAAGAGAAACGACCATCAGGCTCATCACGGAGACAGAGGACGCGGAGTGTTTTGCCTGCAAAATACTTCCCATGACCTCTACATATGGTCAAGGCAATTTCTCAGTAAAACTCAGAGAGAGCAGGAAATGAGGAGAGTTCAAAGGTTGAAACGTCTGCAACAACTGCGACTTCGCTGAGATGCACTGAGTGAAAGGAATGTTATTTGAAAGTTATGCAGATGCATTATTCTACAAAAAAAAGGTGGCATTAGAAACAGTTGGATCAGAAGACAGCTGCTCACAACTGTTGTTGTCAGCACCACTCATAGGTGGAAGAACTTGATTTTGCAGGCTTTAAACGCACAATGAAAAAACAAACATCTTTTTTTCATACTTCATCTGTTTTATCATTTCTTCTCCTAAACAATAATGTTATTGTACATTCTGACAAATATTTCTGCTACAGGACAAACTTAGTCCTATACTGGATTTCCTCCGTCACTGACAAATAAAACACACAGATATGACAGCTGGTAATCCAAATGACAGTTCTCCTACATACCTCAGACCAGAGCTCCGTGCATGTGGCTGGGATCCATGATCATCCATGACTAAACTCATTGGTTTAACAAAATCCCTCGGACTGGTCAAACACACACAAAAAGCACAATTCATTTTTATATACACAGTTTACATGCTAAATGTTGTAAAAGCTGGTCTAAACCTGCTGCTTTCAAGTGATGCAAACGGGCAAATGCTAAAATATGGGCGAATCCCACATGAGGTCATCAGCTTTTCAGTCATATGAACCGTTTTTTCCTTTTTTTAAAAATAACTGGAAATACAGCGATTAAAAGTATTTACTAGAGGTGTCTCACCATGAATGTAGTTGGTTTTCGACGCAGATGTCAGCTTCCATCAGTCTTCAAATAGGTAACGTTAGTTGCAGACTGCTACAAACACATTTTGTTTGGATAAATTATCCATAATTTCGCTGTGGAGTTCCGCGTTTTGCGCCTTTTACGCAAACCATCCCAGTGTGGTTAAAAAAAAATATGTCTCCTCTTTTTTAAACTACACAGTCAGAGATTCATTTTGCCACCCACTGACACCGTGGACAACTCTGCCAACTTTTTTCTCTGTACATCCAAGACACTGCATCGCAACACAGAGCTGTAAAAGCGGGGCGTCTCTCTGATCCAGTTTACCTACCCTCCAGGATCCTGATGAGGCGTCATCATGTCCAAGTTCACATCTTGGGCGAGAACAAACAACCCAATACAACCACGCCTTGAAAAGCAACACACTAAATCCACTCATTTAGTCAGAAATAAGCTGTATGGAAAACATCAGCTTTGTTGTTTTGTACTTCCTTTTAATAAATGCTTTATTTGTCTATAGTGACACCGTGTGGCTGGATATGGAAACGAGCAATTCCCCTTCTGCGTGATACAAATAATCCATGTTAAAGCTATTCATTTCAAAAAATATGTGGACACCTCAACATTACAGCCGTTTATAATTCAACATCTCATTATAAAACATTAAAATGCTGCTATGACAGCAATCTTTTAACAAACTGTCTGCAGCAGTTTGCTCCCATATGAGTGATGTCAAGCACTGATATTTAACAATAAGGTGTGGTTCACAGTCAATGTTCATCTCAAAGGTGTTGCTGACAGTCAAGTTCTTCCACACCAAACAGCACGTTATTTTCTAAAACATCACTGCATGGTGTAACATTAAGATTTCCCTTAATTGGAAACGAGACTATATCCCAAACCACAAAAAAGAACTCAAGTACATCAAAGTATTTGGAAAGAAGTGGCCACGTACATATATTTCCTCCATATAATGTCAGTGTTGTTAAAAAGGGAAGTATTTGGTGGTATTTCAAACAGGTGGTACAGTGCCAGAGACATTGGCGTCTGCACAGTAGAACATCTCCACACCGTGTGTACAGTCTTGAGGATAGAGGCCAGTCATGATCAAACCGGTGATCATGACAAAGAGTCCGATGAGTATCAGGATTGAGGGTACCAAGTTTTCACCCTGGAACCAGCGGCTGGTGGAGAGTTTGAGGAAGCACGCAGATGGAATGATGAAGATCAGAGGTATGGCACTCAGTATGCCCTGGATGGTGGAAGAGAATGCCATTCAGGTAAAACAAAGACTTCATTAAACACTCATACATAATAACTGCAGTGAAATGTAGATAGGTGCAGACTGGCTGAGTTAATTTGACTTACATTCAGCTCCAGAACAACTCCCAGACAGTCAAAGGCTAAAGACACCGACGTGCAAACTGCAACTATGAGCAACGTTATGGCCACATGTTCAGCCTTGGAAAGATCCCTACTGCAAATCACATTGGACAACACCTGAGAAGATATGAAAATGATGAAATGAAATTGTTCATACTATGCACATATGCATTTTTTGCAAATAGAAAAACAATTCTTAATAGCATTACATTTGCTAGTTGCAAATGAGTTACAAATTGCCAGTTTGCAAGTTGAGAGAGGACTTAGTGACAAGCCTCTATACAGCTGACATTGTTGCACCACTGAGCAGCTCTGCAGGAGCAGTCAGGTCTAAAGTGCCAAGCTTTCTTTTTATTCATTTTGTAACAAAGCCTCAGAGACTCAGACCCTCCAAATACCACTTTCCCTCACATATGTAAACGTTTAACTGTTAAATTCTTAGGTTGGCGTACGAGAAAAGTATCACTTACCTCTCGTGTAACGAAACACTCCAGTGGAAATGTGGTTATTATGCTGAGGCCAAAACAGAAGCGACCGAATGTTGCCAGGTTATCATTTTTGCAGTAGTTCTCAAATATGTCTCCTAGAAAGTGGAAATTAGAGATCATAATAACACATTTGTGATATTAAAAAGAACTTCGAGGCATGTGGTTCAATATCTCACATACTGATACCTTGTGTGTAGCCAGTGAAGGTGGTGTAGCCACCAACAGCAAATGCAGCACTGATTATTAGTGCGGAGCCTACAGACACGTGGGTGACTCGAGACCAGTTAGCTAGTGTGGGCTGCTCCAGGGAACCATAGATAAGAAAGCTGTTGTGATGGCAAATAAATGCTAAAGAGACACACAGGGGCAGAACATCAGACACAAGTAGATTGAAGCTTTGCACACACTTAAATATATGTCTCATTTGTACTTTTCCTGCTACCTTGTATGAACCAAGAGGGCCTCTGTCCTCACTGCAGAGTGGATTTGATGGTAAACTGAGCATATCAATCTCCTTTAAGTCTGTAAAAGCTTGCAAAACCCCATCTAAACAGCCTCATTTGTAGCAGTAGTAGCTATTATCATCAAGGTACCTGATCCAAGACCATAATTTTCACCAAAATGTGTGTTAAAGTGGACCCAGACCTCTACTCGTTGGGTGCACTAATGGGCAGAGTCTCACTCTGAAGGTGATGACAACAGACATTTATTACCAAAGGTTTAGCAACATTTTAGACAGTGTGCTAACTCAATTGATAGCCTCAGTCGTCATATATCTAAACTGGGTGGCATGTGTTATGCTGAACAGGCAACACAGTGCATTAAAGCTGAGGGCTTCTACTCTTTGAAAGGATCAATTTAATGACATTAAATTAAAGCTGCATTAATCGATTTCTGGCCACTAAAGGGCAGAGAAACTCCAAATCAAGCTGACGGACACACAGCCTTGAGATTTCCTCACTTAAATTAAGTTGTTATGGCAAACAATTGCTTACTTAAAGATCTATCAGACATTAGGCAACATTATCATCCTGTTGGAATCATGTTTTTAGCATCCTGGCCCAACATTCACGGGTCTTTTAGCTCTGTTTTAGTCGTTACCAAGTCCTGAGAAAAGTTTAGCTGTTTGATGTTTGTGATGGGTATGTAGCACACAGCAGTGACTTTTGACAGGAATGAAACCTGTGAAACCAAAACAATGAGCTAAATACTCCATTCACCATCCATCAGTATTAGTGTACGAAGCATTGATCTCTCTCAGGTGTATGGCGATGCATTCGATACCCCTTTTATCCTGTTGTCCAGGGTTTGTGGATAATCTATCTTCATTTACACAGATTGCTTTTTAAAATGTGTTTGGCGGCTATCTTGTATTTTTGTCTGCACTATATACTTTTTGTCTTTACCTAACAACACACTGCTAAACATATTCCATCATCAGCATCAACATCATGCAGACAAACTCACCAAAAGACATTATACCAACTGCCTGAATTGCATTCCACTTGGCAAATGCCCATGAATTCTCCGTAGGGAGGCTGGAGAATGATATTCATATTCAGTCATCAAGGAACACATGAAGAAAAACATGACCATGTTTGTATAATAGCATTCTAGTGGGTATTCATTAAAATAAAGAACCCCAATCAAAAACAAATCAAAAATCACTATGGATTAGCAAATTGCAGAATATTCATTCATACATTTGGGGTCCAAAGGTAGCTGCTCTGATGATTACAATGATGAGGATGGTAAATGTCAGCACCATTGACAGGAAGGACACCTGGTAACACATATGGATGTTTTACAGGTAGCTTTAAAATCACTAAATGTCACAGACATCTGTGTAATAATCAGACTCACCTTCCCGAGTTTCTCTATGTTTCGATAAAGCGAGAGCGGCAGCGTGAAAGCGAGGGTAGAGAGCAAGATCACAAAGTGACGCTCTGCAAGGATGTGATCTGGACCAACTGCAAACACAAGACAACACATGACACGTCATTTTAAGCATTTGAATATATTCTACATACACTGTGTATGTTTTAATGTACAGAACTATATAAATACCTCCTGGTATTCTCTGAAATACTTTAGTCAGTGTGTCACCAGTTGTGATGTTGTAGCTAATCATAGCTGAGAAAAAAACAGAGGTGAAGCATTATTTTTATTATTTACATTAATCTGCAGACAAAACGAAAATAAAATATGCTAATATAATACGGGATATCACACATAAAATGCTACATACTGTGATATATATATTCAACTTTTGATTGGACTTGCATAGATTAAACGACTTACCAATGAAAGGATAAAGGAACTGCAGTCCAGATAAAACCAGAAATCCGGGGAAACCAAATGTGCTTTGCACCAGTGACTGATAACTGTTTGTCCCTGACAGGTTGCCCCCTTTAATCAGTAAGATTATTGAGTAGTCTGCCATGAAATGCAAATGTTATATTATTAGTTTGTTCCTTTGATTAGTTCATGTCTCCATTTTTATAATGACACCTTCAACACACAGTACCCACCTGTGATGAACGCAACAACTATCAAAAGCAGAAGGCCAAAGGGGAGGCCCGCCTGCTTCAGTGCATATGGTAAACCTGGTCAAAGATATATATGTAAACATAGTGCATATACAAAATTGCAGTTAAAGACTTTCTTGTGGGAAGAAAGCACAGTTAACACAAGTTCATGAATTTCATGAAATTACAATTTTTTCAGCACAGGAAAATGATGCTGTAAATTTAAAAACGCACAATAAGAGCTGCTTATTAGCACATGAAACAATCAGGTATATTTTGTGTCTTGCATGGGACAAAATGAGTCATGGGCATGTTTAGCAGGCACTGCACAGACGAATCGTTTTTAATTTAATCTATGCTGTTTTGTGTTGTTTGTGATACTGCATTATGACTCAGGCAATTTGTAAGGATGAAAGGGTTAAGGGGGAGAATGAAGGGCAACAGGCGCTAGTCATATGATAGGGGGGGGGGTTATCACTGCAGGGCTCGGATGGTATGAAAGCTTCTGCTTGTTGCACCAAAATGAGTAAATGCAGCTGATTATTTAAGTGAATCACCTCAAGATGAATATGGTTTATCATCAATATAATCGAATGCATATAATGGAATGGTTAGCATTCGTTAGACAATATAATGTTTGAATGATTAAGTGAGTATTTACCTATTATCCCAGATCCTATAATGGAATTGATAAAATTAAAAGACGCAGATATCGTTGAACTTCTTGGCTCTCCTGCAGCTTTTTGTGGATGAATTAACGTGATCCCTTCTGCATTGTTTAGCTGGAAAAGAATAACACGAAAGCAGTGATAAAAACAACAAACAAACTATGAGTCTATTTGTTTATGTCGCACAACAACAGCATCATTTTAAACATACCTCCTGAGCCATTTCGAACACCTGCTGCTCCCTGATTTGGTTCCTAATTATCCTCGTCTCTTCAGCGTTTTATTACTCACACATATCTGCGGTGTGACTTCATTAGTCGAGGTTTGTAAGAAGTCTGTTAGTTTTACTCAACTAAACCCTTAAAGCAACCGAACAGCGCCCCTGCTCGGCCGATTCTCAGGGGTTAAATGGGCTGGAGTCCACCGGAGTTGGGCTCCACCCCGTCTTCTTCTATATCACGACGTTGCCAGCTCTCAATGTTGGGCTGAAACATCGATATTGACTTACACTGATCAAACTAGAGTTCCCTTTCTTTCACTGTATATGTGTGTCTCCAGATTTAGGGAGGGTCTGTGCGCAATTTACGCACGTTTGAAGTGGAATCGTGATCTTACAGTATAGCCCAATTATCTTAAGCATTTTTATCTTCAGGACTAGTCCAGTTTCTTGTGTCAAGTGGGTTATTACAAGGAGCTTTCAGTTACGCTGCTTAAAGACAATAATGTTTGCAGAAGTGGAATTACTGCACGCATAGAACTTAACACTTCAGTAAATAAACAAATTTAAAAGAGATATTGATGTTGCCTCAGTGTGAATATATTTCTATTTTTACGCATGGACAGGGATTTGTGTTTCATAAACCATAAATATTGTTTCTTTTGGAATGTAATACTTCAATGAGGTGAGCTTCCATCAAATTCATTTAAAGGGTCACTGCAACCACATAACCAATGTGATCAAATAAAACCGCGTCTCCCTCGTTGCATCTGGTCATTTAGCCAGGTAGATTCAATTTCAGATGTATGTCTCTGAAATGTCACCGATACAATGGCTGCGAATTAAATTTAGTTTGCGATACAGCATTCAAATGGCATTTTGATTCAACAGCAACATCTCTTTCCAGAAACAGTGGACAATCCACATTCGCTGAACATGTCAAGTTTTCATTACTGTCTGCTGAAGAAATAGTCCCCCAACCTGATTGGACAAGGACTCCCCTTCTGGGTGAAACCACTATGCACATACTTCAAACATACAGCCTGTAATTTTGACACTGCGTCAGAGAGGTGTTAATTCAACTAACTTCCGAGGAGCAGCTTGCACTTTGCCACTTGACGCTAAAATATCTAATGACACATGAATGGAAATGAGGAATTAAAGGATTTAAGGATTATATTATAAAGCTGAATGTTTAAAAGACGCCTTTGTTCAGGGACAAAAACGATTTGGTGATATTGCACAGTCAAAATAAAGAGAACTGTTTGCAGTGTGAAGAGTTTGGATCAAAAGTTTTGCTCTGTACTAAATGTATCGTGGAGCTAATATTTTACAGTAACTCCCAGTAACTGTTTATAATGTATAATATGTCAGCAACTATAGATTTTTATATAAACGGCATGTCATTGTTCTACTACATAATATTCATTATTTGCTTACACACCAGCATCCAGTTATTCTTCATAGGTGGAGTTTTAGTTGTTGACACTTAAATAAACACCCATAAAATGTCTTTATATCAGGTGGCAACAACATTATAGTGTTTTTTGTTTGTTTGTTTGTTTGTTTGTTTCCATAATTCATATTTATTTACACACAGATGCAAATGTAGTACCAAACCTTTATTTTCTGTTTACCTAAAATATTTCAAACTTCATGTTAAAGGTCCAGTATGAAAGATTTACTGAGCTCTATTTACAGAATATGGCAGAATCGAATATAATATGCATGACTATGTTTTCATTGCCATATGACGGCATACGGTGTCAGTTAAATGACTAAATGTAAGTGTATGATCACCTAAAAATAAGAATCGTTATGTTTTTGTTAACTTAGAATGAGCTGTTTATATCTACAGATGCTGTTGGTCCTCTTCCACAGAGTCCGCCATGTTTCTACAGTATGTCACAATGGACAAACTTAAGACTGACTTTAGATAGGGCCTTTTAGATAACCACCATAGTTTTTCCTTCATGCTATGGAGGAGAGGGGGTTGCAATCAGCAACTACACATGCTAGATGTAACCAGATCATGCACACTGCTCCTATATATATATATTATATAGTTTTATAGTCTTTCATGTTCATCTCTCTCTCTCTCACACACACACACACACACACACACAGTCCAGTCTGTATATTTTTCCACTCTGGAAACTTCCTGATGCAAATTTAAAGACCCTTTTAAACGTCTCTAACAATGCTGTTTGTATCCACCAGGTGGCGAAAGACTCACAGTGAATGTGTTGGCTCACAGTCAGATCATCCACCCAACTTTACTAAATAAATTGTTACTCGTGTGCAACAAATACAAGGCAGGTACAGACACACCTATGCGATTCACTCATGCTGCAGTTTGATGATTGAATACTTGGAGTAACTTGTCTGGCTACAAACCACCACACACACACACACACACACACACACACACACACACACGTGTAGTTTTAGAGCACACTTTGATCCATAGTTGTGGTTTTAGCTTTTAGTTTCTGATGCAGATTGCAAACATCTGTATTCCCGACAATTACGCACCATAATGTCCACCACAATATTATCTCAACAGCCATTCTGGCATCTCTGCCCTCACTTGGTACCCAGGGAACATCCGGAAGCGCAGCAGTACTGTACTCTGACTCTGCCGCACGGAGGGGCGGATGAAATACACTCACACTCTCTCTCTCTCCCTCTCTCTGTCTGTATCCTGTCGAAACCGTGGAAATTTCTAGTTCTGCGCTCTGGAGAAGCAAACACCTTAAAACGGACGAACTGGTTTATTGAAACCAAAATTTTACACACACTGAAGCTCTTTCACGTCGTTTTTAACAAGTCACCTGTCGGGGATGGAAAACTGATGGTGAGTTATCTTTAAAGTTGCATCTGAGTGCTTTTTGTTAAAAGAGAATGGGCTGAAATTTGTTGTAAAGTTTGTTTGTTTCTATTAAGGATTTATTGAGGCCTCTATCTATCTATCTATCTATCTATCTATCTATCTATCTATCTATCTATCTATCTATCTATTTGTCTGGCTACTGTCTTACATAGTGTGGTTTTCCTTTCATTGAGATGTTTAATGTCATTTCATTTCAGTTTTTATGTCCTTATAATGAAAGAAATGTGCCAAAGGAGGGTTTCACTTACGCTTGACAATATGGTGTAGCCTTGTCTTGTACTACCCTGTGTTTTAAGGCCTGTATGGTGAAAAAAAGTGATTGATCTCCTGTAGTTCATAAGGACAAGTCACAGAGTGCAAATCATGTACTATAATATATTACAGAAGTTAATGGGCATGGCAGCAATTATTAGCCCGCACTCCACCTTAGACGACTTCCTGTCTGCATGACTGTCAACAACATTATTAGATTGCTGTCAATTAGAGATTAGACTGTCCTGTTTGCTTTCTATCCAGCATAGTGTAGCCTGGCAGCTTGAATGTAAAAAAACAAACAAAAACAAAACAAAAGTATGAATTTATTCCAGAGAGAACTATGTTAATAGCTCCTCATCACCAGTTATTTCGCCAACGCCCTGAATGAGCAAGATCTAATCCGGATCCTGTAGTCTGTAAGAGGCAGCAGCAAGCATTAGTTGTGAGCACTTAAAAGCTGTGAGTGTGTCGGTCCCTTGGGAGCCCACAGATACTCAACTGTGATCACTCTGTAGACAGGTATGTTTAAGTTAAAAGAACATGTTACTCATTAATGATATACTGATCAGTGATTCTGCTTTCGTCATTGTAATCGCCTTTGTTACAGCTCTGCAGCTCAGTTGTAGGCCTGTTGTTGTGGTCCGCATAACAGTTGAGCTATAGTATGAGGTGATGTTGCAGAACACCCATAGTCTTCACCTGAACTGCATGCCTCACGGGGGACAAACTTTTATCAGTACATCAGTCTAAATTAAAGAATAGGTTCACATTTTTCACGTCTATGTTGCAACGATACTCACATGTGGACTGAAAGAGTTATATGATGCTGCTCGTACTCATGCTGACCCCTTGTTTATGCAGTTCCAGTGTAAATGATGGGGTGTCTGTGAAAAGGCATTCCTCCTAAAGTTTGTCTTTTTATTTTAAAATGATATAAATTATATTGCGTTATCGTCCCTCTACTGCAGCTCAGCAAGGAATGGAGGTTTTCACAGCCAGTATAGAGAGGAGAAACAATTACATCACCAATAAACAGACATCAAAATACATGAACACATTCTTTATCCCTCATCCAAAAACCCAATGTGTACGTCTCTTTTTTAGCCTTTGTAAAAGTCTACCTCTAAAAGTCTTTACTTTTTCATATATAGTCGGCTTTCAATAATTCATTTCAAGATGGGGACAAAATTCTGAATCCAGAGGCAGGTGAGAACGTAGGCGACTTTGCTATGCAGAGCAAACACACTGTATCATGCCTTCCTTTGGTTTGTTCATCAGAATGATGATCAGGTTTTGTAAATAGTTTTTCTTTACTGTGCAATCAAAATTCACATTTTAATATCATCATCTAACATCTCATCTCATCTAACCAATAAGAAGCATTTTGAGGTCAGTGAAATCAAGTTTTGAAATGAGTAATGTGCATTAAATATTCAAACTTTTAATATACTCAGGCGAATCAGGAGGCCGAGGGCGGTCAGTCATCACTTAAAGCTCACCAACAGGACACAGTTAAACGTATGTTGAGTCGCAAACACCAAACGAATGTGTCCATTTTAGGTTAGTCAGCACAAGGTCATGATGCCGACAGGTTGCAGATAAAATGAAGTGGGCCTATTTGAAGCTTCAAAGTGGCAGCTCATATCTCGAGTTGTGTGTAATGAGTTGGGAACAGATTGACAGAATGATGCATACCTCTTTAGAGGTTAGTCACTGCAGTTTGACCTTGTTGGGTGAACATCAAATCCAGGTTTATTTGATTGTACAGTATGTTTTCAGATAGTTATCAGAAATGTAAGATTGTCTCTCTGTCTTTCCAGTGTTGTTACTCAATTGTTGCTTTCAGCCAATATTTGTGAAATAGTTATATGTTATAGTTATGATTATATGGAGTGACTTTTTTAGAGGGACTTTATCTTTGTACACTGCACAGGAAAGCTATGGGCCCATACTTAACTGTACCCTACATTATGTAAATACTATGTGGTGCACTGTAACAAAGGGCTACATGTTATACTGTAATTTACACCGGTATGTACACTTATCACTTTTATTTATATGTTTCACTCATAAAGCCACAGCAGAGCAGAGCAGAGTAGGTGCACCATAAACAACAGCATCCATTAAAGTGTGTATGTTTGAAGCACACTGCAGCACTTACCAAAACCCATACAAAGCCAGTAAAATGTATCCTATAATTTGCACTCAGCTATAAAATTACTTCATGAAAAAAACATTAACCAGTAGTTTGCATGAACTGTGACTGGAAAATCTCTAGAACTCTGTTCCTTAATGGTTGGCTTTTATTTTGTGAAATGTAACTGAGCTGGATTTCCATGTCATTTAAAATGTGTATAGAAGAGGCAGCAACAAAGGTTCATACCAGATCTATGACCATGTCCATAATGACAATGACTCCAATTTGGGGAAGTTGAATTCTATTGGCCATATTTATATATGATGAATAATATAGTAGGTGTAAATATGTGAAGCCACCACTCTGTGTTTGCAAAAGCTTGCGCACTGCATCTGACTAGTTCAACAGTTCAGTAATTGGTCATCTTTCTGTTCAGAGCTGTCAGCACCACTGATGCGCGTGTCCAAATGATCTCTCTGTGCAAGGCAAACAGGGAATCTTTCAACCAGAGGCAATGTTAATGCTGATGTATCAGCACACGAGATACTGATATTGTACAATACTAACTCCACCATGTGCACGGACACATATTAAAAGTCAAAGCTATTTTTATTAGTTGGATCTTCCTCTGTTGTCGCAATTACATCACACATGTACAACCCAGTGCTGAGGGCAGTTGATTGACCAGTGTGTTTGTGATTGATTTCTTGCATCACAGCGTGTGGAAGTATTCTATTACACTATTTGATTCAGATCAGGCAAAGGCTCTGAGGTGCAGAGCACCCAAAGAGATGCAGTGTAGTCTGTAGTGCATTCATATTTAATACTGCATAGGTCTGCCTAACACATCATACCAGTCAGGCCTATTAGCAGGATGAATCTTTTCCTCCCACCGCTCTGTCTCAGGCTCCGAGAGAAAAGTGGACTTTTTCATTTTGAGGGATGGAGGAGAGGAGCAAGAATCTCACCTGGAATTGATCATTGTCATGTCAAATCTTAATTTTATCTACAGAAGAGTAGATAATTAGATCTAATTTTACCATAGCTGGCAGGAATTTATGTGTGTGACAGCCATCTCTAGGCTCATTATAGCCTGCCACTTCCTGGGATGATAATTTCTGACTAACGAACAGAACCACACCCACCTCCCTCTCCTCTCCCGTTTTAATCTGCTTCCAGAAGAACTTTCAATTATTTGTGTATATGTTTCATATTAGATCAGAAGACATAACTCAGCTTTTTAAGAAGTTGTCAACCTCTAATCAGAGGCCCTTTTTCTGTTCTGACCCCTCAGGCCTTTCCCATGTTGGAGGCTAGCTGTTCACTCTGAAGGTGCATGATGAAAAGATGGCACAGCTGCTTGTACCACCAGGTCCAGACAGCATCCGCCCCTTTACTCGCGAGTCCCTCAAAGCCATCGAGACACGTATCACTGAGGAGAACGCCAAGAAGCCCAAAGGAGAGAAGAAAAAACGCAATGATGAGAATAAGATCAAGCCCAGCCGTGACCTGGAGGCAGGCACATCACTCCCTCTTCTGTATGGGGACGTTCCTAAAGGCATGGTGTCGACACCGCTGGAGGACCTGGATCCCTACTACAGTAATCAGAAAGTAAGTTTGCTTGATTTCAAACAGTGTGAAACTACTGTTTCAAAGGTCAACACTGCTATGTAGGTATTATGTGTGATTTGATATTCTTAAAGAGGCCGAAGGAGAGTTACACTATTGCTATCACTGCAATGGTGTCATCAAGCCAGAGGCTTTTAATCTTAAGTGAAAAATGAGGTTTATCAGCAATATGCAAAATGTGATGAGTGATTTGTACACTGAAATGTGCGCTGTAAATCAGAGGGCTAAAGTACTCTTTGATTAGTAGTTGAAAGTAACCCCATTATACTGTCATTTATCATTTTAATCTAGAATGAGATATTGCAAGTCAGCCTAGTAGAAATAAGAGTATTTCACACATAACTCTCTTTTTCTGTCAGACTTTCATCGTATTAAACAAAGGGAATTTCATCTTCCGCTTCAACGCCGCTCCTGCCTTGTACCTCCTGAGCCCCTTCAACCTTCTCAGAAGAATATCAATTATGATTTTGGTACACTCATATCCTTTCATTAACGATCTGATGAGAATGAATCATGTTTATAGTGAGCCCATACTAAATCTGTAGCTGCTATCTCATATCCATGAAGGTGAATTGTTTACATTGCCATCAAGAGTGAGATTTGATAAATTGCAAATAAAATGTGGTAGTTCCTCAATAAAATAAGTGGCTTCCTTGACATCTTCCTGCAAATTGTTCAGTGTGGTGATCATGTTCACTATCCTCGCCAACTGTGCATTCATGACACTGAGTCAACCGCCTGAATGGGCAAAGAAAGTAGAGTAAGTTTCCCATGTACTGCACATCAAATCCCATACTCGCATACTTTGCTCTAAATGCAGTTTACAGTTTAACAGCTACGTTTTGTTTCCAACAGGTACACATTCACCGCAATCTACACGTTCGAGTCCCTCGTTAAAATTTTAGCTCGAGGGTTCTGCATAGGGAAGTTCACATTTCTAAGAGACCCCTGGAACTGGCTGGATTTCAGCGTCATCGTCATGGCGTAAGTCCTTCCCACAAGTTCATTTAGAATAATGTTTTGACAAGAGAGAGCCGAGAGCCTGTGTTGAAAGTGCAAAAGCAAACAACAGTTATTGTCAATACTGGTATATCACAACACATAGAACATCATAGAAAATCAACAACATAGAAAATCCTGAGACTAATCCTTTAGGTTGTGTCAGATGGGAGCTCGTGCATATCTTATTGTTCATCATAATAATCTTATTATTATTTTACCTTCACCAGTGTGCATGCTTCAGTTTATACTGTTTGACTGCTTCACCTGATACAGTATATACTAAATTGTAATCATCTATTTAAATTGCTGGCTTCAGTCTGTGTTATATTATGTGTTGTTATTGGGCGGCTGTGGCTCGGAGGTAGAGCAGGTTGTCCACAAATCAGAAGATCGGTGGTTCGATCCCCTCCAATCTGCATGTCGAAGTGTCCTTGGGCAAGATACTGAACCCCAAATTGCTCCCGAAGGCTGTGCCATCGGTGTGTGAATGTGTATGAATGGGTGAATAATACGTACTGTAAAAGCGCTTTGAGTGGTCGGAAGACTCGAAAGGCGCTATATAAGTACAGTCCATTTATCTCGGTTAGTATTTCATAGTAATTCTAAGTTTTCCTGCAGGTATGTAACAGAGTTTGTACCCCTGGGCAATTTCTCAGCTCTTCGTACATTCAGAGTGCTGAGAGCTTTCAAAGCTATCTCAGTTATCCCAGGTAAGCAATAGGAGCAAACGCATGTTAGTTAGCCTCTTACACAACTTTTGCTTTGCTTTGCTTTGCTTTGCTTGGTACTTCAACCTCCCTTCCTCCCATTAAGTTCCCTCCCACAACTGCTGTGACATGTACACAGGAAGCTCCCTGACTCCACCTGTCCAGCTCACTGTCACAGAAATGTCACAGAGTTGTTTCAGCAATCTGAATATCCAAAATCCTAAAAACAATCTTGGGCATCCCAGGTGAGAGATATTTCAAATGGGTGTGTCCTGTCACGGATCAGTTTCTGGGTCCAGCTGTTTGGCTCATGTACAGTGTAGCCACTGAAATCAGGAATCGTAGATTCAGTTTGCGTAGTTACTCTGTGAGATCTGTCCCATTTGCTTATGTCTTTTGAACAATCTGCTTTTCTTGCACTGATGCTTCTGAGTGGACATCTGCTCCTCTTTGCTTATGGTTAATGAAGGCATTATGTTGTGAGGGTGTATCCCATTATTGTTGCATGTACATCATCACTGAGATGCATGATCCCAATTTCCTGTGTTACTTTCTTCTGTCTGATTAGCATGTTGTCAAAATAATTGACAGCAAAATGTTATTAAACAGACAAACGTATTTCTAGCGTTTGCTATGAAAACATAATTGTGACAATATTGGGGAAAAAATAAATAAAGAATGTGTTACTGTTACTCGTTTGCAGGTCTTGGAATTGGAAATTTGAAAAGTAATAATAATAATTAAAAAAAAAAAACTTTTGTCAATCTGGAGTTGTGGAGTTTGAAAGAAGTGAGCTCACCAGACCTCTGTAGACCTCGGGGCTCAAGAGAACATTAGCTGCTGCTAGCATAAGACATGTGTATCTCCGACAGAACTGTCTAGTAGTTGAGGTGCATTGTGGGTAACTGTAGGCATCAGATTTTGACAAGGAAGACAAATGTGGGGAGTAAAAAAGACAAAATCTCTGTTTCCACTGCATCGATTGTGATAATTTTTCATTACAAATGTCTACTGTGTATGTTAGTGGAGTGGAAAATGCTCACTTGCATCCCCCTTTTATTGTTTGCACATGTCTGCTGTTAATTGACAATGTCTTTTAACTGACTACTTAGACTAACAAGTCATACTGTATCTGGCAGGCTTGAAAACCATTGTTGGTGCGTTGTTCCAGTCAGTGAAGAAGCTTGCCGATGTGATGATCCTCACTGTTTTCTGCTTGAGCGTCTTCGCCCTCATAGGATTACAACTGTTTATGGGCCAATTAAAGCAAAAGTGTGTACGGATGCCAAAAAATGGGACAGATGAAACTGAACATAATGCCTCTTACTACTGGAGTAGGACGTACTTGGACGACAAGAGTGAGTATTTCATTTTCCTGTGGTCTATGTTGAGTCATAATAATCCTGCACAAAAAATCAGAATAAATCATTCAAGATATTATTTATATAATATATTTATGTAATAATTCTATAATATAATATTATAATGGATAAATTGGGAGGATATGTGATTAGGAGTTGTTATATTCTTAACATTATTTAGACTTTACTTACCACTTGTCATTATTATATATGTCTTCCTTTACTAGGTACACATCTACATTCTAATGTAATCAAATATTACAACCCTGCAATATATTCCAACAGTGTGAGACTTTTAATAGTTTTTGTTGGACTTCTGTCAGAGACACAATATATTATAATTTAAGAGCCCATATTTAATGATGTTGTACAATATTGGGCTGCAATATATTGAGAAATGTATTATTTTGTCATCTTCATTGGGGGTTTTAAACATTAGAAACAGTCAAGTTGACACCTGCAACACTCTTGTACTGTATAGCATAGATTGTACAGGTTTGCACACACTGCTGACAACCATAGTCTTTACCACATCTAACAAACTGCACTTTTCCCATCAGGTAATCATTATTACATTCCAGGCAAACGTGACCCATTGCTTTGTGGAAATGGCAGTGAAGCTGGGTAAGCTTATCCCCCAACTACTAGAGGCTGTACAGTGTGACGAGGTGGCAGATTCCTTCTGGCTTCACAGACTCTCTGTTTGTTGCAGGAAGTGTCCAGAGGGGTACAGTTGCATCAAAGCAGGAAACAACCCAGACTATAATTACACCAGCTTTGACTCCTTTGGTTGGGCCTTTCTCTCTCTGTTTAGACTGATGACACAAGATTACTGGGAAAACCTTTACCAGCAGGTAGGTAGTGGAATTAGAAAGATTGGAATTTAATATATATATGAATGCATATATATACAATTTTCTGTTTTGTTGATCAAGCGAGCAAGATAATCAATTACTAAATGCTTTACATATAGCACAACAAATACAGTAAACATATAATATAGTGATCATTTTTGGCAATTTTAATTCAAATCCCATGCAATACAAACACTACAGGTTAAAAGAAAAGGTATTAACAAAAGCAGACAAGTATAGTAGTTATATCAGTTATAGTAGTCAACGGATTGTAAGTCATTAAAGGATCAAATTGTCCTAGTAAGAGAAAAATAGCATTAAATACAGCAGAGTGTCGTCTGCATAAAAATGAAAATGTTGTGTCTCCATATAATGTGACCTGGTGGCATCTTAATGAGAGTTAAGTGCAGAGGTAACCACCTAATGTTTAAAGGTACCCGACTGTTGATGGACGAAAGTTCTCTCTTGTCAGTCATTTTCAGTGAATTCTCTCTCATACATCTGTAATTGAATGTCTGAACAATGTGATGCACTAAACTATTACTTTAGTGCAGATGTAGCTGTAGCTGTGTTTAACCTAAAGTGCCATTATGGGTCCTCTTTCATCGTTTGCGCTGTGACCCTGTGAGATTAACATATTTGGTGGTAGGTTGATGAAATATTATGTGTGATGACAGAGGATGGTTTATTTGTATTGTCTGCTTCTCTGAATGCATAAACAGGCACCGCTTACTGTGTTAAGGTGGGGCTCGGTCATAGACAATGCATTCTCACATTACAATACTGATATTAAAAGTGTTCAAACAAACCTCTAAAGGAAAGTGCAGGTGCATCTTGGTCCGAAGGAACAAAGATGAGTCCCAGACAAACACAACTTGAATGGCAAATAGGTTTCCACTGAATAGGCCACTGCGCGTTGTAAAGCAAACAGTAATACAACAAAGCGCCCAAGCACAAATCTTTTTGCAGGCACTGTGTGTATTATCTATTTAGGAATATCTATGAGTTCTTTTATGTCAGAGTCTCTTGATGATATAGAACAGTTATAGTAGTTATTATATATCCATATCCAAAGCCAGAATTGGCAACCCGTGGATAAATAAATTTTTTTTGTTTTTGTTTTTAACTGATATTTCTTTTAGAGGAAAACAAAGCGGCCGTATTTTAACACAGCAGCAGTCATCTGTATGAAAAACCTCCGCCCTGATTCAATAATCTCTCTAGCTAGTAACTTTCACAGTCAACACTGTACTGTATAAATGAGACAATAGACTGACCTGAGGTGACACTAGCATAGTGCATGAATCTGCACAGCGAACTCATTAGTTTCTTATTCTTGAGAATATGAATTCAGGCTACAGATACAACCTCATAATGACAATCATATACTTAACTGACAGCATATAGCACAGTTTACCAAATGATTTACAGAAAGGCAAAAAAAAAGAAAATTTAAAAATAGGAAAAGCAATATGGAATTAAGAAATGAGCGATCCTATGAAAAATGTAGGATGATAGAACATTTTATTATTGTATGAAATATTAAATATAAGTATATGAAATAAGTATTTTTTTCTCTTCCAGACATTGCGGGTTGCAGGGAAGCCCTACATGATCTTCTTTGTGCTGGTGATATTCCTCGGGTCCTTCTACCTGATCAACCTGATCTTGGCTGTAGTCGCTATGGCCTACGAGGAGCAGAGCCAGGCCACCATAAACGAGGCTAAAGAGAAGGAGAAGGAGTATAACGACATGATGGAACAGCTGAGACAGCAGCAAGAGGAGGCTCAGGTACAGGACAATCGTAGAGCTCAGTGTAACTCAGTGTCATACTATCGCTCCTACACATTCCTAACAAGGAGTGATTCCAACTGAATTACATAAAGTTTAAATTTTGTTTTAGTACAAGAAATTAGATTAGCTTTTTTTCTTGTTCTTTTTTTATGATACGATATGAGGACTGAAAGGGTCAAGGCTGCTTCCTAGCAAATGTATCCATGGTAGTTCATTTTCAGCTACTTATGAGATGAGTGTTTGCTTGCATGCTGGTATCGTGTTTATAAGTCTTCCATATGATGTTTACATGGAACAAACAGGAAATCAATTATACAGTATGTGCCACGAGCATGAGCAGTTGTCCACTAATGAGATGATCGGTTGTTGACACGGTGGTGTGTGAACGTGTATGAATGGTTAGCTCCCAAAAACGGATCATTGTATGAATGTGTGTGTGTGAATGGATGAATGAGAAATGTAGTGTGAAAGCGCCTTGACTAGTCAGAAGACTAGAAATGTGCTATATAAGCACAGTCCATTTACTATTTACATACCTTTTATACATGATAAATATAATTTACATGTGGTGGAAGAAATATTCAAATACAAGTTGAAATATCACACATTATTTTATGTAGGTTGGACTAGACGAAGCAAGCATTGAACACAAAATAGTAAATGAACTGTTAACTTAGCTTAATAGCATTTTCAGATGGGGTTGGCGGTCTTGGACTCATGACCTAGGCTACTATAATATTACTGGGACATTATCACTGTTAGCTGCTAGCAGTATTTTACTGCTGTGGCTGGTTTAGGTGAACTAAAGCTGAACTGTGAACTGTAGTGGAGTAGAAGTATAAGTACTTCAAATTGTTACAGTACAGTACTTGAGTAAATCTACATACCAGCGCTAGATGTCACCACCAAATTCGGTTCTGTTGCCAAATGCTCAGCAAATTAGAAAGTTGCTGTATCAAAGGCACTTTTTGTTTGGATGTTTAAAGATTGTAACATGTACTGTTTCTTAAAATGTTCCCACTGCAACCGGACTTGTTATGAATCAGCATCATATTGTAAGCTATCACCTACAGACCTACAGGGATTAGCTTTTTGATGCTTTCTTTTGCTAGCATGGACCACACCATCGACAAGATACGTTTAAATGATTTATTGACAAAATGAAAGATTGTGAGTGAAGCATGTATTCTTGTACTTCTTCAGTCTGTTGCTGGGTTGCGGGGGAAGTTTCAGTGGGGAACACCCAGACACAGCGGACCCCCCTCAAAACCCTATGGAGAGTAGGAAGGAGAGGAGAAATAGGAGAAAGAAATGGGGTGGGCGGGAGGGATGTGCAGAATACAGAGCGAAGAGGACGAGAGGGTTGGTAGGTTGGTAGGTATTTAGTTTCTAATTAATTATTACATCACTGGAAGATGCAGCTGTGCAGACGTCAGACAGATATCAGAAACACGGATCATCCGAGATTTTAATCCAATATTCCAAAGTCCAATTATAAATAAGGATTAGGTTCAAGTTCTACTTGAAACTGCAGCCCAACTGCTCCATGCAGTTGACGACGTCTCTGTCAACAAAAACTCAACAATATAAGAATGACAAAGATTTATTCCACCTGTTTATCCTCTCTTTCCTTTTCTAGGCATTAGCAACTGCGGTTGCTGCAGAATGCGGGGAGGCTGCTGGTCGAGTCGGTGGCACTGAGAGCTCCTCTGACACCTCGAAGCTCAGCTCCAAAAGTGCCAAAGAGAGACGCAACAGGCGAAGAAAAAGAAAGGAGGAGGAGGGGAAAGGGGCTGATGAGAAGTTTCCTAAATCCGAGTCACAGGAGAAAGCTCGCTGCCGCTTCTCTGTGGAAGTAAACCGGCTCAACTATGACATGAAATGCTCACCCGCACATCAGGTTCAGTACAATCTGTCATTTAAACTTAATATCTCAACTTATGTCAGTATCAGTTTACAGGCCCACCATTTTCCCATATGACTTGCACCCTTTTTACTGCAGAATAATGTAAAAGTACTGACTCATCTATTGAGCCCGTCAGACAGCAGCACTGCTACAAATTCATGCCTGTTGCATCTACATCTACACGTTTAAGATTTTATTAGGAGGAATTAAAACTCCAGTCTGTGATAAGTGTTCTCTTAATTGAATGGTAGATTGTGTATTGTATGTCAATAAAAAGACTCGCTGGCTTTTGTCAAGCTCTGCAGAGTTCCAAATGAGTGACAGGCAGGAGAAGCAAATGGATTGATAATGTGATTACATGAGTTTACATTACAGCTGTTTAAAGGGCAGATAGTTAAAAGCAATTCCAACATGTCCAAGTGTTTGATGTTAGAATATCCATACGTATGTACGTCCAATACAATGCTCGCAGTGCTATTTCTTTTTCTCGTCATCGGTATCATCATTGTCAACATCATCACCATCATCATCACCATCATCATCATCACCATCATCATCCTCACCATCATCTTCTTCTTTGTCTTCGTCAACTTCTTATATTCGTCATTGTCGATCTTCATCAAGATGCATTATTTATTTACAGATTTCTTTCTTACAATGGTTATCATCATTATGACATCATCACCACCATCATCATCATCTTTTTCTTCTTCTCAGTCATCACCAACGTGTATTTTTAATTTTGCCGTTTCCTTACTTTGCTCACCGACGTCATCATGAGCATCATCATCATCATCATCATCATCATCATAATCTTGCAATTTTTTTCTTTCATTCCATATGACAATTGTTGTCATCACCGTTCTTTCCTATTTACAATCGGCATGTATCATGTATACACTGAAGAGTATCTCTCTCTCCCAGTCCTTTCTGAGTTTTCGTGGACCCCTGTTCTCATCCAGAAGGAATAGCAGGACCAGTGTTTTCAGTTTCCAAAGCCAAGTACAGGACGTGGGCTCCGAAAATGAGTTTGCCGACGATGAAAACAGCATTTTTGAAGACACGTTGAGTCGAAGGAGCCCTTTGTTCCTGCCCAGGAGTTGTGATCGACGCAGCAGCAGTATGAGCAGCTACTTGTCGCATCATCTACGTGCACACAATGGGATCAAGCACAGCTCTGTAGACTGCAATGGGGTTGTGTCTCTGGTGGGTGGGAGTTCACTCCCACCGTCACCTCTTGGGCTCCTTCTACCTAAAGTGACGGTAGATATGGCCTCCACTGGAGATAATGTAAGAAAGGGTTGTCTAGCCCAGATGACTCTATTTTATTTACCTGTAGCCTTTAGCACATAGCTCTATCTATTTTTGATTTTCCTGCTTTTGTTTGCCCTTTTCCTGTCTGACTCTCTGTGTCATGGCATCTTGATTCACTAAGGTTGGCATATTTGTTGAAATATCGACCATGTGACTAGGGTGCCATTATTGTGCCATTATTATCACATAGCGCTTATTTCTGTATCGTGGTGATCCTGGTATAGCAATATGCAACTTTCCAATGCACAATTCCCTTTGCTTCTTATCCTCTTTTGCTTTTGCAGCTTTACAGTGTGACATTTTTATTTGTGTTTGCAGCTTCCATATATCCATGATAACATGTAACTTATTTTCTGTAGTAAAGTTGCATCTGTAACAATCGTTTCTATTTCCAGGCTGACACCACTGACAGTGGAGGAACACACCAGGAGTTTATGGACTACCTTGAGGGCCCAGAGGCCAGACAGAGAGCTCATAGTATCGCTAGTGTTATAACCAGCACAATGGAGGGTACGTAGCATACACTATGGCGTGGGTATTGAAAAGATAAATGGTACTTTGAGATTAAAAAAAATAAATGTTTTGTTTTGTGTTTGTTGTGTGCATCAGAGCTTGAAGAGTCAAGACAGAAGTGTCCTCCTTGCTGGTACAAGTTTGCTCAGACCTTCCTCATCTGGGAATGTTGTCCAGCATGGCTGAAGATCAAGAAGGTTGTTAACCAAATAGTGATGGATCCATTTGCAGACTTAACCATCACCGTCTGCATTGTATTCAACACATTGTTTATGGCCATGGAACATCATCCCATGTCCCCATTTTTCAGCAAAATGCTGTCTGTGGGCAACCAGGTGAGTGAACTGTGATTGTGTGTACTGAAAATGTTTGATGCAAAATTGGTATGATGTTTGTAAATGATCATTATATGTTTGTTTGTTTTTTTAATAAAGGTATTCACCGGCATCTTTGCGGCTGAAATGGTTTTCAAAATCGTTGCTATGGACCCGTATTATTACTTTCAGAAGGGATGGAATATTTTTGATTCAATCATTGTCACTTTAAGCCTGATGGAGCTTTGCTTGGCAGGTATACTCGACACTAGCATGTCGGTTTTGAGATCATTCAGATTGGTAAGTCTGAATTTTGTCATAGTCAATATGTTCAGGTGCTTTTTGAGTGCAGAAACATGAAATGAGTCGTTTCTCTTTTCTTTTTACAGCTGAGAGTATTCAAGTTGGCTAAATCATGGCCCACTCTTAACACACTGATCAAAATAATTGGTAATTCAGTGGGGGCTTTGGGCAACCTGACGCTGGTGCTGGCCATCATCGTGTTCATCTTTGCTGTGGTGGGCATGCAACTGTTTGGAAAAAACTACAAGGACTGTGTGTGTAAAATCTCTCAAGACTGCACTCTACCCCGTTGGCACATGAGTGACTTCTTCCATTCATTCCTCATTGTGTTCCGAGTGCTTTGTGGAGAGTGGATAGAGACCATGTGGGACTGTATGGAGGTGTCTGGGATGGCCATGTGCATCATTGTCTACATGATGGTCATGGTTATTGGAAACCTTGTGGTACATTATCATCTCTTATAGTCAATTCATGAGTCCAACTTGTCTAGCCCTCTGATGCAGTTTTATAGCTACACATGTTTTGTTGTTATAAAGTACAATATCTAAAAGATAACACCATCTTACATGAAGTTATGTCATTTTCTGATAGGTGCTGAACCTGTTTCTGGCTCTGCTGCTGAGTTCATTTAGTGCCGACAACCTAGCAGCGACAGAAGATGACAGCGACATGAACAATTTGCAGATTGCCATTGGGCGGATTCACAATGGCATTGCCTTCGTCAAGTCCGTGCTTCGAAGCAGCTGCAGCAGTGCCTGTCTCAGGAAGAAGAAGAAAGGGAAGGGTGAGGACAAATGTCTGGATGAGCTTCACAAACCTTTAGGGCCAAATGGTGTCCCCAACCATACCATCAAAGACTTTTCTAAGAATGGCAATGGCGATGTGACCGGAGTGGACAAGAATGGAGACAAGTACATCGTCAGCAGCAAGAGCGATGATTCCATAATGTCTTTCATCAACAATCCTAGTCTGACTGTCACTGTTCCTATCGCTGTGGGAGAGTCTGACTTTGAAAACCTCAACACGGAGGACTTCAGCAGTGCCTCGTCTGATGCAGCGTGCAATGTGGTGAGGATGCTCATGTGGATTGATCTGTCATGGTGATAGAGATGAGTTAAATAATGAACATTTAAAAACAAGTCTTATCAGCTATATCACAACCAGACGTGTGATGTTTGGATAAAGGATTTCAGTGTTGGTTGTGGTTAAGAACAAATCTATTGTTGTAGCAAATTAGTATGGTCTGTCATAGCAGTCGCACTTTACCCACAGTCCATGAAATATGAGGTTACGAGATATGAGCATGCGATATGACGTCTCCCATGAAGAAAGAGCCCATTTACCACAAACCTTTAACGAGGAGAGGCAATATAGACAGGAAAATACCAGTGTGTAGATTACATTATGCGCCAGTTAGGTCTAAGTGCTTGGTAGCAGAATGCTCCTCTTAAGGGGGTTTTGTGTTGGAGAAAATCTCAGTGCAAAAGAAAAAAATATACTCTGACTGCCTTTGACTGTTGCAATGTTATTGTTGGTATTTTAGATGTTTTTTTAAATTCATTTTTCAAATTTTGTCTCAGCTTTAAATAGTTTTGCCTACATGCGATATTTTATGTGAAGATTTGTAAGCAAAGTCATTACTACTGCTTGCTTGCTGCTGCTTTTACAGATGCTCTCAAACTTTTAGGAGACTCGTAAGAACACTTTACTTTACATTACACTCATCAAGGAGATTGCTTGCCTCATTTACAATAACCTCACAGTCTGTCAACATTTTGAGTAGATCGATCATCCTTTTTGTCCTTATTTCATTCACCATCCAATCCCGAGTTTCTACTTTTGTTGATGCTGAAATATTTTTATTGATTCAAACATCAATGAAAACTTTTTAGTAGTTTACTCATTTAATTTTATTTAAATAAGTTTTTGTTTTGACAATTTTGAAAATGCATCGTGACATCAACCAGGATGTGTAATTTTGAAATAACATTCAAAATGCAATGTTGACAACACATTGGTGGTTTGTGGTGATTATCTGATCCGCCAACCATACATTAGATATAATTAACATGATATGTAATATCCCAGAAGAAAGACAATATTTGACGTTCTACAGTTTACTCATTATTGTGCTAAAGCACTTATGACAGAAACAGAACGGATGGATTGAAGTACAAACCATCAACACACTGACTTTAGTGCTCACAGTATATCCCAGTAACATGCTTACATCATTCCCTGCACTGCATTAGCTGGTCCCAGGACAGCCAAGTGCCCCTCCATTCTCCAGGAAGGGCATTCAAGCTGTTCTCATCTACCAGCTATTAGGAGACACACCCTGTAGAAAGCCATATAACATCAGGATGAAGTAGAGACCATCTGGCTACAGTACAACACCACTAGGCTACAAACCTCCAATGATTTTTAGCTATTTCTGCCTTATTAAGTCTACCTTGTTTTTATATTTTTATAGGGCTGGCTGCATAGAACAAGCATTGTGCATATATTGTGTGTCTCTAATTGGCTTCTACTCTTATTTATATAAATAAATAACAGCAACTGTGTAATAAACATTTAAAATGATGTTACTAATCAGTGTCACCATCACTTTTGTCTTTGAGAGTCAGGCATCCACTCCCAAATTAAGTGGAGATTATGAGGACGCTAGACAGAAAAGCTAATGTGACCTCATTATTGCCTTGTCTGTTGACGAGCACTCGCCTGTTCTTCTGCTGTCAAGCTAATGAGGGAGCTCTGATGTTTGTTTTCAATTATTTAGACTGCAAAAAGAGGACATGCAGATAGTGTTCATGTTGACATTTAAACATAAGATTTGTTAAATCTTGTTACAGTACTGATTTATGCATGTTTTTTTTTATTTTATTTAACCGTCATACATTCGATTCAAACTTGAACTGAATGTATGTCAATATGATATAAGAGAGTACATAAAGCTTGTGGACAGACAGGTGCGCCGCATGACAGCCACTTACTTTTGCCACGGCTCTGTTTTATTTGCTCATCTAACGCTGGATTTACTCGTCTTCATGCACAGATGATGGATGACGATGACCAGTACAGCTCCTCTGAGGGCAGCACAGTGGACGGCCTGCCAGCCGGGGAGGGAGGAGAGTCTATAGACTTTGAACTGGAAGAATCTATGGAACCTGATGCCTGCTTTCCTTATGGTGAATACTACTACAACCACTGCCACCACTTAGCCTACTACAGCCTTGGTGTGAATCTGACACTGCATATTACACTGGTAAATCACCATCGCCGCTTTGTCTCTACGCAGGTTGTGTGCAAAGGTTCCAGTGTTGTCAGGTAAATGTGGATGTGGGCTGGTGGAAAATGTGGTGGACACTAAGAAAGACCTGTTACCGGATAGTGGAGCACAACTGGTTTGAGAGCTTCATCATCTTCATGATCCTGCTTAGCAGTGGAGCATTGGTAAGTCTGTGCAGGGGAAAAAAATGTCAATAAAACACCTAAATGTGCTGCTCTGATGTATTTATCGGCCATCTCTTGTCAGACAGTAGATTCTCAAACTATTGTGTGCATTTAATGTTATTGATTCTTAATCTGATTCTCACCTTAATCTGATGTTACTGCTATGGTTTTTTACAATCTATGCAAAATAAGGTCAAGATTTTGAATAAGATGTATTTATTTTATTTGTATTTGCATTTACAATTACTGTTTACTTTCCTTCAAATCTAGGCGTTTGAAGATGTCTACATTGAGAAAAGAAAGACCATTAAAACAATGTTGGAGTTCGCAGACAAAATCTTCACCTACATCTTCATTCTGGAGATGTTTCTGAAGTGGGTAGCGTATGGATTTGCCAAGTACTTCACAAATGCCTGGTGCTGGCTGGACTTCCTCATTGTCGATGTAGGTTGAAACACAGAAACTTACACCTTTTTTCCTAGTATCTGTCAATACGCCCCTTTAAACGTAGAGTAATGTGTCTCATGTAATGTGTGTGCATGTGTTTAGGTGTCACTGGTCAGTATGGCAGCCAATGCTATGGGATATTCTGAACTTGGTGCCATCAAGTCTCTGAGAACCCTGCGAGCTCTAAGGCCCCTGAGAGCCTTGTCACGATTCGAAGGCATGAGGGTAAGAGTCACTGGATTTCCCCACCCACTTGAGGCACGGCGCACTGTTTGCTACCAGCTCAATGCACTGACAGAGTGCAGGCACTCTGCAGTCTGGCAGGTAGCAAAAGTGTGTTGCATGAAAATAAAGCATTCCTGTTCTTCCCTAATCCTCTTTGTCCAGTTGTTATTTGTCCTCAGGGTTGACAAAGTTGATTACTTATGACTTTCATATAATTTCAATGTACACTAGTGATGGTGGATTTTGATTAAAGTGACATTATTCTCATTTTTCTCTTCTTAGCATCCTCCATTGTCCTCTTTGGCTCTGCCATGCTCTGTGTCTGCTTAGACCAGTTACATTTCCCACTTGCACAACTCCAGTTCTTGTGTCTTTTCGTGACCCCATCAGCATTCACCCAGCCTAAAAAAAAAAAAGATCCTCTTCCCCAGTGGTCCAAAACGCCTGTGGTACCAACACTAACACTTCTCTGGTGCTCTGCGCTCACGGTCCAGGCAGCCCAGCTAACTAGGAGCTAACAGCAGCTAACAGCAGCTAACATCAGCTACAGTTGGCAGAAATTTACTTTACTGTCCACCAGGAAACTCTGTAATTCACAGAGAGTTGAGGCAGAGCATAAAATTTGATCTAGTTTTACCAAAATAAGTGAAATAGATTGATGGTGTGTGGCTTAGTATACTGTAAAATGTTCTTCTACCGACCTGGAGCCCAGAATTACATAGGGCATAGTGGGAATGGGGAATGGGAATTGAGCATTGGTGCTGTGAAGCACACTGTTTTCCCTTTTCCCTCTGAGGAAAAAAGACGACATGGGTCCTGTGCCACGGTGTCCACCATGTTTCTACAGTAGCCCAGAATGAACAATCCAAACTGGCTTCAATGTAACCCATATACATACACTTGACAGTCAGGTGAGGGGAAACAGGTCTTTTATTAAGTATATCAGCAGGAGTCTTGGAGGCTTGGTCCAAGGGATGAGTGCTTGCTGAGGGACTTGGTGAATGGTAAGATAGGCAGGCAGGCAGTTAATGCTGAGACAGGGAAAAAGGTGTAAGTCTCAAGGACTGGCAGCATCTGTCGCTAGCAGTGAGAGCTTAAGTTATGTTCCGCTGTTTACTGATTATGTGATGTGATTTGAGCAAAACACTTGAATTCAAAATGTCTCTTTCTACTATGTACGGTGGGTCGGATCGCCCTCACAACATAAGATTGTAAACCCAGGGACGCTTTGTCAGCCTAGTCATTTTTAGATTTACAGTGGAAATCAGGTCAAAACAATCACACGCACAAAATCATAGACATCAATGTAATCTATACTTCCAGTTTTGGTTATTGACGACATCTTAAACTATCTACAGTACAAAGCCCAGGACTTTATTTTCTGTTTCCCTCTGTTAGGTGGATTTAGTCACCTTTGCATAAAGTCAAGCTAGCTGTGTCACCTGTGTTTCCCATAATGTCAAACTATTCCTTTAAGCAGCACCAATAAACTAATAATTTAGTTTTAAGCATTTTATCTCATGCCATTACGATATTTCGCTGTGCAATTCAAGCACGGAGGGTTTGACAACTTATGTAACTGAAGCGGGAGGCTTTGTCGACTGCTGAAATCAATGTAGCATGTATTGATTTGTTGCTTTCATATTGTGGTGGTCTAGATTTACGATGATGGTCTTTCGTCACGTGGTAGCCAGTGAATTCCCTCATTTGCATGAACAGCTTTTCGTGTGCTCCAGAAGGCCTACATCCATTATTAATCCATCCATATTTCACTGTTTTGGTTATTGTTTGCTGGGTTCTTTAACATGATTTCATTTATGTTTCTGTTTACAGTAAGCTAATTTCGTGGCGTGGTCCTGCCTCTACAAGGTGTTCTGTTTCAATGTTTCCCTAAAATTTAGTTGTAGCTCACTAAAACCATTTTTAGATACATAGCATCGATTTCCAGCCTCTTTTCCTAATTCTTTTTCCCCTCACATTTACTGTGCAGTTATCATTGTATTTGGTATTAGCCATAGCTGTGGCGAGCTCATGCTGATGTGTTTGTTGGTTCTGAAACTCTTGTGTTTTCCTATTCTTACCATGACCATTAGCATACAACGTTGTGCATCTGTTCTATTCTATTATGTGATCTCTGCCTGCTGTACAGATGGATTATGTTTGTGTGTTGGTGTGCAGGTGGTTGTCAATGCCTTGCTGGGAGCCATTCCCTCCATCTTCAATGTGCTGCTGGTATGTCTCATCTTCTGGCTCATCTTCAGCATCATGGGAGTGAATTTATTTGCGGGGAAGTACTACGCTTGTTTCAACAAAACCTCAAATGAGCGTTTCCCTTCATCAGAGGTGCCACACAAGGATGACTGTAATAAAACTGATGCTCGCTGGACTAACCTCAAAATCAACTTTGACAATGTTGGCTTGGGTTACCTTGCACTACTGCAAGTGGTAAGTAACTGAATCATTTGTAAGTGTTAGATAATTATACAATGTGTGCAACTTTAAGCTTAAAAATTGTATTTGCTGTATAACAATAGCAAAAAAACATTTTCCCCATATTGTTAATTTCTATATAGGCTACATTCAAAGGCTGGATGCCTATCATGTATGCTGCTGTGGACTCACAAAGCAAGGTAATCAAATGTTCATGTTAAGTTCATTCTGTTTGTTATCTCTCTTATAAATTGTGCCTCTCAATATCATATTTTTTATAATCCCTACGATTTCCATGAAATCAGACCTCGATTTTGATATTACTTACTGTCATGATTTTTTTTTTCCAAATTTTAAAAAGACTAAATAAAAACAAACAAACATTTCAAAACAATTACAATGCATACTGTTGTATGTTGTTATATGACAAAATGGATTATATAGTGTGAATGAGTGACATTCATTTTTGATGCAACAATAAAATCAAATCACAACACATAGAACAAAGAGCCAAACCAAAAAGAAAAGAACAAACTTTCCTGTCAATACTGAATGCAAAGAATGTTTTCATGAATACCACAGAGCTTTTCCTCCTTTGCAATTTTGACATAGCATCAGAGCTGTCATAACTTCTTTTACTATACCCAGCTCTGTGCATGAAATCAGATCACAGTTGCAATTATCACTGACTCCTTGATTACAACAAGCTGTATACAGACACACAAAAGGTCTGCTCAAGGAATGCTTCCTTCTAGCACTATTCTAGGACCTGTAGTATTAAATCACACTTGCTGTTACAACCAGTTGCCAAATCATAAAGATTATAACGTACTAATGTCTTCATTTTCTGTCCCTATTCTAGCCAGACAGACAACCGGAGTATGAGATCAACCTGAAGATGTACCTATATTTTGTTGTTTTCATCATCTTTGGAGCCTTCTTCACACTTAATCTCTTTATTGGGGTCATCATAGACAATTTCAACCAGCAGAAGAAAAAGATAAGTATCAAGTCTGCTATATAAACAAAATGTGATATTTTTTACCTGATATTAAATAGAAATGCAATATTTAAAATAATTACCATTAGTTTCTCCTCCAATGCAGTGTCTCCTCATCACCTTTTCTGTGATTTAACATGCCTCATATCGCCTCTTTACTTAGGAGGTCAAGACATCTTCATGACTGAAGAACAAAAGAAATACTACAATGCCATGAAAAAGTTGGGGTCAAAGAAACCACAAAAACCTATTCCTAGACCATCAGTATGTGACTTTATTGATTCCAACATCTAATCTGTATTACAAAACTGATTGTCCATCTCTTTATTTCAAAGCAACTAAAATGCATTTTTGTTTCTCCACCTTGTGTCTTTTTCAGAACAAAATTCAAGGATACATCTTTGACCTCACCACAAAACAAGCATTCGATATTGTAATAATGGTTCTAATATCGCTCAACATGGTAACGATGATGGTGGAAACTGATGACCAGTCAGACGAAATGGATAACAATCTCTACTACATTAATCTGGTATTCATTGTCATCTTCACTGGAGAGTGTTTGTTGAAGATGATCTCGCTCCGCCATTACTATTTCACAAATGGTTGGAATGTATTCGATTTCATCGTAGTCATCCTGTCAATCATTGGTATGACTCGCCTTTCTTCACTGTGGTGCTCAAATAAATTGAAATCATTATTTTATTCAGTACACATATTGTTGACAGTTTATTTAATATATTTTGCTCTTTTTCTTTAGGTATGTGTCTCTCAGAAATGATAGCGAAGTACTTCGTTTCACCCACCTTGTTCAGAGTCATCCGATTGGCTCGGATTGGCCGTGTCCTCCGCCTTATTAAAAGTGCCAAAGGAATCCGCACCCTCTTGTTTGCCTTGATGATGTCACTTCCTGCCTTGTTCAACATTGGTCTCTTGCTCTTCTTGGTGATGTTTATATATGCCATCTTTGGCATGTCAAACTTTGCTTACGTCAAGAGGGAAGAAGGCATTGATGACCTTTTCAATTTTGAGACATTTGGCAACAGCATGATCTGTTTGTTCCAGATCACCACCTCAGCAGGGTGGGATGGCCTATTAGCTCCCATTCTCAACAAATATGAAGGTGAATGCAACAATGCCACAGAGCATCCGGGCAGTTCTGTTAAAGGAGACTGTGGAAATCCACCTGTGGGAATTGCTTTTTTTGTGAGCTACATCATCATATGTTTCCTGATTGTGGTGAATATGTACATTGCAGTCATCCTGGAAAACTTCAGTGTGGCCACTGAGGAGAGTGCGGACCCACTAAGTGAGGATGATTTTGAAATGTTTTATGAGGTCTGGGAAAGGTTTGATCCTCATGCAACACAATTCATGGAGTACAATAAGCTGCCAGAATTTGCAGATGCTCTGGATCCACCATTACGCATACCCAAGCCTAATAAGCTCCAACTGATCTCTATGGATTTACCCATGGTGAGTGGTGAACGCATTCACTGCTTGGACATCCTGTTTGCATTTACAAAACGTGTTCTTGGCGAGAATGGGGAGATGGACATCCTAAGGGGCCAGATGGAAGAGCGTTTCATGGCCTCAAATCCTTCCAAAGTGTCCTACGAACCCATCACTACCACCCTTCGCCGTAAACAGGAGGACACATCAGCCGTTGTCATCCAGAGAGCGTATAGGCAGTATACTAGGAAACATGTTTCCTTTAAGCCAAACATTCAAAAGGATGAAACATTCATTGATAAAGACTATCTTGTCACAGACGAACTCAAAGAAATCTCTAGCGCTGATAAAAGTGAACTGACACCTTCAACGGCCCCTCAACCTTCATGTAACAGTGTGACAACAAATGGAAGAAACAAATATGAAAAAGACAAAAGTGAACGGGAGGTTGTGGGCAAGGATGTTGGAGAGCAAGATATATGAAAGAATTCTGGAGATGCAACAGAGACATTTTAATGAATGACAAAAATGTTTACAATCTTTCAAAGTGACTAAGACATTGGTTTCCCTTCTTTTGTATGGATATCTATGCCAAACTGATCATGCTTACTTGAGTCTGAAGGCTGGTGCCTAAAATGGAAAAGTGGCACATTCAGGCTGTAGTGGGACCACTGTGTTCAGGTGCAAAGATGCCTTTTGGCTGTTTGTGGGGATGGGCAAGTGTTCTAAAAGACACATTAGTTAACGCTTTAACTTCTATTGCAGCTAGTTCTGCTATCCAGTGTCTTGGATTATTGTTATATCACTGACTGTTGTATTACTTTACCTACTTATTTTTCAAGCAGAAAGAAACAGTCCTAATGTTATTACTTTAAGAATTTATAGTTTGGTTAATTGACTTTTTATACATTTTTTTTTACTCTTCAAAATGGTTGGTCCTTCAGGGGTAGTCTTTACAATGAGCAGCATAGCTTTAAGGCTAGTCTTGCTAACTGATAACACTTAGAATACTTGACAAGTCCAAGAAACCATGTCGGAGTTGCTGCAGTTATCTAGAAATGTAGACCTGCATGAATGTTTCTCCACGATTATGCATGCTAGAGTGTAGCTAGAGTGTAGCTCTCTCACTGTCCATCATGCTTCATGATGCAAAGTATACAGTCACACATGGCTGTGTTTTTAAACATTACAGACACGACCTTAGCCTACAGTCCAAACAAATCCAGCCGAGTGTGTCGATTATGTTTGATTATCAGTGTCAGAGCAGTAACACTTGGCAGAAATACTTTGCACATTCAGTTTTATTCAATCAGCAAAATCATTCACATACTTGATCTCAGCCTGCTGTGTGCTACATTGTGTACCATTTACAATATTGCTATTTATGTGCAAATGTTATCATGAAACTGTGCTAAAAACAGAGTTTTCAGGTTTGTCTTTCAAAGCTTTCAAAGAAAAAGCCGATGTTTGCACATTGAAACTGACCCTGTTATAAGTTACCTCTCTCAAACACAAATCTCTGACAGTTTGCTCTAGGAGGAGATTATCTGTAATATTGTCTATTTGTAGGACAGCAGCATCATGAAAAATACAGATCTCCTCCATGTGTCTACCTTTTTCCTCTGTACCTTTTTGTCTGTTCTCTTTCTTTGCTGTGTTTGATAATGAACCTCAATGTGTATTCTGTAATGATTATGAAATGATGGAGTTTATGGAACAATGACTATTTATTACCTGTGATATGAAACCAAATATATATAACAGGGATATTATACATTCAGAAGGAGCTGCAAGGTGAAAAATGTAAATGCCCATGAAAAGCTGTTATATGGATGGTAATTTTTCTTCATAAGACAAAGCCCTGTGTTTGACTACTGCTAATGTATGTGACTATGCTGTTACTTTACTTTACTTTACTGTATTCAACCTTGATCTGCATATTTTTATTTAGAAATTGTGACTGAAAAAAGGTAGTTTTGTGGGGGGTTTTTTTACAGTTTACCTCTCAATCTTTATCATGATAAATATCTAAGTTGAATGAAAGATGGCTCAGAACATTCTGGATGATTGTCTCAAGGACATGGCATCACACATCTCATGTGCCCTTGGCTGTTTCCTGCTTCAGTTTACATTTTATAGTGGCAGTTGTGTTACTTTTGTCAGTTCTTTCCATAGCTATGAGATCCACCCTAAACTGTGTCACAACTACATCTGTTGTTCCATGTTATGAAAGTATAATTCCATTCATGTAAGTATATTTTGCATGTAATTAAAATGTTCGGTACTTACACTATACTTTATGCATAATGAAAGAATGTTTTGATTACACAGAATTTAACATCTCCCATCATTCATATGCTTAATGCTTGTAGTGTATAAATAAACTGCATGCAAGACACTCTTATAACCCATTTCACTGAAACGCCAAAAGAATAAAGATTACATTAACCTCAAGTCTGCGTAAAACATTCATTCATTTTATTATGCTATATAAAAGACATTTAGATATTGTTTTATGTATTTCCAGGTCCAGTTTGATATAATAACTGTTTCTTTCTACATGAGTGGACTGAGAGTGGGGTTAGATGTGGATTATAGTAAAAATGTTCTCCTAGAGTGAGACTAATTGCTCAAAGTTTGGCTCGTTATGCTTTGCTTAGTTTTTGTCATTTGTTTTTCCAGTAAGAATGACCCTGTTATCATCTCTGTTCTGGTGAAACTGTGTACTACTTCATGTCAGTCTCTTCAAATCCTCTGTTACACATAACTGTTCTGCTTTATCTTGCGACATTCAGCGATGTGCAGCAACATTTGTTTTTGGTTTCATCTTTTAACTTGTAGTAGATGTCAGTTTAAGATCAATATTTGTTATCAGGTCATTGTTGGTCCAATGAGTAAATGAATAATAAGTCAAGTGAAAAAAATATATATATTATGTCTGTTGCTCAGAGCTGCTGGTCCACTTTTATGATTTAGTATACACATTGTTCAGGGCCTGAGCTTCTTATGTGCTTCTTATGTGCAGGTATAGTATATGCCTTGTTTACCCAATGCAAAGTGCCTATATTTCTCTCTGATTTCCTTGCTCAAACACTAAATATGTATCATTTATATAACATACTCTAATGTGCACAGTCTTATTCACAGGAAACCAATGCAGAGATCCCAAAATAATGTTTTCTTTTTCTTAATATTAATATATATTTTTCTCAACATTACTTAGTCACACAACTTAGTCTACTTCGTTTCAAATAGGCTAGAGTAAATCCAGATGACTCTGGGCACCAGAGACTTGCAACGAGGGGCCACTTCATTAGGTACACTTGAACAATCCAGTGTGATTCAGTACAACTCTGCCATAAATTCTACTTTTATGAAGCTTATGAATTTTCAGTTTTTGTTGACACTGTCAGAGAGGTATTAATTTAACTATTATGTTTACTATTGAGGTTGTAGTTTGCAGTGGTATTAAACTGGACCTCATTATACTGAGAGGTGTTTCTAATATTTTGGCCACCACATTTGCATACATGAGAGGGCCATAATATTAGACACCGCTCAGTATAATGTGAAATTGTTGTATTGGATCACAATGGATTTGTATCTAATGAAGTGACCGGTAGATGTAGAACCTGGTGTCTAGTTGATGGTTGATAGTTGATATAGAGTTGATGTATCATAACTGTTATCTAGGCAATGTGTGAGAGATTGAGTGATTAAAAATTTACTGTCAAAAATGGCCTACCTCTCCCTCATATGCATTAATTAAAACATGTCTGGTGACATTCGACTCTGGAGAGTCAGGTTTATTTCTTTACAGCGCAATTGATACATTTTATTTTCTTGTGTTGAGATTCTCATTGTGATTATTTGTCAGATGCTATAGGTGCATTTTTAGGAGCCAGTGCCCTATTTCAACTTTACTTCATCTTGGTTTGGTGAACTCATGCCATTGATATCACACAGGCAAAGATTCATGACCATAGTTGAATGAAACTGATGAGTAATCATCAGACTGTCGTGATAGCTTTCAGTCGAGTGACGGGATTTTAATTTTGAAAAATGATCTAAAGTGCTAGCCACATTTAGAGGCATTAAGCATCAGCTTTTACAATTGTGAGCTTTATGACTGTTACAATGCTGATAGCTACCACACCGCAATCAGCATTAGTGTCATTTCAGAACCTGTAAAATGTTGAAGTTATCAGTGCCCATTTCACGTGCAAAATGTAATGAGCACTTTAACTGCAGCCTAAATGGTTCAACTTATATTGATTTCTTGAATCTCTTGAGATATTGAAAGCACTTATGAATGTATGACTTTGAATCATCTTGAGTGACATGATGATACTCAGTGGAAACATTTCCTCAAAAATCACTCCTGATCAAGAAGGAAGCTTCAGAAACGAAAATGTGCACAGATTTATGTACGTTTTAGCAAACATCTGGAGCTACAATCTGGTTTCTGACTGTGCTTTGTGGCTCCTGCCGGAAACTATTAGCATCTTAAGTGGGTGGAACATTTTATTAATTATTAATAACAGGCTAAATATTCATTACAGTTCAACATCGCTTTTACCTATTGTGGCTGCTGATTCCTGAGAGCAGTAAACAGAGGCTGACGATGGCAAAGTGCTGATTATTCCTGCCATTCTGTCTCACAACGATGATGTGATTATCAGTTTTGCGCCACACCCACTCACAGTACTTTATGGCGCACATGTTTTTCTGTCTCTGGATAAATGTTTGCCAGCGTGCTCTCAGAAAACAAGACATTACAACAGAAACAAACAGGCCAGTTATTTAAATGGTAAATGTCAAAAGATTTAAAACATCTTTGCCTATAATGTCATCCACTAACTGATGTAAGCGAGCCAATTTACTTTAAGATGTAGCTTATGTCTGAAACCAGCACACAGCTCCACTGATGGCAACAGGTGGGGTTACAGATTGCCTTTTTTTTTTTTTTTAATGACCAGTAAATCAAGAGTGATTCTGCAGATTCTCCTTGCCGGTTGCCCAGCAACATGACATCAAGCTCCTTTGTCAGACTGCATTAGGGTGGAAGGTCGGAAGTTGGTCTGCCGTCTCCTCCCTGGGAGTCTTGCAAGCTGGGCAGTAATATGTGGACATGTTATCTGTGGAAGGATGTCTATTTGGCTGGGGATCCCGCCACTGGCATGCATGGTGGGGCAGGGTGAAAAACAATTCAGAGAGAAATATGAGAATGCTACCCATAACAGCTCTGTAATTTTATTTGCTGTAGATAGATGGGAAGAAAATCCCATTATATTAGGTAGTGGTGAGTACCCCCCTATACCTTCCCAGTGTGCTAATAGACAGACACACAGACAGACACACTTTTTTATCTCAACCACTACGTTCAAGTGAACCACTCCCTCAGTAACTCACAAGAACACACACACACACACACACACACTCAAATACCACAGTTTACAGACAACACAGTAGAAACACAACAGAGGATCGCACAAATCCCTCATAGTTTTCTGTCAGCTACAAGAATAAAGCTATAGCTATCAATTTAATACATGCTATTAAATTAGCACATGCATGTGTCCAATCAAAAAAAACATTTTTTATTGCATAATATATGGAAAAAAATAAAAGAGTTCATTAGTAAGTGAGCTGCTTATTGGGCATGACTCTTTGATCAATAATGGTCTGTACAAACCACAATGGATATAGCCATTAGAATGCTATAGCAGTGTATCCCAAGGGGTACATATTCCACAGTCTTTCCTCTAATAGGTTTTCAAATGCATTCTTTGTAAGTGCAACAACACATGCAGTATTTATTGCTCTTTGCTAAGCACAACACCTTCATTGTCTACCATGTAACTACTCATATGAGCACTGTTGTAACTATTATTTATTTAATTTGGATTAATGAGTCAATAAATACCAAATAGTTCATATTAAATCAGTATTAATAATGTGTTTTTCAGATCAAATAACTTTTAACACTATGGGCTCAAAGCTGTGAGCTAAATTGTGATACAGCACACAGAGATTTCCCATTGCTGCACATGCTCAGAGCTCGATACCAACCTGATTTACTCTTCCATTGATGTGTGCTGCAGAGAGTAATGATTATGTGCCAGAGTTAGTGCTAAATAGTATCTGACAAGGCATGGAAAGGTCTCTCCTGGAACAGTTGCACCCATGCTGGACACTGGCTGCTCCTGCCATGGACACTGTACACTGTAGACATCAAGAGTTACACAGTCAATGCATGGTGTTGCATAACATTGGGCCACCAATTACCACCAGCTGGATGGAAAACGCACATTTTCTTATGTAGAATATAGTTATTATATTACACAATAACAGACATTAAATATTGATATTTTCTCTAAAAGTCTCTCTTAAACTGAGCATGCCAAACTGCCTAGGTCTGGCACAACAGAATGCACGCTCAACAAGTCTACCGACCACATTAATCCAGCCACTCTGGGTGTAATCCCCGGATCATTTCCATATTCAAAGCAGGTTTAACTTTGACATGCAATATGGGACAGAACTAAAAACATCATAAAATCATGACGCATATGGTAAAATCAGGGTAAAACACATCCTCACCCTACACCTCCCTCACTTACTAAATACGTTTTAATTATTGGATTAGTAGTAGTAGTAGTTGTGGTAATAGTAGTAGTAGCTGTGGTAATAGTAGCAGTAGTGGTATATTATTTTATAAAAGCTTGACTGCGCCACCTTGAGATACAAAGACGTAACAGCCTCGACGCAAATTTAAAGCTGGCGTCATATATATATTTAATTTAGTCCTGAGTTTAGTCTGTCAGGCTTCTTACCAAACTGAGACCAAACATTATTACCAATCCTCCGCTAGCAAACATTACAAAGTAAAGGTTAAGTAAATGAAGAGGCAGTATAAATGGTTGGTTGGCGGTTGGATTTGATAATCACCCTGAAGGAGGCGGGGTATACGTGCAGTGGGAAAGAGAGGAAGTGGTGCCTGACAGACTAAACTCAGGAATAAGCGACTCCACCACATCTAGCCGTTACTAAGTTACCGGGGTAACGCTAAAGAAGCTGTAGCAAGATGGCGAAAACGCAACGAAAACTGCAATAATGTCGCTCTTAATGCTAAAAGTACAACGCAGGTAGAGTAAATAGGCGTCAGTAAAAAGCACACAACACGTCTTAGCCAAGATGGAGGATGAAGAGACAACGTTGGTAAGCGATAACTGTTACAGAAGCAAAGGGTTTCAGGTTAAAAACGACCGGTGTTTCAGTTGAACGAGTGACCATGTTAACTGGTGACCGTTAGCCGAATGCGTCAGTGGTTGTCGTAGTTACGACAGGTGTTGACGCCTTTTTTTGTTTGTTTAGTTTTTTCCTGATTAACGTTACAATGTTACATACAAACATACCTTATTCATCTTTAGTGTGTTGTTTGACAGCTACGTGTTCTCTTCGTGTTTCAAAAGCTGTCGTAACCACGACAACCACAGACGTATTCAGCTAAGGGTGACCAGTTAACATGGTCACTCGTTAAACCGAAACACCTGTACTCACCCTCAGTCCAGTTAGCATAAGTTAGCTAACGTAATTATTACAGTAATGTTGAAATACAGCCAGTTGAGATTATGACACGATGTTAACACGTTAGCTAACATACTGCTAATGAAGCTAAGCACAGGGTTCCTATTTAAACTTTGGCTTGAATGTTGGCTACGTTGTTGTATTATGAAAATAAAATTGGCTGCAGCATGTGATTACTATCGTTAAACTCCATCTATATGTTTTCCCACAGGCTTTGATGAGGTGCTACTGTTATGAAAAGTATTTCAACCATGCTGTAAACGCTGCAGCAGCTGCTCAGAGGAAATACAATGCTCCTATCTACAGTTTTTTTCATGCATATGGCACCCTTATGCAAGGTAACCTTAAAAAAAGCCAAATAAAATAATAGCATTGGCACCTTTTGGTTAGACAAGTGTGTCTTTGCCATTTATCACACATGCACTTGTGTCATATTTTGTCGACAGATCAAATTCAAGAAGCCTCAGTAGAGTTGGAGACAATAAGAGATAGTCGAGATGTGTCTCTCTGCACATTAATGGCCCTCGTCTATGCTGAGAAGAAAAAGACAAACCCAGGTAAACCAGCAAAGTATATATTTTATTTTCACAGATGTTTGCCCAGACTTCATTAAAAGACCAAACACACTTGTTGCTAATATAAGTGTCTTTGCGTTCACAGACAGAGAAGTAATTCAAGAACTTGATGCTAAAGTCAAAGAGGATCGTAAAAGTGCATCTCCCAAGAGTCTGTACTATGCTGGGATGTTTCTCTGGCTATTAGGGCGAAATGATAAGGCAAGGGAGTACACCGAGAGAATGATCAAACTCTCCAATGGCTCCAGAGAGGTGAGATTTAAAATGTTCTAATATGTTTGAGAAATGCATCAATATTACTTTTTTTTTCTGGTTTCATATATATTTGGACTTTTTGTAAAATTTGGACTGATATTTGTTGTTCAGGGGATTATCCTAAAAGCATGGATAGATGTGACATCTGGTAAAGACGCCTATGCCAGAAAGGCTGGAAAATACTTTGATGAGGGCTTGAAAGAGAGACCAGATGTTTTTGCCCTGATGGGGAAGGTGAGATGGGAATTACAAATCCATATTGAAAATGTTACGATGCTATAATTTTGCATATTTCCCATGCCTTTTACAGTACTTATTGTGTTTGTAATCTACTTAGTGTTTTATTTAATGTGTCCCTTGCCATGACTGTGGTTGGTGTATTTTCGTGTTCAGCTATTCCATTGAATATTATTACATTACATTATTTTGATTATTCCTCTGTTACTTTGGAAATATTGCTTCCACTGTTGTTCCTGACTGGTTTATTAATTTTAGACCTTTAGATATTAAATTCACATTCATGCTGATGAGTAATGTTTTGTGCCATTTTCTGTTGTATGATGACTAAGTTACATGTTGCTCTGTCCTAGGCACAATATTATGAATATCGTCAGAACTACTCTGGAGCATTGGAGATGGTTAATCAGGTCATTGTTAGTTTCCCTGGGTTTTTGCCTGCCCTCATCAAGAAGATGAAACTGTTGCTCAGCCTTCAAGACTGGGAGCAAACCATAGATGCAGCACTCAGGTAATTGTCATGGTGGTCTCACAAAACATTCACAGATCACATCTCTAATATTGCAAGCTTATCTGAGCTCTCTTCCCCAGACTCTAAAAAGAATTTGAAGAATACATTTGAAATCACCACCAGGGATGTAAGAAAAAAAACACAGTCTGCCTTTACTAATGGCTCAGCATTCAAGTGCAAATGAAACACTAGTGTGATGCCTCAAACCAGTGCATACTGATTAAGCCATTGTTTGTGCTCGCCCCTCTGGACCTCGGCCAGTGTCAGACAGCGTAGAAAAGGCCTTTGAGTCAAAGTGCTGAAGTCTAACTTAACTCTAAGGATTCGCTGCTTCAGCTTTGCTGAGCAGGAGGAAGAGTGATCACTCTAGCTGTACTGAGTTCAGTGCCACTGGGAGAGGTGCAAGCAGCATACAGTATACTTTACATCCTCTGGCAGCCTTCACAGTTCCTTTTTAGTTTTAATATTATCTGTCTTGAAACTCAACATAGTGCTGCAGCAGTATCAGATATTCTATTACTATCAATCAAAGAAATCCAAGCTTATTAAGTGTAGGTGATGGACTTCATTCACAGAACCTTGTGTCATATTTCAGGCTTTTACAGAAGGATAAAAATAATCCGGAGGCACTACGGATGCTAGCGCTACATTCTTTATGTAGAGATGGAGATATTGCTGAGGTAAAGTTCACACTTTCACATATTTCTATAATTTGAACTTGTAAAGATGCAAATCAACAGGAATGCAAATTAAATTGTAATTAATGACATCTATGATGGTACGGTGTTAAAGCTCTAATCAATTTACAAAAACTGTTTTTATATCCCCCCGGCAGTCAGTAAAGCATCTTTCAAACCTCATCAGTAGCTTGGAGATCCTGGAACCGCACAACCCTGAGCTTTTCTACAGGATGTCTCTAGCTTTCACCCGCGTTGTAAGGCAACTTTCAGTATTCCTAAATTCTTAATTCTGCACTTTTTAGTCCTCTTTCTTCTGAAGAGTTGTTTGGCTTGCACTGAATTCCAAGTGAAGTGTTTCTTGTTTTCATTTTTTCACAGTGTGGACGAAATGAGAAAGTGATTGAGCAGACGTTTAGGATGGTGGAAAGAGCCTTCTCTGTGGCATCGGGGGACTCAGATTTAGCCACAGAGTTGGGCTACCAGATGGTGCTACAGGGCAGAATTAAGGAGGCTATGAAGTGGTACAAGACTGCCATGACTTTAGATGAGACAAGTGTTTCTGCTTTGATGGGTATAGTGTTAGAATTCTTAATCTTTTGTTCTTAAGACACTCAGGATCCATACATACCATTTTATTTCTAAAGAAACAACTTTTTTTCTTGGGTTCACAGGTATAATTCGTTGCCAGCTGATAGAGGGCCACCTTGAAGATGCAGAGCAACAGTTGGAATTTCTCACAGAGATTCAACAATCTATTGGAAAATCAGGGGTAACGTCTTTTTATAAATGCTGACCGATTGCAACATGAAATCTCTTTAACTATATTATATAAGAGTATTCTAGAGGAAGAGGCTTTAGAAGCATTAAGCAAAAGCACCTGGCAGGATAGGCAGCAGCTGCTCCTGTGGGTCTTCTGTATTTTATCTTCAGTTATTCTTCCAGGAATACTTTTTGTTTTTTGTGCTGGTGTCTTAAACCATTTTGTACAGATTGTCCTTGTCAACTTTCCTCCCTGCATCCCCTCCTCTACCTCATATCTTTTATTAACCAATTCTACCACCCCCCCACTCATTAGGAGCTCCTGTACCTACGTGCCGTTCTGGCATTAAAAAAGCGTAAACCCCAGGAAGAGGTGACCAATCTGTTGAATGATGCAGTGGACACACACTTCTCCAGTCTGCAGGGACTGCCTCTGGGAGTGGAGTATTTCGAGAAGTTGAACCCTGACTTCCTGTTGGAGATCGTCAAAGAGTATCTTGCACTGTGTCCTGCTAAGGTATGACTGGGAGGCTCATCAGTGTGTCCATTGGTTCAACATCTGTGTGAATTCTGGGCCTCAGTCAGCTATGTATTTATTTTGCCACTAATGATTGTGTTTTTCATTTCACACATTTGGGGATATGCACATTTAAGCTGCTTGTAATGAGACTCGTCAGAAAAAGGTTTGCAGTAAATAAAACTTTTATTGTTGTTGTTTCAGCCTCCAGCCCAGGGCCAGCCTCCTACTCCTCAGCTCCAGCACTGTGCCACATTGTTGGATACTGTCGTCAAAATTGTGCCAGGTCTCCCTCAAGGGGTCTTCCTGCTCGCCAAAGTCAGATATCAATCTGGTGAGCACCGCATTAAAAATATCTTTTGGTTTCTTTTCTGCAAATGCTACTTTGAACTACATTGCTTGTGTTTCTTCAGGTTACATTGACGCTGCTCAGAGCAGTCTGCAACATTGTCTGGACCAGTGTCCTTCTTATGCAGATGCTCATCTACTAATGGCACAGATCCATCTGCTGCAGGGTAATTTCACATTGTGTTCCCAGTCTCTTGAACTCTGCCTCAGCCATAACTTTGAGGTAAGATCACCATCAACATGGATAGTATTATTAGCTGCTAAATGTTTATGAGACCATGTGCAATCAGGCTCTTACTTGACACACAGCATGAACACATTGCAGAGCTGCTGCATTTATTCGTAACATCTAGGAACATGTCAGCTTGTCCTTGTTTAGCATAGTAATACAGTAAAGGTTGAAGGTGAAAGGAAGAAGGGAGTTGCATCCAGTAAATATAATTTGTCTCCACAGATGGGAGCGTTAAAAATATTGTCAGCACTGACACGATATCAGCGTGTGTTGTGAAATGCCAAGAGTTCAAAAAATGTTTTGGTTATGTAGTCAGTAGTAGCAGTCATATTGACTACAGGGGCTGCATGTCCAAATGTCTCATGACTTCTTGTCCATTCCAGATCCGAGAACATCCGTTATACCACTTGATCAAGGCTCAGGCTATGAAGAAAACGGGTGAGCTGACGGAGGCTATTCAAACACTACAGATGGCCATGAGTCTTCCAGGTGTCCGCAGGGCCGGATCCTCGTCCAAATCCAAAAACAAGAAGATTGAGCTGAGTCCTGCCGATTGTGTCTCTGTGTTCTTGGAGTTAGCTGAGGCCCTGTGGCTCAATGGAGAACAGGTAGAATAGAAATTCCACATATGCATGGCCTAAAAGAGAAGTACAGTGTACACTTTCTTACAAATGGATTTAATATTCCAGCACGAAGCAGCAAAGGTGATGCAGGACGCCATTAATGAGTTCTCGGGAACCCCTGAGGAGCTACGTGTCACTATTGCCAATGCAGACCTGGCCCTGCTGCGTGGTGATACCGAGCTGGCACTGAGTATGCTCAGAAACATTACCCCCGAGCAGCCCTACTACATCCAAGCCAAGGAGAAAATGGGAGACATATATCTTAACCACAGAAAAGAAAAACGTCTGTATGCAAGCTGTTACAGGTGAGCAGTAAATCTGGCTCCAAATGAAGGAGAAAAAAAAGCATATTGAAATCTTAAAGTGATCTTGACGTAAGATAGTAGCTCAGCATATGAGCAGCTCCATCTGAAACCTAATGCACTGTTAATGTTTGTCTGAACAGTAACGGCTGAAACCTAATTAAATACATAACTCTAGGATATTCAGGCATAAGGCACCAACATTTCATCCAGCTGAGTCGGTAGTAGGATTCAGAGGACCACAAAACGTAAAGTAAATCAAATAAAAAAATTTAACTGAAGCCATTCATGCAGTAAAGAAGAAATGTACACAGTTGCCTCCAGTCTTCTGCTGCTGTCTGATGCTACTTGTATCAACAGCTGAGACATTGTAAAGCATGACTGAACCTCAGACCAGCAGAGACGTACTGTGTCTGCATAATGAAGTATGCCATGTGTGATGTGATATCTCTGTCTTTTCTCCAGAGAAATGGTGGAGAAGCTGCCCAGCCCTCACACATACCTCTTACTAGGTGATGCCTACATTAACATTCAAGAGGTAAGTGGGAGATGTGATTCATCTCTGTCTTATGAGGTATTTTTTAACCGATAATCACTGATTTGTGCGAATATCGGCTAACTGAAAGGTATAATGCAAAACAGTAGCTACTACTCTTCTACACTCTTGTTTTCACCATTCATCTGAGGAGGCTTACTGATTTCTGATCCGTCCACTGTGTTGTTATGGAGAAAAGTAAAGTAAAGTCAATCGCCTTGAGTGATTAGTGTCTATAAGGAACACAGCACAGAATAGTTTTGCGGATGCTTTTCAGTTGAACACTCGTGGGCACGGTGGGCCAGGAGAAGACCACATTTCTGGTGAAGTGAGCTATCAAACTGAAAGGTTTTGCCATGAAACGTTATCTACAATTCGTTCATCATTGTTTAGACTCAGCACCCTTTAGACTGAGTCAGATTCCCTGTATGTGTACACATACCTGGCCAATAAAAGTGATTCTGATTCTGATTAATAAACAAATATACTTCCTCTTGGCAGACTTAAAGTATACTTATCTCAATAGTCAGTTTTCCACGTGTGCTGGAAAACCAGAAAAATCGTAGACTCATAGTTTTCAAGTTAACATCTAAAAGTTAAATAACCTGGAAAATAATGTGTTAGGAATGAGGAGGGAGAGCAAACTGTTGCAACAGCAAACAGCCTAAACAGCTGTTTCAGCTTTAGGACTAGATAAAAATCAATTATTTTGAAATGTTTGCGCATTAGCAGCACACCACCTATGAACAGATGCTTAACAGATAAAACAAACAACTTATTGCTAAGTTACAGCGAACTGTGAGAAGACACAGTATTTTACAAAGGAGACAACCAGATCTGTTTCACCCACTGGTAAAAGCAAAATAAGCATCATTTAGGCAAAACTCAAGAGATAATTTAAGAAAACAATATTCTATAGAATTAAGTCAGATGATTTAGGAAGTGCTTAATTAGTTATTAATTATAAGTCTCATTAGGAATGTGTTCAATGATGGCTGATAATGGAGACACAATGTGCCTGCTAAATGAAGAGAGTTTGTCTCAGATGAATCAGGTCACCTGCATGATTTTATGGTAGGGGGGCAGAGCCTCCTAAGGTCAGGCATGTTGACACATACTCTGGTTGTGATGTTTGGTAAGATGGCGTCATTCAAGGCTGAAATAGATCTTCCCACCTCGACCATCAGAAATCGTATCCTTACCTTAACTCCAGCAGACTACAGAGCTGCATGCTTAGGCCTCAATGTGTTTGTAAATAATGAAACGTATTAGATGAGTAATATATACAAAAACTTCCAACGGACACTGAATTGTGACTCCATTTACCGTGTGACGTGTTTATCCTCAGCCAGAGAAGGCCATTGAGGTTTATGAGCACGCTCTCAAGAAAAACCCCAAAGATGGTGCTTTAGCCAGCAAGATTGGAAAGGCCCTGGTCAAGACTCATAACTACGTCAAGGTTTGTGTTTTACACTCAATTAAAGATAAACACGATTAGATTACAGAAAAAAAAAATCCATGTTGACACAAAGCTGCTGCTACACAGGCAATAAATTATTATGAAGCAGCCCTGAAGACTGAGCAACAGAACTTCCTGCGCTATGACTTGGCTGATCTGCTGATGAAGATGAAGCAATATGAACGCTGTGAGAGAGTCCTGAATGAAGCTCTGGCACACGAACCAGGTACTTAAGACGTCACAGGGTTTTACGCACTGTGAGCTCCTGACGTCAAACACTGCAATCAATAAGAATAAAGGGGAACAGTTACGATGGTAATTTGTTCACGGACATGATGCTAGGATGGAAAGAAAATATTAGCTAATACTGTTGGCAATACTCAACTGTTTTGAATTAAAGCAAATCAAAACATCTCTCTGCGATGTTTGAGATAAGGTTTTGTTTGTGGTTGTTTATTGTTTCGTTTAGTTTCTAACTCCACTTTTTCTCCACTTTTTTCTTCAAATCTACCTAGTAAATGAACTGCAAGCGCTCTCAGATGATTGCCGATATCTGGTCCTGTTGGCAAAGATCCAAAATAAGGTTGACAAAAATGAAGAAGCTTTATTTTCCCTACAGAGAGTAAGTGGTTCCAGTTTTCTGGCTTTCTGAGACATTTTTTATTGAATATTTTGCAGCATCATTACCAAGCAAAACTTTCCGCTTTGCCTGAAAAGACAGAAATAGAGTGGCATGCAAAATATAGTGAATTTCAATATTCCCTGATTTGCACCTCCATGTGTAATGATAATGATGATGCTTGCTATTGTTGCCGTATTCAAAATAAGGTTATGTTTTTGCTGCGTATAGGCACGGGATGTGCAGGCCAAGGTGCTGAAGCGGGTGCAGTTGGAGCAGCCCGACGCCGTCTCCGTGCAGAAGCAGCTTGCTGCCGAGATCTGTGCCGAGATCGCTAAACACTACACAAGTCAGAGGGGCTATGAGAGAGCAGTCAAATTCTACAAAGAAGCTCTTGTGTATTGTGAGACTGATCGCAAGGTCAGTGCAGCTGAATCAAAACCGTCCTGTGTACTCACTGCAGCTGTGGTTAACAAGCACTGGCATCTTTTAGTGTCTGGTGCTTGTGTTTTTGAAATTTTGAGATCTTGGTTGTTGATAGTTTGATTGTGATTTTTTTACCCTGAATTATTCTACTGAGATTGTTGTCACATGAATTCAAGCGAATGCACTCCCTGTTTCTAGGTGATGCTCGAGTTGGCACGGTTGTACCTTACTCTAGATGAGGTTGATGCCTGCCAGCAGCAATGCAGCATCATTCTGAAGAACGACCAGTTCAATGAAGATGCAACTCTGGTTTGTTCTGGCTGTACTTGGCCACAGTTTTCATCTTAACCCTTTTATGGAACTGATTAATTGACATTATTTCTTACATATGTTTGTCCTTAGATGATGGCTGACATTATGTTTAGGAAGCAGGACTATGAACAGGCCGTTTTCCACTTCCAACAACTCCTGGAGCGCAAACCAGGTGCAATAGAGCCACGTTTCTCTTTTTCCTTACAAAAATGTGCGCTGAATGTAAATGTGAATTGATGATTTGATCTTCTCTGAATGGAAAGCATAATAACTTGCACCTGTTGCTTTCAGACAACTACCTAACACTGTCACGTCTGATTGACCTGTTGAGGAGGGCCGGGAAGTTGGAAGAAGTTCCCAGATTCATTGATATGGCAGAAAAACATTCCCCCAGGACTAAGTTTGACCCTGGGTTCAACTACTGCAAAGGACTTTATCTTTGGTAAGTTTTGAAGTGCGTTTCCTCGGAAATATGGCGACATCTGTTTTTAAGACTAGCGACTAAACTTGTGCTTGCTTCTCAGGTTCACAGGAGAACCTAATGACGCCCTGCGACACTTCAACAAAGCGCGCAAAGACAACATTTGGGGTCAAAATGCCGTTTATAACATGATCGAAATTTACCTAAACCCTGACAATGACACCATGGGAGGAGAAGTATTTGAGAATTTAGATGGTGAAATTGGGTGAGTGGCGCTAGGACCACATTGAGACTCGACACACAGTATAAGCTCGCTCTAAAGTTCAACTTTCTCATCAGGAACTCCACAGAGAAGCAGGAGTCCGAGCAGCTCGCTGTGAGAACAGCCGAGAAGCTGCTGAAGGAGTTAAAGCCTCAGACACCAGGCGGACACACACAGCTCCGCATCCTGGAGAACTACTGCTTTCTGGCCACTAAGCAGAAGGCCAATATAGAGAAAGCCCTCAATGTTTTCACAGAGATTGCAAACAATGAGGTAAGTAAACTCCAGATGGTGTGCACAAGTTACATCACTCATGATGTAACACGCACACACACCAGCACTCCTGTGTAAATATACCCACACCAGGAGCTGTGCATTATTCCAGGCTCTCTTTTAATGTCAGTCATTCCATTTAGTTATAACCTGCACATTACACTGTATCAAGCTATTTATTAAACATTTTAACTTTATGTAGAGAAGAAGTGAAGTCAGTGTGGTTTTGGTGTAAACAAATGGAAATGTCCTAGTTGGGGGTGGGGGTGGGGGGTTGGTGTTGTTTCTTTCATCCTGTTTAACCAGGATTCTTTTGGTGGATTCAGAAAGACCACGTGTCGGCACTGTTGGCCATGGCGACAGCTTATATGATGCTAAAACAAACTCCCCGAGCCAGGAACCAGCTCAAACGCATAGCTAAGATGAACTGGAGCATTCTCGACGCCGATGAGTTCGAGAAGAGCTGGCTGCTCTTGGCAGACATCTACATCAATTCGGGGAAGTATGACATGGCCGGGGACCTCTTAAAGAGATGCCTCAATCATAACAAGGTCAGCCTGAAAATATTGTCACAGGTTGAATATTATGTGGTTTACAAGGCAGTACAATTCACACAAAATAAAGTTTTTCTCTTATTTTGGAGTTTTAAAATGTAGTGGCCGTCTTTTATGTAAATTTCTTTGTGATAATAATTGCCCTTTTTTTCCACAGTCGTGCTGTAAAGCTTATGAATATCGTGGCTACATAATGGAAAAAGAGCAGGCATTCTGTGATGCAGCACTCAACTATGAACTGGCTTGGAAATATGGAAATCGGACTAACCCAACTATTGGTCTGTCATCCAAAATCCCATGTCCAGTTCTATTTATAATGGAATTAAGACAATTATACTTCTAATGTGTAATGTCTGTTTTTATTTCAGGATACAAGCTTGCTTTCAACTATTTAAAAGCAAAGAGGCATGTCGACGCCATAGATGTGTGTCATAAGGTGAAATACCTGTGGATGTTTTACAGTTCAGAAGATTAGATCTATTTTTGTCCCACTAATCATCGCTGGTTCTGTCTGCAGGTTTTGGCTGCTCATCCAAATTATCCAAGAATGAGAAAGGACATCCTGGACAAAGCTCGTGCTGCCCTGAGATCTTAGTGTTGGCACTGTGTGTGTGTCAGAGAGAGATATGAAGCCACTTAAATTGTTTTTTTTTTTACTGTCGAATTTAAAGAATGTGCAGTGAATTGTATTATTTCTATGGGAACACATTGCTATGTAAATTGCTTTGAGTATATGAACAGTTGGGTGCTGGCAATCCTGAGGGAAAACACAGAGCTGAGGGGTTCAGGCATGTGCTCAGCTGGAAGCATTTTTTTTTCTTCTTTCTTTCCTCTCAAAGCCAACCAAGCATAAAGGCATAAAAACAAAGTGGTCACTTTCAAAAAGTGGTCTTGCAGAACAGCACTGTCTAAATTAAACCCAATTTTCCAGAAATGTGTGTGTTACAACCTGTTTTTATTTAGATACATAACATTCATATTGTCTTTAAAATAATTTCCTATAGTGAAATGTTTTATCTTGTGATTAATATTATGATGGAGATAAATGAAGATATTTGTTACTGTAAAGCTTATATTTGAAAAACAATAAAATGATTTAGATATATGATTGTACTTTCCTTGATTTCTTTCTTCTCTTAAAGATTTAATTGTACCGTCGTGATTAAGACATCTGCACACACATTTTACATCATCAGTATCCCCGCAGACAATTGCCACATAGACAAACATTTACAAGCGTGACTGGGGAAGAAAAAAGTGGGACACTGAACATTTTAATGGACATAATAAACTGGATCCCTGCCGTGGATAGGAAGTGCCGAGGAACACAGTCACTACAGATGGAGTCACTGTGCAAGTCAAAGGCAAAAGACTTAAAACTGGGCACCAGAGCAGGCTCCCTGCGGCTGGAATCCGCGTCTTTACCCCTTCAAGCATCCAACTCTTTATGAAGACCATCCGCTGTGGATAAACCTGCGAAATTAAAGGATTATATAAACCACTGGTGAGTGTCAGCTTTTATCATCGACAGCTCAGGAGGTGATTAATAATCCAGGCACATACGTTTCCACTCGAAAAGGACGCTTAACTTTACGCAAAACGCACGCTGCCAACCATGTGCGTTTTTTCTGAAGTTTTACGCTCGATGTGCGAGATGTTTTGTCAGAGGAGCTGATTGGATGCGGTGGGCTGTGCGGGGGGTAAACCGCGTTCCTCCGTTATTTGTAACCCAGCAACTGTCCCGGTGAATGACCAGTTGAACAAATCCTGTTAATGACACCATTATTGAATATGAGGAACTCCGTGGAGGACCCAGTCCGCAATATTCCTGAGCGCAAAGCGACTGCGGACAACTTTAACGTGTTTACCAAGAGGTTTGTCTGGAGAAGTGCTGTTTTAAAAAAAAGGTTATGACAGGACATAGTTACAATGCAAACAGTCTTCTCACCAAACGTGTTTGTTTTGTTAACGGTGGGTTTCTTTTACGTACTCCAGGTATGGATTTTGACCCGCACAAGTCCTCTCTGCGCAAGCGCGCCGGCACGTCTCCTCCCTCCACCTGAGAGTGGAGCACACCTGGATCCAACGAGACGGAAGTTTGACGACAGAAGACGGAGCGAAGCTTTCTTTTTGTCTCCGCCACGAAGAAGTTTCTTTGGAGTTCAAGCAAACAAAAGAGAGAAAGAGAGAGAGACGCAGGATCCTCCAGTGAAAGCAGGATGACATTCGTTGAACTTTACAGGAACAGTTTAAAGGACTTTTCTTACCTATACCTGTAGTTCAGCGACTCATGGTATGTGATCTCTTTTTCTCTCTCTCTCTCTCTCTCTCTCTCTCTCTCTCTCTCTCTCTCTGAAAGAATCCAGATCTGTGTTTGTTTGTTGATGTTATAATCCGGGTTTAAATATGTGATTTGCAGATAGTTGCAGAGCTTCACTAAGAACACCTACACACATGACTGATCTTGTTTCTAAGACAAAAGTTTGCCTCAAGTACTCAGATGTTAATGTACTGACATGGTTAGTCATGTCTGTAGCCTGTATTTTCCCTGAAACCACACTTTTAAATCCGATAATTACATGGACGCTGGTTAATCATCATTAAACATCTCTGTGTGTATTTATTACAGCTGAATCCCAGTCCAAAGCCAGCCTGCTCTCCATTCAAGAAGAATGACATCTCTCCGCAGAGTGCTCCGAAGGCGACTGCACCCACTTAAACTGGCAATAGTGGCTCTTGTCTTTGTCACATTTGTGTTCTTCATACAATGGGAAGTAGGAAGCCAAGACCAACAGGAGGACCCGTGGCTGAAGGAGATGGCAGTGAAGCGGGACGCCATGCTGGGCATGGTGATTGGAGCTGTCAATAACTTCAGGGATGCGATGCCAAAGATGCAGATCAGAGCCCCCGTCCGTAAGCAGGACAATGCAGACAGCATGTCCTGTCTGCCAGGTCACTACACTGCCGCTGAGCTCAGGCCAGCACTGGAGCGGCCACCTCAGAACCCTCTTGCTCCTGGAGCAGCTGGGAAACCTTTCAACACGGACTCACTGAGCCCCGAAGAGCAGAAGGAGAAGGAGAAGGGTGAAGAGAAACACTGCTTTAACCTGTATGCCAGTGACCGAATCTCCTTGAGCAGAGACCTGGGCGCAGACACGAGACCACCAGAGTATGTCAGTTTTGATTTCACTCAAAATGTGCAAGAAAGCTCAGGAATATCACATAGTTAGTGAACATAGTTGATCAAATAATGTTCAAATGATTTTGATTGAGAACCAACATGTAATTGCACCACCTAGTGGGTGTACATGCGGCTCTATATTCCCTATAACTGTTCCCTGGGTTGATGGGTTGTTGTACTGGCCCAGAATATAACACCCAGACAGATCACTGTCATATAGATCGGGGGAAAAGCAAAACTGACTCACTAATCCAAACACATTCATCATATTTGCTTTTTGCAACCGATCTCAGACAGAAACAGAGAGAGATGATTGTTCTGACTCAGACTTTGTTTCAGCATGCCTGCCCAGTTACCGTGGCCAGCTGAGAGAGACGCTTACGCATGTTTGGCTAACTGTGATACGTCCACGTACATGTCAGTACATGGTCAGTATGTGACACAGACAAAAAGCCTGTCCATGTACTGGCTATCTTATTGGGGTGAATTACAAAGTCTGTCCTACCGTGATATGGCAGGTATTTCAAAGACTGCCACACATGCAGTGTCACAGCCGAAATGGACACCCCACAGGGGAGACTCTGCAGATGTAATAACTAGACTATTGTGCGACTCAGGAACTGTATAGGACAGTCAGATCTTTGTGCTCTTTTTCCTTCTCGCTGCAGATGTATTGAGCAAACCTTCAAGCGATGCCCCCCCTTGCCGACCACCAGCGTGATAATTGTGTTTCACAATGAGGCTTGGAGTACTCTGCTGAGGACGGTATACAGTGTCCTCCACACCTCCCCTGCCATTCTCCTCAAGGAGATCATCCTGGTGGACGACGCCAGCGTGGATGGTAAAAATTCAATAGGGTCCTTCAGGACCGCCCTGCTCTCTATTTGGGGTTTGATTTCATGCAGCATGTTGGGTGGGCAGCTCTTTGGTGTGCTACGAAACGTGCAGAGAGGAGCTGCCTCTGCTCTTTCTGTAGCCCATGAAGTGGGTTATAACAGGAAGCGAGGCTGCAGTGAATACTTTCCAATGAGGAATTAGCAGCGGTTGTGCTTATAAATGAATCAGAGTTAACTCTTGTAAATAGGTCTGATGTTTGAGGGAAACAAAAAATGCTGGAGTGGAGAGAGGATTCAGGGACTGCAGTCCATCTGGAAGTCAGTTATTTTTAGTCTTAAGTCATGATGATGATAATAAAGTGTCATCATCATTATTTATTGGGAGCATGCCGCACATGTTGAATATGAAAGGAAGACAGCTTTGTCCTTTTTCATCTGTTTGAGTCCAGCCTGAGGCCTGTGAATATTATCTATTTATAACTTGGTTGGCTGACTGTTCATATAAGGCTGTGTACAAGATTCACACATATTATTTTGTCGGATTTATCATCTTCTCAACCTCTTATTTCACTTCCCATACCTTCAGATGTGCTTAAGGACGAGCTGGATGAGTATTTGAAGAGGCTGAGCATTGTCCGCGTCGTCCGTCAGCGAGAAAGGAAAGGACTCATCACCGCTCGGCTGCTGGGGGCCTCCGTTGCCACCGGTGACACGCTCACCTTTCTGGACGCCCACTGTTAGTCAACACAGCTGACGTTAATCACACATTAAAACCAGTCGCATGCTTGCCACACCCTTCCACGCCTACATCTCAACAGCCCAGTGTTTGCTTTTCCATTGGCATTTCCAGTCCAAAATTAGCAACCTGGTGGTTATTGTCAAGAAAGTTGCAATGTCTGATATGAGTGTGTGTGTTTATGTTATCAGGTGAATGCTTTAATGGATGGTTGGAGCCTCTGCTGGCCAGGATAGCAGAGAACTACACTGCGGTTGTGAGTCCTGATATAACCACGATTGATCTCAATACTTTTGAGTTCATGAAACCGTCTCCGTATGGCCAAAACCACAACCGGGGGAATTTTGACTGGAGCCTTGCCTTCGGCTGGGAGAGTCTACCAGACCATGAGAAACAAAGGAGAAAGGATGAAACATACCCTATAAAGTAATGCATGATCATAGAATAGTTATATGTTCTCTTGTTTTTTGTTGGAAATCATTAAAAACCTTTATTGATATTTCTCTGTAGGACTCCCACATTTGCTGGTGGGCTCTTCTCCATCTCAAAAGAATATTTCTACCATATTGGAAGCTATGATGAAGAAATGGAAATCTGGGGCGGTGAGAACATTGAGATGTCATTCAGGGTAAGACGTCAGTAAACTGTCACCGTGGAGGTGCAGCAGATACTTATCATTAAGCCTTTTCTTTCTGTCAAAACATTCCAATATCCAAATAGCTGTATAGGCGTGTCTGACTGCATCATTATGCATCTGGTTTTGCTGTCTCTGCAGGTGTGGCAGTGCGGCGGACAGCTGGAGATCATCCCTTGTTCCATTGTTGGTCATGTTTTCCGCACCAAGAGCCCCCACACCTTTCCCAAGGGCACGCAAGTGATTGCTCGTAACCAGGTACGACTGGCGGAGGTCTGGATGGACGACTACAAGGAGATCTTTTACCGTCGTAACCAGCAAGCTGCGCAGCTGGCAAAAGATGTACGTACTTCTTCTGACTCTAATGTGCCTCTGAAATTCGACGTGTCTATCCTGTGATACTTTGAAATGCAGCAAATTTCTTTCACTACTTCTCATGGTCATATGTAAGTGTTTTTTAAGACTACTCATTATCCCGCCACTTAAGACAAGTTTGAGCAAATCCAGCTGACATACAACTAGCATTAAGTCTGATCATGACTGACTTAACATACTCTGCAGGGAGCTCATAGAATTACATTTGCTGGTAGAGCCATAGCATTCCACTATTGTAATTCTCAATGCATGAATTCTGCAGAAATGAAAGCCATTCTTCAAAACTGATAGACATAGACTAGCTGTTCAGGTTTGTAAGCTGTTAACCAGCAGAAAAATGGGGCCTGAAGGAAGTCAGCTCTGGTAAATGACAGGCTCTCAGCGTTTCTCAACATGTGGTCCCATAGGTGCCATAAACAGTTCCCTCAGGGCTATACCTCACAGAGCGGGCCAGCCCTTTCCCGCTGGCTTCAAACAGACACGCCGCCATCAACAGCTTCAAGGAATCCACTGTAGTAGCTATCAGTGTGCACTAGTGTGAGGAGCATCCTCATCATTATAGTAAGTGCTCTCATTATTCAAGAGCATGAGATGCCTGCAGATCCTTATAAATGTGCCGTTACGCTTCAGTTTAAAAGGAACAGTGACTCAACTCATGCCAGCGGTTAATTTGTTTAACAAAAGGAGTCATTAGAGCGCTGGAACACACAATGACTTCTGAAAAGTAAAGTGATGATGATGATATTCAAAGTAAAATAAAATAAATATTTTATTTCTGAAATTGGATGACAGTTCAGAGCGTCATGGCGTCATTATGATCAAATATTTGCAAAATGACATTCCCGTCAGCCTCAGCTTTACAGTACTTTGAGTTTCGTACTTGTTAGCAAATGTTTGTAGAATGACATCTAAACTAAGGTAAACTTTATCCCTGCCAAACACGTTAGTATTTAGCTCAAAACATTCCTGTGCCTAAGTATAGCCTTACAAAGCTGCTAGCATGACTAAAGACTTTTTAGTCTAATAGTAATTCATGATGCATTTTAGTGCAGTAAGTCTTGTTTTTAGTCTCTTTTTGTTTGTATATCTTACACACTTTATGCTCTCTGTAATTCTTGTGTTTCAAACTTTTAGAAAGAGATTTTTAGAAAGAGAAACATTTTATGGATATTTTCAACATGTAATCAACTTATTTAAAAAAAAACAAAAAAACTGCTTCACAGCCTTTCCTAAGTGACCTTATTCTATACCTGACTGTTTTTGTCAGACATCACACAATAAGGAGTAAAATATCTGTAGTCAGGATGCAACATCATTATTTCATAGTTCAATCTTGCAAAATTAGCCCTGTTAGCATCCAGTGTGTTGACAAGCTATGTAAAGGATGTGTTGCTCTTCTACCTGTCATTGTTTTAACAGAGGGCCTTTGGAGACATCTCCAAACGCGTGGACCTCCGTGCCCAGCTGCAGTGCAAGAGCTTCTCATGGTATTTGAAGAACATTTATCCAGAAGTCTTCATGCCTGATCTCAACCCACTCCGCTTTGGCTCAGTAAGATCACACACCCCACCACCAGCTCTCTTCTTTCCAAACCTCAGAGCTCTGTCTAGCCACTGTGGGTTTCCACTTAGGATCTCCAGAGGGTACTGAGCAGTTCCAATTTGACACCACTGAAAGCACTCCAGAGACTAAAGTTGTTTGAACAGCTTGCGCTGGATGTTAGTTTTTCATTTTGTTTCCTTTCACTGCTTTCCCCTTCCCTCCTTTTTCTCTGTAGGTGAAAAATGTCGGCAAAGACTCATGTCTGGATGCTGGAGAGAACAATGAGGGTGGGAAACAGCTGATCATGTATCCATGTCATGGACTAGGAGGAAACCAGGTCAGTTAGAAAAATCCCTCTCTTATTGACAAAAATATGATTCATTTGAAACACATTGAGTGATGGCATCTTTTTTTGCTTTTCTGTCTTTGACGTAGTACTTTGAGTACTCTACACATCACGATATTAGACACAACATTCAGAAGGAGCTGTGTTTGCACGGGGCAGTGGGGGCTGTGAAGCTGGAGGACTGCCAGTTTAAAGGCAGGACCACGTTTGTAGGAGCAGAGCAAAAATGGGAACTGAAGGATGTAAGTTTGGATTTTCTGCACACTAATTTGTGATTTCAGATATGTTGGTTATCTTTTTTTTTTTTTTTTTAGGAAAGTAACAGTTTTGTCTTCTTTTCATATAGAACCAGTTACTCTACCTCCCAGGATGGAACATGTGTCTGAGTGCCCGTCACGAGCATCCCTCTCTGGCTTCCTGCAACCCCACAGACAGATACCAGCTCTGGTCCTTCGTCTGAGTGTGCAAACTACCACTTTTACAAAATAGCCACTCTGTATGCATAGGCATACTAGGATATCAGTATACTATACTGTATGCAGTTAACATGCAGGTCTTTTTTTTTTTTTTTAGATTAATGACATTGAGTTTTAATTTATTTTTATACATAGAAGAACTGAACTGCTGCTTCTGGGAAGTTTGGACTTTGGGAGAAACCACAGTGTGCCACTGCTGGAAGGAAGCAATGAAACAAATGCTCCCAATCAGACTGTGAACTGAGATTCTTGGAACAATGAAGATGCACTGTGCCTTCTTTGTGTTTGAGATGTTTTCACTACTCCAAGTCTTCACAACTAACCAACACGTGCAGTATTATGAAGCCAACACGGAACATTTTTGCAGTGAGACGTGAACCTGAAACAAAATCATCCAAATAAATACAGTCGATCATGTGTGTCATTAAAAAAAAAGGGGGTTCAGTTGGACACACACAAACCCTCAAATCTTATGCACCAAAGAGACTGAAAGTGAAAACCCGAAACACACAAGTATGATGTGCATTGCCCCCCCCCCCCTTTTTTTTTTTTTTTAAATAATGCAAAACCTTATTTGCTACCGTCCAGTGCCTTAGACGTAATTTTATACTGGGTGGGTGGAGTGGTGGAGGGATGGGTGATGGTGTTGCGGGGTTGTCGCAGTTTTCTGTTGATGCAGAATAATGACTTCTACAGTGTTGTGACCAAAGGGGTCTACAGATCAGGTCTGGGATGGATACAATAATTTCATGTCATTTTTAGTATTATTTAGTTTTTGTTTTTTTTTTAGCTTTCAAACTCTAAATTATTTTTAAAAATAAAATATTATATTTCATTTCTATATACTCATTTGTCAGTTTATCGTGTACACTGAGCTAAAACTCAGTTGCTAAAGCAGTCCAATACAACAGACCTGCAATAAATCCTACTTTCATAAAGGTTGTAATGTTCAGTTTACAGAAGTAAAAGGTTTAAAGAGGTAGTTATTCCATGTTACGGTTCATTTAGAGGCTGTAGTTTGTGTTGCTGTTGAAATATGCTACATCATACTGAGAGGTGTTTGAAGTACTATGTCAAATATATTTATATCAGTGGGAGTAAATAAGAGAAACCCTTCTCACTACAAGGTAATACAATAAAACAGCACCACATACTTTTCGAAAACAGATGAATAAAGGGAGGATTTACCGCAGGACTGTTGTAATAGACTGCATTAGTTGTCATGAGGTGTACCTAATAAACTGCTGAGTGAGTGTAGAGACCTGAATAATGATTGTTTGATTGGTGAGCTGTTCCTTAAACAAAGTGTTCATTTCAAGTGCTCTTTAATTTGACGTATCATGTTTCAGTGTCGACATGCAAACATCATGACTTTTTTCACGTTTGATGTAAAACGAATGCACCGAAGGAGCTCTATTTGTTGATCAAATGCCTAAAACTGTCCCTCTACATCTAAACATCTAAAGGAGTCCACTAATGCATTTCTGGTGCAGGCACTGGTGTTCAGACGGCTGTGGAATATATTGTAAATCACTGAGTTTGAGACTGAATGAGATAACTGATCGAAAGTGTGTGTTTGTCTAAGACGGAAAATGTTTATTGTTGTCAGATGGCCTTGGTATTGAGATGTCTTATTTTTGGGTCAATAAATCGAGTTGGATAGTACAGAGAGCCACTTTGTCTCATTTCTCCCTGTGATCTGCAGAGGGCGCTTTGCACCAAGAAATGACTCAACTGGACAACGTTGACCAATATTTTTAGCAATTTTAATTAAATTTATTTCAAAACCAGGTTAAAAATGAAACAACTGAAAATGAAGTTGGCTCTATCTACAGTTGGAAAACAAAACACATTTGAAAAAAAAAAAGTACAGTTTTGTGCAAAACGTATGCATTTCACAGAATAAAAAATAGAATGAAATAAATCAGGCACATGAAGCGTTACAACTCACAACCAGCATGAAACAAAGGTCAATTTTAAGATAGTGAAGCAATTTACTCAATACAGACTTTTAGTAAACCACAATAAATACACATTTCAATATATCATTCATAATAAATACTGGAAAATAAAATCGAACAAAAGATTTCTTAACTGGATGCAGTGTTGTTGTATCTAGCCTTCTCACACTGTATGCTTTGGCACAAATAATATGTACTATAGGCCAAGTTGATGCCACTGATTGCCTGAAAGCAGTCTGTACAATTCCTTTGTACCATCAAGGTGGCATGAGCCTGACCCTTTTGATCATAACAATCTGGGGAGATATTTTCAAGCTTGAAAGAGCGACAAATGTTTGTACTCATGCAGGAGCAAAGTGCTCAAGGTAAAGAATTTAAACAACGAGAATGCTATTCATTAAATTATTATAGTCCTCCAATTGTTGAGCAGTCACTCCAATTTCATTTTTGTCAGTGGTTTTATAAAGACGGTTTAAAAGGTTATTTACAGATTTTTGATTTTTTAAAATCATCATAGCATCCTTTCAATTCGAATGGCTCATGGGACTCATTGGGAGTCATTCTGTAGCTGTTAATCACTGATTTGGCTCATATTTAATAATAAGCTTTGATTGTCAACCTTGAACATTTGTTTCCCACATATACAATTATTAAAACAGTGGCATATTTTCTTTTTATTAAACTAATGGTGCTTTAAGTACAATAATAAGCCCTGTGACAGTCAATCAAAAGTAATCTCAGTCCTTTTTACTGAGGATTTTCTCGAACAGGGAATGCCTATTTAAAAACCCTCAAACTATTGCACTAAACACTTCAATAGAACAAATTGACATCATTCTTGGATCAACATAAATAAACATCTCAGTTATTAGACAGTGGAATGTAGCTTATACAGCATTGAAAAACAGAAATCCAATAATCAGTTAATATATTACATACTGACGCGTTATTTTGGGTCAATATTTGGTCTCCGGAGCTTTGATGGAGACTGGTTACTGATGGCTTTCGAATCTATTATGCTAATTTAATGATAAAGATCTGTTCTTCTTGTTTTGGAGATATGTCAAAGTGCTACTTTATTAATATCCCTGTATCAATTAAATGCTTCAAAGAATAAATCATTTGTAGTGACACCTGCAAATCACGCAAATCAGGGGGCTTAGTTTTCCACCGTTCAAGTATTTATCAGTTAAAACCAACTGCATGCCACTGGACCCCCACACATGAGTGCAAAAGGCTGTGAATTGATTTCTGACATTTGATGCTATTGTTATTGTATTCCAAACATACAAATAAGAATTCAGGCTTTTTCATGCTTTTCAAAACCATAGAAAAGCATATAATAGTGACAAAAAGAAGAAGAGAAATGTACATTATGTATACAACACATTTTTTTTTTATATAAAACAATGGCGTTTTTTTCCCTAAATGTTACTGAGATTCCCAAAAACAGCATGCGTATTATCAAAACATTTACAATATATTAAGTATACACGTAATTCAGAAACAATAAATAAACTGACAATAAACCTTTTTTGCCACATTTGACACATACAGTAGACATAGAAAAGTTCCATCTACAGTACAATATCTGCTTAAAACTAGAACTTTACATCTGAAATTACAAGATACATTGCACAGCATGACATGACTGATGTGTTTAAGTGTTTTTGATCTGTTCCATCTTGCGGTGAAGCGCACACTGTTGTGGAGAAACCCAGAGGATAGAATCATTCCTAAAAAAAACATTTCCATCATGAACCTATGGCTTTATAGTTACAGATGGAAGTGTATTACGTTGCTGTGAATTGCTTTAAAATTTAAGGTCAGATAATGCAAAAAAAAAGGCCATGATTATGTTCCCTTAAAATGCCACTTGGTCAGGCTCAAGTTAAGACGTAATAATGAAAGAACACTTCAAAAGGTGAGGCCCACTAAATGGCTGTGACCTCGGGGCAATGGTCTGGTAAAGGGAGGTTCTTAGTATTGTTTGCTAGTAAGGTCAGGTCAGAATGTCCATTAACACTGGACTCTTGCTGTGGCTGTTCAGCTGTCAGACATGAGCTGTGGCTGCTGTAGGAACCCTGGGTGTTATTGTTCAGGTAGTTCTGAAACTGTGTCTGGTTCTGGTTGTCAGGCTGCTCAACGAACGCCGCTTTGGACAACGCTTTCTTCTCCTGATCAGGTGTGTAGCAGGTCAAAGGGGCGGCAGGAGCGCCGTTGGTCAGATTAAAATGATGATTAGCTGTGTATTGTTCCTCCGCCTGATTCGAGTAGTCCGTGTACTGCTCAGCAGACATGCTGAATGGTCCTTGGGCCACGTTGCCGTTGGTCGTACTGACTGGATCTTGGAATGCTAAGGCTTCCCCGTAGGGTTTAGTGGGTTGGCTGGTTTGGCCGTTAGAGACGGCACTGGAGCTCCCAAGCTGATAGTACTCAGCCGAAGAGGAGTTCATTAAGTAAGTGTTTCCGTTCATGTGGTTATCATGCGCCACAGAGCCATCATTGTAACACAGAACAGAGGACAGGGGGACCACCTCAGTGTGAGACACAGATGGGGTTTTCATGTCATCCTGAAAGTTCTCAGACTTCTCTTCATCCTCCTCATCCTCCTCATCCTCCTCTGAGTCGCTGTTAGCTAAGCTCTGGGTGCTTGAGTCAGACAGTCCGCTGCAAACACTGCTGCTATCCTCCTCATCCTCCTCGTCGTCTTCATTTTCCTCTTCCTCCTCCTCCTCCTCGTCTTCTTCATCTTCTTCCTCGTCCTCATCATCTAGCGGCTCCTCCATCTCATCCACCGCCTGCAGGTGCATGCTGGCTGCCTGCGGAACGGTGTCTGACAGAGAGTACTCCAACCTGTGCTGGGACTGAACGAGAGGGTTTCCGCTTCCCATGTCGTTAGTTTCACCACGGTAACCGTTAGTGGGGGGCGCCTGCTGCTGCTCACGACTCTTCTCCAGCTCAAGCTTCATTATGGTGTGCAAGAAATGGGTCCGAACACGGATGGGATTAAACTCCACTCTCCCAGTTGAATTGCTGCAGCCCTCTTTTGTGCAGCCACATGGAAACGACATACGGTCCACCTGAGGAAAACACAACATTTACTGTTCCATTCATTTTATTTCAAACAGACTGACCTGTGTAATGTGATAACGACATGATGTGCTTTCTTTAATATGCTGTGTCAGTCACTGATCTCAGCAACTTCTCTTTAAATGCACAGAATGTTTTTCTGTTTACGAGGGTGAGAATAAAGCTGAAAGATATGCGCGTCATGGGATTTACCTGGCATTTGATCCCTGCGATGCTGCAGGCACAAGTCTCCGGGTCACAAAAGACTCGGCAATCACAGCCGCAGTCCTCTCTGGACATCCGGATAGCCCGCAGTTCATGTTTCTCTTCCACGTCAATCTTCTTTACCCCAGAGGAGCGCAGCAATGCCCGGCGCTTTTTAGTGGTAAGGGGCTGCAGGAAGAAGTACTCGTCTACCTCTGTGTTGTCCAGATCGATGTCATCGTCAGAGATGTCCTCTGCCGTGAGCGTGTTGGCCTCTTCAGACTCCACTGTGCCATTCTTGGTCAGCTGAAAACAAGAAGGGATCACATTTTTATAAAAGCGAGGAAACAAAGAGCCAAAGTCCAAACAAAGAGTCATTCAAAGCAGATTCCTTTCAAATTCTTCACATATTTGATACTGTTTAATGATGTTTATCAAATCCTTTGTGCAAAAAAGATTCATGACTACAGTTTTGTTCAGATACAGATAACAAAACATTTACCTTGAGTTTGATTGAGTTAAGTTTCTCCTCCTTGAGGTGATCTCTGAGCATGTCTCTGTGGATCCTCTCCTGCTCCAGGGCGAATTCACCCAGGGAGTACTGCCTGATCCAGCTGTGTCTGTTGGACATGCCCAGTGTGCTGCCTCCCTGGCTGGGCACGCTGGTGAAGCCCTGCCGCCGGCTGAAGTAGTACACTGTCACATTCTCAAAATGTACCCTCCGCGTCCGTAGGCGCTTCTCTCTCTTTAATATTGAGTCAGCTGCAAAGGGAAATGGGAATCATTGCACTTTTCTTCAACATTAACAAATTCATTTATCTAACGTGAAAATAATTAAAGCTCAACACTGCAAAGCACTGCGTTTATCATTTATTTCATGTTGGAGTAGAACAGTTTTATAACCATGTAAAGCCTGTTAAGATAAGTGACACTTTTATGGCAAAATGTAGGACACAGACATGCTGAGAATATTGCACTTAAATGCCTGAAATATGAGGAATCCTTTCTTGCTGAGCTTCTACATATCGTGGCACAGATTTACAGGGAAGGATTTCATCAAATCTCTATGCTTCCTCTCAGCGGGCGAGTCCTCTGTGTGTCTTTTTAAGGAGAGCCTTACAAGAGGGAGGGGCAGAGAGGAGGGCAACGGTGGAGCATAAATAATCCCCTGCCTGGCCCAGAGATGAAGAGTGCTGGTTCACAGAAGCAGTGTTCCCAGCGTTCACCCCATATCAGACAGACAGGACAAATAGAAACCATCTGGTTCCAACAGCTCTCCACCCCACGCGAGATGGACAATGCATTTCATTACAGATGTAAAGCTGTCAGACTGAGGGTGCCGAGCTGAGCTGAGCTTTATTATGATATGTAAACAGCTACCAGCTTGTTTTTCGTGTCAGAACAGCTAACAGATGTTAAGGTCTACGTAATCAGCTTTTTTTTGAGCATGTCTATATTAAAGCCGATAACAAAGAAGCAACATCTCGCAGGTATTTTTCACAGTTTTTTGCGAGCTATTATCAGCAAGCGCTCCTTTTTCAAGACAACAAACAAACATTACAGATGTTTTTTCCTCCTCTAACTAACACAACAACTTGGGATCCTGAGGGAAATCACTTGTTTCATGTCTCAAAACAGTCAATCACTGTACTGTACATTCAAACGTCACTCTACAGGAGAGAAGTCTCTATATTGCACGGCTCCCTCGTTGCTGTGAGCTACCATCAGCTGCATCTGACACAGAGGCCAAGCTCAGCCTCTAGGGACGCAGCACCCTACTTATGTCTCACCACAGGGAGGGGGCCCTGTCACCCATCTGCGTGTCATTCACACGGATAAAAAAAAAAAAAAAACATCGTCATCATTAAAACACGCATTTATGTTGACTTTAATTAAAAGTAAAGGATCCAAATTGTGCACATGCACACACATGCTGTCCGAACGTGACTCCTTTCTGTTCTTTAAGATTTTTTGGGCACCGAGTATCTGGATGCTTTCATAATCCCCCAGAAGGATTGATAACCTACAACAGTATTATCTGTTTCACTCGCGTTCTGTTCGCATTAGTGATGACTTCAGTGTCCTTTTGAACCCACGGAGGAGACATGTCCTTTCTGGTTGGTTTACCTTCGATTCAGTCTGCACTCTTTAATACAGAGACAGTTCAAGCTGAGGTGTTCTCAGTCTCTCAGTTGAGGTAAACCTCTTTTGAAGGATTTGTATATTAAAACTGTTCGGAGTCTTAACTGTGACCTTATCTATTGCTCCAATTTAGCAAACTTACATCTATATATTTAATCTGAGCTACAGCTGTAACAATTAATTGACAGAAAACTAAATTAAATCTAATGATTTAATTATAATTTTTTGGTTTTGGATGTTTGTTTGGACAAAGCAAGACATTTAAAGACGTCACCATACCTCTAAACATAGACCAAATATTCCAAACTCTATTTCAGTATATTTTGTATTATATTCATATTTATATTTTTCTCATATTCTATTTTAGTATTTTTTTTTTAATAGTATTGTATTTTACATCTTAGCTTTTCTATCTGTTACACACTTAACGCTGAGCTGACTAGTTCCTCCACATTTCATTGTACTGTTGACCCTGTGTTAACCTGTATATGATAAATAAACCTGAAACTTGAAACTTGAAATGATTCATTTCTAAATTGAGAAAATAATCTCGTCTACAGTTTAATATCTATCAATAATAAAAATGATGAACTAATAATATCTACTACAATAATTTAATGTTCTTAGAGAGTGGTACATTTTTACGTCCAGTGCTGTGCGCACACACAGCTTGAGACTGCATCAGCTCATTCATTTGGCCGGGCCTGTACTCTGATGCTGTTCCTAATGAGAGAGGCTGCTTGTGCATCCTTCTCCTTTATTACAGCATGAGGCTCTTAGCATCACTCAGCCTCCTCTCCTCTCCTCTCCTCTCCTCTCCTCTCCTCTCCTCTCCTCTCCTCTCCTCTCCTATGACTGTAAATTCATACACTCCCTTATCAACAGACATGCCAATCTGTTTTCTTTGACCTGCATCCTGCAACAATTGTAAGAAAATCAGGCGGTCTCTGAATGTTAATCCTATCTTGATTAAAAATCCCTTTAGCTTTGTTTTCCTGGAGATGAAATGATGACATTAATCTTACTGTCAATAGCACACATTAGCCACACAGAGCACAATGGATTTAAAAAGGCACAAGCACTCACGGGTGAAAGGGCCTGAAGCGGAGGGATTGACACTGTCACTGCTATCCCCACTCTCACTGCAGGAGACCTCATCATCAGACTCCCGCAAGGAAGAGCACGGGGAGGAGGAAGCTTCCACCTCCTCAAATTTCCTCTTCAGTATTCCACTCATGGCCCGCCGCATCTGCACCTGAAATGGAAAGACAGCAGAGGGGCAACACATTATTTAATATCCAGTTTAGGGCCTTCATAATCCTCCATACACTCAATTAGCAATGAGACCCAGACTGCCCCCCCCCCTCCTCGTCCCTTCACACAGCACATACAATCTTTCCTGCCGCTATCCCAGCTCCAAGGCGTTCCCTTGGCGATTGATCATCTTGGCACAAAGGAGCTGAAATGGAAGGAGAAAGCTGCTAATTACATACTACGTCTGCCTTACAGGAAGTTTATTGCACTGTCTTTGATTGAGAGGCTGGAGAAAAAAAGACACTGGAGCAGCTTGTCTTGTACTGCTACTGGTCAGGGTGAAATTATGTACAGTATATATTGCATATAAGCATTATGTGACTGCTGCTGCTAAGAATATCCACTGGCTTAAAATTTATTACACTGAACCTTCTAGGAGCAAACAAACAAAAAACATCTGCACCTTTTTCTAAAAACAAATAATGCAACAAATTCAGATGTTTGGTGTGAAATTGATGTTTATGGTTTGCACGCACATGCTGGCGTGCATTTTCATGTAGCCAGTGAAGTGTGGCTGCAATCTTCACCAGACAAAGTGATTTGTACATATAATACACATCCTGCAGACCTGGAAGAGGAATAGGTGAAGCTGCTGTTGGAGCATAATGAGTGACATCCTGTACATCTGTAATGGGCTCCTGTTAGGTCAGGAAAAAAAGAAAAAAAAACGAAAGGCAAAGCCTCAGGTGGATGCAGCTACAGAATCCATACTGTGACGAGCTATAATGTGAATTATAATCTGCTCCAGAGGCAAGGTCAATAATTATGTATCCTAAAACATATTCAATATAAATATAACAGCAGACATGGACCAATAGATTATACTGCTGCTTGAGACCTTTCAATGATAACTGTGTAGGTGCAGCTAAATGTTTGTGGTTACAGCACTTCATACAGAAGCTTCTGTAACAGAAGTGTTAATACAGACCACTTCAATGTCAATTGAGAGGAGCCATTAACTCCCTCTGACTAATGATGCAATTAGACAAATAAACAAGAACAAGCTCATCAGTCAGCTACACTAAAACTAATCAGCATTATACTGGAACTGACTCTAATAACTACTGCATTGTACGTGTCAAACAATATATATATTTTGATTACAGCTTTTTCCTTTGAATAACCCTTAAATTACTCTGCCATTATTCCTCAAAGTGTAATGGATTGTAATATTGCAGGACTTATTTAATCATTATTCAGACATTGTTGAAAATGTACTCCTTTTATGTATTTAGCCGAAGAGCCGCGTGTTCCTTGTTTAACAGCAGCAGCTGGAACATTTCATGTCACATTTCAAAATAAACCTAATAACACAACAGTGCTGCTGTAGCTTGCTATGACTGGCAGCTTTCCCCTCGCTGCTTTCTTTCTTGGAAGCTGGAATCAGTAAAGACAGCATGCATCTTCACCCAGTGCCGCTCTGTCTATCTGCCAGAGCAGCTTGTGGGGGAGTTCCATTCACAGACAGCCACAGTGTTTCATCTGGGTTCTGCTATCGAGTCATTACAGATGCAAATGCTGCCTGAGAGACATGCCGCCTGAGAAAAAGAGGTGCAACCCAGAGAGGACTAGCGCTGCCAGCAAGAGGGTCATTGTTCCCAGGAGGCTGTGCTTGTTCAGTGTGGTGACATGGCACCACCAGCATTTGGAGAACCTCCAGAGTCAACAACTCTACCTACAACTAAGGAATGTGAGGCATCCTCCATCTGGGAAAAAAAGTGGAGGAGAGAGAGGTCTGTCAGGGTAACCTCACTGAAAAGATTAAGTTTCACACAGAACTGATGTTAATATGGAAACTGTAAGAGGCCGTATCCTGGGGAAGAATTATTTCAGATTATGTAAAGCCAATAACTGAGCATGCTGACGAGAAGCCATCACTTTCTCTTATGACACGACATAATTATATCAGCTAATGAACTAGTACTGAAATATATTAAAATAGCCTTGTGAGGTTTAAAACGCTGATCAACAGAAGCTGCTAATTTCACATCACAACAGTTAATTATTTATTTCCACATCTAATATGTTGGCAAACAGGAGTGGAAATTTTCACCAGAAATGACCTGTGCAATTTTAGTCCATTTCCTAGCAAGGGTCCTAATTAGATACCATTGTTGGAAACCTATTTGTATGCTTAGCCCTCAGCTGATGCTGCACTAGGCTTTGATGCCAAAAATGGTTTCCATGGAGATTCTAATGTACTCTCTCAAATAGTGCTTTCTCATATGACAGTGCTACATACTGTATAAGAGGGTTTCTTCAAACTAAAGCACCAATATTAGAGGGAACACTGAAGCAACTGATGTTTATACATTTAGTTCTTTTCTCAGCATTTCTGGGTCATTTGCACGAAAAGTTAAAATCTTTGACACTGAATGGATATGACATCATAAGCCACAGAGCTGTGGGTAATCTAGGGTGAACCTCTTCCATCATAGACAAATAAAAACCAGAGATTGTTGCTCCTCTCCAACAGCTCTTTCTTTGTCTTCACTGTTGCCTTACCACTAATCATCACTGGGCAGCATACACTATGGTACAAGGGAGAAAATCCCAGAGAAAATAATGCAGCAAAAGCCAGCTTGGAAAGCCCCTCCCTGTGTTTGCCTCTCTGTGCACACACATCAACTGTGGAAACCAACTCTTGTCCCTAATCAACAGCGCTCACGGCACTGTAGCACACTTGCATTCTGAACACAATTTTATTTATTTTCCCCCCTCGTCATTCACAAGGCTCCCACAATCACAATGAATCGATGTGACGACACGAGGCTCAAAACACTCATCCCAAGTGATGCCGACAAGCTTATGGCATCTGGAGCAAGTCATGACACATCAGTACTACAATGACCAGACTATACTTCTCTGTGTGTGCCGGCCCTCACAGGACCAAACTGACCTGTATCCGCTGGCAAGACTGTGACTCCTTTCACCTCTTCTCACAGCAGCACAGCCACACAATCATAAATGTGGCTATTCAAAAAAGGTGAAACATGATGAATGAAGAGGTTCCCATTTTGTTTCAGTCCACTGACTTGCAGCGACCCTTGAGCTCCACGGGCATGAGAAAAAAGGGTGCAGGAGGGTTAGAGAGAGAGAGAGAGACTTGTAATTTTCCAGCTCTGACTGCACTGTCTGTACCATATGCTTTATTGTTGCAAGACGACAGTCTTCCTCACTTGAACTCCCTGTCTGTCACTGTGTTCCTGTCTCTCTCTTTCTCTCTCTTCTCTCTCTCTCTCTCTCTCTCTCTCTCTCTCTCTCTCTCTCTCTTTGGCCACACAAAGGCTCATTAGCTGCAGCCGGCTGAAAGGCAGGAGCCTGACTGGAGCAGAGTGGAGCAGAGCAGAGGCAGCCTGTGAGATCACATGGGTGGGATGTCTGAGAGAGAGAGAGAGAGAGAGAGAGAGAGAGAGAGAGAGAGAGAGAGAGAGAGAGTCAGGCGTGCCTCTGCTCCTGCTGTCTGCAGATATTTTTACCAACATGAGCTGGGGAAGGGGAGGGGGATGAGTAGCAGAGAGGAGGAGGCAAAGGTATAGGGGTGGTTGGGAGGTGGGGGGGAGTCAGAAAGAGGGAGAAAGACAGAATGTTGGAGAAATGGATTGGGGGGGGGCACATGTGAGATGCAGGGCAGTTAGAAAAGAGGGTGGTATGGGGGGGGGGGTATAACAGAGATGCAGAGAGGAGGAGGGCATAGTAAAGGGGAGGTGGAGAATGAGTAAGAGGTGGAGTGAGAAACAGTAGGGAGGTGGAAAGGAGAGGGAAAGCAAAAAGGGAAGCGTCTAATGCCAAGAACAACATCAAAGGACCATCAAGGGAGCATAAAAATAACTAAATAAAAGCTCAAATGACTTACAAAGACACATTACACATTGTTTATATAAAAATGTGGGCAAATCTGGCAATCATCCAGCCGCAAAGTAGAAAAAATCATATATGTGGAAAAGCTTGACAAGAAACTATCAACATATACTACCTCATCCACAGGAAACAAGATTTGTCAGCACTGTAGTGAATGTGCTCCCAACACTTCCTATGCCAGGAAGTTCTGCAGAAGAGTAAGTGGGGCCCCAGCTTGTGCAGTCAGAGAGCCATTATATCATTCTGACACTGAATTGGTCTGTATGTCAACATAAAAGGTCCTGCACTTCCTTGTACAGGATAGCTTTAAGCCTAGAGGCTTTTTTACAGCCAGCGCAGCACTACAGTCTTTACAAACAAATGACTATTCCTGAGCACAAACACAGCAGACAACGCAGAAGGTAAGAATAGACTAGTTAGTAATATTGCTACTCATCAGTCACTCACAGCCTCATGTTTTTCATGGCTCTAAAGTGGACAGGATTTAAATCCGTTGTTTATTAGCTATATGTATGTAGTATACAATGTATGTTAAATTTTACATCAAAGGATCTGTACTGTTTCTTTGGTGCAACTGCAAGAAAACAATTGTCATTCGACCCTGCAATATTCTGCATCCTCACCAGTGTCCTCACTGAACCTTGCCTTGACAGCACTGCACTGCTCCTCCATCCCTGTTGTAACACTGCACATACTGTCTCTCTCTTGTGCACTATATAGCGTCACCTCGCCATATGCATCAGCAAACAGCAGTTTCATTTAATCTACTCTTGTAGCTTTGAAGATCATCATAAATCTGAATCACGGCTTTAGCAACAGTATGAGGTTACTGTGTAGTAGTAGTAGTAGTAGTAGTAGTGGTGATGGTGGTAGTAATAGTAGTGGGAATAGTATTTAAGGGTTTATTTCCCTTCTTAGAGTGATGCTGGCCCTGAAATGGCTCCTTTACAATATGTGGTTTGCACACAGGAAGTCAGTGGGAGTGAACTGACCGTCCTCTGACAGAAGCACTTTACAGTCGGCTATTATGGCTGAATCAGAAGGATCAGAGAACAAGCAAGCATATTAACACAACTGCAGCAGCAACAAGATACACATATATATTACAGGGGTTAGACACAATAACAAGAACACCTGATCGGTCTAATACAACTCAGTAATTTAGGAAGAAACATACAATACTTCTAATGTATTTTGTCCATCCTCTGTATGCATCTCTGACACAGTACATACAGTATTATTGAACTGGACTTCTAATTGCGTCCACCCACTTTAGATAAATACTACTCTCATCTAACTGACCACACTAATGACAATGCTGATGTCCTAATCAGCATAGTTTTAATCTAATCTTATTTGTGTCTCATTGTCTCTCCACACTAAAAGACCCTGTAATCAAAATGACGACAGAGACTTACGTCTGTATTCAGATTTGTATATTAGAAATGAGTGGGCATAAACCAATTTGTCCTTTCAGCTCTTCACTATTGTTATTTTCATCTTTCATACAGATTCAAAGCTCTAGTGTGTAGGATTTAGTGACATCTAGTGGTGAACATGCAGATTGCAACCAACTGAACTCACAAAAAAACACAAAAGGCCTTTCTGGAACCAGTATAGTTTGTTGGTTCTGGGCTACTGTACAGAAACATGGTGGTTCAACATGGCAGACTCTGTAGAAGAGGACATGCTCTCTCTGTAGACATATGATGTTCATTCTAAGGTCATGAAAACACTGTTTCTTATTAGCAGGTGATTATACACTAATGAAACCCACTTATGAATATTATATTCCATTTCTGCCAATAAATCTAAAACTTACGCACTGGACCTTTACATAAATGAAACATCTCTTTTATCTAGATTTTATTCCTTCTTAGCTTCTAAATTAAAGTGTTTAGACTAAAACACAGCTGTCATACTAAACAATATTAAATACTTCCAACCGGTTAAATAATTGGGACAAAACAATATTAAATCATGAAAAGGTTGTTAAATATAAGCTTTATAATAATCATGGACTAATTCCGCTTCAAGGATGTTCTGCTTACAAATATCTAAAATGAAAAACCGTCTCAGTGGATGTCTGATTAAAGTGTATTTTATATCTTGTATCTGCGTTCAGTTAAATTTTCTACTAGTTTATCTGTTAAGTAAAAATATGAGCAAAAGCAACCTGCACTTATACTGTTATTTTTCCTTTAAATGTCAAAATTCTGTTATGGGATTTATATAAAAATGACTTTGATCATTGGAGTTAAATTAAAGGTTAAGATTGCACTGTCAAACAGCTATAAGGAGTGCTGTAATAATGCACATACAATACTGTATATTCATTTTATCAACCTGGTTGTTCTTCTGATCCTTTCTTCCACAACCTTTGATGAAATGTGTTATTAGATGACCCTATCTGCATTCATTTAATGATTCACCCATAAGCACCACACATATATGCTGCCCTATTACATAAAAATGCAAAACATAAGCTGGAGAAATGGCATTTGTTACACCATTGCACCAGTGATGGTGACCTATATTTGCTCTGACTTTCAAGAGGCTTTCCATTTCAATGGACGAAAATGAAGACAGCTGGCAAAAAATAAACAAAGACGAGGTTTAGAATTAATCATTTGTGTACCCATACTGTAATTGAGGTCATATGCAAAAGACCTGCCCGACTCCCACTGTAACAGATGAAAGGTAATTTCTAAAATATGTTTTTAATAACATCTCCAAACAGAGCTGTATTGTCAAAACAACAAAGCACACAGAGGAGTGTTTGTTATTTCTAACAGCAAATACAGCAAACCTTTCTGAATACAAAATCGAGTTTAATTTACCCTGCTTGTTTGTTTCCTGTTTCACAGAGCATGACCAAAATGAAAAAGGGAGAAGAAAAATTTAAGAGTGCTTGCCTTTTTGTCTAAACTCATCAAAATCTTTCCTGCAATAGCTTTGCACAACATTAGTGATACAAGACCTTCGGAGACCGTGCATGTGTTGAGTTAAAAAGTGTAAAAGCAATCATAACATCGACCTGAAATGTGCGTCTTCATGTCGATGTGTTTAACAGCAGTGACCATGAAGCAAAACCTGAGTCAACCACAGATGAATCACTGCACCCACCTTACTTATCACTTTCATCACACCCATTACATTATCCATCTCGGCATCCAACACAGCTATCTCACAGTATGTTCAAATACTGTATAGAGCAGATGGCAGATTCAAGTCCAAGGTGAGAGGTCTCCATCAAGTCTCTGTCAGCTGCATATTGCAGCTCTACTATGAAGATGCGGCACACATATCATAAAGCAATATGCCATCATTCAGAACAAAGATCTGCAGTGCACCAATTGTGCATTTCCAAAGACATAAAAGATACTTGGACTGGCCATAAACAGTAATCAAATAGTTCTTCTGGACTGTGCCACATGTGCCATAGATCACTTTGCCAGAGGCCTAAACCATTTACAGTACAGACATGTCAGCGCACAGCACAATTCATACCCACCAGGTGCTTCCTGATAATCATGGGAAATAGATTCACAATTATTAGCATGCAAGGAAACAGAAATTTATTAGATTACTACATTAAACTCAAGCTCAGACAAATTGGCCATGTGGTTAAATGTCTGACTACAGCAGACACTCCAGTATCATCTATAGCAGGCACTGACAGAAGGACAATGTCAAAGATAAGCCACAAAGTGTTCTACATCAACACCAATAAATGGAAGGACATCGCACAGGCAGAAATCTGTTGGGTCAGAGGAGTTTACGAAGCAGCTATTCTTCATGATAAATATGTTTTACCAGGTCGCGCAAGACAAAGGAGAGGCTTAGAACAAAGAAGGAAGATCCGTGTTGATTAACGGTACCCTATCTGTGGTTCCAGGAACATAAAGCACCATTGTGGTGAGGTCAGAGAGAAACTACAGTATTTTTGGACAAGTAAGATAGATTTGGTTGAATGAGTCTGAACTAGAACTGCTTATTTAAGGTTAGGAAAAGATCTGATGGTCACACCTGAATTAAGTTATATCTTGAATACATCAGTCTCTGCAGCTCCGAGCCTCTTGTTTTAGTTCACTGGTTCTCATGTTCCCACTCCCATAACGGAGCTTTCACACCACCGTGCGGCGTTGCCTCCAGTCATTTCAGATAATGCAAGGCAGCAGAGAGGAAGCAGTTTTGATCACGGCTGCAGGGCTATGAAGCAGTTTCCGCCTAAGTGCACAGATTTTAGTCTGGTGCCAAAAGTAACCGCTTAGCGGCAATAGACCCTTTTGGTGAGAAGCTTGGCTTTTTGGGAGAACGCTCAGTCATTCAGGCAAGAAGTTATCAGGATGGTTGCCGCACGCCAGGTGCAAGACTACCTTAAGTCCAGGTGCAGTCAGATCAGCAAACATGCTCGGATCATGCATGTATTGAGATTAAGATTCTTTCCCATGAAAATTTAATCATGGAGAAAGTCAAGCATTTACAATTTAGCCTAGGAGTTGTTGGAGACCTGTGAACACCTTTATTTTACTGGCTCTGTGATGTACCCATGCTGATGTTTCTCCACGGGACCTCTTGCGTTTTTTTTATGTGCTACTACAATTGACAAATAGGATATGTAAATTGTTTCCTTTCTGTATATTGTGATTGTTAGCCTGCACAGGGTGTTTTACCAAATGATCTATGCTGTTCCTGTGTCTGACTTCCTTCCTGTCTACTCTGTGCTGCTTGATGTGACTAGTTGCAGCTTTAGTCAAAAATCTCTCTCTCTCTCTCTCTCTCTCTCTCTCTCTCTCTCTCAAAAAGTTGCGTCTAGGACGCTTCTGAAACACGCTGCAGCCCCATGCATTGTCTAGAATAGCCACAATCAGCTCACTGTGTCGCAACTGTGCCTGGTGGAATCAAGCAGTTACATCAGATAAGGTGTCTGTTAACACATTAGCTACACCAAAACAATTAGCTGTTAGCTGAGCTGCCCCCGTTGTTCTAAAATTGCTTACTGCCGCTTTAAATGTCTCTAATAACACTGACATCCGGAATGATTGGCGTCAAAGTCAGGCGCCCTCAGCTCACCTTCCTTTCGTTACATGAATCTCCCATCTGCATTTGTACGAAATGTTGCAGGTGAATATACATAAATCACTAATTAGTTCCATACATATGTATACACTAATTATTTGCATATAAATATCATTTTTGGAGGAGGACCACCAGACTCTTTGAGCGACTGCCAAATGTGTATGTGTGGGGGGAACAGGGGTGGGGTTGGGCTGATATAGATTGATATAGATTGCAGATTTGCTTCCTTGTTCTTTATCTGCGTCTGCCAAATGCCTATGCCATTCAATATGGCTGGTCGCATCACAGACTACTAGTGTTTCCACAGTGATGAGGCACACATTTATACAGCCCAGATGGCTTGGCAGATCTTTTTTTTTATTAATTCTTTCTTTTTTTCAATGTGAGAAACATTTTTTTTTCTTTTATTGCAGTAGACCCCATCTGAGTAACTGAGGGTGCAATCCAGTGGATCTAACTGATGGGATCACAGAGCAAAGACAAACCCTGAAACCACAAAAGATCCTGGGCCATGCAAGCCAGTCTGAGGTTGTGCTCAAACTCATCCATCACTAGTGTCACACTCAGCCATACATGGCAACCTTGAACGAGAGAGAGAGAAAGCTAGGCAGAGATAGAGAGTGTGAGAGAGAGAGAGAGAGAGAGAGAGAGAGAGAGAGCGAGAGATAAATAGATAGATATGGAAAGAGAGGCTTGGTCTCAGCTGGACTCCCCTGAGGAAAGGCTGTGGCCTGGATGATTATACAGCTACAGATGATGTCAGTGGAGGATCCCTGCCACCGAGAGAACACAAACACACAAGGCCACAGGAGAACATGTTTTTAGAAGGGGGGGGGGCATCTGTCTTACCGTGCTACCATCGTGTTTAGGAATAACACAATAAACATTCGTGATTTTCATCCTGTCCTTGGGACCACACACCAAATATCAATGAATGTTTACAATCATGTGTATAAAAACCTCAGCTAAAAATAGCACAATACAAAAGGGCAGCAGTAGAAGGCTCTCAGTTATTTACAACAACAACAAAAAAAAAATCCACATACAAATGCTGCAATTAAGCAACAGTATGTTGTAACTAAAAACCGTTTATCTATGCCAGATTTGCAACTGGCCTGTCATTACTCATGTTGAGTACAGAGCAGTAAGGAAAACACCTGAAACAACACGCTCGTTCTGCAATAAAGATCAGATGGACAAATTATGCAAATAAATAACATTAATTGTCAAACACAGCCATCTTCATACTCAATCATCTCTGAAAGAATTCCACGTGCACAAGGGAGAAGAAAAAAACCTTCAACAATTAAACACAAAGGAATCCATTTAAGGAAATGTAGTGACATCTGCAGATTTATGCAAATGAGACTTCACATACGCTCTGTACATTTGTTAACTTGCACTTGCCTTAGGCTGCAGACAGATCTGCTCCACACACATGAAAGAAGGGGGGTGGAGGGAGGGAAGAGAGAGTGCAGCCCACTGCTCAGCACTCAGCACACGGAGGAGCTGCAGCCTGGTGATGCCTGCTGCAGCCCTCCTGCAGCTACAGTACAGCCGAGTGCTGGGAATCATTGATCTGTTCTTCCTCCTCATAGAACAATAGGGGAAGCACGGCTCCTTATTAACCACATGGGTCGAGAGCAAAGGGTGGCCGCTACTCCATTGCCACATATGTAGCTGCACATGTTTAATTTTAACATCATCATAAAGCACAAAGAGTTGGAAATAACTGCCAGCATTAGTGGCTTGAATAAACGACTTGAATGAGAATATTCTTGTTGAGAGCATGTGAACTCATTTGACTCCTGACGTGATAGTTTCTCTTTAATTGTTTCACACCAAAGAGCATTAGTAGCATTTAATTAAATAGAGCTACATGCTGAAATTGATATGTAATCTTTGCAAAGACATTTCATCCAGCGTCTCACTCGTCTTTGTTGTTGTAAGCAGTGATCAAAATACAAGGTGCAAACGAGCAAGCTCCACATTCAGACTAATGTTTTGATTTGCTGTAATTCAAGTCACACAGTGCGGAGGCATAATCAGGTACTCTCACCCTCATGTCAATCACAATGCTCCCCTAAATTATTCATGGCTCTATATTTTATTTATGACTATATTTTCCCATGCCACCTGAAAGTTCGCAAAAGCCAGTTTGCTGGCAGAAACAGAGCTGCCAAAGCATTTCATAGAGACAGGGCTGCTTTCATCTCTCACACAGGCTGGGAAAGCTGTGGGATGTGGGGTTCATATTCTGCAGACAAGCCTTATCATTTATATATAGCCAGTATCATGTTGAGATCTTGAATCATTTTTTTATATGCAAAACATTCGCACTGTTATCTGAGGAAAATTCGGGAAGTAGGCCAACTCTGCATGTGATTAAAGTATATGGCGAATCAGAGTGATATAAAAAATAAAGTGACACAAAATACTTGCTGTGAGAAATCTACGTGAATTGTTATCCAGGATACACACACCTACTTTAAGGGGTGTTAATCAAGTTCATATGATTCTGACCAAAGTCTAATTAATCAAGATTGTAAAGTTGTGAAATCTGTGATAGTTTCTGTGAACATTAATCAACATTGTGTTATGTTAATTTACACCTATAGATCATGGATACATTCTTAATGGGAAGGTGTGTTCCTGCTTTACTCTGTAAAATGTGACTCATTTATATATTAGCTTAACATATTTATTTTGGAACATTTACTTCTAATTTAGCATTGTGTCACGATGTGGAAATATTATGCTGAGATCTTTTTATAGCAGCATTGGTGCTGAATTCATTTTCTTCTCTTTAATTACTTTTTGGAGAAGTATCGCAATTTTTATTAAATGTCTTTTTCTTGATTAGGGAGCCTTTAAGAGTTTAAAGACATTTGGTTAAACTGTGCTGAAACGACTGAAGATGAAACACCTGCACACTTATCTCTATTGTACAAATGTATTATTTTTATTATGTCGATGATTATTTAGGGTCTTTTTATACATTTATTTTTCAATAGCGACAGCTGAAGACAGACAGAAAATTGTGGAGAGAGGGGGTATAACATGCAGCAAAGGGCTCTGGTTGGAGTCAAACCCATGCTGCTGTGGTAAGGACTCAGATTTGGTACATGGGGATGCATGCTCGACCAGGTGAGCTATCAGGGCACCCTTAGAACAGTTAACTTTAAAGCCCCTTAAAAAATTGATCTGAAAAAAAATGTAATGGATCAATTAATATTAATTTTCCACTGAGCCTGGCCCACTTCAAAACAGAGAGAAGAACAGAGAGAAAACTAGACATACAGAAATCTCTCAAGAGCAATAAACAAAACCGTTCGAACTTTGTCTAAAAACTGTGTTTGGACCCTTTCACTCACAGGAGGAAGCTAACTGAGAAAATAGGCTTTCAATACCTTTAAAGAAGAAAAGCAGCATTTCAAGATAAAGTCTATCTTGTAAATTATTAGAAGCCTAGGGTGCAATTTAAATAAACTGACATAACCTTAGCAATGTTATCTTAATGATTATTCCATCATTTTACTTCTTGAAACAGTAACTACTTGTTCCTTAATACAAGTATATAATCTGTACTGATTGTAGAATTTTTGCAAATAAAAGAAATAACATCACCTCAGATATTGGTGTCTGTGCTCTGTCTAATGCGTTTCATGGCATACCATGCGCTGACTCTCATTAAGGCAAAAAAAAAAAAAAGTCTTTTTTTTCCCTAACACTTAATTAAATGGCAACAGACAAAAGATTCCAAATAGGTGTCATGGCAACATCTCAAGAGAGCACAATCCTGAACCGTGAAAGCCCAGAGCTCAGCCAGGAAGGAGCCAAAGACACAAAAAGAGTCACATCAAAAGCCTCTAAATTGGAACCGTGAACCCTGCTGAGACGCACAAAGCTGCTCTGTAATCTAAAAGGTTGATATTAGTTCACACAACAAGCCGACTGTATACTTCATTGATGCTTTGGATTTTAATTCAGCATTTGGGAAGAGAGACGACAAATAAAACGGGTACAGTGACAACTGATGAAAAATGAGTGCAGAGAGAACCTGTGGTAGTTTTGTAAGAGCATCAAAAAGACACCTTTATCTGCCTGTTAGCTTGTTGTTGCACCTAAATTAATTGGTAAAATTCCAAAAACCCATGAAAGATTTAATGTTTTATTCAAAACTAGACAAAACAAAATGTACAGTAGAAGAAAATCTGCTTATTTTAGTAAAATATGGACACCTTTAGTGACTGTAGTGACTAATAATGCCATTTGTGTGCAGAGATATAATAATTATGAATGAGCTATCCACATATTTGCTCTTTTACTTTTTATACTGTAATTCCTACAGTATGGTTTATTATTTTTCATTTTCAGTGTATTGTTGTAGCCTGTCGTGGAGGGAAGGAGGGCTGGCTTTCACAAAGGGCAGAAATATTCTGTCTGTACTGAGTTCTTTTCTGTATGTTGGACACTTTTTAGTGCATAACTTGGAATATACAAAAAGAGAAATACACTTATCTTATCCGGGTGATAAGATGTCAAGCCAGGTGTAAAACAACCCACTAGGTTTGTTAGAGAACAATGACAATTGCAACTCCTCTGGCTTAATGTAGGTGGCTGCTACACATTGATGGCGGTTGAAATGAGTTTCCTCCCTTCATGTGAAGCACCTTGACTGTCTAAATAAAGTGCTACATAAATATAATACATCATTATTATTACTAAAAGTATTAAAGCTAGTCTTCCTTTGCAAGCTGACCTTTGACCTGACTCTGTAAATCTTCAGATCAAGCTCACTAAACCGTGAAATCTTCTTGTTTCCACATTAAAAGTAATTTATCTGTGCATGTGAACCTTTGTGTACAGACAATTCACCCACACCAGCCTCCTGCAGTGAGACACTCCTTAGTGCTGTTAAGCCATAACACCTTTCCTGTGAATCTTTAATGGTCCGCATACACTGTTATCAAGCTTTAGCCATCTGTGCTACAGTATGTAATAGCAGCATGACTGAATCACTTATTCAAATAAGCCAACTTAATGATACTGCTTTTCACAAGTAAATACATCTACTTAATGTTTCAGTGTCCTTTAACTCAGTGCCACGTGTACTAATTAAATTCTGCTCCTCTGAGGACCGGGTGCTGATAGATTGAGGAGACAGATGGATTGAGGAGGAAAAAATACACAGTCACAAGAAAAGAGCACCCCCCTCCCTCTGCCATTCCCCAGAGACACAAACACACATCGCACACCCTCCCCATCCTCACTTTTCAGATCTCAATCACAAAGATGGAAATGGTTGTGTGATTGTGTGTGCATGGTCGCGTGTTTCATGCAGAGTGCATGCTTCAGCACATAACGATGGACTGTTGGTGCTGCCTGACAAAAGAGGCTGGCAGAGGAACTGTAAAGAAGGCAGGGGAGGATAATGATGCTGCTGCTGCTGCTGCTGCTGCTGCTGCTGCCATATTTAGGCCTGATACATAAAATAAAATTAATATATGGCTTCTTAGGCAAAAAAAAACAAATCAATCAGTCTTGCCTTGGAAAAATGTCAAGGGCTGTGATTTCCCCATTTTTGTAGGACTGATTAATTTACAGAAAACTATAAATATCAAGCACATAAGACAAAATACTCTAGAAAGATTCTCTTCTCTTTTCATCATTTCGATATCAGAGGCATCTCTCTGGTATAATCCAGTGAGAATAGCGCAGCTGTCTGTATTGACTAAACACTGTTGTCTGCATCAACATCACATCATATCTTGTTATCAGAGGGTCTTTTGTGGCAGCGTAGCAACAGTTGTGCGAGCTTTGAACCATCTATCTCGCAGGCATGAATTCAATATGTTAATGTGTTGTGAAGATTGGCAGTACGATATTTCAGACAAGCAAGAGGGAGATGTGGTCTTACCTTTAGCAAAATATATTACACTGCAGCGACCTGCCTCTGTTCTGTGAAGAAAAGAGAAGAGAAATATGAATTAAATGCACTCTGCCACCGGTGTAATATCATTTCTAGACTTACAAGAGATGCAAAAGGTGACTTTAAATTGTGTTTTGTGCCGTTTGTTGTTCGAGCTAACACAAGTTGCCATAACAAGAAGAGCACAAAGCTTTTAATTTGTAATGCACATCACAGCACAGGTTTGTCAGGGAAACTTTGCAGTTTTAACACTGATGTATAATAATTGACAGAGCTTTATCTAAACCTCTTTGTGAGCCACTCTTTCCTTTTATAGCTGGAGGGGTGGAGGAGGAGGAAGGGGAGGAGGAGGAGGAGGAGGAGGAGGAGGGGGGTATCCCCCGGGGGAGGCAGGAGGGGAACAGACTCTCTGCCTCCTCTGCCTGATCTGCAGGGAACCAGACTCTCTCTTCTCCCTGTGGTCTGCATGAGAGCCTCTCAGCCAGTTGGCCATATACCAGTCAGCTGGCTCCTAGTATGGTAGCCCTGTATGACACACATGTGCGCCCTCAAAAAGAAAATACTACACAAAACGAAGAGGAGCTCTAACACGCACACATACAGTAGAGTGTGGTGGTGAACCTTTTGTGCACAAAGTGTTTGAATACTCTACAGGAGGAACAAAGAAAACGTGGTCTAGAATCAATAATACCATTCTCAAATTTGGAGTGACGGTGTAGTTGCAGCAGATGTCCCAAGCAGAGTGACTACTGAGGTGTGATGTCCAGAAAGAGTTTGACAAATGGACCATTCAGGGATGGATCCCAACATATTGAGGCAACAAAACAGCAGGCAAACATATGAAATGTCCAGATAATGTGTGCAACACAGAACACACGTGATAAATAAAGATAACAGGCCTGTATTTCTCCTTCTCATCAATATGAATGTGTTTAAAATACAGGCCTATCATATTAAGATTGCTCATACTCACCATTCATTTCGCTACTATCATCCAGCCAGTGAATGACGCCCCTCTCTCTCTCTCTCTCTCTCTCAATGGACTTCTCTCTATTTTCTCCCTAAACCATGTCACGGTTTTCCTCTGCGGAAATCCTCCACCTGCTGTGAGATCATTTAAAAAAAAAAAAAACCGGTACCGGATTCCCCCGAACAGTACAGGACTATAACCGGCACTATTTGTCGCGTATAAAGAGTGCTTTAACAAGCTCTCCTTCCGGCTGCTCAGGGAACAATGGTGCAGCATCAGACTGACAGCTCCACGGACAACGTGACTTACTCTGTCCAATCGTGGTTTTATAAACCAGGAATCAGCCGCAGAGCTGCTGCTGCTCTGCCCACTGTGTGTGATCATGTGCGCTGACTGCTGCCAAAGGAGGTGGGCTTAATTATGACTTTGGAACATATTTATGGGGATTTATAGTGTTTAACAGGCAGCAATGAATTTGAAATGATTTGTTTATGGAGATTCTTGGTCATTCGTGTGAAAGGGGGGGGTGTAAAAGTGAGTCACAGGCTTGATTTGCTGCTTCATTCTTGACTAAAAACAGAAAATACAGTTGATTTTGACTTCTATATGGGCCTATCTTTTAATGTGTTATAAAAAAAAATGTTTCTCTTGGCTCTAAGTTATTTTAGAAACGTTGTACCACAGCTGCAACATTTGTATAACATCCTTCTTATATGTATTCTATTACTATGGCCTCTCTAATAGTTATGGTTCCCAAACAAGCCACACGTGGTAATGAAAGTGATGAAGTTGAGAGGCTTGTAAAAAGAAACAGCTGCCTTGGCAAACACCCATATCCTTACTACATCAGATTTAATTAGTCCCTGCTGGGTTATGTATTAGATCAGTCAAATGTAAAGGGTCTCTGCAAGGTTAGAGTAAAATGCAGCACGAAAGCTTTGTTTATTTTTTATGTCTGTTCAGTGAGAATAAATATCAAGTCCTCAACACATGACTTTTCAGGGTCGAGGGTAAGATAAATCAATGAAGCACACCGCCATCTTGTGGCCATAGTGTTAAACTACGTGAGTTCTGCAGGCCTCAAAAATCTCTTGTCATGTTCGTCTCCAAACAGAGCCAGAAGTGTGGGTGGGTGGGTGGTGCATGGATGGTTCTGAGTCTGCTGAGATTAAGAGGTGTTATATTCTACCTTCATGTGCAGTATGATTCATTTTAGTTTGCTTGTACTGGACATGAAGGGAAAATGAATGTTGCATTTGGAAAAAAAAAACAGAATTATAGTTCTTAAAACTTTATTTAGCAAGAGAAAGCAGCATATATATCCATCCACGTTTTATAGCAGTTTATCCTCATCAGGGTTGCAGGGGGCTGGAGGCAATCCAGGGGCGGGGCGTACCCTGAACAAGTCTCCAGTTCACCACAGGGCTGACACACATAGACAAACACCTACAGGTAATTTAGAGTTAACCTATAAACCTGCATGTTTTTGGACTGTAGGAGGAAGCCAGAGTACCCAGAGAGAACCCACACAGAGGAGAACTTAAAGACTCCTCAATGAAAGGCCCCACCGAAGGTTAGAACCAGGAACCTTCTTGCTGTGAAGGGACAGTGCTAATCACTGCACCACCAGAAGCACATATATCATTTCCCATAAATGCTTCATAGGTCTTTTTCACAGCAGACATTTTGACTTGACTGATTTTGTAAATGTTACTATTAGCATGAATTCTTTTCTAATTAGGTGCCCCAGTTAGCCATGACAGTGTGACAGTGAGCCAGCATGCAGCATGAAACTGAAGACGCTAAATGTAATTTAGCCATCATTAATTTGTCAAAATGTCTTCAGGTAAAATGGGCTATTGTCACTTGTATTCGCACATGAAGGTGCCCAGTGCAAACATAATTATCTGCTGATCTCAGAGGTGCAATATAGTGTCTTGTTACTGTATCCGGTTAGGTATCACATGTTCACAAATGGCTGAATGACTTGACACTGATGTTACAGTGCGTGGGGTTGAACAGGGTGCCTGTGCTTCTCAAGAGAGAGCAGTAGGTGATGCTAAAGAGCTCATTCTTAGAAACATTTTTGCAGTTATACCTCACACAATTTCAGTCCAACCACACGCTCTTTATGTGGGAATACACAAAGACAAGCTAAAGAAAGAAAACTGTGTCAGTGATGCAGAGATACAGCTGCCCTCTGAAACAGGGCAATCACATTAAGTTGAAACAGAGACAGGTTGTTTGTGTTACTAATTTCAAGGACTACATGAAGTGTTTAACAAGGTGGAGTTCAAACACACAATCCTCTCTTCCATGGGAAACTGGATTATTCTTAAAGGGAACAAGGCAGCACTTGTAGCATAAAATAAAAGTTATCAAAGACAGCAGGTTTAGCATTCAATGGGATTAATCAAAAACACCTTACACATGGTACACGGTATTCAAATAAAAACAACTATAAAAACACAGATGTTAGTGAAGTATTTACATATAATGAATTAGCAGAAGCTGCTGGTTTTAAACCAATCAAATATTGTGTTATGACTGAAGCTAAAAGTCTAGTCAATACATGGACTATTCATTTAGTTTGACAACATTGCTGCATGGCGTACTGGATGTTGAACCAGTACATGTGATTGCCTTTCTTCTTGTCTGGCGCCAGCTAACTACTCACGTCGAATTAAAGAATTGTTCTAATTATCATAAATTATTTAAGAGTGCGTAGAAAATAAACCGAGCTCAGAGGGACCACATACTTACAAAGCTATTAGAGCTACACAAAAAGCTGCACAATTAGTTCTGAAGTATTAGCCTTTATTGCATTACAGGATGAAAAAAAACTAAGTCACTACTGTCAGTAAATTGGATTCTGAGATTTGACAGTGCACCAACTGTTGTGTCATTAAGTGCCTTCATCTCAAGATCCAGATGTATTTTAATGCTTTTATATTCCCAAATGCTATTTAATTTCAACGTGACACTGTGTTGGTATCCTCATTAGTGTTAATGAGACTTTGGTCTTCCCCGTGTAGTCTGTTGCGTTAGCACGCGTAAAAAAGAAAAAAAAAGAGACATAACTAATAATGAAAAATGTGTGTATACGTCTCACACGAGGTCAAGTACAGGAACATGTTTCCACTGACTGCTTCCCTCTTGTTATGTTATTGAAAAGTCCAGGTTTACTGTGAAGGAAAGTGTTCTGTTGTCTCCTATCAGTGTAACCTGATGGCTGTGGATGCATGAAAGGCCGGATTATATGTGATACTCTTTCTGGCCTTTCTGAATTATGCATTCCTCTCAGGTTAACAGTGGATATCCGGTGTCCTTCATTCAACACTTCACAGTGGACAGATCCAGCATGAATATTATTTCTTATTTTCCTCTGCAGCAGCAACAACAATCATTTTAGTTTATTTCCAGAAAAAGCTTCTATGTGTCAGTTCAGGGACATTATTTTCATACTGTATTCATATTTTTGTTATGATGTGTGAACATGTGCGTGTTTGTCGGGGTGTTTACATGTGAATGAAAGGCCTGTGCAGTACATCGTCCCAGAATCACTAAGTGTGTCTCTCTTAAGGGAGCTCAGGGGAGCTTTTGTGCGCAATCTGTCAATTCTCTGCCTTTATTGAGCCGCTGATAGAGCCCCCTCAGGCTGCAAAGAAAGTGGAACCCTGTCGAGTGTGGTGACCTGTGTCCTCTCCCTCCTGTAGTCAGAGTACCTGGTGATACAATTGCACCACAATGGAAATTCAATCAAGAGATGGACTGAGGTGAGTAGCAGCCACTCTCCTGTCCCACCCCCGCTGGCCTGCTTATCGATGAATGAATCTAAAGACGAACTTTGAACACATCTGGATAAAAGATACTTCAATATTGGACGGTGGTATGAAGGGAAGAATGCAAACTTCAGTTTGACCAAATGTAAGTATGATTGTTCTACAGTATTTATGGTTGTGCATGTGTGTGTGTGTGTGTGTGTGTCTGTCTGTGTCTGAGAGTGGGAATGCAGTGAAGCTGCATGTAACAGTGTCAGGACAATTTATGGGATGTGTGTGATAACTGCAGTCAAAGCTTTATATAGTAAAACAACCAATACCATGCACTTCAGTGATAGTGATAAATGTTGTTGGGTTTGTTGCTAAGGCATCAGTAACATCATTAATTAGCAGTAAGGTACGTTGGCTTGACAGACCATTCTTTGTTACATTATGCAGTCCTACATTGCAAGAGATGTCAGAGAAATCCACTTGTGGCCATTGCAAAATATGCTATCCGAATGGTATTTTAGTGACAGATGGGCTGACGTCAGAGGCAAAAATGCAACTCTGTGCCTTTTCAGCTTAAAGGAATCAGCACAGAGCAACAAGTCTTTGGTATGTTACGAAAAGGCACCTCGTCATTTCCTCCTGAACAATTACCTTCCGTGCTTTTGCTCTTTTCCAAACGGATCGATCCTCACTAACACTTCACTGAAGAGAGTCACTTTGCATGAAGTCGCTCTCACAGCTGTGGAGACCACTTCACATTAATGGGAGAGTATAAATAAACAGGCATACTGTGGGAATCACTCGCCACTCTCAACCATTAGTAGCAAGCATCCATCACCATGGATACTGATAGATAACCCTAACCCTTGCTCAGTCGGTGGTTGAATTATGTGCAGTTTGAATGTGAATGTCCTCCAAACAAATAAGCACAAGCAGCACAGGCATGTGCTGTAAAATAAACTATGCATTCTCCTTTTAAAGCTACAATAACAAATATAATAACATTTGATGAAATTACTGTGTTTGATGTGTAAGGGGTCACTTGTAGCGATGAATCCTCAGAGAACTCCCAGGCTTATATCACTCCTCAGCCCTCACAATGCTTTAGAACCTTTCAGCTACAGTACTTGTTTTGGTTTTAAGGCCCCACTTTCATCAACCTTGTTTCAAACTGCAGCCACCAGCAGTTTTTAAATAAAATTTTAAAAAAAGAAAGCTATGATAAACCCTCTGGACCCTACTTGCCAAACATCAAAATGTAGACAGGCAAAGTTAGCATCTACTTGGTGAACTCTGGTGGGTGCTCATGGATGGGGAAATTAGCTAAAGAGACCAAAACCGCTCCTGTTCCAGGCTGTAAACATGTTTATTTCTGCTGTGAAATTGAGCCCTTATGGAGATTGACTCACTTCTAGAGCCTGTCTCAAGTGTCTGCTCGAGGAATTACAGTTTTTAGTGCTTCCACATTGGCTTAATTTCCCAGCACCAGAGGTTGCTGCTTGGTGGAGACCAAAAAAGAATTAAAAAAGAGAGTGAAGATTAGCCAGGAACAGGACTGCAAATGAAGGCTGGATGTGTAGGTTTGTCAATATGCTCACCATAGCAACTTGAATGATAATGAAAATGATAATAATATGTCAGTGTTGTTTTAACAGTTTCTGGCCCCAAATGACCAAAAAAAAAAACATTAATGTAGTAGCATACGTGACCAAAAATAATATATTTTTGTGATATTTCCTTAGTCACCAGAGTTTGATGATTAATGTAGGGCTAGTTTGTTAAGTCAGCACTGATGCAGAATCCACTGCCTGCCAAAGCTCGAGTTTGATGAATGTGCTACTGCTAGCGTGATTTCATATAGTATGAGAGGCAGACGCTTCTGATTGGATGCTATTGTTTACACTAATTTTAGACTGTGAGAAGAACAATGGGCCTAATCAGTCCAACATGAATGATTTTAATAGAGGAAGGCAATCTGGCAGAATGCAGAAATGCATGATTAGCAGTGTGTGGGAGCCAATCATGTCATATTCCAGCGCTGTGAACTGATGATGAATTTGAATGACAGAGTATCCATGACAACCGTAACAAATGGGTGTGCGCAAAATAGTAAATCCTCATTTAGTTTGAAATAAACCAGCATGTGAGTGAAATGGGCCATGTAGTGTATTGGCCTCTTGAATTGACATTTTTCAGATCTCTCGGTCCATCTCACAGTATGCCGGCAGTATTTCTTTTACATAAATAATGAGGCCAGAAGAACTGGATGAACATTACACTGTGTGGGGCTTAGAAGCAGTAAATTATTGTTTCAGCAAGCTGGCAGGTCTTTATGCATGTGGCTCATTTGCATTCAGATTCTATTGTAGAAGCAACAGGCATGAGATATTACAATTGATATATGCACAGACTTTCCAGCCCTGCAATAAAAGACATTATTCCGTGTGCCTAAAAACTGCATCTCAATGTGTGGTCAATATTTTGTCGCATGATCAACATTAACCAAAGAGTATTTATGTTTAGGCTTTAGGGTTGATATGTCTCTGTTACCTTGTTATACACTTTCAAAGCAGTTGTCTCATTGCCTTCAGTACAAAATATGCAGGGAAAGAATCCAACCTTTCATGACCCTGAAAAGGATTAATCTGGAAAAGGATTTGAATTAATTGTATTTCAGTACATGCACCCAAATGCTGTAATGTTGTAGTAACTGTATTTTACCACAAGATGGCTGGTAGGTACCCACCAATAACATACTGTATATAAGGAAACAAACAAACTCCTCAAGAGACAGCAGAATCCCCTTCAAGTCACACTACTGTGGCATTTATCAGCCAATGATTGCTCTTCATTGACCCTTGACACGTTGCAAGATAAAAGTGAAGAGCCACTTACCTCTCCTTTATTACTTACCCCAGTCAGAGAGGAGCTCATCTGATGACTTGGAAACTTGGTTGGGACTGCTGCGCTCTTAAAGAGCAGGTTTCCCTAAAGAAACAAACAGCGAGAAGGATGGAATTTAAAATTTAATGATGCAGCGTCCTTACTCTAGATCCCAATAAAACCTGTTCTCAACTTTCTATGAATGTTAAGAAATATATATGGATCATAACTGAAATTACATTGACATGTTTATATAGTGTCAACAGCAATGATGATGAAAAAACACTGTCGATTATCCAAGAAACTTTTTGACCTTTGAGTCCTTGATGAAGACATGCTCTTTGAAATGAGTAAAAACTGTGCAAAAATATACTGTATATGCGCATGGCTTATGTTAGACTGCTTGTTGTCTTAGCTAGCCAACAAAATAACATTAACTGTCTGATTAGCTTACAAAGCACAAACCCCACAAGACCCCTCAGGTCTGTTGGAACAGTTTACTCCAGAACACAATTTTGTTGATCACAGCTGTCATTCATGAAACCCTCACACACATTTTATAGCATTGAAACACTCATTAAAATGTCAGAAAGCATCTTTGAGATTTTTTTTTATGTGTACTTTGATATTTTAGTTCGACTTCTGTCCTCTCTTTTAACGTGGAGGGGGGCAGGCTTTATGAGCTGTACTGCAAGCAGCCACCAGGGGGCGATTGAGCTGTTTTGGCTTTGCTTTTTGGGAGCTGTCATGTCCTCCATCGTTGTTATGGTCATTGGTGCACACCTGGTACACACAGAAATCACTCTGCAATTGTTTGACAAGGATATTTCTGAAGTTCTCTTATGAACGTGGACTGCTTGAATTATTTTACAAGGACATAAAAACTGTCTGTTTAATTGTTGGTCCTGCTGCACACCACAACTGTGAGTGAATAAACATGTTGTGCTTCTAGAACAACACGAATAAAACATTTATTATGACTGCATTGCAGAGTCTATTCTAATCTAATCTGTCATGAGCCCAAACCATTTCAATGGTGATATGCTTCTACTTTAGTTCAAACTAATATGACTTATGATTTAATATGCTTATACCGCAAGACACTCTCACTGCAGCAAAGATTAATTAAGCATGATACATTTGAGCACTTGTGTTTAGTAAACAATTTCATTCAACATAAATCACCTAAATATGGGCAGTCTGGTAATTGATGTGGGGAGACAAATCTGTCTTGTGGGTATCTGTGAGTTTGTCCCAACCACTGCAGAGCATGACCAGAGCCTTTCCACAGTCTACTGGGGACAACTACTCCACATTTATGCCATTATGTCCCTGTTGCTCATTTGTCTAACACAGTTTAATGCTATATTAAATTAGAGTGTCTCATGACCGCCCTATTAATTATTGTGAACTAAAGTGTTGTATGTCAGTTATTAAATTTAACTTTATAGTTACAAATCTCAAATTTATCACAGTTTAATGGCGTGTGCATAGTCTCCGATTTTGGCCTATAGTTTAATATTTTACTACTTAGTGTTTGGAGCTGGTTGGAGTTTGTATTTGGTTCTTTTTAAATGTTTTTTTGACGTGTGTTTCATGTGATATCACTACACTTTTCTAGCATGACCATGGGACAATATACATATATAAACACTATGAATGTAACATTATCTCCATTTGTAGTTATTATATTGTATCCAGTTGTTCAATATAAGGGACATGACTCAATATTTAGTGTACCATGTCAAACAATTTAGACATTTTGATAAAAACCATAAATTGTTCACATGAAATGACACTGGATTTTTTTTGCCACCACATTACAGCACTGCTCAGTAACTCGACAGGTCAGTCAAGACTTATTTCATTCCCAATTCTTAAAGGTTCTATGTATAACATTCAGAAAACTCTTAGCTCATAATGACACATTTAGCTTTTAAGTGAACTGCAGTCAGCGTCCTGCAACATGCACTCACACTTGTGCTCGGTATGAGCAAGCATCATCCTGTGCATGGGCTAAAAGAGACACACGGGAGACTGAACCCTGAAATGAATACTGAATACTCAAAAATAAATTGCAGTCATATTTAGAATAACTGTCTGTAATGTTCCTATTTTTTATTTGGATCATTGGGTCCATTATACTAACTAGTTGGCAGTTTGCAAATCACACCATCAGGGAATGTGTTGTATATCAGGAGACTATGTGATTTCTGATGTTTCACCTTCTAGTTTCTATAATTTCATGTATTGAAAGTCCCTGTGTGTTTTTTTTAAGTCTCTGTTCAAACTAATCAACATTGACTGCTAGTTAGTTGAATTACTATTATTCAAGTCTGTTAACTTACTAGTAGTCTATTAAGTCTTTGATACAGATTTTGTAAAACTCATCAGCTCATGCAAGTATAAAAAGTAATTAGGTTGTATCAAATTGGTAGTCATTAAATTTAATTAATACAAGTGAGTAACAGTATAACTAACACATTTCAATCACAAAAACTACTATTAAAGAGACATCAGAAAGCCTTAGGGAGTGCTTGTGGAGATAACAGCATCAGTTCCCTCTGTAGCTATTTTACTGCCCAACATAAAGCCAAAAACTTTTGCAGAAGTAGGGTGTTGTGTGTCCACTACTGTTGGTTATTTAATATAAGTATGGGTCAGCATACTAAGTCAGAGCATGACTAACAAAATAGGCTTTACCCTGATGGTGAAGTGCAACTGAATATCCGAATATATAACCAAACAAGGGGGTCGAGCTGCTTGGCCTTGCAGCAGCATGTGGCAGAGAAATGTCTAGAATGAAATGGAACAATGGTGTGAAAATAGATTTTTGACTGATGAGTGTGAAAAGGTTGACAGAGTGCAAAAGGAGAAGAATATGAATAGAGCTCAACACTGACTAAGAAAGACAATGTTGTCATCTCTAATAACATAAGAGCGCTTATGTCATGGGGTAGTTAATTCTAAAAATATAAAAGAACATTTTGGTTTAGAAAGTAAAAGGATAAAGAGGTGGTGGACGTGCAATTTTTCTTCTTAGGTACTGCACTGGAGTACAAATTTGAGATACTTTACTTGTGTCTTTTCTTTTCATGCCACTTTCTACTTGTACTCCACCACATTTCAGAATGAAATATTTTTTTGGCAGCTTTAGTAGTTATTTTACAAGTTAAGATTTTTACATACATACAAAGATCTTATAAGGTTTTAGAAATTAAACTGCCCAACACTACAAGCACAGCTGGAATGATTAGTTTGATGGTTCCTGCTTCACAAATGTGAGGATTAACTGTTTTACCTTTTTAATTTATTTAATCATTTAAATATATTTTTTATAATTATGAATTTTGCACTGGGACTTGTACTGTACTTGGACAAAACAAGCAGTTTGACTGTATTTATTTTATTTTTTTCCCTATTTTCAGATTTTTTACAAATCAAATAATCTTAATGTTGTTCTAAAATAGCTGGAAATAAGATCCACCTCATCCAACTACAACAGTAAAAATCCTGCTTTAACATTTAAAACAAGAGTACAATAATCTAATGATATATACAGTATAATAGTCACAGGTGATTTTTCTGCACTGTTGCTTTTAATACTTTGAGTACATTTTATACTTTCATACTTTCATACTTCTTATTTAAAATATTTCTAATGCAGAACTTTTACATCTAACAGAGCTTTTTTACAGTGTGGTATTGGTACTTTTACTGAAGTAAAGGATCTGAATACTTTGGTAAGAGTCACTCTTCTCCAATGTCATTCAGCTTGTTTAAGTTTGACCCGACTAACAAATGGATCTACTTGTATCCTTATGCACGCAGACACGATCTAATTTGTCATTAGGATGCACTTGATGATACAGAGCAGTTGATTATTGACAGTAATGTAGGTCAGCCTTCTTTGAGTCATGGTGCTTAGTCTTTTGTCACTTGAGACAGTTATTTTTAGGTTCTTTTTGAATTTCCGTCGTGTCTTTTGGTGCCGAGATTGGGTGTCAGGCATGACTATGTCATAGGACAAGCAGAGGCTAAATATATGCCCTGTTGCTATGAATGTTGCTGACGTTGTGTGTTTTTCTGCAATTTGATTGTGTCATTGTCTCAGCAGCTTATTGCACATTTATTGTTTACAAATCTGAAAACACGCAGGTGAATTGACAGGAATGGGATATAGGTGACCACTTTTCAGCTCTGTCATCACTCCATGTCGACATTAATACGCCTTGATTGTCATCCCCCTCAGGCAGGATATGTCAGAAATGTATGTCAAGATCTTTGGGGTGCTGTTATCTTTTCCGTCCTTTCTTCAGCCTTGGTGGTTTTACAGAGCCTCACAGATTGTGAAACAAAGTCTTGTGAAATCAGGGTAAAAGTGTTATTTTACAGAAACCTAACACCCTAATTGATGGACAGTGGTGGGTTGAGGCAGTTAAGAACCATGTGCAGTATCTGCCACACTTGCACATCATGATCATAAGAAACACATACCTGCCATTCCATTTTAACGATGTTCCTCCTCTGCTAGAATGACCCAGATTCAAGGAAGTTGTAATATTTGTTTCTGCAGACTTTTTTTTTTTCTCTGTAGAAGTTCGGTTGGGATGTCTGGAGCAGAAGAGCAGATGAGAAGCATCTGCTCTTTAGAGTGTACACATAGTAATGTGCCATTTAAACATCCTAAAGAATAACTCTCCAAAGAAATCAGGATACTTAATTGTTAATGCTTTCCAATCCTCCTTTGGATACCAGGGATATAATTAAGGTGAGGATTGGTTTGTACTCCACTTAGTTCTCCGTCTTGTTTGCTGTGATCTGGTGTCAGTCCTGAGCAAAGAGGCAGGGTGAAGTGATGTTAAATGTTTGCTGGACCTTTGGATGAAAGGTTGAGATTATTACTTTGCATTACTGCTTTTTTAAACCTCATTGTAAATAACTATATTGTCTCAGAAAAGGTAAGGTGGTGAACATGACCAGTGGTTACTGATGGCTTTCTTTAGTTTATGGATAGAGGTCACTGCTTTACAATCCGATTGGCCTGATTCCGCAAACATGTTGAAATATTTAAAACGTCTCAGTGCTCTGCTGTCACATGCTAACCTTCAGCATCGAGGGAAGGAGAGCCAGCCTTTCACTACAAGGCTGTTGTATTGTATCTTTGTGTGCTTTCTCTCTTTTTTTACATGTTAATTGGATGTTGACACCTGATCAAGGTTTTATAAATTTCAAGGAAGTGTCCTATTCAATAATATTTGGTTGCCATGGCAAAGTACTGGTAACACTGCTGATCTGCGAGAAATGAATAGACGTGAAGGAACTTGACACCAAGCCAAGGATCCAACAAAGGGAAGTGATGTAAATATAAATGACTACCAATAATACAAAGCACCATTGTACAAATGATGTCCCTGAGCTCGGTCCTTATGAAACGACAGAATCTGTATCTTGTTTGGAGCACTGAGTATTTGATGATAGGTTCTCCGTCCTATTTTTTATCTTTTGTATTTTTTGTAATGTTTATTTTATTTATTAGCAGTTTATTTTTAACCTGGTATGCATTAGCAATGGGGTGGGAGGTGTCCGAGGGGGGGAAATATCGACATTTCTTTTTTTTAATTTAGCCTTTGTGAAATGTGAATGTGAAATAATCACAACAATTTTCCGAGAACAAGAACTGATTGAAGTGAGTCCAGTACATAGGATATAATTTATATTCCTTTGATGCTGACTGCTCATGGGGGAAAATGGCCTTTTAATCTCATAATGCAGAAGATGAAAGATCTCCTGATATTAGTGTAGGACTTTGCCTTTGCCGTGCAACTGAATGAATGTTTTTAAATGTTTTCAATGAAGTGCTTTTCGGTTAATGGATATTTTCTTCCAAGGGTACTGTCATATTGATTGGCACGCACCCAAAAGGCCCAGCACTGAGCCTCCTGCACCAGTCTGGGAGTCCCCAAAGTAAATTCTGTACAGTTGGAAAACCACAGCGTGTGCGGTGTTGCATATGTGTGTGTGTGTGTGTGTGTGTGTGTGTGTGTGTGTGTGTTTGTGTCGCAGTGTAACTCAAAGCTTTTACTGTGCCTGCCTGCTCCTCACTCCAGTCATGGGGATAGATCAACCACACAGCTTTATTAGCATACATCCAATTACCATCACACTCAAACACCTATGGATGCAAAAAACAAGGACACATACACACACACACGCACACACACACACACACCTACACAAACAGTGTGTGGTGAGCAGAAGCAGGTCCCTCCCCACTGAGCATCTGAAACAAAGTGCTGCCTGCTTTTTGTTCTCAGTAGTGGGAGTGCTGATGGCTGACTGGAGGCTTGAAGAAACAAAGTACCTGTATGTGTGTATGTGTGGGTAGGCAATGCCAGGATGAATTGATGATTTGCTCCTGAGGACAGTTGCTTTTGTGCATCAAAGACCTCAGTCTAATAAATTAGAGTCTGTTTATGTTACAGACAAGCTCTCTTTTCAGTGCTTTTGTTTTTTCTTTCTTTTAATAAATTTGTGAATTTCTCATCTTGTGAGAAATGTTTGGACCCACTGACTAACTAACACAGCAGCATTTAGTGCATGTGGTTTCTGCCGTATGCAGTTTGATGTTTAAATGTGTATTTTTTTTCTCCTGAGCAGTCATCTAAGGTACAGTGCAGTGATGCGTTTTGTACATTCCTCTTTAATTGGCAATTTGGATTATGGTCTTAAACAAGAGTGATTTAAGTGCAGTGTTGTATCTACCTGACGGTACGTCACAGGGGGATATTTATTATGTGCAGTCATCTGATATGTTACCTGATGTGTTATAATCATTAGCCCAAGTAATATTTGATTTTCTAGAAAGAAAATTTCATATATTTTGGACAGTGAGATAGACAATAAAAGGGAATTCAGACGGCTAAATCCACAATGAATACACAAAGAGCCAATTATGCATGAAATGATGAGTACATGAAGGAGGAGAAAGCTGCAATATAAATCAGATACACATGAGCTGCTTCCACGCTGTCCATCAGCATTCTCCGATGAGGCTTTTCTTAAAGGCCGGCTTTGGACAGCTGGGAGTCGGAGATTGGAGCTTTCACATAAAAATCTTCTGTCTTTAGATTCTTATGAAGCACACACACACACACACACAGCTCACACCGGCTCCGTCATGTAGAGTAAGCAATAACAGCTGCAGGTCTCTCAGGACAAATCTGTAAACTCGTGGAGTATTCTGTTCTTTAAGATAACACAACGTGTGTGTGAGTGTGCGATGTGATAACATCTAGGAAAATGTTTTGTTTGATACATGATTTTAAAAGTTTGAAGGAATAGTTTGACATTTTTTATTCGCTTTTTCGAGAAAATCGATACCACTCTCCTGTATAAAAACATTAAGTAGGCCTGCTCTACAGAGATGGACCTTGAAGGTGAATTGCATACAGCATAAACACTTAAAGCCAAGTGTTTATGCTGTATGCTCTAAAATTCAAAAATAGACCTAGCAGCACCTCTAAAACTCACTAATTAGCACATTGTTCCTTTTGTACACAAACAGAACTGTAAAAACAACAGTTTGTTGTTGAGTTTTTTTTTTTTTTTTTGCTTTGACTATTTAGTCTTGGAGTCTTGTTGCCACAGTGAGGTTGCCAAGCAACCGGCAGAGACAATCCACAGAAGAGCTGGATGGATGAATAAACTTGTCAGCAGCTATCTGTATCTATAAAATCAAGGATATTATATATATTATCCACCAGACTCCCTCTAAAACTACAAATGGATGTTTTTATATTGTTATTACAGATTGTAAAACAAGATGTGTTAATTAGTTAGTGTTAAAGGTGCTGTTAGTTTACTGCTGAACAGAGCCCAGCTAGCTGTTTCCATCTGCTTGCAGTCTTTATGCTAAGCTAAGCTAATCACCCCCTTGCTTGAACTACATACTTCTCACACAGAGAGTTTCATCGACCCTGTCATCTAACTCAGAGAAAAGCAACGTTAATGTCAAATTATTCACTTCATACATGATTGCTTCTCACCCTTAAGAGATGATTTGTGTAATTTTTTGTCTCTAGTTTTCTCCATTTTGTGAAATATTTAATCACTTTAACCTTTATGGCATTAGGCAGAGGAGGCCTTGCTTTGTACTGAGCAGTACTGAGCAAAGGCTGACAGTCACTGCAACACATTATTGAAATTACAAAGCTGTTTCTAATGTGGTTGATGTGACATGACTTGATTTAAATACTGCCATTGTGTCGTATAGATACAGCACCTATGGTGGACGTTAATACACGTGCTTTCAGTCATATTTTACATTCAGTTTTTGTGTCTGGTGCTCTGTGTGCTATTCAGTGATTCAGTGATCATGTTGGAAACCACCTTTCTACAGCGGCTAGTGACCCAACACCACACTAAATATATCAGAGACAAACATAGAGTCTGGGGAGCTTTAACTGCCTTCTAAATACTGTAAACTACTTCAGGTCTAAAATGAACATCTTATCTGTGCACAGCAGCACTACAATGTCAAAAATAAGCATGTTGGCAAGACAGTTTGCAAAGATTTTCTATATTCACGCTCCAAGCAACAACACCTGCATTATTTTGTGCGAGTCATAGTGGGAGAGATATGAGATCACAGTGTCAGTTTGAAAGCGAGCAGATAGATATTTTGAAGACAGTTAGGAAAGACGTATTTTGATCCAGAGGAAGAAGGAGCCTCCTGAGGATCTCAGATGCTTTCAGTTCTGTTCTCAGATGCGTCTTTAGCATTTTCTCTCCTACGAGAATCTGATTTCAGCCGGTTAAGTGTTTTCATGTGAAGGCTGAGCTCCTCGCTGCAGGTTCCAAGCAGTATGGTGGCACTGCCTCAATATCAGACTTCATGTATGTAATTTTCCAGAGAAGCACCTTCAGGGGCTTTTATATGAGTAGTGCTGATTAGCAGCAAAGTAGTCTTCATCGCTGTCCTTCTGTTCCCCCCCCTGAGAGCATATACATAAAGATAAAGAAGCATTCATACTATTATTATTATTGTTTGTGCATGGCAGTCAGGAGGTTTCACTCTTGCCAGGGATGTTTGGTTTCTGTTTTACAAGAGTTTTATTATGAATGTGATAAAACACATCACATCTTTATGTGAATCTGTGATTGGTCTGCAGATAATTCTCAGATGAATGCCCTTTTTACACAACCTTTAGAGCACTTTGTGCATTGAAAATATGATTTTTTTTTTTTTTTGAAACTTTTAATTCACTGCTGCTAATTAATTAATGTCTTCATTAAGCATGTAATATCACAAAATGAAGGCTTTAATAAGGTGTTTTCACTTCTGTTTATAGTTAATTCCATGGCCGCCAAAGCACAGTGGAAAAACATCAGATTCGTGCTGATGTTATTTAGCTCAAAACAATGCTTGTACAGCCTCACAGAGCTGCTAGCATGGCCGTAGACTCTTGGTCTGGTTCAGATGACGAAGAAGAAAGGTAACAAGTTTTAAAAAACTTAAATTTTGTTTCATGTCACTTCTCTTCAGTCGTGTGTTTTATTGTACCTCTGGGGACAAACAGAAGAGACTGTCATCTTCAGGCTGTGTAGTTCTTGGTACTGTGTGCCTGGTATAAATTAGGTCATCTAGTGTTTTCTGTGGACCACAGGAGACCTAGCCTGTCAAAGATAATGTTCTTCCTGATAATGAACAAATAGCTTCCTCTCATATTTGGCTTTCTCTCTCTGCAGTAATAGAGTTAGTACCAATCAGCGTCATACACCATTACGTTATTTTCCCCCCTGTACTCTAAAATTGCACCCTTTTCATTCAATTTGTTCAACATTGGAATTTGCTGATTGAAAACACAGAGCCTATGCCCCCCGCCCCTCCTTCATTTCATCTCATAAACCTACAGAAACTAAACTTTCATTTCTGTTAGCTAGCAGACATGCATGTCTCTGATAGGCTGGGTATGTGTGTAGCTCCCTTCAGTACTGCCAGGTGGCCTGCGGTCAAAAGCACAAAGTGATACTTTCTGTGTGCAGCAGAGGCCGCGACACACAGAGCAGCGACTATGTGGAGCTTAAAGAAGCTGCTGCTACTCTATGTGACGCCAGTGTACAGACACTTTGGAGCTGCCTCATACCACTTCTTAAAATACAGCATATCACTGGCTTCTCACACCTGACATCATCTGTTAGGCTTGTTGGGCTTTATGGTAGATCTGCGCTCTTCATCTCACTTCATACATAACACATTACACTCCTCCACTCGATCAAAAGCCACTAATGCAATAAGAAATTAATTTAGTCTGTGTGAAAAGAAATCACAAGAAAGGAGGAGTGCTTGTGTAGCTAGATATCTGCAGTAAAGGCGGTTAATAATTCCAGATTTTGTGTTTATAAGGTATTCAGTTAAATAATAAAAAGAAAAAAGGACAAAATAAAGCCTCTCTTTGCAAGTGTGTAAATCCAGGAATCCTTGTGATTCATAGCTTCATGTCTAATGGCATCTGGCAGAGATGTGGCTCATTGTCATGCACCCCATGGTGCTATCTGCCTGTGGTCCGCATGCAGTGCTCACTTATGTGAGCTACACCAAGTCTCTGCTGGTGTGGAGAGGATCAAGATGAAAACACTGCTGGCAATATTTCAACAGAATTTACAAAAATGGTGAAATATTTGCTGTCGAAGCTACCCAAATTATAGATGAAACCATACAGATGAAAAGCATATAAATATGTAGCAGCAGTTGTGTAGTAGAGAGGTGATAAAACAGGATGAGACGTCCAGCGACTGTCATAATTCACCGTTATTGCAGATTTAATAAGAATTGTTGTTGCCGTAAATTTGTGGTACACATGACAGAGCCGTTAATTAGCAGCGTAGAAATGTGCATTTCTAAGATGACTGATGTACTTTGTAGAACTGTAGAGGCAGACATTTGCATTACAATTAATGCAAGGTGAATATTAGCATGAAGTTATTTGTTTACATTCATTAAACAAAGAAGCATGTGTGGGAAAATTGCAACCATAATTAATTATTACACAGGAAAGTGCAGCTTGATGAAGACTGTTTTGAATGTATAATTAAGCAGCCATCATATTAAGGCACTGATATTTTAGACATTTGTGTTTACATGGCATTGTGTTAGCAGATATGTAGAGCTATAATTAGGGTGTGATGTTATTTCGTTTTCTGATTTTCTTTCTGACATGAAAACCAAATTTGTTTTCAGGCAAACATGTCTGTCAGCCTTTGTGAAAATGACATTTTTAAAGTTTATTCAGAAATCTAATTAAACGTTGTAATGTAAATACAACAGCTAGTTAATAACAAATAGCTCAGAGGCTTCTCCCCTGGGCTGTACTCTTATTTAATCAGGCACCGTGACAAAGAGCTCACAGATATTTACAGCAGCAGACTGGGTGAGTAGTTACAGGAGGAGCGAGGTTTACAAATTCACACCAAACACTTGTGTTGGTTGGCAACAAGCTATTTCTCGGGAAAGAGCAACCAGGGGGTTGGTGCCTTGCTTAAGGGCACATTGAGGAAAGATACTGAGAAAAGCAAACAGCTTTTGTCTCACCCAGTCTGTCTTTATTTATTGTAAATTGTTCTTTTTGTTATTCATTGTAAATTATTCTTTTTTGTTATTCCTTGTCATCCCCAAGCTTGGTCCTATAAAATATTTTCAGTAATGTTCATGCAGTAGTCAAGGACTTGGACGGTGACACATTTTTTTGTTTTGGCTCTGTAGTCTAGTACATTGGACAAGGAAACTAAATAATGACTATGAGCCTACAGTGCCAAATTTAAGATTTGAGTGTGTTATATTTGGTGAACAGTGTTTGTAGCCTTATTATTTTACTGCTGCTCTTTTCAAAACTGTGTTATATTGCAAAAACAGCTTTCCTACCATCCCTACACTAGCCAAAATGTGTAACAGTACAAATGTCTTGGATCATGGACCAGACTGATTGTATATATGGACAAAGTATACATCATAGTAGAGCAACATTTTTGTTGCCGTTGCTATTTTTGGGGGATTTGTTGAAAATAAGACCATACATTGTACTTTGTCTTGCTTCCAACACTGTTTAGGCTTTCTAAACCTTAATTTAGGGCTTGTTGTCCACACATTTACAATTTGTTTGCAACCAAAGGACTTACCACAGCACACAAAACTGTAGAAATACTGATTTATCTATTCATCCTGAAGGAGCTTCAAATAGAGTTGGACTCCTCTGCAGCCGAAGAAGTGGTGAAAAATGCTGTCACTAAAATATTTAGCTCAGTATAATTCCTCAGACTGGACTTTTCTTCTTGGTATTGTGTGTAAGTGTCTGCTAATATGTAAAGGATTATAGTAGCTGATGGAAATCACTTTTTATCTCCTGTGCTGGCAGTGCCCTCCATCTTTCTGTATGTATGCGTGAGAGACAGACAGAGAGAGACAGAGAATTAAATATCTTTCCTCTCACTCTCACTGCTTGGCTTAACTCTGCTATGGATCACTGAGGACAGACATCAATCTGAATAAAACAGGGTCATCATGAAAAGAACATGAGACCTCAAAACACTGACACAAATGTTCTGATCTTTCTTTTTCTTATTGAGGTTTGACAGATAAAAAATGATTGTAACTTTCATTAGGAGTACTCACAACAAACACTCCGGGGAAGAATCACATTAGCTAACATTTTAAATGATCAGCATTTCAATCTGGTGTGGTTTGGCGGGAGCAGGAATCCCAGAGTGTCTCTTTAAAACAGGTGGTCTATGGAAATGCAGGTATGAGTTACACATGCTTCGGATGAACGGGGTTGTGCAGATGCCTGCTAGACATGTCTGGTCTCCAAACACTGGCCCTGCTTCCATGAGATACCAGAGTCAGGCTGGCGCCACCGTCTCCAGCTGAGCCAAACAAGATGAGCTGGCTAGCTCTTCCACACTCTCGAGGTGTCTCTTGTCGTATTTACGGCCCCCTTAACCCTCTTCTCCTCGACAAATAGCATTACATCACTAACCTCATTTCAGACCAACTTCCAAAGCACAGCTCATGGCCAACACATTTCACCACCATTTACTGTCACTTGAATTTGCACCTGCCAGGCATCCACTTTACACTGCTTAGGGATTAACAGAAGCAGTGAATAATGAGATATTCTCATATCTGTTGTGGACTTGTGTGTGCATATTTTGGCATATAATGATAGGCGGTAACAGCTGCTGGAGTATGCAGTGCACTCTGATGGAAGCTGTGATGATGAAACCAGGGTGACCTGATTTATTAGTACACAAGTCTGCAGAGGAGTCACAGGAAGTACTTCCATATGGATTTTCTGGGGACTTGACATAGGAGGCACAGAGAGGCCTCACCCTCTAAAAAAAAAACAACCCCAGGCCCATCTTTTGCAAGTGGGCGGAGGGTCTAAAATAAAATCAGCTGTCACTGTCTGCTCTTTGGACAGAGGTGAAAACATAGTACTGGAGCTGGTCTCCAACACTGACTGGGATTTGCTTTTGGCTTGGAAAGACCCTGCAGGCCGGGGGTGCAGTGGCCTTCGTGTGGGATTTCTACCTGCTGAGCTCATATTTTTATAATTCATCATCCTCCTTACCTGGTAGGTGATGAGCACTCTGAGTGTTGTTTGTCTTTGTGTCGAGTGGAATTTTGTAGAAATATGTGAACGATTTCAGCTTTTTAAATTAGGTTTTTATGCTGATAACTTTGCATGCAGAAAAATGTGACATATTATAAAATCTCTTTTTGATATCTGCAGAGACAAACATGAAAAGCTGGCACTGAATTCTTGACGGTATACTCTAAAATTCATTAACAGTGTCCTCATGCTGAGTGCGCTTCCATTTCTAAATACTGGATACAGAGGCAAAATATAAATCTTATATGTCAGACCTGCAGGAAAACAAACTGTGACTAAAATACTAAATTAACTCTGGAGTTTTAGCTTAAGGAAGGATTAGATTTTTTTTTTAACTAATTCCAAATATATTGAGCTCTGCGCAGTTTGTACCAAGGCAAGCACCTCAAGCTGTCCTCGTCACCAAGCAAGCCGTGAAATGACGAACACGGAAGAGTAATTACAAATCAAGGCACAAACACAAGGTTATCAATGCTGGTTATCTAAAAGCTTTTGGAAAGACAAGCCTTGACCTACCAGCTTTCCTCTATATTTCAAAGAGAAACACGACCCTTCATGGTTAAGTTTAAAATAGGCTTGATTTATTTTTGCAAGTGCATGGCGCCTAGATTACTTCACTTTCTTGTTATTTGAGCTCTTAACCCAACCTAACGTGTCAAGAGATAGCCTTAGACTGTTGACGGATTTTTTTTTGGCAACAAATTTTTTAGTTCCTACCACATAAATTTACAGTCTATGAGTCAAAGATCTTAACTGGAACATGCTGAAGTGTAAAATATTTCTCCGGTGAAGTTTAATTGCTAAAATCAAGTAACTAGAACTGTCTAATATTAAGGATTGTGTAATTCATGCTGCTTTATTGGGCTGATTGGTTTACACAAACATACCCGCCATTCCTCAAAGGATAAAATAGATTATACTAGATTGGTAAGCTGCAAATCAAAAATAGCAAACTAAACATGTCAATGGAAAGAAGCTAATAATATAGTAGCAATAGTCTAAAATGTCCCATTACTGGGTTACAATTTCAGGTTCTAGCCCATGACTCATATTTTTAAAGAGCTTATCACTTTTACCTATCTGTGACCTAAGGAGCTGATTAAAAAATGGTGTGTTTATATCTGATTTGGTCTTTCATCGACTCCGTACTTTATTGAGTTTTTAATACTTTGAGAAATGATGTGCAGTGATTAGATCTGTCTGTTGCGGCCAGAAAGAATATTACAGATGTGAAACATAATTTCTTGTCGCCAGTCTGCCAGCTTTTGCTGACATTATTCTTGATATTACAATGAGTCGGATACACACATGGCTCCATGTAGTGCTAATTCACCACAGAGCAGCTGAGATGAAGATTTTCAATATGCTGCTACTCTTCTGAGTAATGGGTTAGTCTTATGATGCTGTACTTTTTTCCAAACATCAAAACAGCCTGTATTCATATTTCATTTTCTCATTTGCATCAGCACATTTATATCCACAAAAACCGAGGTGTGAATACTTTGAATTCACAAACATAGACAGAAATGTTGTGTCAGCAGCTGGCTGGATGCGGAGTCTGTAGCTGTTAACAGTTGGAAGACTTAATAATCTCATTACTGTCTTTTAAGCTCATTCCAATACCCTGTAGGTTAACAATAACGTTTCTTTGCTTCTGGTCTGTTGGTTGATGCAATTGCTGACATAACACCTAATAAAATCTAATTATACCTCAGATGAAAAGGAATAAGCTTAATGACTATGAAAACCACCACTTGATCTTCTAAACCTGATTTTTTCATTGTTGATGGGAAGTATAGTCGACAGGTAATGCCTTTTCTTGACAAAATATGAGTAATGGCACAGTGAGTTAACGGCACAATCATTTTCATGTAAGTCATGATCCTAAAAGACCATTTAAACCCTTTGGGTACACTGTCCAATCCAATCCAATAAGATCATTGAAAGCAAGATTATTTTGGACAAAAGCATCAGTTCTGCTGGGACTGGCTCTAAATTTTCCACAATCACAATCAGATAAATCTGTATAAACTGTCACTGTGGACTGTCAAATCCTGTAGATCCTGTGAGTAAGTGAATGTCATGAGACAAGTGTACACTTGGTTTAAATTGAAAAGGAAAAAAATGGCTTAAATGTTGTTGTCCTTGTCAATATATGTATAAACTGAATAAATATCACAGCGATTATTTAAAAAATCTAAATGTTTTAGTAACAGGTGCATGCTTCTTTCTAATTTATGATTAATACTTAAATATTGAATAATAACCAGATGAGTCAGGTTATTTGCAATATATTGAAACATATTAAGTCAGGCTTTTATATTTTTAAATAGTAAAAAAAAAGTTCCTTCTCTGTACTTGCAACTAATCTGTCTTTAAAAACAAAAGGACTGCACAAACATAAAGGGATCCATCACCCTTAACGGTGCTTTAATTGCACGTGTTTACACCTCTTGGTATTGTGTGCCCACATACAGTAAGAATCATTTTAACAGTTCTGTTTATTGGCTATTTGTGCTGTAGCTGCTGGCAGCGCAGGTTTTAACCAGGGCAGGACTTCCTGAAAGAAATTGAAACCAGAGGAACCGGATTCACTCTGTGGGCTCAGAGGGTATCCCACTGACCAACTGTGAGGCCATGTACCAGGCAGCTGTCTCCAAGCGAGCAGACAACACCATCCCCAGCGGGGTACTTTAGTTTGTGCATGGACATGTATTGTTTCAAAAGCAACATGTAACTGCCAGAACTGCCTGCCCTGAAAAGAACATTTGTGTAATTAGGATCCAACTGTCTCTGGTCATTGATATTGGTTTGCTTGCTTTCCTGGTGTGTGCTGTATAGCTTAGTCTTTAGCTTCTGCAGAGAATCCAGGCCCGCACAGTAGCTGAGCTGCACTTAGCTGGTATTGTCACCATTAGTGTCGGTGTTGTCATGTAGTATTAGTGGAGGTGGTGGCAGTTTTGCAGCTGGGGAAGGGGGTCAGCAATCTTGCTTATATAGTACATATATAAATAGAGAGGAAACATGAGACTCCCCTCACAGGGCGGAATATAGAGGAAGATTGCAGAGCACTCTCAAAGAGCTCTCACAATTCCTTATGCAAATTTGAAACAATTACATAAACACTATACTATGTGAGTTTGTGTGTTTCCGCAAAGTAACAAAACAAACTACACACGTCATTAGCTGCACAGCGTTGGACAGAGGCTTGCCATGCATGCATACCAGAAAGAATAGCCCTATTAAGCATCAGTTTGATTTCAGGTCATGTAAAACTGGAAGCAGCTAATGATATTTACTGCTTCATTAGGTCATGGAGGAGTCGGACGTCTGCTCCCTGCCTGGGGGAATTGCAAGTGTGAGGAAACAATTTGAGACCCAGGAAACTGCAACCTCACACAATGTAACCCAGTTTCATTTTCATCACAGAACTGTGCAGGTACACACGTAGAACGCAGTATTCGCGTTCATCAGACTAAGAGCATGAAAGAGATGACTGTGGTCACGTGGTGGCAACATTTCTTCTGAGACGAGCATGTTTCTGTTTGCACCCTCACATTTAGCTTTCCATCTGGGTCACTGCATGGGAAGCTTTTCAAGTAGAAGTGAACATTCAGACTGCATATTAACACTTAGGGTCTTATTACATCGTATTGCACCAAGACCAGAGAAAAGTATGTGAAACGTTACAGACATTATCTGACATCTCTAACAGCTTTCATGAAACCCCCCAGGGTGCTTTCACAACACTTAAATTGCAGCTCTACTCAGTTAATAGAAACTTAACAAAGCAATGGAAAAGAATGGCTTATTTTTTTTGTTTTGCTTTGGTACAGTGTGAGTGAACAGCTTGGCAGATTCTTTGTCATCTTGCGTCCATCTGTGATTAGTCATTTAAAACTGCAGTGAGCAATCTGGTCTAGCATCTTCTCTGCATGGTATTCAGTTGTGTGCTATTAAGCTTTGGCTGGTGCAGTAAATTGGAGTGGAGTAAGTCCACATCTGTCGATTTGAGAAAAGGGCGCAATGCTGTGAAATGAAACAGAGAGAGTTATCTGTGTGTATGTGCGTTTGTGTGGCATGAACACATTTGTCACTGTGTTCGGCAACCACTGTCTTCATCTTCACAGGAAATGTCAAACTCAGAGGTGACAGTGTCAAGCAGCAGCAGGCAGGTCGTCCCAGGCAGTCAACAGCTAAATTTCAACCAAGAAATGATGGTACTGACCATTTTTTCTCACTGTGTTGATGAGCTAAACACTTCAGACAATGAGATTTGTATAATTAATGTTTGTTTGGTAGTCCATGACAGTTTGGGCGTTGATTAAAACATCTAATTTAATGGCAAAAATGTGCAGCATTCATATGAAAGTTGGTGCAGTTTTATATCATGAATATCTCCTTATAGGTCTCATACAGCAACAATAACTTGGAATCAAGTTACGAAAACCATCAAAATAAAACAGGTAAGATGTTTAGACGTTTCTATTCACTGACATATACAGTGTCACTGCCTGATAAATTTAAGGCCTGCCTTTATTCGTGTGTCTGTGCTTAGATGAGGAGTTTCCCAGGTACACTACAAAAGAACTGAGGGATCGCTTTGAAAGAACAATAGAAGAGGCTGCTCCACACAAACCAATGAAGGTAAGCCTTTCTCTTCACTTTGGACAAAAGTATTAAAAATGCTGTGAAAGTTTATTTTATTTTGCATATTTCAGACTATATAAGGTCTAATTTAAAATAGTAAATACAGCATATTTACTAAAATTGCAATCCTTAAGATTTTGTATCCAGTGTGGAAATGGTTCCACCGCGATCAACAACACACATTGAATTGCTACTGTTTACAAAATTCAAGCCCCAAATAGTATTAACGACATGGTTTGATTTCATGAAGATCTATAGAATGTAAGATTATTCATTAATCTACAGGCGTTACAACAAGGTGAAATGTAATATACATACAACTATGGAGTAATGTGATGATTTATAGTTATTTATCCACATTTTTGTCCCTTATAAAGATTGAACGTGACATCAATCGCTCTAAGTGGTCCTCAAATGTGACAAAAAACAACACAGTAACTAGTGAGGCATATGAATCTGCATCTGCTACTGAGGCAACAGAAGACACATTGGCTGCAGTGATGGATTATGAGGACTTTCCGCCCCCACCACCTGAGGATTCTGACTATCTTCCACCCCCACCTCCAGACTTACTACAAATGCCATCAGACAGTCAAAATATTCCAGCATGCCATTACTCACCTGAGCCTCCAGAACCAGCAAACTCCTCCAAATGCCCACTCAACAAAGAAGCTTACTTCAAGCAGAGGAGTATGTATGAGCTGAAACGTCTTTACAAGCATATTCATCCTGAGGTTCGTAAGAATATTGAGAAGGAGTACTACAGTGATTACAATGAAACTGAGAACAACCAGTTAGAGAGCCAAGAATACACATATGAGGAAGATGGTGGCAGCCCTGATGACATCAACGATGAAGAGTATGTTGAATGGGAAGAGATTCTTCCCGGGGAGGTGCAGGCGATGCGTTGGATGTTTGAAAATAAGCCGCTGGACAGCATCAAAGATGAACCTGTTGATGAGGACGACGAAAACAACAAAATAACTCAACAGGAAATCATTCTTGGAAAAGATGTGAGACGTACAGCTTGGATGTTTGAGACCAAGCCAATGGATGAGCTGAATACACACAAAATCAGCTCCACAGAATACAAAAACAAATTCAACAAATTTGATAAAGGAGATGTCCGAGCTGCAGCTTGGCTCTTTGAAACCCAGACAATGGACACTCTAAATAAAATGCATAAGGAGGAGGATTTAACAAAAGAGATTGTGTTCACAGAGGAGGATGGAAATGCTACTATTTACATGATTGACAATAAGTACATGGAAAGCCTTGGGCACACTGAGACCATTGACGAGAGCCACCTGCTGAGTCTAAGGTCAGTGTTAGAGGAAATTCATGGTGAAATGAAAACTGTTACAACCACTTTTGACACTCAGTTTAAATGTATCATTATGGGTCAATCAAGCCAAATGCTGGAGATTAAGTCTGTGCGTAAAATTGAAACTGAATTGGAGAACTCCATTGCGTCACGTTGGCTTTTTGACACCCAACCGCTGGACATGACAAACAGAGAACATACATCTTTGAAACTTGTGTGTAGTCTTTCCATGGAGGACAGCAATAAAGGAGACTGGGGCAGGTGGTTGTTTGAGATAAAGACATTAAATTCTCTCAATGAGTGGGAAAGCTCAAAAATGGAGACCCAGGAGGTCAGTGGAGCCGATGTGCGCAAGCACTGCTTAGTGTTTGAAACCCAGCCAATGGATTCTCTGAAGGATGACTCCAATGCAAGACCCCAGTCTATTGAACAAATTATCGGAGGCAATGTTAGATCTGCAAGACACTTTTTTGAAAGCAGCCCTCAAGCAGCGAGGAAGGCTCTCCCTGAGGTCGGGAAACTTCAAAAGGCAACAGTGAATGAAGAAATTAAAGGGGATGTGAGACATCAAAAGTGGCGCTTTGAGAGTCAACCTCTTGAGCACATAAGAGAGGAAAAGAAAAAGGTTACTCGCACTGTGAATGTTGAGGACGACCTCACACAGGAGGATGGCACAAGCTGCAGGGCGGATGTTCGTAAGAACTGCTGGGTATTTGAGACTCAGCCAATGGATACTTTAAAAGATGATTCAAATACTCTGCCCGTGACAAAAGAGGAAATTATTGCAGGTAACGTGAGATCAGCCAGACATTATTTTGAAACGATTCCAACTGAGGAGCTAAAAGAGCTTGCAGAGGTTGGCAAACTGAAAAAAACAGTAGCACTTAATGAGGAGAGGGGTGATGTAAGACATCAGAAATGGCGATTTGAAAGCCAGCCACTCGAGCAGATTAGAGAGGAAAAGAAGGACGTGGTCAGAACGATCGACCTTGAAGAAATTGATAGAGTGGATGTCTCAAATTACAAGCAAATCTTTGAGAGCACAGATTTAAACTGGAGAGATGAATCCCAAAAGATTCTCATAGAGGGTGTGACATCCGGCTCTGTGAGATCAAATAAAAACCTGTTTGAGTCCACTCCACTGTATGCCATGCAAGACAGCTCGGGTCACTTCCATGAGGTGAAAACAGTGCGCCGTGAAGAGGTTGTGAAAGGAGATGTAACAACGTGCAAGTGGATGTTTGAAACACGACCAATTGACCAGTTTGATGAAAGCATTGATAAATACCAAATTATCAAGGGCATATCCAAACAAGAAATAGAGTCTGGTGATGTTAAAACTGCAAAGTGGTTATTTGAAACACAGCCTCTTGATGGCATTAAGTACTTCAGCAATATTGAAGATGAAGAAGTGATGGAGACAAGTAAAAATGTTGAGGTCGTGAAGGGTGACGTGAAAACCTGCAAGTGGTTATTTGAGACCAAACCAATGGACGTCCTGTATGAAAGAGTGGAGTTCAAGGGTGAAAATGAATCTGAAGAAATGCAAAAAGGTGACGTCAAAACTTGTACATGGCTTTTTGAAACGCAAGCACTTGATACTATCCACGATGAGACAGAGACCGTTCTGAAAACATGCACGGTGAATCAAGAGGACATTACAGGAAAAGATGTGAGAACAGCTTGTTTTCTTTTTGAGACAGAGAATATGGAGAACCTCACTGGAGAGGAGACGGGCTCTTTTAAACGTGTCACCGAGATAGACATTGCGTCTGGAGATGTGTCAGGAATGAAGTACATTTTTGAAAACCAAACATGCGATATCATGACTTCAACGTGCGAGGAAGAAATGCAAAAGCTCAGGAGAATTCAGGCTGAGGATATACAAAAAGGAAACGTGGTGAACTGCAAATGGCTCTTTGAAAACCAATCAATAGACACAATACGTGATAGCCAAGAGGAATCTATGAGCAGCCGCACGGTGAATGATGTACAAGGAGGAGATGTAGATAAGGGCCGTTTCATTTTTGAGACCTGCTCCTTAGATAAAATTCAAGAAGCATCTTCTGAAGACACAGAGTTGCTGAAAAGGCAAAAAATTGTCCGCGATGAAGATGAGAAAGGCGATGTGAGAAATTACACCATGATGTTTGAAAATCAGCCCCTTTATGCCATTCAGGACAAAGAGGGCCTTTACCACGAAGTCACCACCGTCACAAGTGAAGAAGTAACACGTGGAGATGTCGTTGGAACCCGGTGGCTGTTTGAAACCAAGCCCCTCGATGCTATCAAGGACACGGATGAGGTCTATATAATTAAATCTGTCACCCAACACGATGTGCAAAAAGGAGATGTCACCTCTGCCAAGTGGAAATTTGAGACGCAACCTCTCGACAGGATTGCTGAAGAAAAGAAGGCTTTAATAAAAACTGTGGATGATATTCAAGGAGGCAACGTCAGGATGAACAAAGATCGTTTTGAGTCTGACGCCCTGTCGCAGGATTCTGTTAGAACGGTTAATGTGAGCGAAATACAAAAGGGCGATGTCAGGACTGCGAAGTGGAGGTTTGAAACCCAGTCCATTGACAAAATAAGAAGCATGAGCTCTGAAAATTTGATTGAAACAGTCAAAAAGGAGGAGGTTGCAAAGGGAGATGTTAAACATTCAGTCTGGCTCTTTGAAGAAAATCCTCTTGACCACATTAAAGAGGTAGATGAGGATGAAGATAATCGAGCCATCACTAAAGAGGAGATTTCCAAAGCAGATGTAAAGACAACAACGTGGCTCTTTGAGACGACACCATTTGACAACTTTAATGAGACAAAAATGGAGAAGACTGAAATCATGGGAAAGAGCATCAAAGGAACTCTTGAGGAACTTTATAGCCAGAAAATGGTGATGTCGAAAGGAGTGCTCATTGAAGCTGATGAAATAGGTGACGTTAGGATGGCTAAATACCAGCTAATGAATAAGGACGCTCCGGAGATTCAGCGAGAGGAAGTCATCAGGGGAGATCTGCAGACTATTATGATGAACCTACTGAACAGACAGGAAAGAAAGGAACGGCAGGTAGTCATAGATTCGGAAGAGAAGGGTAATATCAGTTCAACGGTGCAGCAACTATTCAATCAAGAGAGCAGCAGTATCGAAAAAGAGGAAATATTACGAGGTGACATTCAAGAAGCTATAAACAACCTCTTCAATGCAGATGGGTCGGCAAAACATGGAATACTCATCCAGGAGGATGAGAAAGGAGACGTGCAGATGACAATATATTCCCTCCTCAATAAACAAGATAATGTTAATGTTGATAAAGAGGACATTGTAAGGGGGGATATAAAAGGTGCTCTACAAAGACTATCCGGCTCAGATAAGTCAGATCAGGCAGTGAAGATAAAAGTAGATGCCACTGAGAAAGGAAATGTCAACTTTTACTCCACATGCATCGAATCTGGGTCTCTCGATTATCTTAAACAGCTCCATTTAGAACCTGATGAGACTCCACAAGACACAGCAGAGAAAGAGAAGATTGTCGGAGGCGACATCAAGGGCACAAAACTCAGCCTTTGTCGTAATCAAATGCAAATTGAGCGCACAGTGGAGGATGTTATACCCGGTGATGTTCACAACACGGTGAAGGTTTTCATGTCAGAGCCAACAGTGTCATTGGAAAGAGTCCAAAAGGAGGAGATAGTCAAAGGTGATTTAAGAGCTACTTTGAATTTGTTGTCTGAATCAGCGAATCAGACAGTTGTTGTAGAGAAAGAGGAGGTGGTGAAAGGTAACATACCGAAAGCCCTGCGGTGCCTGGAGAAGGCTCAAACGCGGTACAAGGAGGTGGAGAAGCCAGATATCATACCGGGAAATATCAAAGGGGCTCTAAGATCTCTTGAGAAGTCAGCAACATCCAGAGCTGAAACTGTTGTCGAGGATTTAGTTCCTGGAGATGTGAAGGCCACACTAAAATCTCTGGAGCTGGCAAAGCAAACAGTGAGGGAAGTGGAAAAGGAAGAAATTGTGAGGGGCGATATTCGCATAGCAATGCAAAGTCTGCAAGACGCTTCCAGTGAGAGGATAAAGTGTCAGCAGGGAACAGATGTTCAGGGAGACGTCAGAGGAACAATTCAGCTCTTAATGGAGACCCCACCTTCACCAAAGATGCAGAGGAGCTCCAGCCTTGAGGGTGATGTAAAGGGTGATGTCAAGATGTCAATTAAGTCATTATATGAGACTCAGGAACAAACCCAGCTGGAGAAAGAAGAAGTGATAAAGGGTGATGTCAAGATGTCAATTAAGTCATTATATGAGACTCAGGAACAAACCCAGCTGGAGAAAGAAGAAGTGATAAAGGGTGATGTTAAAGGCACTATTAAATCTTTGTTGGAAACAGCAAAGCGTGAAACTCCCAAAGTCAAACTTGGAGCATACAGGAGAGTTAAAGTCAAGCAGAGCCCTCCAGTTAAAAACCTATCTGCTGATGCACAGAGGAACATACAGAAAATAAAAACAGCTAATTTAGTTGAAACACAAAAAGAAAATCAGTCCGTCTCTAATGAAACTAAAATAGTCACGACAAAGTCAAGTTCCGTGGAGCAGTCGACTCAGCAATCAACAACTGTGGTGGAGCATAAAACGATAACCCAAAACCACGGCATCAAAACATTGAAGACAGAGTTTCGTAATCTGAAGTCAAATCCGAAGGGAATGATAAAAGTAAATAAAACAAAAGTACAAACTAATGTTTACGCCATAAAACCACAAATGCCAGAGCCCGATCTGCCTCTTCCACCTCCACCTCCACCAGTGGCAGATGCTGACCTTCCTCCTCCTCCACCTCCTCCTCCTCCCTCTGTTGATTCTGACATTGATCACCTTCCTCCTCCACCTCCACCACTCACCAGTGAGCAGGACTTCCTCCCACCTCCTCCCTCCCAACAGGAACTGGAGAGCATGCCAGCACAGGCAGTTCATCCTTCACCAGCAAAAGCAAAAAAGATGACGGTTAAGAAAGTGAAAGGTCCGGCTTTGCACCCGGTCCCGAAGTTGGAGCCTAAAGTCGAAATCAATAAAACACAACACGTGGAGGTTAAATCAGAGAAAGTGGTAGAAATGAGCCACAACCAATCGAAAACAACAATGCATTCATCAAAAACGGTTAAATGTGAAATCCCTCCACCACCCGAGTCACCACAGCCACTAAAGAAAGTTTACATCCCTGTTAAATTCACCCCTCCACCTTCTCCTCCTCCGTTCATGAGAGGGCCAATGAGTAAATTTAACACTCCATTAATAAAAGCAGAAGAAAAGTACCGGAAGATAAGGGACGAAAGTACACCCCCAACCACTCCAACACCTACTTTTATACATGACTCAGTGACCGCTGCTCTTGAAATGCTTTCCAACAAAGAAACAGAGCAATCAAATAACAACACATCAGCTGAAAAGGCAGCACTGAACGTTCATTCAGAAACGCGATCATGTGATTTGTTCAAACAACTCACAGATTCAACGATTATATCTTCTGCTAAACCGCAAATTGTCTCTAATGAGACTACTAAGTCTGTCTCCGTTCAAAAAACCTCGTCTGTTAGACAGCAGCAGATACATACGACTACACAGAAAACAGTTTCTGTTTCCTCCAAGCAGTCAGCCTGTCAGTCTGTCATGGCTGAGAAAATCCGGACCTCAGTCACTGAAAAAACAGAAAATAAGACGGCTGATAGAAAGAAAGATTCTAAAAATCAGAAAACAGTGTCCTCCGGCAAATCTGAAGATAAAAAGGAAGATGAAATGCATTCTGATGAAATTCCTATTCAAATATTAAAACCTGAACCTGCTGTCACCAGTAAGGAGACTGAAAAAACAAGCACATCGCAATCTGAGAACAAGAAGACAAAGGATAATGTAGCACCAGAATTACCCAGTGACCTTCGTAATCAGTCTTTAAAAATAGAAAATGCCATGTCAGACAAAAAGGAGTCCAGATCACCACAGCGTGGTAACAAGAAGAAAGCTGATCATTCTCCTACCAAAGTTTCTGATCAGCCAATGCAAACAGAAAAGACAACAGACAATACAAATGGAAAATCAGGCAAAGCAAACCAGAAGGTGAAAAAGAACAATAAGCAAGAAAAGCAAGTAGAGATAAAGACAACCAGTGAGAGCGTTTCACAAGATTTCAAGGTGGAGGTGAAGGAAGTTACCGAGGTGATCAGTGAACCTAAAGAAGTAAAGACAGAGATAAAGCAGGAGATTAAGAGTGTTACTCCCTCTGTTGCTGCTGCTGTCTCTACATCTGTTGTTACTGTTAACATAACTGACAGCCAACCAGAAACTCCAACTCCAGCAAAGAAGAAAAAGAGGTCCAAAAAGTCTAAAGGGGGTGGTCAGACAAGTCAAGGCAAAGATATTTCCACAGAATCAAAGATAGACATTGTAGAAATCAAGACAGCATCAGCTGAAAAATTCCCCCAAATTCAGGAAATAACTCCAGCTGAAATCCACAAAAGCATAAAAGAAGAGCACATTCAAGTCAAGACAGAAGTCATTACCGCAGAAAGCAAAGATGATCAGAATTCCCAGCAACAAAAAGCAGCTCAGAAACATGTGAAGGGATCTCAGAAGAAAGGAATGACAGTCATGCAGCAGAGCGCAGAGGAGCACGCAGAAGAAAGTATGGATGTCCCAATTATAGTGACAGGCGAATCAGAACAAAATGAACTGGTAAAGTCCACCACAGGGAGAACAGAGGTATCTCAGAGGAAAGAGGAGGTGCACGTAATAGTCTCTCACACCACAGAGGTACAAGAAGTTTCAGAAAAGACAGAATCTAAATCTGTAAATACTCGGCGCGATACACTTACAGATTGGCGCAGCAGTCCGGACAGAAAATGTGGACCTGAGGGAGCTGTGGTAGAAGTGGACACTCAAATAAATTATGATATATATTCGCATGTGTGTAAACTAGCGGAGCCTATAGTGATGGATCTAGACGATTTTGAGGCAATGGAGAAGCATGAATGTGAGCAAGGTTCTGAAAAATCTACCTCTGGTGGGGGAACACCAAGAATATCAAAGATCAGTATTGGTTCTGCCAAAGTAGAGCACCAAACAAAGAAAAAGAGCTCCGATAAAAGACGGAAAGAAGAAGTGAGTCAATGCAAGTCTGTTGACCTCCGAGCTCCCTCTCCATCACTGAGGATGCGTTCTCCCTCGCCAACATTCATCACCATTGAGTCCATACGAAGAACTGACTCACCCCAGAGAGTTACTCCGTCACCTACTCTGCTGCACAGGCCGCCCACGCCTCCAACACCGCCGCCACGCAGGTGTGACACCCCAACCTCACGCCTCACTAGAATCACACCTTCTCCAACTTTTGACAGAGCAGAAAATTTGGCACGGCTCAAAGACACGACGGCAAAGCTCTCGCGTGGCGTCACCCCACCACCACTACTTCCCCAACAAATCTCCGAGAAGAAATCGGAGATTGTGGAATCACCTGCATCATTCCATCGGCAAATCAAAATCGAGTCCCAGTTTATGGAGGCCTCGGGGACGTTGATTGCAACAGATAAGCCCAAAAAGAGTTTATCTGGCGAGGCTCGGCAGGCTGATGTAGAAGTAGAACAAACTAATATTTCAGAGGGTCTGAATGCAAATGAAAGTAAGTCTGAGATCCACATGCCTTTGTGTCAAAATGACCCAGATCTTATTGAATCTGAAGAAGAAGAAGAGCCATCATGTGCGTCTGTCAAAGAAAAGAGAGAGTTTTTTGAAGGAGCTCAAAAGGCTGAAATTACTAAGACCTATATGCGAAAGGAGCCCATTGCTATCCCTGAACGACTGGGCCCAGACATGGAAGAGTGTGAGGCGGAAAATAAAAACAAAGAAAAGGATGAGCTTCCCAGGGCAGACTTGTTTAGTCTTCTTAACAAATTTGAATCGCCAGAGGAGAAATCATATTTCAAAAAAGACCTTATCCCACTCACAGATTGGCTTCACAACGACGCTGAAAGCACAGAATGTGACAAAGAGACATCAGACATCCTGGAACAGGAAATACCAACTTTTGACATTCAGGCTATTAAAAATGTTTTTGAACTGAGCGAGCAAAGTTCCTCATTCAGAGAGGAGAAAAAGGATCAGGAGGAGCCTGTGTCAAGCCTGAGTGAAACAACAGTCGACACTTCAAAGCAGGAAGGTCCTCAAGAGACAAAGAGAGGCTCACGGAAGAGCACCCCCCTCCCTCCGCATAAAAATGAGGTGGAAACTGTGCCAGCAGAAGCACCAGCAGTCTCTGAAAGAAAATCAATCACAGAACATTTCTCAAATGTTGATGAATTTGGTAACAAGGTCACTGGGACAAGGACATCTGTCACTGAGCACTTTGAGAGTGTGTCAAGCCAACAGGCTCCTTTTTCCTATGCTGATGCAGTTAAAAGAAAAGCTGCAGCGGTGAGCCGAACGGAAACCTACGATGAAGATGCCACTGAGAAGTTGCTGAGGAATTTCCACAAAACGTGGTCAGAGAGTGAGACTGTTTTCAAGAGCCTCGGCTACACTGTTTCTGAAGAGTCGACGTCACAAGTTGTGTCACATCAGACGAAGACAGTCTCGTCTGGTAAAGACCAAAACAGCATGAAACAGCAGAAACTAATGGCATGGATGGATGCAGCGTTTTACTGCATTGTGTATTCTTTTCTGTAAAACTGAAAGTGTTGTTCTAGTTTAGTTTGTTAGCAACAACACTTACTAATCAGTGGTAGGGGAGTAGGGGAATATCATTCATTTTTCAGGTGCTTGTTCTTAAACCAAATTATTGGATGAATTTGACCTGTGAAGTGCACTTGAGGAAGCATGAAGGGCTCCGTTCAGTAGTGTTTGAGATATTTCAGTGATGGACTCAGCACACGGTGAATAAAAAGTCAAATTAACTCACTCTATTCTCTGAGCAGTGTTAATAATAAAAATTTAGCATCTTTGAGTTTGAATGTCAGACCAAGTGACATTGGGAACAGCAGCTTGGCAAAATAATCTTTATTATTAAAGATCTATTATTTTACTAGTTACTAGCCTTTCCTGAGGCTTTTTAACAACATGTCATGGCCTCCATCAGTCAATGGAGTTTGCTGAGTTGTCATGAGGTTGTTTAAAGATGGTCTGGAGGCCATTTACATTCAACAACACCCAACATTTAACAGAGACAATGGTTATGAACTTCCTTTTTAATTTAATTGAAAGGTCTAGAAAAATAATGCAGACTTTGAATGAAATTAATTAGAGGAACTTTTTGTACATTGTAAATATGATGTCATTCTAAACATAATTGGTCTAATTGGTCATAATAAGCACTATGGCCGTACTGTATTATGAAGAGGCCATCCATTAGCTAACCAGAATAAAGCCAGGATATAATGTACCTTTCAAAGAGGAAAATTACAGGATACGCTGGCTGAGGGCTTGTACTGAACTGGATGACATCTTCTTTGTAGAGTTAACAAACATTGCCAAAGTGCAATTGAAAGATGCATGGATATCTGTGCATGCATTTATGCAGTTAGATGAGAGGATACAATTAAAGTAAAAAGGAGGAATGAGGACAGACCATTGTCATGTTTTGTTTCATAACATAAATAAGCATGTTTTTGAGCACAATCTTTAATTATATGTCGGTGTACTAACAAGATTAACCATAATAAAAAATGAAAGCAAAGCCATAGTTGTTGCATTGTGAGGTAGCCTTAAGGCCATGCTCTTCACCTCAGAAAAATTAGGTAATAATAAATCTAATAATTTGCATTTTATCTTTTTCAAACAGGCTCCAGTTCCGAAGTCGGAGCTCTGCACGGTATGTCGGAGGAGAGCTTATCCAATGGATGCTGTGATAGTAGACAGAAAAAAGTACCATAAATCCTGTTTCTGCTGCGAGCACTGCAGAAATAAATTAAGGTAAATATGTCTTTTATTGAAATAAATGGTATAACTCACTAATTTTGATGTGGTGCACCTCTAAAATTAGGAACTTTCTTATCTCTTGCAGCCTCGGAAATTACGTCTCTCTCCATGGACATTTCTACTGTCTTCCCCATTACAAACAACTCCTCAAGTCCAAAGGGAGCTACGATAATGGACTTGGGCAGAAACCTCCTGCAGGAAGTGGTGGACCTATCCCCTCAGATGAGAAACTTGAATATAGATATTCCATGAGCAGCCTAAGTTCAGAAAAACCACACTCCAACAAAATATCTGTAGTTTGGCCCCCACAGGCCGATCCCCCAAAGAAAGCCTTTAAAATAGAGGAAGACATTCAGCTAACTAAACCACAGTGGCCCCCTCCAGACAACTCCCCGACGTTACCCACCAAACACCAACACAGAAAGGCTGTTCCCAGAAGTGTCCTTTGAAATAAAGTCACCCAACCCCACAGTTTAGTCAACAAAAAAAAAACGAACGAGAAGAAGCACAAGAGAATGAATAGTACAATGAGAAACTAGAAAGAACTGTTGGTAGAGTAAAGGAAGTGTTTGGACGAAGGTCATGCAGTTAAGTGATTTAAAAGGGAACGTGAAAAGTAAGGATATGAAAGGAAACTTGTCGTGTATATACTTGTAAATGGTGTGCAAGTGGAAAAGCAGGTTGTAACTAATTAACTTTAAGTAAAGTAAGTAAGTAGGAACTAGAAAGATAGATGTGGATAAAGTGTGGAAAGTGGACATAGACGTGAAGCTGTGTGCTTTGAACTGACAGGCTTGTCCCACGTGTAATTTTTCATTCTTTGCATTTTATTTTTGTCTTTTTTTTCTGACGTTTAGCAGTCACAGTTTTAACAGTTTTTGTAACCTGGGCCCTATTTTCCTGTGCTTTTGTGCCTCAGGGACAACAATTTGAAAAGGACCCTACAGAGTTTTTGTTAGCATAAGATCCTTTTTATTTAACCAGAAACAGCTGTTATATCACGTAGTTCAAACAACCAGAAATTTACACTGCAGAACACGGATTTGTTAGTCTGCTGCTGCCTCAGTCTGTTAGTTACATTGCAGCCCATTTCGTAGCTCTCATCAGTTTGACACAAAAACATCTGACAACTGGGTCCATGTCCAAAAATACAGAAGAACAATTACTATTTGCCTTGCAATTAAAAACAGCATCATGACAAATTTTAAGATCTGGATTAAATGAAACAGTGAATACAAATAAATTTTCATGTTACACCCTACAATTCCCACTACTCTTCAAAATAGCACCAAATATAATTAGTCCCCATTTCTGTTTAATCCTGTTTCTTTTATTCTAAAATAAATTGGTTTATTGTAAAATTCACTAAATTTTTTGCTACTGCATGCCGGTTCATGGAAATAGTCTCAGTCTGTGGACTCCGCTGTTGTATTATTTTTTCAGGACATTTTTTTCTTTCAACATATTTTCAACATTTTTGCTTTTTTTTTTTAAGCACCTGGTGTGCAGACTACTTCATAAAAGCATCTTGGAATTATTTTATTTATAATAATGAAAGTATATAATATAAACAAGTGAATTGGTGATAATCATGTTTGTTTTGGACATTTGTATCCTATTTTGAACAACAAATATTTTTGAATGAATGAATTTTTTAGATTAGACGGTTATACCTTGCTTTGTACAAGAAAATTCCTGATTCTGTCATGCTGTCAGGCTGGTTCACTTACTTTATTGCTGATCTAAGGGCAATAAAATATTGAATTTAACTGTTTCGTTTGTCTCTTTGAAAGTATCTGATCAGTTTACATATAAGACACAAAGAGGAAGTACCATCACAGAGCTTGTCAGGCGCGTGATCGAAGCAGCCTACAGGAGGCAGGGGCAGGCCACTAGATCCCTTTCACACCAGCAGTATAATCTCCTTTAGAAGTTATCTCCACCCTGCAGGGGATTTTGGAGCTCCAACCACCTACAGGTGTGCATACTGTACAGTAGACTAGAAAACTATTTCAATGTAGGAAACCATTGTAAATTGGGCATTTACAAAAAGGCAGATGGAGGACAGCTTGAACACATGCAGTGTGCAAAGGATACAGCTCATGTCTTAAATGAATTTTACAGCCAGTCTAAAATAAGCTTATGACCAAATGTGGTTACTCATCCTCTTACTGCTCCTCAGTGTGGACGGGCTTAGCAAACTGTCTGCTGGCTTTGTGCCCCTTCAAGACCATAGATATATTTGTAATTTATATTAAAGGGTTGGTAGATAGTCCTAATTTTAAAAAAAAACTAAAATTAAGGTCCTGAATTAAGTAGGAACACTTTAACAAGTTAGTGTGCAATGTACAGTTTGCCTTATACAGCTGCATAACATGTACATATATTAAATCTTGTATACACCCTTTAAAATAAAGTCAGATGATTCAATTCATGGTGATGCCAGTGGGGAACCTTTTTCGGTTCTGCAATTAACCTTTTAGCTAAGTGCTAAAAAGTGCTGCATTCATTTATGCAGTTATGTTTAAAATAATAAAAAAAAAAAGGTTCTTAAGCATGAAAAGGTTCTCCAAAGAACTCATCAAGAACCAGTTTGTCTTTGAGTATATACTGGAAACTTGCACACAATACAGTACACACACCAGGCCTTTATACTGCATGCTTTACCATTTGAATACATTTATTTCTATATAAATAATTTCATGTTCTTGTTCTTATTTTATCATCTTTTCCTTTTCTTTAAATATTTGCTTTTTAGCACAATTCAAACTTTGAATTTTGAATCTATTGATAGTGGATATATGCTATATATATATATATATATTTTAGGGTAATCTCAGACCTAATGTGTTTGTCTGGTGTGAACACAGTTTGCAGGAGTTGACTGGAAATTCTCCCACAGCGTCAATCTACCTTGCTACTACAGGCTGCGTGCAGTCCTCGTTTTCTCCCTTTGAGCTGATTGGTAGGTAGTCTATCGGATTACACTCTGATTGGTCGGCTCTTGCTCGTCAGGCGGCACGTCAGCTTATTGCACTACCATCATGTTTCCCCCACCTAGTCGAAATAACAGTGCTTTTAGGATGCTGGAGCAAAGCAGTAGCGTATCATCAGGACCACAAGTCTGAGTGGGATGGAGACACTGAGTGAGGTAGGCACAACAAGGACGTCTTTCCCACCCGACATGGCGTGTGCAATGCGGGTTGAGCTTCTCTTATCCTGCAGGCTGCAGTGCGGGAATGATGCTTCTACTTTTTGGGGGGGTTTTCTGCAGTGTTTGTAGATTCGTCTATCCGCAGATTTAAAAAAAAAAAAAAAAAATCTGTCCTTCCTCATTTCCGTGCGCTCATCTGCAGGTTTTTTTTTTTTCTTTGGGTGTCCCGGGCATTGAGGAGCTTTGATCTCAGCCTCAGTCCGTTGCAGCTCTACCCGTCTGGGTGTTCAGTGATGCAGCTACTTTGGCTCAAGCTCCCCTTTAGAGCACACACTGATCTCAGTCCTGTTTGACAAGGGCCGTAACCTCTGCACTTAAAAATGCGCAGGTTGTCCAGGACGGAGGGAGATGCATGTGGCCAAGTTACACATAGTAGCCTACCAAACTTTAAACATATATATTTATTAATTTTATTGTATTTTTTTAATCTGGTATGTGTTAGAAAATGCTTAAATCTAAGATGTTTGACCTGAGAGTGAAGCATTTACTCATGGATTAATTAAAATGTTGCTTTGGAGTCCTTCCCTCAATAGATATCAGCTTGTATAACCCTTAATTTTTTTTAAAGAAATCTAATTATTTTTTTTATTATAGGTCAATAAAGAATGACGCTCAGTGAGTCAGACTTTGATGTTGGTAGAAAACGTGAAAGCTCTGATGTTTTCTACACACGCCAGAGTCTCATAAAATCAATAGTGATGTTTCGTGTAGGTTAACGAAGTTCTGATTGATCATAGAAGATGTGTTGTTTCTTTTCTTTTTTTATTAATTAGGCAGGAACATAAAAAAGAAGTCTTTTAGAAAAGTAATTATAACCCCAGTTTATCATGTCATTAATTTGATTAATTAAACTTTACACCACTTGTTATTAGTTATTAGTTATTATTAGTCTCTGACTCCAGCCATTCTTCTTTGGAGTTTGTAAGATGTCACTTGTGCAGGAGACAATGTGATGAAAATAATCAGAGTATGTTTAAAAGATCAAAGTCAAAAAAGCGAGCGAGCTCTCTGGAGGAGCTGTGTTTCTTCTTGCTGCCATTACTGGGACATTTCAGATCATTATCTGGATCAAATGCTAATGCTTTCTCTTTCTCATTCAACCACATGATGGTTTCCATTACATGTCCATCTGCTGGTACAGTAAGTAGCGCTCTGTGCCAGACTGCCTGAGTGTCTAGAAGCATCTTTTTTTTAGTTGATTTTGTTTTTGCTGCAGCGCTTGTGCTCATACTACAACTCCATGTCTGTGTCTGTGCCCTGCTTAGTGTGACTGCTTTCGCTAATCACATTTCTGCAAGGTGTAATTAGTCTAGGGAGTCTGTAGCCTTAATCCCCGGTTTAAGTGTACTGCGTCTTTGCTTAGTCAGTGTTGCTTCTCCTGTTACACCGGGCTTACAGGCAGCATTTGTTAAGATGTCGGTCAGTGTATTTCTGTATTTAAATGAATGATTACCACTTAAGGTCTGTGTGAAGCAAATGAAGGAGAAAAAGTTAGAATTTTATCTGATATAGTTGGTTTAGAAACAGTATTTTTATGTATTTTTTATATATTTGCATAATGTTACACAGTCCCCTCCTGTCTTCTTGGGTCTATGATGGTTATTGTCAAGTCAAGACAATAGCACAGTACAGTACTTGGCTAAAACAGCTATGTCTATAGGCTTGCCAATAATAGGTTGACATCTGCACAGCTTCTTTTCTTGCTGTATTTCTGCCAGCTCGTTCTCTTCTCAGAAAGCACAGCTTGACACATTCTTTACTAAGAAATGTGTAACATCTCCTGACCTATTTGAGAACGGGCAGAAGGCCAGTACAAATGGCAACGACTTCGATAGAACTTATCCTCTCCTCCTTCTCTCACACACACACATAATGCAGCCTTTTCCCTGGCAGCTTCACAATAAATAATTAGAGCAGAAGTCCATGAGAAACAACTAGGATTACATATTTATAATGCTAAACTTCACTTGCCTCTTCCTTAAAACTAAAGTCAAACATGTTTAAAGCACTTTTGTTGCGTGAGCTGTGAAGAGCGCAGTAGCTGCTAGGAGGCAAACAGCCAAAATATGTCCACATACACACAAAACCTGCTGTTTAGTAAATTTAGTACATGAAAATGAAAATATTAGAATGTATTAGGGCTGCAACTCATGGTTATTTTCAGTATTTGTGCAACTCTAACAGAGTGAAGGAGATGTCAGTAAAACCTAGTCTGTACACGTCCCTATAGTTCTGATAAAAGGTCCAATCCACCAGAAATAACACCAATAATACATGTGTGATTGCACTGAACCCATAGCTGCTCGATTCTTCATTCACTTATGAGATGCTCTTGCAGACAAGTTGATTTGTTGAGTGCAGCTCCTGCTTAGCTGGTGGTGGTGGTGCGTTCCTCATAAATTCAACGCTTTTGTTGTGCATGTTGAAATGTTATGCAAATGTTATGCATTTATTCATTGTGAATATATAACTTTACTGTATGTATTTCCTGTGAAACTGAGGTATAGGTGACCGGATATGAACTGACTTATTTAAATGAAGAGACATGCAGCAACCTTAGGATGTTTGTTTTGGCAATGGCGGTCATTTGTGCATGCAACAATGATTAGAATATGTATCTCCTGTGATACAATATTGATCCTCAGGTATCATTATTGTGATATTGTCCATTGCATTACTGAAGGAGACATGTTTCCTTCTTTTTGTTCCTGTGTTTCACTCTGTAATGCTCTGTTTTCTGTCAGTTTATGGCTGTTTGACAGTGTTCAGACTGTTTGCACTTTTGGTTCACTCTCATCTAAGCTGTCTATAAAACTCTTTAAGACTAAAAACTTTTTTTATAATACAGTTAAAAGCTACAGTACTCCACCTTTACCTTTTTAGTAGTATATTTTCCTCTTCAAGTTGACAGGTATCACAATGTGTTGTCTATCATTTTCTCGCAAAATATCATATTGCAATATCGTCCAGGTTGTAATGCTCTTGTACTCTATAAATCCCTGCCTTAGTGTACAGTGAGTGGCACTGGAGAATAAAAATCAAGCATTAGTAGTGTCTTTTCCCCTCAGGATGTCACGATTCATGTGCTATACATTAACAATATGCTCTGTTGGCATCTATGATTTTGTTTTTCATAGCCTGCTGTATTTTCAATACTGTAACATGTTTTTACAGTTTAAAACTAACAAAATATTCAGTTTATTACCAGATAAAACAACGAAAAGCAGCAAATCTTCCTGCAGTTGTGAGGCAGGAACTATGTAATGTTTGGCACGCTTAATTGATTATCTTAATAGTTCATTAACTGTCAGTCAAAATGGATTAATTAGCTAATCCTTTCAGCTCAAATCTACATTTACAAATAGTAGTGGAGTGTAGGGGCAACATTATCAGTGATAAGACAAATGTTGTTGTTCTGATTATCAGATAGCAGGCTGCTGTGGAAAGAGAGCAGTGAGAGGTCCACAAAGAGTTTGATTTAAGGTAGTATTGGATTTTTAGGATGGACGGCTGAAGGGGGAAGGTGCAAGAGTAAAGAGGAGGGCAAGGGAGGGTTTCTTGACAAATAATGAGTTAGAGTCTGATAGGTGACAAGAATTGGTTGCTCCTGAGCCAAAGTAAACTTGTACAAAGTAAAAGATAAACTGATATATTTGCAGTTTTTGCTAATATTTACAGTAGATGTAGTATCAAATATTTGAATGTTGTTTACTACAAGCTTCTTGCACTTACACCGAGAAACATCTTAAGAGCTTTTCCTCGTGGGATAATAACCAAAATGGTTCAGAAGTGATGATTAGACCCCTTTTGCCTTAAATTATCTGTTGACATTAAAACTTGCTTTTTGAAGAGCCCCAGGCGATTGCAGCCTCTATCCCACTTCCTTCTTCACAGGACCCAATTAAACATGCTTCTCTGTAACAAAACATTTTGATTTCTCTGCTGCTACGAACTTGTCGAAGTTGTCTGAATTGTATTATAATGACCTTGTGCACTTGTGCAGATTTCCTTTTTGTGTTTCCATAGTGAAATTGTGATATATTCAGCTTTTGCTACCAATGCTTGTTCAATTTACTCGAGGAATACGGCAGTCATACATCTCTGTGCCATTTTCACCCAAACAGCAGAAAAGTTCATTGTGAGAGTTCTCCACAGAGCACATCAGAACAATTATATAATTAAAACACGACAAAAGCTTTGTAATACACCCAAACTGTGGCCTCTTTCATATTTAAATATTCAACTTAACTGTTAAATGTTCTTTTCTCTGCAGCAGTTTCATTTCCTTCATGAAAATTCACCTGATTTTTAGTGTACTGTTAGTGCGTGTATCCAAATATGTTCCCAGCTTTAATCACTGCGATCCTCCCACGCACATTATACTGTAATTACTTTTTGTATTCTGCCTCTGGAGCAGCCTCGCAGCTGTAGGTTTTTTCTTATTAATGAGATCCTTCTGAATTGTCTAAAATGTTACATAAATTTAGGTTAGAAACACCACAGTGTCAAATGCATTTCTGCACACAATAAAAAAAAAGGTTTACATTTTATAAATAGATAGATATTACATTCTTCTCTCTCTGCAGTTTTAAAGAAGAAGACTTGAATATTGGCTTGTTAATGAGCCAATATTCAAGTTAATTGGCAATTTCGTTCTATCCATATGTTGTCATAGTTGTCTTCTTAAGCATACTGCAATTATTGACGATTTGTAGACAAATCAATGTGAAAAAACATGACTACAGAGAGTGATGGGCAGCATTAATCTCTATTCCATCTGTTTCATGGGTACAAATAGTGCATCTGAAGAAATGCATTTTACTTGAAGGCATTGAAGAGCAATTCCAGCCCATGACTGGTTTCTAGCTACCTTATTAGAGGAATGAGTCTGAACCGGGGCCTGTTGAAGTTTAACTTGATTTCCCCAGTGACCAGCAGACCAAACCATTTTTATTGCTGTGACAAAAAGGGCCCTGGACAAGTTGTGCAGGAGCCATGACCCTCATACGGCATAGCAGATTTAACTCTGGTGCTGCTCCTGATGGGAGCCAGCATCTCGACTCATGTCATTTAAATTAAATCGTGTATAGCAATCATCGTTTGTTCTACAGGAAGAGCAGAGCAACATTTATAGGTACATTGTTGTGGGTTTCAAGATAACAGACGTTAATGTGCAGCATGTTTGGCTCCATTGTGGAGTAGTGTGTTATTATATATGGTATTTGTCTTTAAAATACAATATAGACAGATTAAATCCTCTAAATCTATGTGGCAGCAGCATATAAGATGTTACAGCTGTTCTGTTTTATTTTGTTTAACTGTAGCGAGCTCACCAGAAAATGCCAAAGTTCATAGATTTCTTTAGAATTAAGAAAATTTCTGATTAATGCCTGTTATGGAATTTTCTATCCTTAGGTTACACAAGGTCACGTGTGGGCCTTGAGGTCCTCGGCAGTATTAATTGTTTGGCTTTGATTGGGAACAGTAGGTGCCAGTCTATCTCAGCACTGTGGTGGCCAGGGTCGAAGAGACTATTGCTGCTGCCTTCTTAGACATAATAGATAGCTGGCCGTTGACGTTCCAATTGGCGTAAACAGACAACAGTGTCTTCAGACTAGAATATGCTGACAATAACACCTGCATGGGTAAAAACATTCTCTTTGGCTAATTTGGGGCGTATAGTATTTGTGGTGTTATCTTGGGGTTTAAAGTCTATCCACCAGCACGAGTTCGGCAGAATGTGAGACCGACTCAGGCACTTCTGATGTACTTTGAGAGTGTCTCTAATTCTCCTTGATCAAGCGACAATAAATACTACAGCATAAGACATCAGAGGCTCCTGAACACTTTGTTCCCTCCTGACCTCACCACTGACCTTTGATTCGAGCAATTTCTCCACAACAATGCCCTTTAAAGAAAATAACCTAACGATACCTGGTAATACTAATACTAATTCTAAGAACATTACTGTTGTAAAATAATATTATTTTCTATGTGAGTGGTCATTCAATCAATGCTAATGATTTTTCACTCTCCCTCTGCTGCTGTTTTTGCTTATGTATTTTTCCAGTCGAGCTTGTACGCTGAGATAGTCTACCATAACTGAGCTGCGTTGTAATCCTTTAACATATATGCTCTCTGACTGGCAGTCTGCCTCAGTCAACTGAGCAACTTAATAGTCTTTAACAGTCTCTGAGCTCAGCCAAAAATCTGATTTATTTTCCTCACACTTCTACGATTCTGAATGCCTCGAAAACTGACATGTACATTCAGAAGTAACAAATTGCTCTCCTTGGGAGGAAAATGGGCAGATGTAAAAATCTATGCAGAAATAGCAAAATATTTCTCCATTTAGACACAAACAATCTAAAAGGACCACTGAAGGTATTGAGAACTGTCTGAATTTAATGTTACAGAGCTCTTCTGATGCTCTCATACTTAAACATCTTTCTGTGAAGCCCAGCATCTTAGAAATTATGTATATTGGTATATTGGCATATTGCATGATTTATGTCCGAGGAGAATTGCGTTTGCATCCTGCCACAGACCTACAATTAACATAACAAGTCACATTTACTCACCATAACCACAATCTCTCCCTAACCTAAGTGTTTTAGTTGCCTAACCCTTCGATCCCCTTAGTTAGGACAACTTCCTCCACTCAAAAATGCTCATTTGCTTATTTCACTTGGATGTTTGACCCTCACCGTGCACGATGCATGTCCAGAATTTTAAACTAAGGCAGTATTTCACATTCATCTGCCAAAGGAGAGAAAGTTTCTCTGCGCTCCCCTTCAATCTCAGTTCGTATGAGCAGGATTTTGTGACTTTACAACTAGTTTTAAAGCCAGTCGTGGTCCAATATGCAACTTACACAAGTGTAATGGTGTGAGTTGATAATCACACACATTAATGCAAACACAAGCCTTAATTATTTTGGAGGGACGCCACTCCAAAGAAGTAGAACGACTGGTTTAGAGAGCTATAAAGGCAAAATGTTATCTGGTGCAGTATGTGATTTGTTAAATCATGGAGTAAATTAGCTCTCTGGAACAAGCAGGAACTAGTCCCTGTGGAGCTCGGTCTCCTCATTTAAACTCCCACTGAAGTCCCCAGTGCTGTGGACATTCTCATGGCTCATGCAGTACTCAGCTGAATATGCAATATGGTACACCAAATCAGCCAGTTAAACATTTTCACTCATTTCCTCGTCCTAATCTGACTTGATTTGATTCATCCTCGTTCATTTTACAGTGCAGAATAATACCCACATGAAAGATAACAAGCGTGTTTTCTAGTGCCAACATGTTTATTCTGTTAATCGACTCGATTTATTCATTAACTGAAAAAAAAAGGCAAATGTTGGCTTGTGCCAGAATCTCAAATGTGAGGATATACCAAAATACTTAACACTTCAAATTATGTAACCAAGACGATTTCCATTTAACACACCTGCAGGGTGTTTTTTGTGTTTTTCTCCCACACAGTAACACCGTCACTCGGTCTCTATTGTTAACTATTCTCAATGTATGAGGTGAGAAATTGCTGTCTCATTCATTCAAGAAATGTAACAGAAACATTCTATATTTATTTTTTCCTACAATCACAGTTTTGTGTTATTTCCAAAAGATAAAAACAAAATAGTAAATGTTCACAAATTGTTATTTTGTTAAGTCAGACAGAGAGGCTTGTATAACAGCCTGGCACATAACAGACTTTGGAGCTCTACACAGAAAACTGCAGTTTAAACAATCACATTCATTATTTTTGCTGCTGCTATTCAGAATATGTCTAACAAGTGTATAGAAAGTTGTCCTGTTTGGGTCACAGACAGTTATATGACCTGCAGGTATTTGAGCCTCCGCCTGCTGCAGATGAGCCTCCGCCTGCTGCAGATGCTATGCATGAGATCGATGATATAATGATATAATGATGTTTCAACATTCTTTATTGCTCCAACATTTAGGCAAATTTGAGACTAGCCACCTGTGAAGACAAAAAGCACTAAGAGTTTGAAAGTGTGAAAATCGCAGATGCGTCTAATGTAAATGTGCCAATTAACTCGGGTGATTGGCAGCGAGACATTACGAGCAAGTTACACAATGCAGGACTGACGCATGAGGTACAAGACAAAAGCAAGATCTCATGCATAGTGCAGACACACTAATATGAGCAACAACAGCATTATAATGTTGTAAGCGTTGACGGAGAACATGGCATGTTAGTTACCATATTATAGTTAATTTGAGGTACATCCATGAGTGGAATAAAACAAAATGATCCAGTCTGAGAAGTCCGTCAGGCACCGAGAGTTCAGAGGGACGAAGATCTGTTGTCTTTTTCTTGGCCTCATGGCAAAGAGCATTTGTAACTTAAAAACATGCATTGAAAAACAGAGAGCTGGTGCCTCGCTATATACATATTTATATCTGTGTCTTCTAGAGTCGAAAAGGCAAGTAGACAAAACAAAGGCCCATCAGAGAGAGAAGATGCATTTTCTATAAGCTGAAAAAAGTAGACTCATTTTCTTTGTTCATGTGTGGCAGTGTGCTGTGTGGTTCAATGTTTATAATGACATTAGTGTCAAAATGTATTGAGCCAGTCCTCAGTGCTGTGTCCTGTAACCAGAGCAAGTCAGAGATGTCCACTGAATCCCTTTCACTTGATCCAGGGCAGTTACCACAGAAGGTATGAGGAGACGCTTGTGATCTCAGTGCCATTCCTCTCTCTCTCTCTCTCTCTCTCTCTCTCTCTCAGGGGCACCGAGCAACGGGACAGCCTGTGAAGGTGACACTGTACCAGCACCTTGCACAAAGCAATGCACAGACTGGAATTGATATTCCTCAAAATCCCTAGCCAATTACTGAAGTGAAGCCTCGGTGGTGGCTGCAGAAAATGTATCAGGCAAAGCTCAGGAGGATGACAAGTACTTCAGTAGTGCAGCATACAGTATGATGTGATTTAACATCAATTCTGACTTGTGTTTTGTTGTACGAGTGAACGAGTGTCCTGAATCTGTATGTCCTAGAGCAGTGGAGCTGTCACTGCAATGGCTGCTTGAAAAAGAGTTTTTAGTTGAAACATGAGTTAAATAGAAACATTTTAGCCGAAGGAGTCGAGGAAGCTCAACCATTCGATCATCCCCTGAAGCACTTCTTGAGCACTTTTTCACTTGTTATTCTGCCATGCCACTGGAAAGCTCCAGGGAAGTTAGCACTGCATTCCTTTTCTTTTGCTTCATAAAAACGTATTCACTTAGTAGATTATGCAGTTTTAAAAAAAAAAAAAAATGTGATCATTAACAGGACAATTTGCTTTTGGGAAGTTATTCTCCCCGAGAGGAGAGAAAGGGTCAGCTGCTCTGCAGCTTGGTAGGCAACATCTGTTCAGCGATATTAAAGGAAGGAGATCAGAGACCAGGTTCTTTGTCTCTCTCTCAAAGAGGGAAGAGGTCTCGAGTTTGATTCGCTTAATGAGAAAACGTGATTTGTTTGAGGAGGATGCAGAAATTGTAGTGCCATGTGTCTGAGGAAACTGAACTGAACTAAATGAGACCATTTGATGGAAACTAGTATCTTGCTTATTTTCTTCTTGGTTGCGTAACAATCAGCCAGCCATTAATTGTTTCAATTAATGATGATAAAGAAACACAAAAGCACTGAACAAGATTTTACAAGAGACGATGGTGGTGTTTGACAGAGGAAGATTAATGCACATGGTTTTGTTGGTCTATTTGCAGTAATATCAGCACAAGATTAAAGACCCTGTCCTGAAGGCTACTGAAAGCTGAAGTGAGGTAATATTTACCAGGAATGGATGGGAGAATCTGAGACAGAGGGAAATTTTTCTCTAGCTTAAGGGAGCTCTAGCCAAATGAAAATATCTTTTGTAAACAGGATATTTTTTTTTAGTCAAATCTAGCTGCAGCTATTGTGGGGCCTGATTGCCTGACCAGCCTCGGGTGTTGTATAAAAAGCCGTTCCTACAGGCAAGTCATTTACTGTAGGCAGCAGAAAAATAACTTTGACAGATCAAAGAATTATTCATTAACATATTCAGCACATCAAAATGTAAAAGAAAAAAAAGCATGCATAAGTATAAGGGCACAGGGGGGAACATTGTTAAAAGCTAGCAGGAAAGCAGGAAAAACAAAAAAGTAGCCTGGAAGTCATGGAAATATTAAACTTTATGTGTCCGTGTCTTCTACACAAAGAAGTGTAACAGACTGCTGAATTTTAATAAATGTTTAAACAAATGTACATATGAAAGCATGTGATTCATACACAGAAGACACAGCTTCAGTCACAACTGTAAACAATGACAATCAAGAATAATAATAAGAAAACTGCAAATCATTGTGCAAACCTGTTCTTACGAGTGGTGGTTGGTGTGTGGGTAACAAACACAGACATAAATAAGATGTAACATATACATATGTTAGTTTTTATGATGTGTGTAACTTTGAAGCTAGCTGTTTCCCTCTGTTCTTAGTCTTTGCTCTAAGCTATACATGACTCGGACAGACCCGCACCGAGCACACAGAGGTAAAATCTCATCTCACTTACAAGCACTGTAGAAGAAGTGTTCCTGTAAAGCAGAGGATGGATCAAGATACGGTAGAGCATACGCTTCGTCTCTGCTATTAAATGTGTGCTTAGTCACTTGGAATTTCTATTTGTTTAGAAATGTTATGCAAGGGCAGTTTCATCTCTTGAATAGAGTCATTTCATTGAGAGGGTTTAATTGAAAAAGAGATTCATAGCAATAATCATCGAGGAGATTCGGTATTTATGCCGCTGTGCCAGCTATATTATATTAATCTGAATGGGTCTCTGTATGATCTTAAAGCATGTGTGTAACAGACTGTGTGAGTTTTCATTTCCTTTGTTTATGTGTTGACTGGCATCACACACTAAATCACCAGCTATCCCCTTGGTCGCTAATGTAGAGGTCCATGGTTTAAGCGCACAATGAAGTCTTTCTTTCTTTGCATTAGTGCACTAGGGGTCAATTTCTGTTTCAGTTTCAGTGTCTATTTCCCATGATGAGTTGATCTCTACAATATAGACCTTTTTCACAGTAGCCAGGGTCAACACAGGTGTTTCCAATGATACTAATTAAGGCTGTGTTCCATTTATTGCAGCAGAGTCTTTCCAGTGAGCCAACACGCAGCGCAGCAGCAACCCGACTCTGTGTCACCTTAATTAGTATCACTGGAAACACCTGTGTTTACCTTACTGTTTCATGTCAAAATGGCTGCTGTTAAAACGGTCTATTGTATGATAAAACACTAAAGACTTACAATTGTCTGTTGTTATCTCAATTAACTCAAGTGAGGAAAAATGTTTCTAAATGTTCTGGTGTGTAGTGTTTTCTGTGTTTGACCTGCTTTGCGTGTGTTTCCGAGAAGAAGGAGACGCTGCAGTGAAAGGTTTGATTAAAAAATTGATTTTCAATAAATGGGAAATGTCACACGGTGTAGAGTTACACATGTTCATGGTTATGTACTTGGAGATTGATCTCAGTGCATCTTGCTCATAGACTATTAATGCGACAGGAAAAAAATAGATCTATCAAAGATGCAGGACACTTAAATCACAGCGCCCTGTATCCACCAGGCAAATCCCTGCTCTAAAAATGCACTTATTAGGGTGTTATATATTTATATATTTTGTATGAGTAGTAATTATAGCCATAGAATAATAGCAAAGAATACTTTGTAGTAGGTCTAACAAAGGGGCCAGTTTGAGGACGTGTTTGCAGAGCTCGGCTCTAATGAGCACAGCTCTAGGGATAACATGGTGGAAAGAAAACTGCATTCACCTGCTCCAGCTTCCTCATTAGCATGGCCCTGTATGCCCATGAGGTTATGGAGTTTTGTTGTGTGATGGCATGAGATCATCATGAACCGAGCTTTCAGGCAACGGATGTCCAGGGAAAGAAAGGCAGTGAGGAAATTTAAGCTTTTCTTTAGTTGGAGTGACAGTTGAAATAAAAAAAAAAAAAAACAACAGATTAAAATACACTTTTAAATGGTGTTATAAACAAGCCAAGAATGGTTACAAAATATGGTAATAAATTCAAGTTAATTAGCAGGTGTTTACTTGACTGTCATTTAATTTAAGCAGCATGGTGCAGTGCTGTTTCTGATATATTGTATTAGCATGTCACAGCACATTTTATCACTTTGTTTGAAGTTAAACGCTGACAGAGTGAACACACTGCACATACACAATGTTCCTCGTTGTTTCATTCCATCTTTTCTTGTGAGCGTCCTCTCACTAATGATGTCTGACAGGGACAGGTTGAATGATAAAGGTTAATCACTCTGTGTCCAAGTGCTCAAAGACCCAAATCCTTTCTGCAGCGCCGTCCTTTGTATTCCAAAAGAGTACCTGCGGCTCCTCGTTTCTCCTCTGTAATTGCTTTGCAGAAGGGCAATGTTTCAGGACAAAGTATAGATAAGGGATATTTTGTTGTGTTTGTAATGGCCATTAAAGTCTTTTGCTCTCAAGGATGTCAAATAATTTCTCAACCTCAGTCAGTAATTTTTCTAATAAGGGCTTCAACTATTGACTTATTATTATGGATTTTTGAAATTCACCAATTAATACTTAAGCCATAAAGTGTCACAAACACAGCTCATTACAAGCTAACAACCCTGAAAGTGATGTTATCAACAAAGCTGCCAAAAAATATTCAAAATGTAAAAAGTTGTGTAAAAAATACAAATAAATCATCAATCAGTCATGAAAATTCATTAATTAATCATCTGTTAATTTAATATTCCATTAATAATCAACTAATCATTTCAGCGCAACTAAAAGTAATTATTAGACGTTATGCATGCCAGCCAAGTTTAGGATCAACTGCACAGAGTAATAGTGTTGCACAACAGTTCACAAACCTTATGTTCTCTTTCTGAACGTGCAAAGAACTGAGATTGAAAAAGTATATTACCCATTCTGTCTGTGTTATTAATGTTGAAAGAGCATAGAAAGGCGTTCTGTGAGCAACAATGTTTTTCACCCTTTTTCAAAATGAAGGTAGTAAATGATACAGAACAATAAAGAAGGCTGAAATCTACTAAAGCAAACACTAAATATGTCTCTCTAGACCAAGTTTGTTACACGCAGAGAAGTTAAAATTACATTATCGTTCCTTTAACAGAATATCCCCGTTGTTTAGGGGCATTCATTGTGTCTAAGTGCAATCAATCATATACACTGCACAGAGCTCCAAACATTTATGAAATGTGTCTCTACTGCTCGCATTATGTGCTGTGTGATACAACCGATCATTCCTCTGTTTGATTTATTGCTATCATATTAAGTCTGTCATGAGAACCTTTTTTTAAACTTGAAACAATAAGCACATACTGCGGTATAGAGGTAGAGATCATAAATCACCTCCTTCAGTTCAGTTCAAAGGTTCGTAGTCACTGAGTGTAGTTGGTTACTAAGATAAGTGGCTGCCTCGCCGTTCAAATGAAGTTCATTGTGTACGTCAGTAAGTGAACGCATCCCGTTCATGCTGCTCCTGACTGTCCTTAGTTCATAAGTACGTTCAGTCTGTTCCCAGTCCAAGATGCCACAGTTCAGCACAAAATTAGCTTATACAAGCACTGCATATGTGGTTGTAGCTCAGCAGCCTCTTACGTACAACTGTGTTATCAAATCAGGATTGTTTCTGTGGCTTTTATGGTCTTTAACAAGTAATGTACTGTGATTCACAGCTAAAGCTAAAAGAGTGATTCAGTCAGTTCAGTTTGAAGATTAGTTGAGAAAGATGTTCATACATGTACTGAACACCTCTGTACTGAAGTTTACTGTAGAAATAAGCCTCCATCTTGTAGTATGAAGAGTCCACATTAAAGCACCAGTTCAGCAGCGCTGGTTGCCTTTGAAGTTGTGAAAGTTTTGCTAAATTTGCCACCGGCCTGTATTTCTAGAAAGTGTAAAAACCTCTGTGAGACCTGGCAGCATCTGACCTCCCTGACTGTGCAGTTGAGATGAACCACCCAAGGCTGTGCCACCACTAGTTTTGGAGAAACTTTGTTAAACTTAGGTGGCTGGACTTAAAGTGACCTCAGATTGCTTATGTGTTACACGTTTGTCTGATTATTTTGTGCTGGTTTTTCCCTTATCTTCCTAACCGAGTGTTAGATATACAGTAAAGTTCTCTGGGACTAAATGATTTGGGGATATATAAATAAAACTAACCCAACGTGACTTCCTGCAACACATTTTTATATGAACAAGAGAGCTGAGGTAAACAAAGCTGAACTGCACAGTACAGAGTGTGTTCTTGCTTGCGAGTTTGTTTTTGTCTTAATAGCAGATTGGCCTTGAAGAAATGTGAAAAAAACATCCCCCCAAAACATAAGCTGCTCTTTTGTATTTTGCCTATTATATTCTGGTATTCTAACTTTTTTTTTGTTGTTGTTGTTGTTGTTATGTTGCAGTCTGGACACAGTTTGAAATAAAGCATTATGCGAGATAAAAGGGAAAGCATCCATTTGCAACCGTGGGAACTGACTTTAAGCAAATGCGCCGACCATCAGTTTGATTTTGATGTTGAAAAGTGCCAGAAAAGGTTGTTGTGATAAATCTATTTCACACATTGCAGCATACACAGACGAGCCTATATCTATAATTGCTATATTTCACACTACTCTCTACTCAAACACAAACTGAATATGCATTTAGACTTTGCAAAATGCATTTTTCTTTCTGTAGCACTTTTTATATTCTCTAATACTACTTCAATCTCTCATCATTGAAATTCAGTTAAACTGCCAAGACATAATTACAGACAGTAACTATGATGAATCTACTTCTGTAATTACTCTGCAGTTCTATTTCACTCATCATTGACTGTCAGTACCAATTATTATTTACATAATGAGACACCTTTTTGTATAATGTAGAGCTGCGCATTGGAGGAGTCATGTATAATCATAACTTACTCATTAAATCCTATATCAACTCATATCTCTTCTGACTTAAATAAAAGGAGAAATCTAAACAAATTCTGAAAGAGTTAGAGATTTACTGTAGGTCAAATAGTAAAATGCATTTCTCTGCAGTCTTATGTCTGGGATAATGTAAGTAAGTGAAATTTCAAGTCATCTATTTATCCAGGAATTTATGCTTTTTTTTTGCTTTGTTTGCTACGAGTGACAAGATTAATACTGCTCTAATGTTCGAATGATAAATATGAAGCTGGGGCCAGCAGCTGGTTAGCGTAGCATAAACACTGAAAACACTATAAAAGAGCTAGCCTGGCTGTGTCCAAGTGTTGCAACACCCAGCACCTGTGAAGCTCACTAGTTAACACTTTGTTGGAATTACAGTGTTTCTTGGCCAGGAGCAGCACTCTGAGGTTACAAGGCCAGCGGAGACTGCAGGAAGCCGCTGGGCCCAGCCAAGAAATAGTCTGGTGTATGACCCCCCCATAAAACAGAGGTTTTACACATCTAACTGTAAAACTCCAAATTATAAGGCATGAAATAAAACCAGGATCTCCTGTATATACACAAGGCCAGGGCTGTAACCTCAGATGCATAGGCATGTTCCAGGTTACCACCAGCTACAAGGACAAACAGTATTTCTGTCCAGTGAATGTGATAAGAGGGAAAGGCAATTGCTTAAACTGCTCTGTGGTTATAGAAATGAGTCTAGTGAAGTAGGTGGACAAGGTCAGTGGCGTTTTTGGATCAAGTGAATTGCTGAAAGCAGAGAGAATAGCCCTATGAGAGTCATCATTGCATGACAGCCGGGTGAATATCTTTGCCACTCGTGTCACTGGTTAAGAAAAAAACGGCAGCACATGGAAAATGAAGGCATAATTGAGAATTAACTGGGAAACCAGTGCTCAAACTCAAGAAGTGGGAGGTTGCTGTACAAATAATAGGAGGCTGAGCCGAGCTGTGAAATGGGAAAAATATGTATTGCTCAGTGTGGAGGAAATAATTCCAAACTGGCTGGGTCAAAGGTGTTCCCGTGTGTGAGGACACACTATTTTTATCACCTTTTGGGAGGTACGCATTTCTTCTATTTGGGATAACAAGCACTCCTGAAATTTTCCAAAGGAAAATGACAGAAACCTTGACAGGAATTGAGGGTACAGAGGTCTACATGGATGATATACTCTTACATAGAGAAACTGGTGACAAGCATGTAGCAGAGAACTGAAGGTCATCCCGCAGCAGGTCATCAAATTGAACAAAGGGGTCAGATTCTTCGGTCACATTATTAACGAGACAGGCAGACAGCATTTCTTACTCACTTTCTACGATGTTACCAAGAATACATCGTAGAAAGTCCCTATTGCCCTATTGTTCAGACAAGGATCGCCCAAATCTAAAAGGAGTGCTTGGCCAATGTGTGGGCCTGCCAAAGGTTTGAGAAGTACCTGTTTGAGCGTGATCAGGTTGATCACCGATCATAAACCCGATACCTCTCATAAGCAGCAAAGATTTGGGACGACGTTCCCATTAGATGCCAGAGGTTGTTGATGAGGCCCGTGTGTTTCAACGTGTTTCAACGCTGAAGATGTTTCTGCACATATTGTTGCTGTTGTATATCATGTAACATCCATGCACCGGAGACAAAACAAAACACAGAAAATGATTGCAGCTCCAGGCAGTCATGGGCTTCATCAGGCACAGATGGCATGAGTATATAGAGAAGGTGGCTGAGAAAGTCAGAGGCTTCTACGAGGTGAGAGCTAGATGGCTTATTCATTAGAGGGAGTCGCATTGTTATACCCCCAGATGTGAGAGAGATGATTTTAGAGAGAATCCATGATGAGCACCAGGATCTTAAGTGCAGAGAAAGAGCTAGCAAATCTATTTGGCGGCTCAAAATGAGGACATCACAACAAAAGTACAGCAGTGTGCATTCTGTGGAGAAAACAAGACTACACCGAGAAAAGAGCCATCGAGACCGTGCCAGGAGGTCGCTATAGACCTGAGTTTAAAAAGCAAAATTACCTGATAGTGTCTGACTAATATTCAAGTTTCTACTAGAGCAGTGAGAGCTAGATTTGCACATTATGACATCCCTGAAGTGTTAGTGAGGGGGCCCAGCTAGCCTCAGTAGAGATGAGGACGTTTAATAGAGACTATGACTCTCTCCATGTGGCGTCAAGCCCACACTATCCTCAGAACAAAGGGGATACTGAGACAGGAAAACCCCCTTCTCGCTCTGATAACATACAGAGCTCTGCTCTTCTACTAAAACGAGTCCAGCTGAACTACTGATGGGCAGAAAACACAACAGACAATGGCAGCTGTTGTCCATAGTCCTGGCTCCATAGTGGAGACATCCGTCAGGAAGATTCCTGACCGGGTCATTCCAGAAGAAGATGACTGAAGCTGCAGAGACACCAGTCACTCCCACATAGGGGATTAATAGTGTCACTCGCTCTAACAGAGTGAGTAAGCCAGCATTAAGGCTGTGTTTGTGAAGTTTATAGACTGTGGGAGATTCTTTTTGTTAAATGGAGGAGGATATGACAAGGGGAACTGGCGACTTGTCTGGGCTGTACCCCATCTCTCACCTAAAGCCAGCTGGGACAGCGGTTACAGAAAATGGATGGAGATATGACATGGGGTAACATGAAAATGTTTCAGTTGAGTTTTTAACCTAATTAACTAAAAGAAAGGGAAACCCTTTATATCCTATACCTGTCACGCATCATACAAAGATGATTTCTTTTGTCTGAAGAGTCAACAAAAGAAAGAAAATGTTGGAAAAGTTACAGAGCACAAAGCATGTGGGTTACTAAGCCTGAAGTTAATGTTTTTTACTGTAAAAGTACGGAGAAACTGTCGAGATAATCATGATAAACGAGGATGTAATGACCTTTGCCATAGTAGGATTCATAAATGTGCTTAGGGGACTACTGATGTGGGAGATTCTGATCCAAACACCACTTGTTACCATAATCGATCCTGAAAGGGCTTAAGGTTTCCCTCCCCAGGTTGTATTTGTCTCGCTCTCTGAATGTTCCCAGCAAATGGAAGAGATGAAATATATATTTTCAGCCATGTGCATCAGCTCAAGATAATGGAGAGTAGATGGAGGTAACAATGATTACTGAGCTCTCCTTGTATCAGGAAGTCCACCTAGCGCAGCAGGGAGGCCTTACTCCATTTGGCAGCGATGATCAAACACAAGCAGGCCCTCAGGAAGAGGGAGCGAGTTGCTGGGGGGCATCGGTTGGTGCCTCCTGTATAAATCTGCCATACTGCTGTTCTTCACTGGAGGATTGTTCACAGAGCTATTGCAACAAACTGACATATGGTACACCTTGATCCAGCTGCAGGGGAGGGATGTCTAGTCTGAGGCAGAGACAGTTGAGCACCATGTCTTTGATTGTAGATGGTGGCAGCTGGGTTTGTTGAGAAAGGTAGAGCACTGGAGCTTTTGAATTGAGTTTGATTTTAGAGCCTTGTACACAAGAGGTGCTCCATGACTATGTTTCTATGTAGGCAGGTCAAATTTGTGACATGTAGAGAAGGAGTAACGAGAGTTGGAACATGCTTAGTAACAGCAGGTATTTGCAAGACTGAAGGTAAGTTGTTAATTACACTTTTACATAGTGTAAAATCCCAAACAGGGATACGTAATTTAAAAAAAACTCTCTGCACTAAGTGGTTGCCAATGCCTAACTGACTGTGTCTGTCTGTTGTTTGGGGCGCGAAGCAGGTGTGCAGAAGGTTAGAGGGATGTTTTTAGTGCTTTTTTTTTTAATACTAAAAACAGCTGCCTGCTGCAGCGGAAAACAACATGTTGAGAGAAACCTGATTCATAGAAACCAGTTGGAAACAGACAGGAAAGAAATCGTAGTCTCCAGTGTCAAAATCATATTTTTTAAAAGCCCAGTTGTCCAGCATGTTCTTCTTGCAGGGCAGCATCATGCTATGCTTTGTTTGTTTGGCTTGTTAGAAAAATGTAAGCATAAGTTGGTTTGAGCATTTACACAAACAGCCGATATTGTTGTTTTTCTGGTGAAGACAAGCTTCCTGTGGCCGCGCTCGAGAAATCCAGAAGAGCAGACTGAAAGTGACACGAGTTGTTGAGAAAAACAGGGAAGGATCATAACGAAGAGGTAAATAAGAAAGCCAGACTAGACTCAAATGTTTTTCAAACTATTATAAACTAATTGGTGTATATAGTAGAATAGTTTGAGGATTGTGTATGAAACATTTTAATGCATGCACAATTCCACTTCCAACTTCCATGCAGGCCTGAAAAAGGTCTGTACCCACTTATATTCAATATTAGTGAGTATACATCATATTCTGCAATCTGCAAACAACAGCTCAAAGTCTCCAACTGCTACAAAACTACAAAACTATATAAATTAGAAACATAATTGTCCATAAATAGACTGTATATGATGACAGACTGCCTGGCTATTGTTACTGACCCTGAAATAAGAACGATCTAGTCTCATTGAGCATAGCCTGAATGTGGAGGCAGGCAGAGCTGGCTGCTCATGGGGGACAGACTATTTTGATTCAAGGAGAGGTGAAAACAGCAGCACCTCCGTCTACACTGAACACAATACAAATAAACATCAGCAATAATTATAAAAGTTATAGAGAGCTGCTGTTTTCCGTCTTCTCAGAAGATCATTTTGTGACAGGATACAGCTAACCGCTACTTTGACACCATCAGAGTAATAATGAGAGATAAGAGGCATATTTCTGAGATTATATTCATTGTAAAATGAAGGGATTTATGCATTCCTAATATTTTCTACTGCTGTGCTGATTTCATTTTTATTTTGGAATGATAATTTGCATGCATAAATTGGTTTGGCAACAATATTACTGTGTCATGCTTTGATTATATTATTATTAATAATAAAAATAGATTCTTTTTCATGTTGCATTTCTTCTGAGAAGCAGATTTCAAAGTTTTGGAAAAAAGTCACACAGCAGCTTTTTTATTTATAATTATCAGTTCAAATCACCCCAAATATTGCACCATGTGCCTGATCTCAGAGGCACAGAGTCTCCAGAGGAGAAAAAAAGTAGATTTTAGCTGTTCCTGTGGGTAAGCTCAGATGTGCAGCCAAACTGCCAAATGAAAACAAACGGCAGTGAGTATTTTTCAAGTACAAAGGCTGTTTCAACTGCACTGGACAAACAACACAAAGGCATGCAGAGTAGCAATAGGTGTCCATGAGGGCTGTTGAAAAGAAGTCGAAAGTAAGGTGAATAATTGCATCTGGAAACATGCTTACCTCTCACATGATTAAGATTCTGGGTCTTTAATCTCGGCAGCAAATGAGGACACAGCGGTGCACTTATTTGCTTTTTTTGTTCAAGCTACACAAACGAGCAGCATTGTCTTTCATTTCAACCACATTTCTCCATACCTGAAGCATTGGCATTTGATGGATGGGAGGCTGTTGTTGTGCTCTGCATGTTATTCCTCTTGGCAGTAGTTCTGTAGCTTCTCTCTCTGAAAAGCATGAGACCTTCTTTGCCCTGCTGTGATGGATATAGATTTTCTCTGTCGAGTCAGATACCCATCACATCCAGATTTTTGAACCTCTCACATATATATTTGTTTATATTGAGTCATGTGTGCACATTAAAGGTAGCTGACATTTTGAAAAATACACTTTATTCCAGAGAAATGTCCGTCTGTTACATATGAAGATGTTACCTTCATATGTAACAGATGGACATTTATGGTTAATTTAGCTTCACATAAAGACTTGAAGCACCAAACAGCAGTCAGACGAAGTTATTAACTAGCTGGTGACTGAAAACAGAGCTAAAAGAAAAGTTCATATTTGACTTACATTCATTAGGTGGCCAGAAACACAGCCATGTGTAAGTGCTGATGTTGCTACATGTCTCCTGGATATGTGAATAGAAAACTGTTTGATTGTTTGATTAACAATTATCAGCTTAAACTGTGATAATATGTATGAATGTTCGGTGTTCACAGCTTGTTTCTGCTGTTCCCAAATGACCAAAAAAGGTCTCTTATCAGCTATCGCAGGCTTAGTAGTTAAATTGTATTTGTCATGCACAGACTGAATGAGTCCTCAGTTGAATCCACACGACCACACGCTAGCTGCCTTTTGCCTTTTTATGTGGCGGTGGGTCAAAGCATGGAGTCAGCATAAAGGGCATCCAGAGGTCATATCCCAGGAGGCCTCTCACACAATTTAATGTTATTAGCATTTGGAAACAGCTGTTGGCTCAGCACATGAGTATTTTTTATTTTTGCTGTGTGATTTCATGTCCTGCTTTTTACCGTAGCCAGAAACGTGGTATTATGTTAATTTACTTTCTCTATTTGAACACCACTTAGCGGACTGAGGCTCCCAGCCAAAATGGCTTAGTGGAAGCATATATTATTACTGTGTATGCACTTTTGACCTAAAACACAATAACTACTCCCTAACAACCAAAACTGTCAAAGAGCAGTAGTAGTAGTAGTCTATATATATATGTATTGTATATATCGACTAGGTTGAAAATTCAAATAAAGCTCACGAGAATCACCGAGATCTATTCATGGGTTCTGTCATTTTCAATCTGAGCTGAAGGCTGTGTGCACATTCGTGCCTTAATATTTCAGGTGAAGGAAAATAGAATAGAACACGTGGATTTGGTGCAACATTTACCACGTCTTCCTCCGCTTTTCTTTTCATTCATCATCTTAAGCTCCTGTGCCTATTGAACTGAATACACCGCCTTGAACAACACTTCAGATGGTGCAAGCTTTCTCTCTGATGATGTGGACATGAATCACTTTCAGTCGTTGTATCACAGAGAATGAAGACAGTATTGATTTTACATAAAACTGTGTAGCTTGCTCTGTTTCTTTTCATGCTGGAGGAGACATTCTGCTTTTTATTGATACCTAGCAATCTGAAATGACAGCGAATATGTCATTTGTCAGAACGTCCTTGTGAATTAGTTTGGATGTTGGACGTCCATTATATTCTTGTCTCTGCATGTGGTGCTGTCTAGACACATGGCCAACTGTTTGAAGTACATGTATTTCTGGGACAGAGCTGGAATTAGCATATCTGTCTCAGTGGCTACAGCCATCTGTTTGTAAAGAAGAGATGTATTAGTCAAAAACTCCTGAACAGCATTATTAATGAGGCCTTTGCAATTCCTTGCATTCATAAATAAATAGTTTTGTTTTTCTGACAAATCTTTCATTGCATTGCAAAGTAAGAAGAGTCCCACAACTGTACTCGTACAGGATCTAAATTTTGGGGCGTTTTTATGATCGTCTCTTTTACCTCGCTTGGCACTGAAATGCTGTTTCAGAGCAGGTAGAGTTTTTTGGACAGAGTTTCTCTGGAGACATTTGTCTTCTGTTATCTTTCTATATCCTGTGCCTGTAATAGGAGCCCAGGAGCTATATGTCTCCCATCATCCTTTGCCATGCCCTGCTTTCCTTCCTGCTGAGTCTCACAATCGGTTCTGCTGGCTCCCTGCTTCATTTTTGCTCTAGCACGCAGCCAGGTTGCATGATTTGACAGTCCAAAGATACATAATATACGTAATGCTCACTTTGTAATGATATTTAAAGAAATATGCATTCATTGCTGACAAAATCCTGATTCAGTAAGAGATTAAGTTTTGAGCCTAATAACAAGGAAAGCTGGGTACTTTCATTCTTCATTTGATGATCAATGAAGAAAAAAGGCCTGAGTGACTCACAGTGGCCGGCTGTAATTGTGTTTGTCTCTGAGTTTTAACTTGTATCATAAATTATCCAGAGAACTGTACTGGTGAACAGGTGCTAGAGGATAAAAGAAGAGGGTTTTTACTACTGTGATTGGCAAAGAAGGCAGGCAATTCCTTCGGTTCCGTGTGTTGACTCTGTCTGGATCCCAACATATTGAATGAGAATGCATATTTCATGACAGAGCTTTGGGAGTGAGGGAGAGGGGAGAGCAGTGAATCGGAGAGAACCGGTGCATCTCGAGAAGTAACACAAGAGACCCAGCAGCGTTGTCACAAAAGCAATGTGTGTCTTGTATTTTGCCTGCTTATGTGATTTTGTCCATGTGTGGGTGCATATGGTAATAAAAACACTTTTGTGTGCCCTGTGTCCGCATGCGTGGGTGTACAGCGTGTCATGAAATTCTGCATTCAAAATGCAATCCTTTATTTGACTGTGTGACTCAAGTGCAGCGCGGCATAGGTGTAACTGTGGTCAACAAGAAGTGTCATGGTGAAGTGGTTTATAAGAAGGTTTGGTGGTCCTCTTCGCACTGCCACTGGGCTGAAGGAGCAGAGAGATAATAGGATTCAGACAGGGGTGTCTTTGGGGTTGACAGGAAAGCTGCAGCCTGTCAGATAATGAGACGAAAATTCCAGATTCCCCCTGCATAATGATTCATCATTAATGCCGATGTTACCACAGAAGACAAAGGCTGTGGAGACAGCTATTTACATTAACTGTGGCCATGCATGTGGAGAGTGCAAGAGGAAAATCTTTGGAGTGCAATAATGGTGTGCAGAGATGGGCAACCCTTTGTAATGGAAGCTTAATTACTTCCCGTCACATGTGCAGGTCCCACAGCTGCTTTTAGTCTATCGATACATCAGCGCCTGGCTTCATAAACCACACATTTACAGACCCCTATTAACCTGGAGATGAGAACCTCATTAGGAGCATGTTTGGTCCAATTTGCACAGTCAACTAAATAAAATACATTTTGCTTTTAGTGTTCCCAGCGATAAACATATAAAATGATTTACAATCAGCCAGGCAAAGTACGGTATCTGTGGGTCTGTGGTTAACCTCATTATTAATTCACATTAAAGGGACATTTTGTGCTGCTGTTCCACAGCCTTAAAACGGTGCTGTGCTACATCATACTGATGTAATGTTTGCGCTATAAACACCCATCTTCATCAGTATTTTTATTTTTACATTAAAGTTACTGAATCTTTCAATGTATTTTTCTACCAAATGAGTATCAACTGGACAGCTTGGGATCACACTCCATGTCGGGAAGCATCTGCCTTGTAGAAGTGTGTTTGGGAAAAATCACTGCCAGCTCCAAGAGTTGATGATCTGTAGCTGATTCTCCCACATGAGGTGGTGAGGCATTCGTTTCATACACACTGGAAAAGCACATGGTCCAGTTTGCCACCTGAGCTGAGATGATACAGGTCGGGTCAGCTTTTCAGTGGCCATCTGGAGAGATAACCCACCCACTCTGAGAGCAGTTGAAGGGAGGGTCCTTGCTCAAATGCTATATTATGAGCCTCCAGCTCTGAAATGGAACTGAAATTGCTTGACCCTGGCACTGCTGTGTATAATATAAGAAATATAATATAGAATATATTGTGTCATATATCGGGATGACACAGTTTTCCTTACAAGACAAACCATTTAAAAACGTTACAAGAGTAGTGCAATGGAGGATAGCATTAGCTCAGACTGAAGTCATGGTTGCATTAGCTGATCAGCTGTTTTATTCATGCTTCACAATCACTGGCTGCTTGGCTTCCACCTGACAAGTAATGTCCAATCAAATCCCACCAGGCTTCATGCAACCTGACACACTGTCTCAGATCTCTCTACTGTCCCAACCTTGTCCGTATGTGCTCAGCTTTTTGGTATTTGGTTTTGCTGATTTAACTTCGATTTAATGTCGTTTTTTTTTTTTTAGGACAGATTATTTCTTCCAGCAGGATGTTCGTTGCTGTTCGACTCTTTGAGAGCTCCCTCAAAGAGCAGAGCCTTTTCCACTAAATCTAACTGTGTAACCAGTGAAATAAACAATAAGTCCCTGACTTAGATATTGTAATGGTGGTTGACATAAAGTTAGGCTTCTAGAGGTATCATAATGGACACAAATCTACTTTTACATCTACTTTTGTCTTTAATATGATCACATTCAGTGCTCAATCATGATGTGTGGTAACATAATGGAGCCTTGCAATAGTGCACAGATTTATTTATAGTAATTTGTTCCATACACTATGCAGTAATATATGACCATAAGCAATCTCATACGTCAACCGTCTATATAAGTTTGGTGCTTACTCATTCTGCACACTCTTGACACTGCACCTCAACTCTGCACTATCTGCTACTTTTCAGGGTTAGTGTCAACACCACCTCAGCCTGCTGCGTCAGAAACATTCAGGCGTGTTTTCAAGAGATTTCTACAGAAAGTGTCCATGTTCACTTTCCGTTGTGTATCTCTGGCTTTAATTAGAGGGTTATGATTTCCACTGTGTTGTTATACATCACATGAACAGAGCCACATCACTTGCTTTCAATAAATGTGTTGAAAATGGCTTGAAATGAACTAAAGGCCACTTTTAGAGGAGGTGGTGCAGTACTGTTACACGGTAAAGTTCAGGTAGTCATTTGCTCCCAACTTGGAGGTCTTGACCCCTAGTAGGGGTCACCAGAACTTTATGGGGGGTTGTAAAGAAAGAAAACGTATACAGTAAAACTAAATGAAAGTTTTATTTTTATAGTTTAGATTATTTAGTTTACATAAATACATAGATACGTTTAAAAAAAAACGCACACAAACTGAACATGTACTGTATATTCACATAACCTTCACTCTCTGGACTCATCCTGCATTAAGAGGTATGCAATTTAAACAGAGCCAACAGAACAATGCGAAGGAAACACTGAATATGTAAAAACATCTTTTAAATATGTAAAACAAACAGGAGGATTTTATAAAACGTTCCTAAAACTATCAAAACTCATCTCTAATATTACAGTTCATCAATTGTTCTGTACTGTTATTGTCATTTACTGAATATAATATGAAGTATCCATAAAATATGTCACTTAGTCAGCGGGTGTCAGTTCACTCAATGACAGTAAAAGGTTGGGAACCACTGCTGTACAACATCATCTTTGGTCTATGGTAAGGACGTATGTATCACATACAGTGCTCATTTTGAGTATATAGTATTTTAAAGATGTACTCTAATTCTTAATAAAATAATTTCCTTTCACTGTATCTAGTTAAATATCTTTATAGCAAAGTATTCTGAAAGGACACTTGACACTGCAGAATTAGAAAATCTTAGTCAACTCACATGGAATAGATTTTATTGTGTGTTTATTCATTTTCAAGGCCCTGACCTCTTTACTCCCCACGAAAATACACCGAGCTCAGCAGAAAAACTTTCCTAAACCCAATACACAATATAAGTTTCTGCTACAGACCGGGTCTGTTCTGAGCCAACTGTGGGCCTCCAAAACAACCTTGAGAGGCAGGCAGCAAAATGAATTCAGCATGAAGTAGCATAGAAGCATCATAATGCACATATTGATAAACAACAATGGTAGAAGCACACATGCAGAACTTAGCAGTGCAATGCAACAGCCAGAAACATTGACAACATTAAATCATTTTTTTACCAAGCAAGCAAACAGCAAACAAAACAGAGCCAATACAATATTTTAATTAACAATACTTCTGCTGTAGCTTTGTGAATTTGGTTGCATCAATCACAGGCTGCCAGCAGGACAGAAAAATTTAGTTTTAGGCACCTTTGAGGCTGGCAGACGATGTGACAAATGGTATCTCCAAAAAAAAAAGTAGCAGGGAGCGCACGTCTACTGATATTTCCTTCACAATGCCATCCTGAGGTGACGTGATGTGCTTTTAAAAGTCTACAGTAAGCTACAGTAAGTAAAGCTGCAGTAACACTACACTTTGCAACAAGAATCTCAATTACAAGCTGCTCTGAAAAAGAATTCACCATTCATACACTGGAGATATTATGACACCTCTACTGTAAAGTAATAATAAACAAATGTGCTCATTATCTTACGCTCTCCCACTACTTAGTGGAAAAAAATCGCCTGCAACTTGAAACATTAGACCACTGGAAAAGTAGTTACTCTACTGAAACGCTACTGGGAAATGTAATTAAACTAACCACCTTTTTGCAGCGGATAGTTTGTAATGTGTGATTGTAGCAGTTAACTCGAGCTGTTCGCCTCAAGTAGCTGCAGTTCTTTCCTCTATTTGTACAGAAAAGATTCATTTGAAACAAAACGCACTGATTTTGCTTTGTTTTGATGTCTCATGCGAGTTTTTTTTATTGTGAAGAAAGGAAGGAGAAGTACAATCTGTAACCTGTTGACATTATGGTGCATGTGATTTCTATTTATGCAGTGGTTAATCTTATAATTGATCTTTTTTGTTTTAATCTTTAACACCCCCCTCTTGAACCAAGAAATGTCTAGTATAAAAGACTCTATGCTTTCAACACATCGATCCATCCTTAAAGAGTAGTGAGAGAAATTCCCTGAGAGACAGAGAGACATTTTTTATCGTGTATTATGCTCCCTGTGTGCTGTAGTCAAACGTCTGTTTCATCCACGACAGAGAACTGCTTTAAATTAGCTCATTTCCATTATGAACATTGAACTGCCTCAAGGTAACATTATAACAAACATTCTTCTTACAGTAGCAGTTTCACACATTGATTAAAAACATTACATTTGTGCAGTCTTTTTAAAGTTGTTCTGCGTCCTTAGCAGACTCAGACCTTGCTAGATAACTGGTATTGTTGAGTTTTACATAAATTCGACAAAACTGAGAATATATTTAAAGAAATCCCTTGGTATGATACTTTGCAGACAAGAAAAACAACATCCGTGACTAAATTGGCTGTTTGTCAAACACCACAAGATTTGTATTTCCTCCTCACAAGATGTTGTTTACTTTGTGGTTTTGTAGTCAACGGTGAAAATTATAGATTTCTCCGTTCAGTTTATTCACCATTTGTGAAGATCGTGAAAGGCTCCTCCACGCCCTCTGCTCTGTCTTTTGATGCCAGACATGTAGTGACAGGCACCATAGAAGTGACCCATAATTCATGTCTCCTCCATCTAGTCTTGATTATTCCTGCAGTGGCTGCTGCGTCCTGTTTCATACTGCAAATGAAACTCAATAGGTGTTCTGCGACATGAAAGTCCTGTCTGTTATCTCCGGTTATTTCTGATACAAGTAAGAAAACGTATGGTTTCAAATGTTAATTCAGAATATCAGAGGCGTCATCAAGAGATTACTGGCTTTAGGTTGTTGTTGATCTTTTCTATTCATTGGTAATTTGGTTGTTAAGGATATAAGAGGGATTTCTGGCTGCTCAGATAGCAAAACCACCTTCCCCTCTGCTCTGCATTTGACATTGACATTCAACACAGACCTACATAAAATCCTCTTTAGTTTCTCACACAATTTATGCTTTGACATTTTGGTTTTGCACGTAATCCATCTCTCATGTCTTGACTGCAGATTATTTTTGTGCAAAAGGAACATTTCAAGATGGCAAAATGACAGTTGCTTCCCCTTCAGTCAGTACACTCAGTACAACACTCCGGTATGAGGGATTGCATCCTTGGAAACCAATCTGAAGAACCACTCTTAAAACGCCTGTCAAGTCCGATGAGACTATCACAGCTTAGTTGACAAATCTGCCCTCTACACCTCACTAATGACTCCTTTGTTTAGCACATTAACTCACAAAGTGGAATGGGTCCAAAAAAAGAAGCTCTACCTGCAGGTCTAGCAAAGTATCAAAGGTCAGAGCAGGTTTTTCTGTAATAACATTAAAGGAGGACAGTTGTCTCTTAGAACTCTGAATGTTAAACAAGTACCAGACAGTTCAACTGGGTTTATCTCTCTGTCCTTCTCTTTTCACCAAATTCATAAAAGTAAATAATAAAAAAGTATTTATTCATCCATATTCCATAACTGCTTATCCTTATCAAGGTCACAGGGGGCTGGAGCCAATCCCAGCTGGCATTGGGCAAGAGGCAGGATACACCCTGGACAAGTCGGCAGTTTATAACAAGGCTGACACATAGAGACAAACAACCATTCACGGTCACATTCACAACTACGGAGCAATTTAGAGTCACCAATTACCCCATGAATTAATTAAGTTAAGTATTAAATGTCTTTGGACTGTGGAAGGAAGCCATGCAGACACAGGAAGAATATGCAAACTCCACACAGAAAGGCCCCAGAGGGGTTTCGAAGCAGGAACCTTCTTGCTGTGAGGCGACAGTGCTAACCACTGCATCACTGTGCCACCCAGAGTATTATTCAATTTGTATACATGCATATGTATACAGAACTAAAAATATTTTTTCTATTTTTAGCCTTTGTCAAGACAGATAAAACAAAGAGCCACGGGTTGGAAATGAACCCAGGCCTCTGCAGCAAGGACTCAGTCTTGTACATGGGTCACACATGAGCTCCCAGGATTTCTTCAAGCATCACTGGAAAAAGGTTTAAAACTGTAAAAGGTCTGAGATCTCCTCAGTCTATATGATGTGATGCTATAACCCCAAACTGGTGTGCTGTTGCTGAGTGTACATACAACTATAAGGGAGTTAAATAAGCTTATGAATTACTCATGAACACAAGTGCAAAACGTAATCTTATTACATAAAGCAATATAACTGAGGGTTAGGTGTGTATGTCCCCCGAGGAAGGGAAACAACGCAAGCCAGCCCTCCACCACCCTTCAAGTCTGTGAGGTGTAGTTTAGACTGAGGAGGAGAGACTGCACCAGGTCTTTTGTAGCTTCACCTGCAACAGTGAGGAATCAATGAAGACTCGTTTCAGTCTTCCCTCAGGCAACATGGGCTATATGTATAACCCCAGTTATATGGCTTTATGCAATAAGAAGACATGTTTTGCACTTTTATTCATGAGTACTTCACAAGATCATTTAGCCCCTTATAGTCTCCCGCACATCAAAGCTGCAATATACCTCCTGCAGATTATTGAAGTGTACTTTGCATTCCTGTCTTTATTGGAGCCTCGCTATTTCCAACATTGCTCACCACTTCTGAGGAGAGGCATGATGAGGAGGAAAAACACCTTGAAATAGGTCAGCAGAGAGACCAATCAGCCGCAGCACCATCTGTCCCTCTAATGACTACCTGGTTGCTCTGTGATGTGACACGGTTGGCTGGAGAGGCTCCATAGCGAACATCCTCTCATTAAGTCTCTGCATTTCTACACAACTCTGCACAACTGATGACACACATGATCAGGTCTGTGTCTCGTCCAGCAGCACAAAAATATACTTCATCATATTCATTAACGGGGAAGAACGAGGTGATGATTTTATTTTGATATGTGTACAGTAAAAAAAAAAAAAAAAAAGCATCTTCCTTTGTTCTCAGTTTGCTTGTTAAAGTTGGAATACTTCCCTACACGACACTGATGTGAAGATATTTGACATAGCAGAGTAATGATCTACATCACGGTTCTTATGATCCTGTGAGTGACTCACAATATAGATAGATTCTTTATTGTCCTTTCAGCCTCACATAAATACATAGATACATTATACACCACAACATAACCACCGAAAGAGACATCTGATACAGCTAATTCTCTACCCACGTCCCATAGCACCTACACACAACAGTTACCAAGGTGTCTTGTAAGGTGATGCTATAGCAGAGGGGACAAAACTCCTGCCATAGCGTGCCTGTTTCCAGGCCAGGGACTTGTATCTGTGACCGGATAGTGAGCAGTATGTGCTATTCTGTGTGCTCCACTGTGTATAATGGCTTTGTTGTTGAGGTCTGAGAGGTTGGGGGTGGGGAGACCAATGATTCAGTAGGTGTGGTGCGTGATGCATGTGTTTGTTCCTATTGTGGGCAGTTAACATGTTGAAGAAACAGGGGGAACAATAGTGCTTTAAAGTCAGTGTAAAGGCAATTCTGATTAATTTCTTTCAAAATACATTAAATATGTTGGGAAGTAGTTGCTGAAAACATGTGAAAAGACTTTGAACGATATATTACTGAAATGTGGAGTTGGAGGTTAAAACAGTTCTTCGCCAGTTTTCAGTCCAGGATTTTGTGGGCGGTCCTAAAGGGTGGCTCGATGACACGCCGAGGCCACCCTGAGCATACCCCTGCACTCCTAGCAGAGAGACAAAGATTAATTCATCTCGCTCAGATTGTTTCATAGTTAGTCATGTCATTTCCTGAACTCATCTGACACGTTTCAGTTGCTTCAAAATTGCTGCTTGACTGCTCCCACGAGTGGGCGTGGCTCCCGGAGCTGAGAATACTGCTCTTTTTTACCCGATTTTGACGCCTAATTTCATAAACTTGTTGATATTTTTAATCATTCGAATTTGGCTGGGTGGTTAATAACACTTTCTTCTTTGCCTGACAAACTCACATATTTATTCTTACTTTATACAGACTTTTGGTTTGTGGATGGTTGAGACTCTGTGTTGGCAGCTTTAATGGATGTCAGTGATGTGTCAGTCAATATTCAGTTTACTGTGCAGGGTGAGTCTGAGGGCATTTGAAGCTGCAACTAAGCTGAAATAAATTATAACTATCCTACACTGAGTAAATGGCACTAAGAGCTCATGTACATAACTTTAAAAATAAAAAATAAAGTGATCTCCATGGTTAATGTGTTTTGTGTTCTAAGGCTTTTGCTCTCAGGCTTCCTTTTATATATTAGTTTAACATCTAGACAGTCCTAGATATGCAGACAGGAAACAGAACCCTGTTAAACTGTCTGGTACTGTATCAAAACCACTCCTTGCAACAATACACAACACAGACGCTTTCCCAGGATTGCCAACAGCCACCACACCACCACATGTGCCGACTAGCAGGGAGATGGAGGAACACTATGCTGGTTACAGAATCATTACAGCTCACATAAACAATTCAATTTAAAGTCTGTTTATAATGCAGTTAACACCCTAGTCCACAGACTGAATTATGTATTGTCGAATCAAAGTATCAGATGTACTTAAGAGGCACATAGTAAGTAGTTTAGCTCAGCTACATGACCGACAGCGTGTGACTGAGTCTGCTCGACCACACACATTAATCATATCAGTGCTGACACGGTACACAGTGGGTGGTTCATAGTCACTGTCAGTCTTTTAAAACTAATTTTAGTTCATTTTAATAACTAGCATGTAAACAATCCTTTTTTGTTTCCACAGCAGAAAAGTATGAGTGAATAATGTTGCCGTTGATGGACGATATGTCAGGTCTTAGCTGAGCCTGATGATGTCTGAGAGCATGTATGCCAGGGCCAATGGCCGGGCAGCTCTGACTCAATTTATCCCCTGGCTGTGTGTTAATGCCAAAAAATCCAGGGCACTCTCCGTAACACTGAACACATCACTCAAAGTTGTGCTTGCTTGACATTTGAGAACTGATTCTTATATGTGCTGTTGGCATTTTGTGTAAGATAATCTTCTGCATAATAACATCTAGCTGAAGGCTGTGTCATTATTTTCATTATTTAGAGCATGGAGTAAACACTTAATCTGAATAAACAGAGTCAGTCAGTCATCTTTGGGATATATTACATAGACAAACATCTTCATTTGAGCCTTGCTTTCTAGTTTGCTGTAGATTTGAAGGGTTCTATAGTTTTCTTATTATCAGTTAATTCAATGAAGAGACTAAAACTAAGGTTGCTCAATACTCAGTATCATCTCTCATCGCTCAATACTTTAAGACTTAATTTCACGATGTGCAATTGCCTGCAAGGATTATGTTGTAGCCCGCTTCACAGCTGCAGCCAGCTGCAGCGCTCAATACTTCTTTTTTTTTCAACCTGGGCATATTTTTCCATGTTTTTTATGCCAAACTTACCCTTCAAGGCTTCTTTAATACTCTGCTTCTGTAATACAATCACAGTAGTTTCAGATTCACTATGGAAACACAGTCCCTTGGTAACAATCAGTGTTGCGGATGTAAAAGACATCCTCAGTTAGAGTTAGTTGGACATATTAGTGCAGCAATAAGTACTGTGACAGTACTAGGGGGATAGATTTAGCAGGTCCAGTTTTGGTGGTGCTAGCAGAGGAGGTACTCTCTGAAGAGCTTCTTAAAGCTGTCTAGTGTTTTTACTGAAAAATGTTTTGCACATGTCTTTTCCTGGACCAGACCAATCAATTCTGTACAATAGTCATCATTCATAAGTTGTAAGCATCAAACTAAATTGTGAGTCAGACTTGTAAACTTCTGCAAAAGCTCATATTATTTCCTTAGGTGTTCATTTCTTGCTATGTAATCTATCTGCTACCTGCAATGTAATGCTTCTGGACAATTGCACACCGTCATTACATTTCCACTAAAAGTGTTTGTTTTTGCCCCTGACAGACTCATATTGTTATTATAAGTAGCCACTATTATCAGCTGATATTGGCCTGTTGCAGATATAACTATATTGGCGTAGATGTTATCCGATACCTGCCATTATGAAAACAGTTTTTTTCTTCTGGTGTATAATGCAGAAAACAAATATAAAATATATTGGTGTCACTATTTAACTTAAATATTCTTTAATTAGGTTTAATATTTGCTTTGAGTAATAGTTACATCGGCTCAAAATCGGTGCACAGCCGACATAGAAAAGATCTATTTTCATCCCAGTTCAAGAAATCAGCTGCCATATTAATATTTTTCTCCTCTATAATCAGTAATCAGTCTCAAAAAAAAGGTCGGTCAGACTCTAATTATAAGTGTCTGACAAAATTATGGAGAGTACCCAGCAGGGATAGACGAGTAGATTATTTTAATCGTTATTGTAACTTGGTGGTTTATAAATCCAAACTGACGAGTAAAGACAATAACACAAACTAACTAACCCATTGAGGCAGCGGTAGGCCAGCAACTCTGATGTTCTGCGTTAAAAATACTGTTTTTGTCAAAGGAGTTTGGTGGACATAGCGATGTAACAGCTGTTTCTGGTTAAACAAAAGGGATCTTACTTTTTAATACAAAGCAGGCATCCGCAGGTCGGCGTTTTTTCAAAAATTGTTGTTCCCATTTGTGACTTAGACACAGTTTGAAACAGGTTCAAAAAATCAAGTTTGCTTTAAAGACTTGGGATTAAAGGTTAAAAGACGAGACGGCATTCACGTCATTATTTCTTTCTTTTTCTGTTGTGAAGACAGCGACTAGGTGTGAGAGGGATCAGAGGATTGCAGTTTGATTGCTGTGCTGTGCGTGGTCGTGTCCTGTTTAATTTTGTGTCCTGGCCTCAGTAATGAGGGTCCTTCACATCATATTACTTGAGACAGGATACAGACACAGACAGGCCAGGACTGGATCCAAAGAACACAGGATAAAACGAGGCACAGCAGTATGAGCCCTGTCCAACATTTGTGATCATTAATAATTTGCTCATGATTTTAATAATGTACACACAGAAATACTCCATGCAAAGTATTCAATGAAAATAGATTGTGCTTAGATTTCTCAAGCAAAGTAATGGCCGTACTTCTAAGATTAGTATCAAATGTCTCCTCTCCCTATGGTGTATTTTACTGCAAGGACAGCTCAGAGAAATACACATTTGGTACAACCAGTAAAATGGCCACCACAGGACACCTCAAGTGGAAAATCAGGCCTCTCAGTCATTTCTGTGAGAAAAGCTTGAACAGTTCATGGACAATTATGAGAAGCAGAACATCAAAAATGATCAGGCATAGCAGTGAAAGCAAAACTCAAAGCAAATTTATGCAAACTTCAGTTGTATGGAGTAAACAGCAGGTGCCTCGCTGATTGACTTCTGGTCCTCAAGGAACAAACCAGCTTTGTCTTCCTTCCACTCCTCACCCAAATAAACTGAGTTTTATATCTGGAAAAACTGAAGAGTGAAAACGTTTTATTAACCTAATATGGATTAAATCTGCCCTCTTATGAGCAGTTTTTGCTTGTTGTAAAGTGCCTGAGGCACAAGATATCCTCTCAGTACGGAAATATCTGAATAAAATGACAGTAATTAATCAGCCTATTTATTTGCAGTTCAGTTCAAGATAAAAGAACTGCTAGAGGCTTATAACTTATTGAGTTTTTCAGGCCCTTAACTACATTACCCTGTGTTTTTCTACCAGTAATTATTAGTACAATCAGATCAACAGTCACATTGTTTATTCATTGCTCATTATTGTGTCTTTGCGATCTCGCCTCAGATTAATTTCAAGTTATTACCAAAGACACAGAAACATGAGCCACCTGCTGTTTTCAGTTGCACAGTTCACAGGTACAGTGTGATGTTGCAGCTCGTGAAGGTAGAGCTAATTTCAGTTACTTTATATACTGATATTAAACCATAATAATACATCAAAATGTATTAGTCAATGGACATTTTCATATTTATATTAGATATCAGATATTAATAATCTGAAAGTCAAATAAGTGCAGGGGAGTTGTAGTTTAAGTCTAAAATGGAAGTACACAATCAAAAACTGTACTTGCGTAAATGTACTTAGTTACCCTGCATCATTGGCAGAAATTTGCTGTGTAATGCTGGTAATGAAAAGGAAGGTTGCATTTGACTTCTCACATTTCTTGACATTTTCTCAGCGCCCCTATTCAGAGCTGTGGCATTAAATATCCATTGAGCCCGCGGTGTAACAAAGACACATCTCCGGGATACTTCACAGCCTTCAAACTGAGCCCTGAATTTATAAAGCAACATTTAGCAGTAGCTCCTTGCAAGTCATCATTGTATACACTTTGTCCAAAGTAGCTCATCAAAAATTGAGGGAGTGGTTGATGGTTTATACCTGGCAGGAAGTTGATGTTGTTATTTTTTCACTACATCATGCTCTTTACTGGCATCAAGGTGAGCATTTTCATTCTGTCTGCATTCAGCGTGTGGAGGAGGGAACAAAGAATAGTGGACTCTGGCAGCATCTGTTCAGGGAGGTAGAATGCTGGCATTATCCCAACGGGACGCCAACTTCCTGTTCATCTGCAGCTCTGCTTTGAAAACCTCCAACTCACGCTGCCTCGACGCAAATATTTTTCGGCAATACTTGATGGCAGAAAGGTGCGAGCAGTCCCCTGCGGTAACCACTGAGTCAGGATCTTTAACTCTGTTCTTTATCCCTCCTCCAGTTCCTCTGTCACTGTTCTTACTGCTCTGGCACCCACCATCTGCCCGCCTATCATCTCCCAGTGAAACTTGGAATGAATCTTATTGTTTCAGACACAGCTAATGATTTATTTACAGCCTCTGCTGTGCCCAGCTTAAAATTAGCAACAACAGTTTAACCAGCAAGTGTCTGAAGGTGGGATATCTTCAAAATCTCCATGTTCTGGCTTGTTAATAAGTACAGGAGTGGAGGTTTCCTGAGGACAGTGTCATGCTAATGACCAATTAAATAGACTGACATTAGAAATCAAAAACAAACTGCCCAGCAGAGTGACTAAGGTTGCAACCTTGTCTACTAGAAAATAACATTTATATACTACTTATTAGACAACACTAACGATTGCATCTTAAAGAGCAAACAAACACTGTCTTATATTGTTACTCTTGTGTGTTTAGTTTTGGAAAATCTAAAACTCGATAGACGTGCTGTGCCGGTTGATAAATTATGGACAATAGCTGGTTTAGCAAGTTCTTTCATAGTGTCTTACATATTACGACCTGCTCAGTCAGTACCCTTGCACTGTTGTATAGGAACATGTAATTATGTTTGATCAGCATGAAACCTGAACAACCACTCAACAACAATCCCAGAAGAGTTGTTTGTTACACTTCGCTTCCTTTATTCATCCGGTATGCATGAAAAACACTATTATGAAGCCAATCCTGCATTTTGCTTGAATTATGTATACAGTAGAACGGGGTCTTCAAATCTGTGTTTTACATATCCAATCAGTATCAGCATTACAATAACATACACAATAATTCTTCAATTTTTAATTTTCTTAAGGATGTGATAATACTGAAGGTATCAGCTCTACCAATGGGAATAAAGTAACTGTGAAGCCAGTTTTATGTTTTTCTATCTATCAAAAGTTTTCATTCAGCTTAATGTAGCTTCACTCATTTAATTGCCAGTATAGATTTTCCTCTAGTGTGTTTGGCTTGATATAAAAGCAGCATAACCCTATGTAGATAAAGCCCTAAGCATAAAATATGTAAATGACAATATTCCCCTAATATTTCAGTCAGCGAGCAATAAAAAATGAGAGGGTCGGTGGAAAATAGAGAGAATCTTTTGTTTGGCTGGTTTCAAATCAAATCTCATCTCCCTCTGCAGCGAGATGGCAGTCAGACCGCATCAGAGCGTTTTTATTTTTTATATATCAAGCAACACTAATGACATGCAGGACAAGATAAAACTTGTGGAGACACAAAGTGTCCTATAGCCTATTTGAAATCCCTTTCGTGTTTTTGTTTACTTCCCTTGGATGTTTGACCTTCACTGTGCAGAAAGATGCCTGTTTGCCACTGAAGGTAGTTTTCACATTAATCTGCTGAGCGGGGGAAAGTTTCTCTGTGCTCCCCTTAATTCTGAGTTTAACACATGTACGTATGAGCAGGACTTTGTAACATTGAAACTAGTTTGGAAGCAAATTATGATCCAAAATATTTAATGACTTACACAAGTGTGACATGGAAACTTAAACTGTCTTTTTCAGTGATAGGAGACATTTTGCATCTTACAGTTTAACTTTTAAATGAAAGATATTTGCATAAGGGAGAAGAAGTAGATGTACTTTTAAGAATTAAGTCATTTATTGAACTTTTTTTGTGGAAAAACATGATTGCATAGCAATTTAATATTTCTGATAAGATGTCTGAAGGACTCCTGTGATTAACTAGCGACTAGTCCAATGCCAGCTGGGATGGGCTTCAGCTGCATGACCCTGATAAGGATGAGCAGTTACAGAAAATAGATAGGTGGATGTGCTGGAGGGGATCCTTAATTAATGATTTAAACATTATGAAAATAATTATGTAAACACAGAGTATGTAACATGTAAATGTTATTTCATTCTCCATCTTTTAACAGAGTTTATTGCATGTCATTCATGTCTTCATAATGCCACTTTCCATCACAAAGAGGTATACTAGCCATGTCAGACATGGTAGGGGCTGGTTATTTGACTAGCTGTTGCTGTAGCTGTGCTTTAGTCTGAATTATTGTACATTCAGTGAATGGCATTGTAAAATACAGACTTTGGCAGTGCATTCATAATTAAGTGCTGAGATTTATTCACATTATTTATTCAGTATTGAACACTTTGGGTCACCATAGCAACCTGATGAAGTAGACTTCAATGAGTAATTGGCACCGAGCATGAACGATAAATAATTATATAAACGCAGCTACAGTTTACTAATACATGAATTATCTACCAGAGCTGTCATTGAAAGCGATGCCACAGTGTTTAGAAAAAGTGTGTGTTTTCTCAGATGATATACTGAAGCCATCTGTGTTTCCAGAACAACAGATCTTACGATACACAACAGTCTTCCCGGAATGGATTTATAGAGGCAGGGTGATTTACAGGCTCATTCTTGGTTAAAGGATTTGATGCTATGGTTGAAAAATTGTCTTTTAAACTTGTTTTTTTGTTTGATTTGTGTTTTACAATAGACTACCAGGAAAAAAATGGCTCATAAAATATAGAGAGGTTCAAGTAAATGTTGTGAAAAACATTTTTTAATGGCTCTGAAAATGTGTGCACGGTTGCTCTCCTTTTCCAAGGTCAGTGAAATCTCGGCTATAAGCTTACAAATGTGACTTTCAGCAACATAATGCTGGCCGGGAGATTTAAGACTTTACCGCTTGCTGTGCTACAATTTTCATATCATTCTTCACACGTCTCTGCTCCATCAGGCGGTCCTGTCATCAGTCTTTTATATATAATTTACTTATTTATTATTGTGAAATAATACACATAGGCTTGTTCAATGCTAGTGTTGAAGTCTGAGGAGAGCAGTGGACAAAACAAGGAAACCTTCATAATGTCATTCACTTATTACTGAACACTAAATCGGGGGGTGTTTGTAACCAGCATGTTTTAGCAAAGCATGAGTTATTAAAATGAATCTTATTATCTCCAAACTTCTGTGAATTGTGCGCTCTACGATATGAAGTATAACCAGCAATATTCAAAGAGTGTTGTGTCAAATGAAAGCCAAGGTAATCAATTAAAATTTTGGGCGCAGGCTGTCCTCAATACTCCAGCTTCAGTTAATTCAATCTGGCAATCTATTAGCTCTGAGATGTTGTTATTGGAAAAACACTTTAGATCTGTCTATAGATGGTCAGGGGCCCATGAATCAAAACATTTTTGTCGTGTGCAGAGGAGAACGTAATAACCCTTTTTAGAAAGCAGCCCACCAAACAGTCAACCCAGAGGCCTGGAGAAAGAAATGTCATGTCTTGATGAATGGCTGTCTTTGTGCCATGCTCCCCATACAAGTTTACCTCTTGCTATATAATAAATCATAACAAATTGGGTTCTCTGTGGTACTACAGGCTAATTATTTCCTCATTTCATTCCCCTCTCTGTTGTGTTTCTTGAGCACGTTTTAAGTCCTCAAGGTCCAGAGTTAGAGGTGTGACCGTGTTCCTCCCCATATAGACTGTTTTATACTTTACTGTCCTTTCTGCCAGTCACCGGCCCAATCTGGTCACACAGAGCGGGAGATTTTATGACTGACTCTCTGTGTGACACCCAGTATTATGGAGACTGATTGGAATAATAGCTCTGCAAAGGTCTGGCAGCCTGCCTGTGGGCTTTACTCCATGCTCCAGTAATCTAAACACAAGCTAGAGTCACATCTCAGCTTCCACACATCTCAGACAACAAGACACTGAACCTGGAAGGCCATTGTAAGAAATTACAAAGCTGTGGTAAAGAAAAAAGTCTGGGGCTGTGTTCACAAAGTATTTTATCTTAAGAATGGTGTTAAGTGTTGCTAAAAGTTCCTACTAAGAGTCTCCTTTACAACGCGGCTGAAACCAGCTTTTGCTGAGGACTGATGAGCCCTGCTTCTTTGCCTCTTAGGGGCTACCTTTATCCACAGGATGTTTTGTGAATAAATAAACAGCACCAAGGTACAGTCCTCTGCGACAACATTGACGATAACTAATACCACCAGTCAGTTGTGATGCTATTAACAATTGTAAATGGCAGCTTCTCTGCAGAACATCTTCATATTTCTTCTTGAGGTCTGTTTGAGGTCAAAAACGTCTTGTTCAGTGAAGTGGCAGCATCTTAAGATTGTTAAGAGCAAATCATTGCACACAAAATCAGGATAAAACATCTCTCATAACCAGTATACACAGCCCTCTCTCCTCCTCCTCCCAGCTCTCTTCTATACCTCATCTCCCCCTTATATCTAATTAATATTAATATTTCACCATATGCCATCTCACCCACAGGGATAAAAGTCTGATGTTGAATCTAAAGTGATGCGCAGTCATCACAATCATTATAATCACACAGATAAGTAACTACTCATTTGGTTTGATTGGGTGACAGTAAGAAATACGTGACAGTACATGAGCTGTCACTCAGCTGTTTTCTGAGCCATTGGTTGTCAGGACACGAGTCATTACTAAAAACAAGACAATGTGTAATGTCTCTCACTTCAGTTTTGCGTGGAGCATCTTCAGTTCATTCTGTACTAATTAATGACAGACATTCAGAAGTAGTAAAATGTACTTCCTTCCGCATCAATCACAGTCAGGGACAATTTGAGTAGTCCATTTAATCTAGTGGTGTGTATGCACAAGAGCTCTAGGCCAGCTTGAAAAGTTTGTTCTAAAAAGAAGCTGGAGGTTATGTTTTACAGACTGGCGGCCAAATGAACTGTCAGCATTGCCTCAGTCCTGACTCATAAATATTTTTTGCTTCAGTCTGGAAAGTGACATTTCAAGTGTGACTTCTTGCTACCAACTGGTCTGGTTATTGTGTATTTGAACATGTGTAAATGGAGGTTTCTGTTTTCACTATGTTATTAACCTTGGAGCAAACAGTCATTGCTTGATCTCCCCGCTGTTATTCCGTCTTCACTCTATCTGACCCTCCATCCTCCTCTGGTATTAGAAAATATTGGCTCTCTGTGTATTTCTTGCGTCTGAGTAAACTGTTGTTAAAGGGAACTGTTGTTTGCTTCTCTAAATCCTATGAGATTTAACAGTAATTTCAAGTCTGATAATGTGAACAAATACTCTCAGCACAGGAGTTTTGCTGAAAAACTCCAGAGAAAAGGGTTCAGTACACAATAAACTGAAGGAAGACAGTTTCAGACTGATAATCTGCTGCTCTACAATCTATTCTGAAACTCACAACAAATAAACAGTATAGATGTAGTCACAGTCCAAGGTAGGAAGGTATATTTTGCAAAAAATCCAGCTTCAATTAACGAGGATGGCGTTGCTTGGTAGAGATTGCAGGTAAATGCATTCTGTCTATTTAAATGCGATTCAAATCATGTCATTATGGCTACATTCGTATGCTCAAACCAGCTGTTGCTACTCTCCAGCTTTGAAGATGGAGATAGAGATAGAGTCGTATTGCATTATGCCCTCTCCTGTGAAAAGCATCGTCTGATCTGCCTTCTCTGACTGAAAAGAAAAGTCACCTTCAAAACCCAGGATGCATGATCAAAACACTGTCACATGCTGTAGCTGTTCAGCCACCTGCGCAAAAAGCACAAACATTTCAGTGTCCACGCTGCAGAACGACAGCTCGAAATGTAGGCATGCCAAATTTCTGTCCGCTCAGTAACAGGCGGATGGTATAGCAGTGCAGCACTGAACAAACCTGGAGAAAGAAATCACCCCAGGGGGAAAGGCTTATCATGGCACAGTGTTCCCTTTGTGCCACCATATCACGCTGTCATGCAGAATCCTGCCAACCCCACAGCTCTTTTGAGCCACCGAACAAGAGAGATTGTACCCCGTTTCATTTTCTTTCTTTTTTTTTTTGTTTTTCTTTTGCTTTTGGTTGGAGTTTAAAAGGGCATTTGTCTGCCCTTGTGAAATGTCAACCTAAGGATCAGCATCGTGTATTGAATGTTGAAAATGTTGTTCTGATACCGGATAAATCTACAACTCATTCACATAGCGGTATAAACATTGAATTCAGTTTACAACAATAAAGTAATTGATGTTTTTAATGGCTTTACCTATTGTTGAGGTAAAACAACTTCTTATTTTTCAGTCGGCATCGGGTATACCCACTTTTCCAGGCACAGTACAGTACATTTAACATACTCAAGTACTAAAAGCGGCTATAATCGATCGGCTTTTATAACAATGCATCACCAAACACAATTATGACCTGAATCTGCAGCTGCTCTCACCTTCGTGAAGCTTTATAATGAGTTTCAGCCCATTGTTTAGCTTTCCGGCCCACAGCTTTACTGTTTTGCTTCATTTTCACTGTTCTCATAGAGTTGCTTCTGGCTGCAGAAGGCAACTGTTTTCAGTGAAGAAGCTCTAAAAACCCAACTGTAGACTACCTGCTCAGCACCAAGTGGCAGACAGACACCGTTAGAGCAGCCAAAGAGCCAGACATTTCCCTCGGGAGTTGGAGAGACAAAAAAAACAGCAAACATTGAGATGAACATTGAACGCAACTCCTAATGAATAATAATGTTAGTCTGTATCTGCTGGATGTAAATAAATAACTGTGAACAAAATGTTAGTTATTGCAAAATAATCCAGTAATTATTTTTGAGGTATTTGAGTTTTTACATTTCATTCCTGTTCATACTTCTATTCCACTTCAGATCTTCACTTCAGGGAAATATTGTGCTTTTTACTCCATAAAACTAGTAAATTAAAAGTCCAGGGGTAATGTGTTTGGCAAAAAAAGGAATATAATATTCATAACTATGTTTTCGTTAGTGTATAACCGCCTGAAAGTAAGAATTGCATTTTCATTACCTTAGAATGAATGAGCCTTTTGTGTCTACAGACGCTGCAGGTTCGAGTCCACTGTGCCGAACCATCATGTTTAAATATTGTCCAATATAGTAGCCCAGAACGGACAAATCAAACACTTGCTCTAGATAGAGCCTTTCTCCTAAATTTGTCGATAGGGAACAGTGAGGCAAGAGGTATTCACTTGGCTGCAGTCTGTTAGATGCCACTAAATCCTACACACTTATGAATAAAATATGAACCACTGTTATAGATTAAATTAACAAATAGTATACGCATTAGTTTAAATTGACTCTACTACTACTTGCACAGGATTGTATCTGCTATAATAAAAAAGTAATATATAATAGTTAAATAATAGTTTAGCATTCACAGGGCCCAATACTTTTAGTAACATTTTTAAAGAAAGGATTATCAATGAACAAAACAATTGTTTCAGGTAAATATATTGCAGCTTGAGGTATCTGCGATGCTCTGATACATGAAGATATTGTGTCATTGTGTGACTGTGCTTTCCTGCCCTTTACCCAAAATCTGCTTTATTATTTCATCTGTGCTGCCTGTAATCGAATGTGAGAACAAATTTAGATTGCAGATCACAGTCATAATCAGCATCATAGTTAAATTGTCACAGAGTGCATTTGTCCTGTTTCAGAATATCAGCGTGTCCGATGATGAGTCACTTTTGGCAGACGCTGAAGGCATCGCAATTTTTCCCACATGTTTTTCAACCACTTCAGTAATTTATTGGATATTGATTTCATCTGAGTCCTTTACTTTGTTACTCTGACTAGATTTACTCCAAGGAAACAAATTAATTTTTGAAATTGAGTTGTGATAAATTTTGAATCAGGCAACCAAATGATGAGTTTGATATATCCAGTTTGTCTGCAGTGTTTCCACAGTAATTGAGGTTATTTATTGTATAAATATAACATGATACTCAGGCAGCATTTCCTCATTTGTTTGACTTGTTGCTGATACCAAAGTGTGTGGTGTGTGTCTTTTATTCATATTTGAGTAGCCACTGCTGAGTTTATTGGATTTGAAAAAACTGTTATGGTTTCACTCATGATTTATTCAAAAATATATCTTTAAGGCCTGTCTCATATATATATTAATGTACAATTTCTCTCTCTCTTTCAGATGTAAATGGAGAAGCAAAAGTGTCACCAAGAGAAATTGGACATCCGTATGATTTTAAAGTGCTCTGCATTAAAACGTAAACAGCATCACTTCTCTCTGAAGTAATCCATTACTGACAATTAATGTCAAACTGCACGCTGGAGCAGCTTCATGCTGCCTCGCTGAGTGAAACACTGCTAATGGAAAGAAAGCCTTATAAGATCCAGCTCATCAAAATACACCTAAATGCAGCATAATGCCTTCAAAAGTGTCATGTTTATACCTGTTGACAGTGGTCTGCTGGGCGAGCGCTCTCTGGTACTTGAGCATATCTCGCCCAACATCCACTTATGTCGGCCACATGTCTCTGCCTATACGTAAGACTGCGAAAACCCATAAAAACCTCACAACGTTCACCAACATCCGCACCCGCTCCCTTAACCCACATGCCTTTGAATTTGTCATCAATGAGCCGAAGAAGTGCGAAAGCGTCACTCCCTTCCTGGTCATCCTTATTAGCACCACGCACAAGGAGTTCGATGCGCGACAGGCCATCCGGGAAACCTGGGGGGATGAGAGCACCTTCGGCGACATCCACATCCTCACCATCTTTCTGCTGGGCAAGAACACGGACGCCGTCCTGAACCAGATGGTGGAGCAGGAGAGCCAGATCTTCCATGACATAGTGGTGGAGAACTTTATTGATTCCTACCACAACCTTACCCTCAAGACCATGATGGGTATGCGCTGGGTGGCCACCTACTGCCCCAAAGCGCAGTATGTCATGAAGACAGACAGTGACATCTTTGTCAATATGGACAATCTGATCTACAAGCTCCTAAAGCCCAGCACGAAGCCAAGGAGGAGATATTTTACTGGCTATGTTATAAATGGTGGTCCCATAAGGGATATGCGCAGTAAGTGGTACATGTCCAGGGACTTGTATCCTGACAGTAAATACCCACCTTTCTGCTCAGGCACTGGCTACGTGTTCTCAGCAGACGTAGCTGAGCTAATCTACAAGACTTCACTACACACAAGACTGTTGCACCTGGAGGATGTGTATGTGGGACTGTGCTTGCGTAAGCTGGGTATACACCCGTATCAGAACAGTGGTTTCAATCACTGGAAAATGGCCTACAGTCTGTGCAGATACAGGCGGGTTATCACTGTGCACCAGATCTCCCCGGAGGAGATGCACCGCATTTGGAATGACATGTCCAGCAAGAAGCACCTGAGATGTTAGGGGACATGAGGACCAACCGAACAACAACTTTTTTTTTCTGCCTTTATTTTTCTCTCCTTTTCAGTTTGAATCACGCTGAGTAATGTAAAAACATTGAGGGCTGCTGCAAGTGTCTATTTCATGAAAGATGTTTTCATCGACGTCCATCAATGTCTGTTTCTGTTGATTACACCTCACGATTGTTAACGAATGCATGAGGCTTGTAAAGCGCGTATTCTCATGCATAATTAAAATGTGGTGTCGTTCCTGAAAGTAATTCTGTTTTTTTATGTATTCCAGGTCCAGTCTAAGCAAACTATTTTTATAAGCATTAAGTCAATCAGCATTTAAGCGTTAAGTAGTGTGGCCTAATGTGTAGAGGCAGTGTTTCAGTCAGATGACCTTGGTTGGAGCCCTCACACTGACAACTTTCAGCCCTGTTAAAGTGTCCTTGAGCAAGACACTGAATCTGTACCAGCTGCATGGCTGCTGACTTAGCACCCTGATCTTCCTGCAGGAGTGCAAGCCAAAATAACTTCAGTGCAGGAATCTAAGTATTAAATTACTGTATTACATCTATAATATTATGCATTTTAAAAGTATTATTTAGAAAGGAGAGTTCCAGATCAATGAGAATGCAAATGCTAATCTTATCCAACAACAAACCAGGTCGTCTGTTGGGATAAACTACATATACACTAATGCTGCTCTCCCCTTCTTTTGGTCTTTATGATGAACACAGTCAGATACAAAGCTGAAAATAAGCTGCAGTATATTATCAGTCTACAAACAGAACAAGTCGAAAGATAATTTAATGTTTTGCAATCAATATTTTCCTTTAGCAGTGGTAATAGTGAAACCTTTAGCTGAATTTGCTGGATGCTCTTTTTTCACGGCTTTGTCTGATGTTTTTGTTTACATATTTTTGTTTACATCTCTGAAAAAGTCAGATGTAAAGTTTTGTGTTGTTTTTCAGATGCATTTTGTTTGTTTTTTTGTTTTTTTATCTCTTTGACATTTTTATATAATTGTGTTTGTCAGCTACCGGCTTCTCATTACTTCAGCTGCCGCTTTTGGTTTATATATGCTGTGCAGCTCCTCCACACATCAAGAGAAATACAGTATCATGTTGTGAAAGTATGAGTTTAACTGTAGCTAAGACCATTACAGACTGGATGTATTATCATATGTATCTGGCATATCAGTGATTACTGCTACTGACATCATGGAAAGATTTTTGTTTCTCAGAAAACGTGGCTTTCATTGCCAAATGTTCATTTCCTTTTCCAAAAGTTCTGTAGTATTATAAGCTAATGTGACATTTACTGTGAAACCATCAACAAGGGGTTGTTGTCATATTGTATGTTTTTTATATTAAAAAACAAATACTTGAATAATTAAAGTTATATTACTGCTTTTACTTGTTACTTATTTCAAGTTCACATTTCCAGACGGTTACTTTGAAGGTTTATTGAAGGTTTCTTTTAATGTTGATGTACTTGCAATTGTAGATCAGGTTGTTTTACTTTCTGGATGACAGATTTGGCTGAAAGACTGAAATTACAGGATAAGGGTTAATAGTAGCACAAGTAGCAGATCATAACATTCACCTCTATAAACCACTGGTCACACCAGACCAAGTAAGGTCGTTGAAACTAAATCCTTGAGTGTATTGATTTGAGCAGCGGTGCATTTTATTGCTCGTGAATTCAACTTTTCATTTGTAAGAAGAAGAATGTGTAAATCCTTCTCTCAAAAATTACATAGTGTTGCTTTAAAGTCATTTTAGTAACTATAAACACAATTCTATATTTCTTTTTTTATATGTAACGTAGTCAAAAGCAGCCATCTGTTAGCTGCTCACCCTTTATGGCTCATGATTTCATTCTGCATAAAACATCTATTTCATGTCTGTCCTCCGGTACCTTTCTTGAGGTTTCTTCCATTTTTTTTCCCAGTTAAAGGTCCAATGTGTAAAATTTAAGGGGCTTTATTACCAGAATATGGCAGAAATGGAATATAACTTTTTTAATATAACTTTTTCATTAGTGTGTAATTGCACCGCGGCTCCTCTTCCAGAGTCCACCATGTTAAAACACCGTGTTTCTACAGAGTTCTACAGATTGGACAAACTAAACAATGGCTCTAGTTAGGGCAGAGAGGGTGTAACAAGAGGGTTGCAATCAGCAACTACACCACTAGATGTCAGTAAATCCTACACACTGATCGTTTAAAGGGATTTTATAGGCAGTTATTTATTTAGGAATCTGGACAGAGGGTGTCATATACTGTACAGATTGTCGAGCCCCTTTGTAGACTTGAAGAAAAAGAACAGATCCAAATATCTGCTAAATCAAACATTAAAAAAAATCAACTTCTTCAAAATCATCTGATATTTTAAGTTTACGTCAGTCAAGCAAGTTGTGATTATGTTATGATGCTGTCAGCTGAAAGTAAATACTCCACACCTTTTCTAAATAATAGCAATTCTTTATTGTTGCTCCTCGTCAGAAACTTGACATCAGCTGAGTACAGAGTGGGAACAGGGGTAATATGCTGAAATGGTACACATACTGTACATAAAAAAAACAATAAATTACTTCAAAATAAAGAATTTAGTAGAAGTTATTATTTACCACTTCAATACTTAAAAATAATTTAGAACTACTGGACTTTGTTTGAACAAACAAATGGCTCATCACCCTTTCAATAGTTGCCTTTTGGTTTCATCCTCAGATGCATTGTCATACAGTACATTTTTTTAGAAACTACTATATTTTTTGGGAACAAGAACGTTTTGTAGTGCAGCAGGACAGAGCAAGAAAATTAAACTGTTGTGGTTTTGTCTCTTAACCTGGCTTCTGAATACACATCAACCAGAGCCGATTAATTGACTACAGGTTCTGTAATGTTTTATTTTTCATCTGACAAAAGCACACAAGTTAACTTGTCTCCAGGGGGCTAAGCATCTGCTTGTCGGGTGCACACACTCAGCCCAAAAGTGCATTGTAGCTTGTCTCATTAAGATACTTGACTTGAATTGAGTCATTGCTGTATTAGTAATACATTTATGAAATGGTAATCAGCAGGTTCTGCTCTTTGTGTGGTCTCACTCATTGACTACTTTCTTAGGCACAGAAAAATGAACAAGGCACCTCTAACATTTTGAAGCATTAGCACTGTCAAGAGCAGCAAATTATACACAGTAGCATCCAGGTCTCATTTTGTTTTCTGCACACTCAAGCAAAGGGTTCCCTTCTTATCAATGTAAAACAGGTCTTGAAACATAAATACAATTCTTTCTCTTTTTAGACATTCATTATGTTATTAAGAAAATGTGCTTTTCCCCATAAATTAACTAAATCTTACATTCTGACAAAGACCTCAGGGAAACGTCACAAATGTGTGGGTTTGTGAGATGCAAGTCAAAGCAAATTTGTTTTCACTGTGGCAACAAAACGGCAAAAGGAACAAAATAAAAATACCTTCTCATTTCAATAAATAATGAGAGCTTTGCTGAACACAAAGGTAATATGGTGTAAAACAAAAAAATGAGAAAAAGAAAAAATAAATAAAACATTCAAAGCTACATCTTAATCACCTTATGTCACCACCTGAGTACATCTTTAGGTTCCTGGGCTGTATCCTGATCCCGGTCTGCGCACTGGGCGGTGGAATGTTGTTAAGGTTAAAGGTCGGGGAACAGTGAGCAGGGAAGTCGGCGCTAAGGAGGTGTAGGCAGGGCGGTGGGGGGAGCTTGGCCATGGGGTGGGGGAAAGGTGAAAAGGACTGAGGGAGGAGGCGGGGGAGTGAGTTTTTAGGGAAGGTGTTGGGAAAGATGTTGCAGGAAGTGGTGGTGTGTTCCTCAGTCTGTCTGCCCTGAACTGTCTCCCCTGTCTCACCTGCTTCAGGCATGAAGAGGGCATCAGCTAACACTTAGCTGTGCAAAGCCGATCAGCTTCCCCTCGTCTGGGATCTCCGTGTCGTCGCAGCCGGATGCCTGTGTGAGCAGGAAGAGGGTCAATGGGGGATTAGTTGGCACCCTGACACTCCCATGTCCATCATAAGAAGTAAAACTGCAAAATCTCTACAAAACCCAGTGTTGTGTTAACACCCCTTAGAAAAAAGGGGTTAGCAAACAAGGCAGGCACTTCAGAAAGTATTGTGAGATGGTCTGACATATTGTTGGTTTTGGTCTTTTACAAGATTCGTGATCTTTGATCTTCCAGCTTTGCACTATAAATGGAGACAATTACATCAGCAATCTTTTGAGGCTGTGCAAATGTTAATCATATTGTTCTAGAAGGTTTATAAAAGTGCACTCTTATAATTTTATGACAGTGAGTAAGAAACAGCATTTTAATGTGGGTGAGTCACATCTGGACAATACAAAGTCTGTTTAATAAGGTCAGTATTGGCGCCATTTCTGCTGCAGTATATCAGATCGGAGCATCCCTATTATGCAGTTGGATTAAATGTGAAAATAAGACAACATTTTAAAGTCTTGATCCTTTGTTTGTACACATTGGAACATACACATTAACTGTTATGTATCATACACATAATATGTGTACTTTTGGTCCGAAGCTGTTCCAATGAGAGGAAATCTTAATATACAATGATATTTTAGACAATAGTGTGCCTCTGTTTGTTTGGAGAAGCTTTAACACAACAATACATCCCTGCACAAACTGAGTGGTGGACTGGCTTGCACGGAGCCCTTTAACTCAATCCCATCTAACACCTTTGGATGAGACCCAGCTTGCAGGCTCATCACCTAACATCTGTGGCCAACCTATCTACTCGTTTGGCTGAATGGGAACAAAGCTCTGCAGCTAGGCTCCAAAATTTGGTAGGAACCCTTCCCAGAGGCTGTCACAGCAGCATATTGTTACTCATAATTTTGGAATGAGATTTTTATGTTCTGGCAAGCTCATACTATGTTTGGGTGTCCACATGCAGTGCATCATCCCTAAACCTAACTCCCAGAGACAAAGCACAATATTTATTTTCAGGCAGTCCAACCCTCTAGCCCCTGATGTCAGCTCAGTTCTTATGCTGCTCAGATGCTGTTCCTGGAGGCAGTATTAAAGGCAGTGCACGATTAGATTTGTCTTCCCTGAAAACCACAGAGTTTTTCATTCAGCTCTCCTCCTGTGGAAACATCAAGGTGAGTGGGTGGCCTAAAACCTGCTGGACCTTTAGCAATTCACACCTGAAAGGGGAGCGCCACTCCATCTCTCCGGGAGAGCTCTGCCGTTGTCTGATAATCATGAAGGGACTGTTATGAAAACAGTGACCTCTTGTTCAGCTAAGTCATGAAGTTGCTCTAGTGCCACCCACACCATAAATTGTCTATATAAAGTGTTACAAACTGTTCCCCTAGCGAGGGTAATTATTCTCACTCCCTGAGTTTTGTCACAGTGTCACACTGCACTCGTAACTCTTCGCTCAGACAAGCAGTTTTCACGCTGCCTGCAGTGCAGCACAGTTAGCATATGGAAATGGTAGCATGTCCATATATCTACATGGTAAACGCAAGCACTGCGCTCGCTCTGACTCACCAGAGACCGATCCACCTGTGACGCTTACTAGGTGCTGATATGGCAAACACTGCATAAAGGTCACTTTGTAAAGCACTGTGACCCAAAGCACAGATGTTGTTTACCCACAAATATAGAAAGGTCAATAAACCATAATTTACATATTTTTGTCAGTTTTTTCCCCCCACAGATGTCAGTTTCTCTAAAAGTCATACAAGGTGACTTCTTAAAATGGCGCATCCACAATATGCACTTTGTTTGTTCTCTCCTCCGCTGTGAACAAAATGAGTCTGGACCACATGCAGACTTCATATAACCGTTATTGTCCTCACAATGAGTGACCCACAGTGAACTGCAGAGCGAACAAATAAATAAGCAGCACCCAGAATTTTCAATTATGATTCAGGTGGTCAAAGTGCATCATTGATTGAAGCCAACAGAAAGAAAATAGCACTGCTGAAAGCTACCTTTGACCTTTGGTACAGAGGTTCTCAAAGTCCTAACACTCTTCTCAATCATATACAAAATGCAATCTAATACAGCTGTGATAAAATGTATATTTTCCAGATGCAGAGCTGTTCAGCAGTGAAACATATTTCAACTACTTCATTATTTTTATGTAGGCTTCCTGTGGGTTTAATGCACTTTGTGCAGCTGTGTTATACACGATAAAACAGACAACAAAAATAGATACTGGACTGACTTCAGTATTGGCAGAAACTATTAAAAAACCCTTCAAAGCTAGCTGATGACTGGACACGTATACAAATGTCCACCTACACACTCTATGTGAATGATACATATTTTTATTAAAACATGCAAATATTACTTAGCATATGGTGTATCTCTTATTTTATTTGGCAACATATTTGTAAGGTTGTTTATTACTAAATACTGAACTGCACAGAGTATTTATGTAATGAAGGTATAGAGAAATGTATAATTGTGAATGATTTAATTTTTTTTTTCATATTTTGTTGTGTTCTATTAAATTAAACAATAAAACCTTTATTATCTAATTATTATTTATCTACAAATCAAAGACAGCCCAGCAAACTGTTGATGTGATACAGTCAAAAGAGTAATTGGACCTTGAGTTTAGATTTCTTTCTCTCTATAGTATATTAAAATGATTAAATGACCATGACCTTATAAGAACAAAAATACGTTTTATGTTCATATTGAAAGATAAAAAAAGATTTTGGTATATTTTGTCATATCAACTATCTACTGTAGTAATCGGAGTGAAATCTTTCAATCAAAACCCAGTTTTCAGTTGAATGGATAGAAAGTAATGTACTCTTAATTAGCAGTTAAGCTGACTGTTCATGATAAAGGCCACTTTCTGATGAAACAGAAAAAATACAGAGAATGCAGCTTTTTAATTTAACTGCTTTCATTTTAATTTGAAAGCATGTTATCGTCTTCTGTCTGGATGAGCTCAGCTGTGTTGTTGCTAATGTTGTATCTCCAGTAATGGAGAACAGCCTTTCTGCTGTATTGTTAGCACCGCAGAAATCCATTGTTATCTAATTTTACGAGGCTAAACTACACGAAAGCATGTGAATGCTGTACATCACCCAGCATCTGCACTGTGCTCCTGCGGGTGAGTTGGACTTTTTTCCATTCAGTCAACTTAACTTTATTAACATCCCACATATATTTTTTGCCATTTAAAATCAGAGAGGGTAAGAATCTAGTAATATTGTCCTTCACAGACAAAACATTATTGTCATGCTGAAACTATTTGGTTTATTTGTGACCTTTCCAATAACTCCAGCTCTGACATTCATCACTGAACCTTTCATCAACAAGCTGTTTACAGCTCGACATTGTCAGCCAGGATAAACCCAGGAGGGTGTCATCAACCATCAATCATCTGGAAACTCACCAGCTTAAAGGTCAACACTTTGTAGGTAGTTGGGTCATCTACAATCTTCTGAAGGTTAGCAGCAACTGTAATATAGAGGGCATACAACAAAAACACCTTCATATAATATCAAGTTTTAAATTTCAGTACATATTGTACAACAGTGGAAGTCTAGCAACATTATCAACACTAGAAAAATAAGATATTTTATGTGATTAGTCGCCGTACCTGTAAATATTTTTAGACTTTAGTCAATCTCAAAATGACACACAATACATATAAAAATATGTTATTTCTTTTTGTCAGTCGTGTCAGGTATCTATGGCCAAATTTTAATAAAAGTACATTCTCTCAGTGACGTTGGACTTGAAAAAATATATATTCAGAAAAGACAATTCACCAAAAAAAAGAGGTGGAACATTACCAACAACAACATCATGTCCATTGACCAGGCCGGCCGAGAACAGTTCCTGGGAAACTCCATCAGCGGTGTCTTGTGAGGAAGTTGCATAACAAAAATTGAGCCGGCATCATTCCACTTAGCATGTAATTGTGTTAGATATTGAATTAGATACTGTCATGAGCACAAGCACTGCCATTATCCATTACACACACAACAACCCACGGTGCCTGAAGATATTATCACAAAGAGAATGGCACATTCAAATCCATAAAGGCAGAGCTCTTACCTCGCCCAGGAGTGAATTCAAACCGGATGTCATTCAGCTCCTTTCTAGAGTTCCTGAAAAAGGAGACAAGAGGGTGTGGTTGAACAAGTAGCATCTGAAATGTCAGATTTAAATATGTTACAGCTCTTTCTGTGTTCCTATGGGACTCCTTAGGCAGCAAGGGGCAAGAACGTACAACATTGTTGTCCTTGAATCTGCATCAGTAATTTTTTTGACCACATGGGCGCAGCGGAAACAACCTGTAAACACAACACTGACATACCACTGTCCAATAAAGTTGACATGGCAAACATGTTAGCAAACAGTGGCGTATTCACTCATTCAGCAGGAACATTCATTTGGATTCATGTTTGTGTTCAGCTGACAAATGTTAGTCCGATATTCACTCTCCTGAATCCAACTCTTGACTAAAATATCACTCCACTATGTTCACACGCAAGTCAGTAAGTTGTGTGCCATTTGGTGCTAAGCAGGGAGCATACAGTAGATTTCTTTTTTTAACGTTTTAGAAAAGTGAGTGACCTAAAACAGTAAAGTTTGGGGCATGAAAACCAAAACAATGAGCTGAAAAACACTAAAATGACGACTTTCATATTACACTTTCATTTCAGTCCACATACATTGTTTAATGTAAATGTAAATCACTGTTACCCAAGTAGCTAACACAATAATTAGATAATTAAGTTACGTGGGAGAAAATGTGTTGCTGCAATGGATGAACCAACTATAGGGAATGTGCAGCGATGTCTCAGTAATTTTCCACATAGTGAGCAGTAAGGTAACAGCTGACCTCACACCTGCTGCCACTGAGATGTATACTGTAAAGTTCAAAAGACTACATGAAGAACTAAAGAAAATGTTCTATGTGTCTGTGTCTACACCTGTTTAGGTTCTATGTTCTGTGAAAATTAAATGTGATTTAATTGTAACGTTGAGGCTGTGTGTATGCCTCCACCATAGATTGCAGTAAAATGTAAAAACTCCAGCATGTTTTTTTCCAGCATTTATGAAATGTGCCCCTCTTTGCCGCATCAACCTGAATTCAGTTCCATCACTTGCATTAGAAAATCTGTCTTAAAAATTTGTGCATGACAGGTGAGGAAAAGCAGGATGTGTCAGTGCAACCCAAAAGAAGTGTGGTGTAGGAGAGAATTCATTCGGTTAGTCAGGTTAAATAACTCACACGGCCAGCCCACGACCCTCATTTTAGATGAGATTAGAGCCATATCTCAACACAAACATAACCTAAGACACACCCGCAATGAGATTGTTAGTAGCAAGTCCATACAAAATAGTGGGAGTGAGGATTTACTATCAGCTCTGCTGTGAGTCAGCTTGACTTTTAGAGAGTTTTAATTTAGAGAGTTACAGTTGAAAAAGAAAAAATAAACAGGGTAAAAACTGTACTGGAGCAGATGGACGTAAACAACATCTCTATTCCCAGCAGTGGAAGCAGTGGGTGCACATTGCCATGGCAAGGCTGCATGTATGTCAGAGATCATAACCCTGCCCAAATAGATCGTGTCTGAAATCTGCCTCCTCTGTAGAAAACCAACAGTGTTTGGAAAGCATTCTATCAGATCACATCAGTCAGGACCCTTTAGGATTAGCCATATATAGCAGACTGAACATCATGACATGTGAGAGTTGAAATACTCTAAAGATTTAATGTTTTCACAGTTCAACAGCAGTACAATTAGCATTTCACCCGCCGACTGTCTTTTTATTTTTGACACATTGTGAGCTAACTTACATATGTGAGATGACTCACCGGACAATAGCAGCTTTGTAATACATTATTAAAAAAAAAAAAAGGTACAGCACAAACCTGTACAGACTGCTTTTCCACTACGAAAAGACACCTCTGTGTTTTTAGGTACAAGCTTTAATAAACATTTCACTGGCAGACATAATAGAGCCTGGTAGGGAAATCTCTCGGGGCACCCTTTTAAAAAAATGTCCCCACATGTACACCTGGTGATGTTTGTCAGTACAACACATCACAGCCCTGCATTGTTGGCTGTCACAGAGGTTACTGACAGTGGAGCCGACTGGTATTTTTAGGTAAAAAACATTGAGATCATGGAAAATTCAACATGTTATGATGCTAAAACCAACAGACAGATACCCTACTCAGACTACATTATATAGTTTTATTCTAAATTGTATGTCATACTGACAGAGAGGCAGGTGTTTTTTTTTTTTTACATATACTGTGAATATACATTATGTGAGGGGAGAATCCACTGTTGAGACTGAAATATACCAAAACTTATATCTTAATTGAATATACACATAAAAAGAAAAGGGTAACTAGATTTCACACAGAAAATGTATCATACTTGTAAATGCTCTTAATATTTTCCTAATAATTTCCAAGACGTTTCCTGGAACAAACCATGGTATTTATTATTAGTAACAGTGATATTGAGACAGTATTCAGTGTTTTCAGTTAATCAATTCTAACTAATTGCTATGTGTCTTTCAGTCAGTGAACTGTTTGCCTGGAGGGAAACATACAAATCAATAATTGTGGAGAATACAATTTTCAATATTAAATGACCACTGAATAAATATTTACTTGGGCTTGAATTGAGTTTTTTATGGATCCATAAAATAAAGCATTAGCTGATTCTTTTCGTTATTGATTAATCTGATGATTACAGTGTTTTGCAGTTCATTGATTTTGCCTTTAGTCCACATAAATGTCATAAAATTGTAAGAAAATGCCATCTTCAAATAGTTTTCCCCATACGAACAAGTTAAAACCCCAAAATAAACAATATAATGAGCCAATGACGGAGCATGTCCTTGTAATTGTACTAGCGACACCTAGTGAAATGTGTGTGCAGAGATGGACGGGATTCAACTGTGTCCTGTAAACCCAACTTCAGGCTTATGGTTGACATCACTACCGTTTCTCAAAAAGGAGATATTTCAGAAGCCAACTTGATATTTGTCAACTTCTAGTTACCCTTTATGAAGAAGAACCTTTAGAAAAACATGGAAATGTCACCTCTGGACTGGACTGTTCAGTGAATTCAATTTACATCTGTGCTATTTTGGTTTTTTAAGCTCTAATGACATTGCACCAACAGCAAGCATATTATGCAAGTCTGAACTTCCCCTTCAAACTGCTGACAATATTATTCTCAAGAGGCCTCAATGCCTTTGTAAAAAAAAAAAAAAAGAGAGATTGAATGAGTTCCAAGCAAATGTTGACAAAAATCCAATCATGCTGCTGCTGTTCCCCTGTCTCTGCTACTGAGGGGATCATATTACCATAAACTCATGCTAATGGGCTGAACTCCCTTATTAGATGAGAGAGGAGACCAATTAGCTGTTTATTTTGCTCTCTTGAATGCAATTACTTTCATGGATTCACTATTTAACTTTAATCTTTTACAAATTCCCAAGAACCATATTTTTTGTTATAATTAGGGTTTTATTGTTGTGTTTCCTGCCAGCACACCGATATATAACCTGACAACTGACAACAAGATCCAAAAGCAATTTTCTTTGAATTTACACCGAGGGCTGACAAAAACAACTTGTCTGTTTTATATTTATATTCCAGAGAAATATTTCATTTAATCGCCCTACGTCTTATGCAGCCTCGCGTTACTTGTGGCCATAAAAATATCTTGTTCTGCCCTTAAAAAAAACATAGGAACACAGCCAAAGGAAATCTCAAAATATGAATGCAGCCTCTCATCTTATAATACCTTCTGTGCTGATTCACTTTAAAACATACCAGCCAAATCCTCAACAATAACCAAAAGAAAAAAGGTCAATTTTCTTTTAAAGATACACTTTCACAGTCAGAAGCAAATTGCTCAGAAAATGTTCCCTTGCACTGATTTCAAAATAAAGCTCTTAAAATGACAGAGAGGTGCTTGATGTTATTCAGCCTTTCAAAGGGGGTTTCATGTATCTTGTGGCCACATCAAACATAATGTAATGTTCTGTCAAGTGTATCATTTCTAGTTTAGGGAATATAAAGTATAATATAAAAATCCCATTCCATTAACACATCCCCCTATGTCATACTGGACAGCATGTCAAAGCAGAGGCTATAATGAAAAGGCATATATGAACATTTGAAACGGTGCCATCAAGCTTTATGGACTTACATCTAAGAATGCATCCATCACATGTCTGCACCTCTAATACTGAATATTCTAGCTGACAAATCAAAGCGACGACTTGACAGGCTAATGCTAGGATCATATTAAACACAGTGAATGAATTTCTCTGTAGGAATTAATTCATTCGCCGCACGACTTTGCTTTGACACATTTTTTATAAGCGTGTCCTGAGGTTGCTGGGATAAAAGTCTTTTTACATTTAATAAGAGCTGTAATGAAGGTTTATATTGTAAATGCAGTATTAATAACCACATCTAATCAGCTCCTTGTCTTTGAGTGTTGAAATCTAAAGATAAATTGTGAAACCGAGGAACCAAAAAAAGCCAACCATCAAAACTGATGTTTTATTTTAATCACCAGGTTAGAATTATGACCTCATTAGTTAACTGTCTCCTGTTGGATCCAGACCTGTTTTGTTAGCAGAGGATAAAATGGTTTTCTCTGCTATGCTGGACACCACGAGAGGGAACTTCAGATGTCTGTTCAACCAAGAGTGTGCTCTGCAAGCAGCTCATCAGGGGGCTACAGACAGACTTTCAACTGTCCGAAATTGTCTGCTGCTGCATCCCTGAAAATGTCCTTTCTCTTTCTCTGTTGGCGTGTTTGCATACCAAGGAGGAGAGGGAAAATATACAATATGCAGATGATGTATTTGTAACATGAACATCTGCTGCATCGTATTACATGTTAACGTGAACAGGTACTGAATTTGTTTGTTTTATAACAGCTTTGATCATTCTGAGGCTGGAGCACATTTGTCATTAAAATGTGTGTATGAACAGCAATGTCTGGAATATAGCATACAGCAAGAGGCAAAGGGTGCTATGAGAGAAGGAAAGCAGATTGTGGAGCACAGCCAGAGAACCAATGGAGTGCAACACTCTCCTCCCTACAACACGACCTGTGCGACAAAGGGAGGTGAAGGGATCCATGGCAATGCCAAATCCCCTCCACTGTAGCCAGCAAAGATCATTAGTTGTGTTAATATTCTGTATGTTTAGGACAAAGTGAAGTGCTGATGCATCCAGAAGATTAATTTGTAATTCTTAAATCTGCTTCTGCTTTTACTCCACAGAGATCTTTGAACAGATTTTTACATCCACGCTGCCATGAGAGATTTTCTTGCCTTGCGTTATCAGCAGATAATTGAGAAAATGATCTGAAAAGAAACATCTGTCTCACCTTAGCCGTAGTACCATGTTCACGGCACCTTGAATGTGGGGTGTGTCCTCATACGGTTCAACCTGCGTGACAAAACACCTTATGACGTGGCAGTTTACATGCATGATGGACTTAGAGATCAGACACATAAAAATGTTTTGCGTGGACAAGAAGAAGAAGAAGCTTTGGGTACAGCTTGCACTGCAGAGCGAGATGAACATACGGTCAGAAAACATAAACCACAAATGTGAGCAGCACTGATCGCACACTCAGCCCATGGGGTTTATCTTTTCTGAGAAATGTCTTCCATTTATTGCAGCTGCAGGGAAAGTTGAATGAGGAAAGAAAAAGGAACAATACATAAAGGTGTATTGTGTAAGGATCTATCACAGTTATCACTATCATATTACAAATGGGGTCTTTGTATTTTAAAGAATGGACATTAGGAGCAAGAAATGACTGCTGAGTAGCTGTCAGACTTAATTCCTGACTGGAGCATATGACTACACCTCAAACTGCTTTGGCTCATTTTCAAAATGACAATGGCCTTAGAAAATGGGTTGCAATGGTGGTGAGTCTTTAGATGAGATACACCCAGGCACTGAGCTGGCACCGTCAGGCAGACAGCCATTTACTCTGAGTTATTACTGCTGAGAGCATCCAGGAGCTCCAGGAGACCAACATTCACACATGTGCACACACACACACACACATATATATATATATATATATATATATAATTCGCCCACCAACACACATGCACAGATAGACACACACATGTACAGACTGCACAGCATAGATGTGCACAAACACACACAGTCAGTGTGGCATGAAGGTCATTGAATCATGACAAATTAGTGCTGCTGCTGCTGAATCCCTCACCTGGGGATGCTGAATAGACAACCCTTCAAAAGGGACATTGTTGGCATTCTCCTCATTCTGGGAGGAACAAAATGAGAGGCAGAATTGTGCAAATGCTATTACATTCTTGGTAATTATAAAATCAGAGCTCATCTTATAAAGACAACAACAGGATAGTCTATCAAAACAATCACTAAGGATCAATTTGCTAGCTTTGTCAGACAGTTTAAACAGGTGTTTGGCTGTTGTGGTAAAACAAACATTCATATTTGAGTTTATGATTCTTACTCAAGCTTCAGCTCAAGGAAGCTGTACAACTGCATATCCAAAAAATGCCCCTCTGCCAAGTTATCAAACATTACAGAAGCAGTGAGGATACAGCTTATTTGTTTATGGCAACATGTCTCTTCAGAAAAATACAAAATGATACTGCATGTATATATTGTGCGTATATATGTAGTTTGATGATGATTTGAACTGCATGTTAAAATTGGTGTATGAGAGGAAGAGCTAACTCACATCTTTGGCCTCATCTTTGACCCTTCGTGACTGGAGGGAAAAATCAAACACACATTTTCATATTCACACAACAGGACACAACAATAATGATTTATTTTCTGATGTCTCTAAATTTCCCAAAAAGCATAAAACTGTCTCTGTCTCTCCATCTGTCCCTCTGTCTGTCAGTCCAAACCTATTTTTTACTTTTATGAAGAAAGAACAGAACAACTGCAGAAAGGTAATCAGCCTCTGATTGATGAAAGGAAACTAAAAAACCTTGTGAAAACACTATCAGCAACGACTTATTTCTTAAACCATTACTTTTGGTCACATATTATTTATTGCATCATACATTAAAGCCGGGTATATTTATCAAAGGGCTCTTTGATCATGGCTGTCTACTTCCTCCTGCCTTAAATCCTTGGAGCTACAGTGTCTTCCAGCTCATTACAGCAACTTCATGACAGGCTCTCTCTGAGATATCCAAAAAACACTGACTGATCTGGAGGTGAAGGAATGTACAGGGTCAAAGACGGAGGGAAAGTTACATAACAGTTTGATCTACAGGTTAGACATGACGTGCAACAATAATGCTGAACTCAAATCTGAACTTCCATGCACATTGAGCTCAATCTAAAACATAATCTTGACTTATTGTTATAAAAAGCGTTACTGACAGGCCAAAGACTGGTCTTTGTGGAGTCTCACCTACCCTGCCCTGATTCACAGCTGCCTTGCCCTCCTCACTGCCCTCGTCCAGCTCGTCGTCGCTCCACTCCCAGTCGCCATCCTCTGTCTTGTGCAGGTGGCCGCTGGAGCCTGGGACTCTCCTCACCTGGAAACACAGCGGGCACACTTAACGTCACTGATGTGATTCATTGTGGTTTAGTCATGATTTCATTAGGTTTTAGAGGACTTTATATTAGAGCGGTTGTTCTGAGTACTGGAACCAACTAATGATATGATGTTCCTAAAGGATTCCGTCCCTGAGAGTTACAACTGGCGCACCTTGTGACATTAAAAGTAAATGTACAAAGCCACATTGAAGTCACTTTGCCTGCTGACTTGACGTGACCTCTGGTAAGGGAGCATATTGTTGCCACTATGACAAATTCTCCCATTAAATGTTCTTTTTATGCTATTATGGCATATTTCTAATTAAATTTAGGAATTATTCAGTTTTTATACAAACATTTGCTTGTTATAACAACACATCACTTGATCTTGTTAAATCACAAAACCTTATTGTTATCTCACAAAATCAACACATCTTAGCAAAACAAACTTTTATCATGGTTGTAACAGCAAAGGTTTCTTGCAAAAACTAAATAATTTGATATGCAGCAATAATGGAATCATGAAAATGTGTTATAAAACAAAAAGATTCTTGTTAAACCAAGACATTTTTCACAGTCCCTTGGTGCATTAGATAGTTTGTATATGTTGCTGGTACACTGACTAACAAAACTCAAAGCTCAGTACTCCAATAGAAATCATATATTTGCTCATAGAAATTACATCAGTTTAGTAGGTACAGCGCAATAAGTACAGCACAGTATACAAAAAAGCTATAAAGCATATCAGTGATATTTAATAAGTAATATATAAACCAATAGTGTTATAACTGCAAATGTAAGCAGCATATAAGTATAGCAAAATCACTGTGGTGAAGCCTGTAATTTGTTGCAGTTCTACAGTCTGGAAGAGTGTGTAAGGCAAGCAACACGTGACTAGTCTAGCAGTGTGGGGTAAGATATAAGAGGAACACAGTGTTACAGAACAGGCAGCACACAAAACTGGAAGCTACTAGCACCGGGGTCATATGAATTCCCCAGAATTAAAAGTTGAAAGAAGCACTACCCTCCTGTTGGTGTCGGGTTTGTTTTCCAAACCTGACATAGAACCAAGGCTCCCCCAGTTCTTCTCGGGGTCCTTGAGCAAAACAGACACAGATCAATGCACTCAGTGGCCATACGATCACCTGACTGGCATAACAAACACGCCAAATGTGCAGCTGACAAAATCATACCACTGCAAACAAATGAAAACATTGTAAGATCAGAAAGTGAAAGTGTTGACGTTAACAGATATCAGGATGTGCAGGGGAGAAATCTGATGCACATTCGGGTGACATGCCCTGTTTTTTTTTTTATCCATGCAGAACTCAATCCATATTCCATCATCATTTGTGCACTGGACCATACATTTGAACTTATCAAGCCTTTTCTTTTTTCCCGGTTTTCAATATGTAACAAATCAATGACACAAGCCCACACTGGTTGTAACTCACTAATGTCTAATCTTTAAGCAATAAAGCCTCACACGTTCTCATTGGGAAGCTCTATTGTGGGTGTCAGGGTGCCCTCTGCTGGTAACTCAACTCACCTGTACCTACAGTTTACACTGTATGTCTCTGAATGTGATCTTTTACATTCATATTCCAAATACGGCCTTGAGAAATCCTTGTTTGTCAGGTTTGTAAGAGGCAATTTCCTCCACTCCTCACTTCCTTCTTTGTTTTGGAAATCACTCCTGAGTTTCTCCTGCTTTTCATTAGAAAAAATTAAAATTAAATTAAAATTACTTTGTTGGTGACAGCTGACCGGAGGATCTGCCATCTCCTTTTCATTCAGCAGAATTTGTTCAAGGAGAGGTTAGTTCCCATTTAAAGCCTTAATAGAGAGCAAGGTTTTATACCAGCTGTCTGGCTTCATGTATTGTCTCTTAAGCCCACCTTGTACTTGTTTCCTAGGAGTAGAACTGCAAGCGTTACCATGACTACAGAATACCAAACAGGACAAAAACTACAGCAACATAACAAGAACGCCGAGTAACGGAGGTGCGTGAGGGCACAGGGAAACTACTGCAGTTTAAAGAGGTCATAGGGTTGAAGGTGGTTGTATATAGAGAGAGGTTTGGGAGTGACTGGACAAGATCTTAGGAGAGTCAGGCCACCGTGGTGTTGATAAAGAGGTCACAGCATCCTGAGATAACAAGGTTTCTGCAGTATTGCCTGTGTCTGCAAGCTTTAGGTAATGTTTGCTGAATGTATAATGTAGATGACTCTGTAGGTCAAATCAGCACAAAACAACAAGGACACTGGCTCTGTGACTCATAAGTTACCTGACTGTATATACTGTGTATACTGTCTGTTCTACACTTTTAACATAGAAACAATGTGAATATGAAGTGTTCAGTCATTGTGCATTTCCATTTGGAGGTAAAAGTACCATTGTTTTATATCCAATCTTGAATAATTTGCCTCAGAGAAGACTGGTGGCTGTAATGCACTGTATTAACAAAATTCAATTTAGCAATAAGTACCTTTCCACTCATTGTGATTACTGCTAGATGCCTGTGGTTACCACATTAATCATCAGCAAACCTCAACAATATTAAGCCACTCTAACAACAGTTGACCCCCTACCCTGTCTGTGCATAAATGTTAACGTCATACACAGTAACAACCATTATGCCCTCCATTTACTCCCAACCAGTCAGTGAATTTCCACCCCTCCACTTGGCCTTCCGGCAATCGCCCTATGTTCCCATTTCTGTCCTGGCCATCCAGGCGGACTGTTATGTGAAGCCAATATCAGCTGTGCCTAAAATCTGCACTTCCTCCCACTTATCTGTGACCAGTGGGCAACTAAGCAAGCAAACTGAACAATAATGTCCTCTTCTCTTTTATCTAATGTTAACAATTCATTTAATCCTGTTTGTCTTCAGTGTGCCACGTGTAGAGAGCTGCACCGCTTACACAAAATGTCCGTACACCAACTCTTTTGCTGCTGTGGCCCATATTTTTACATAAGCTACACAACAGTTTGTGCAAGTGTTTGAGGAACTGAAGAACGTCAGAGTTCGTAGCTTGTGTTGACTGTAAATGCAACACTCTGGTGGAGAGGGATACTTCAGTCGATCCCAGCACTCTGCCATAATTTGTTCATGTTTAGTCAATAACGGAGTTATTTTACAGGGAGATTTTGTGTCAACATACCTTCTTCGCCCTCTGGGAAATCTTTGGTGCACGACATAAAAGCTTTTCAACCAGATATTCTTTGTTCTGCAAGAGGAAAAAAAAAATATATGAATCAAAATATAAATAATCAAAAAATGAGTCATGAAAATAAAAAAATATTGTGTTTTTAAATGGTAACTCTCATAGATCAGCTACGGTGATTAAAGTATGAAGGTTAATGAAAGTTTTGACAACTCTTTTTAAAATATTAAAAGTTAGACTAGTGACTAAATCAGGTGACAATACAGTGAGGTTCCAGTAGTTTACCACTACCTGCTGAATCCCATTCAGAAAATAAACACAGTACAAAAGATGCTTACTGATGATCCGAATAACTATTATATCTCATCAGAACCCATTTGTAAATCATCATTATGTTAAATTAGTGAAAATATTGTGCATTTATCTATAAAATGTCCAGAAAGTCACAGTGTTACAGAATCAATAGACACAGACAAGGATATATAATTGATTTATGGGTTTTCCTTTTAGTATGTACATCATAAACATTAACATAATGTTGCATAATATAACAAAACTGTTGAGATTGATCAAATACCTTTGCCTTTTGGAAGAATTTACACTTCAAAAGCTCTGCGGCTGTGGGCCTGGGGATAAAGAAAAGAAGAACTGAAAGTTGAAAATACATCACAACACAGCTCTCTCTCTGAATGTTAATCAGATGCTTTTTTATTGATCACAAATTGCAGCAGCTCGCTTCACTAAAACACTTGGTTGATATATGGAATGTGGTGCTAACCTTTTGGCAGGATCCTTCTGAAGGCACATAGTTATTAGCTTTCTAAATGATTTGCCATATTTTTTTAGCACTTCTTTGTCCTCTACGCCCGTCTCTAGAGTGGGTGGATCGTTCTGTAGGGTAAGCATTAAAACCTAAAAAGACATGGGGGGGGGAAAAACAGTCAGAAACCACCATCACATTTCAGCAGCAACACAAATATTGTAGATGAGGAAAAGAAACTCAAAGCAGGAAACAGTTTGGAGAGGAAATGCTGTGGAAAGTAAAACAAGCAAGATTAAAGGTTGCCTCTTTATTATTAGTTTGGTTTCCCAATCACAGTAAAAGCAGCAAGTCAAAACTCTTGTTCTTGAGAATAATGACACTTCACAAAAACAAGAGTCTGTTTAAGATTAAGTTAATAGTTAGATTTTTGTGCTGGTGAATGCTACAAGAATAGCTATGATTAGGACACAACACAGAACACTCACCTTCATAGGAGGGTAGCGGTGATAGGGCGCAGAGCCTGTTGCTAACTCTATGGCTGTAATTCCAAAACTCCAGATATCTGCTTTGAAATCATAGCCTCGAACCTGTGGGTATAAAAAAACAATAACCTGTAATTTCATATACATTTAAGCCTCTGTAGTTTTATGTTAATGTTGTGAATTAGTGGTTAGCGTGCCATAAATACATCAGGTAATAGCATTACTTAAAAAAAAAAGGATTGGCACTAAGACACTTGCTTAGGCAAATACATTTTCAATGAGATATGATGAACTTGCAGCTGCGTTTTTGTACGGATAGACTTACCTGTTCCATCACCTCCGGCGCCATCCAGCATGGCGTGCCAACAAAGGTCTTTCGTACTTTGTTTCTAGTCATATCTCCCCCTGTGGCTAGGAATGCGCTTACTCCAAAATCTAAAATTATAGATAAATAACCAACATAGTGACAAATTTGATTATGCCGAAAAGAAAACAGCTGCAGCCATGGATTTTTTTCCCACAAATATATCATGCTGTAAAACCAGCAAAAAATTGCTACATTTCCTTTCCACAGTTTACCAACTATTTGTTCACAAACAGGGCTGCATGACAGGTAAAAAAATATGTTGACAGATTTTATGATTGCTATATGATTCACTATTAGTAAGAATGATCATTTTTACATTACAATTTTCATTGTAAATATTGCTCATCTGTAAATATTTTTAATTAACTTCAATCACCAGAACTTAAAAAGCTACTGGCTTCAATGAAGTGACACAAGAGGAAAATCCATAATATTTACACTAGTATGTGACATTGTTATATAGTGTGGAGAATATATTCATAACTTACAACTCCAGAGAAAAGGGTTCAAGTAGCTGATACAAAACACTAGTCAAACCTTTTCATTATCACGTCAACAATATTATCAGTCTCATGTAAGACTCAAGTGTGAGTACAACAGAAGAACCACGTTCAACACACCTGCAATCTGAACAGATCCATCTTCTCCCAGTAGTATGTTGCCGGCTTTCACGTCCCTGAGGTCAACAAAAGACAAACACAGACAAACAACAAAGTCATGTGGAGCTGCATTGATTCTTCCATCCGTGTAAACGAGTCCCACAGCCCACCACCATCTGGAACACTGCCCAAGGGGCTGATAGAGGTTTAAGCCTGCCTCTCAGTGACCTTGAAATGTAGGGACTTTACAGATCACAACTGGACTGCTTGTCAATAAATACAATGATCGGTTTTACTTTTACATGTTCTAATAACTTTAGACATTTGTTTAACTGTTTAACACAAAGTACATTATATCTGGCATTGTTATTGCAAAGAGCTTCTTAAATCTTATAATAAACTATTCATGAGCTTAAATCAAAAAGGTATCGTTAAGTTAGTTAAAAGTGTTACCGGTGAATCTGTCCGTTTCTGTGCAGATAGTCCAGGCCCTCTAGGACTTCTTTTAATATAGTGGCAATAATAGGCTCATCTAGTGCTCGATTTCTGTCCTCCTCCTTGCTTGTGTGCTTAATTATATCCAGCATAGAGCCTAAAAAGACACCACAGAGAAAACAAATATATTCAGTCACTTTTTTCACATATTAATGAGAAACACAAATCAGCGGCAGTGTTACACTGAGTACTTACATGATCGATATTTACAACCAGGCGCAAATTATTACAGTGTCTGTTAAGTGCTTGTTGTGCTTTAAGCATTAAAACGTAATAGGCTGTACATTACACTCAGTAACACAAGTGAGAGTCATTAGAATGTGCACAGGAACATCATCAGACCACAGATGTTATTTACCAAAGCATTAATGTGTCACAGCACTCACATAACTGCAATAAAGCCAGCCTAAAATATTATGCTAAAAAATACTTTTTAAGGATTTAAATCTGATGATTTAAAGACACAACAACAATCATTTTAAGCTAATTAGTCTGATTAATCCTTTACTGAGTAGGTATAAATACAGATTAATAATAATATGACTAATACAGTCAAAAAATTACACACAACTTTTCATTTGATTGAGTTATCAGCAAATCAAAGCACATGTAGCATCGTCACATCCACTGAACATTCAGTTATTATCAAGCCAGAGGTGGGATTTTGCTCCACGTAGCTCGGCAGCTGAGGCTCACCTCCACTCAGAAGCTTCATGACCAACCAAAGTTCATCCTTCACTACAAAGGAGGTGTAGTAGGTGACAACATTGGGATGGTTGCACTGGCTCATCGCTTGGATTTCTTTCTATTGTGAGAGAGAGAAAGACGACAGGATATGACAGATTGAATTATGTTCAACTATTATCGATTAATCACAACTTGTATTTTATTTGTAATAACCATAGTAACAGGAGTCAGTAAACTGATACACATCTCAGTATATATGACCTTACAGTAAATTATTTATTACAACCTCTTAGGCACATTAATGAAAACCATTTTTCACATAACAATAACAATCTGAGGGATCAGAGGGAAAGTAGTAGTACAGCATTAGAGAGTGGTACAAAAACACACTGAGAAAAATAAGCCTGTATTTATTGTACTCACCAATAGCTCATCCATGCTGGTCTGGCATTTTTCCAGGTTTATTCTCTTTATGGCGACGCGCTCCTTTCTGGGGGTACAGAGGGCTGCCTGTACCACAGCTGTGGCCCCGCTGCCTGGGATCACAACCACAACAGAGCAATGACAAAGTGGACAGGAGCAAAGTGGGACTCCCCGCACACACAGCTGGAAGACAACCACTCTGTTCCTCAGTTGTTGTGTTTATGTTATGGTATTCATCTTTCATGTGCGCTGGCTGATGCATTAAACGAACACAATGACGTAAGCTGACTTTGAGCAAAGCATTTTTCCCCCTCTAACGTGAGGGGTTGTTTACTTGGTGCTTTACAAATCAGGCCATGCTGCAGTAGTGTAGTTGTTCACACCAAGAAGCGGTGACACACAGCATATTGCTTGCCAACTGTTAGCGGCAGATAAGGAGAAGAAGGGAACACATGAGATCTGACTGTTTACCAGCTGATTATGAAAACAGAGAGGGGGTCCCACTAACTCATCACAGTCAGCAGCACACAGCTGTGGTCTTTTTTTCTTATCAGTGATGATATGAATTGTCAACTCATCTGCACAGTCCATGCCTTTGCCAAAAATATTCAGGAAACTTCCTTTTGCACTTTTTTAGAACGTTTAAGATTTTCATTGTTGCTTTATTTAGTAATTAATTTTTCTAATATGAAATTAATCATGACAAGACTGGACAGATAACAAGACGGGACACATAACTTTTCAAACTCAGAAAAAAAAAGTAGCATAACAGGGAGAAAGTCCCAGAGTACATATAATTGTTACAGAAATCTACAACAAGTGTCAGAATATCCACAGGTTTAATCATACTAACAACATGCATAAACACACATGAAGGCTATATACTGTTGTTTTTATTCTAGAAGTAATAATATTCAGATATAAACAAGAGTGAGTAAGTGCTGTAACAACTAGTCAATTTATCAATTACAGAAAGTGAATCAACAACCATTACAGTAACCGGTTCATCTTTAAGTCATTAAGCAAAATGTGTTAGTTTCACTTCTACAGTGTGAGAACTGGCTTCTTTTCTCTGTTTTATATAATTGTATATTGATTATCTTTAAGTTTTCGACTGTTAGATACAATGAACACATTTTCACTCTTTTCTGACATTTAAACAGCCAAAAAGATTATGGAAAAAATAATCAACATATTAATCAGTAACAAAAGTTAGTTACAGCCCTGTTCAGAGTTGAGTCTCTCACTTTTTACAGACACAAAGTTGAGTGATGTTAAAATAAACAACTCTACAAGGCCTACATTTGTCACGATTATTAATAGTATTAGAATATTATAAATTGTGTTATTGTTATGTCAAGCACATGTTACATTACTGTCCACTTGAAATGATGTGATGGCTATTTAATGCTGTTTACATGCCATCATAAACAACTGGAAATAACACATTGTGGTTAACACAGCATCTGTGATTTAAGTGATGGCTAATGAACTGGACACGTGCCACACACTGGCATAGCTCTCTTATTAACCGAGCCACATAAAAAAATAGAAATAAAAAACGTACTTAGGGCATGTGACGTTTTCAACCTCATGCTGATACACCGGTAGTCTCTAAAATGTGCTTGTTAACATCCGCATTGCAAAGCATTGCAGGAGGCTACTACTGCATATGAAGAAAAAAAAAAGCCGGTAGGCCCTCATCGTCATTCACAGCTGATAACAAGCCGCGGCGTGCCTTTCCATGATCATATGTAGCCTTCATCACATCCACGGGTACTAACCTATGACTTCCTGCAGCTCGTACGACTCCCGGCTAATTGGCCAGCTGGTTGTCAGCGCTGGTTGCGGGTGGTGGAGGACAGGAGCCGGAGATTCGCCTTGATCCGCCATGATGATGATGATGATTCTGCGCTAGTTAGCAGCCTCTCTCTCTCTCAGACAGAGAGACAGACACCGAGATAGAGGGGAGAGAGGAGAGAGGAGAGGGGAGGGAGGGAGAGAGGGAGACAAGTCAAATTTGACCTCACCTCCTCAGTACAAGTGTCAGCTGGCAGCTGAAGCGGAGCAACTACCGCTCACTACGAGCACAACCCGGAAAATAACGGACCGCACACATGCGCGCGCATGCATACATACATACACGCTCGCGCGCTAGTGACAGTTGGAGAACACGACGGTTCGACACACACACACACACACACACACACAGGAAGACATTGATTAAAATCAAATTAATCTTCTTACAACACTATCAGCCGGTTTTAGAGATTCATAACTTAACTCGCTGCTTATTTTTGGTTAATTTATCAAACAGCTACTCACTCAAATGCTGCCTGAATGTTCGTTTATATATATATTTTTTTTAAAAAACGACTTGCTTTGTGTGAGAGTGACGATTTCATGTCACATGCCGTCAAAACTACAACAGACGTTGTTAACGACGACCACAAGATGGCGGCAACACCTCTTTGTAGTATCTGGTCTGTGACGAGCTGGTGGACTAAACTAGTCACCATTGTTCAATACTGAACTACAAAGACGTTATATCGACATCTCAAACGATTAATCAGTTAAACAATTTACCGTTGGGGGGTTTTTTTGTTTGTCCTTATTTGATTTCATTTTATTTTTATTTTTTTTACTTGTTATATTTGACACTGTTTTGACTCTCGAAATGTCACCTCTTGATTTTGTTATGTCACTGAAAATCAATAAACAAATGGTTAAAAAAAATAAATTAAACAATTTACCAATACACATGGGATTAATCAGCAATGATCGATTAATTTTTTTTTTTTTTCAAACAGCTTCTCAAATGTAAATATTTTCTGCTTCCTTTGTTTTATATGACATCATGTCTTGCTCTAGGATATTGTTGTTGGAATTGTTCACAGAATTCTTACATTTGTCTACTGACAGAAAGATAGTGTGTATTATTGTAATATTAAATAATCTTATATATATTAATACTAAATAACATTTAATGATTATTTTGTATTATATTAGGCATAGAGAGTATGTAAATCAAAGATATTCTTATGTCCATGTTTATGTTCATACATATGATACTCCATATATATGATACTTACTCTTATTACCTGTCAAATACTTGCACATTCCTGCACAACAGCTCTTTTTAATTTTAAAACATATTGTATATATATTTATATTGTTTATATGTTTTTAATACTTCGATTTTTTTTATAATCTTCCTTATATTTTTACTAATGTTTGTTTTGCACCAATAACACCAAGACCAATTCCTTGTAATTGAAAACCTACTCGGCAATAAATCTCATTCTGATTCTGATTATATATATGCACTGACTTTACACAGAGCTAAAACTAATGTAATTAATTACAACAACCATGCTATAAAATCTCCCTTTATGATGGCTGTGATATTCAGTTTTTAAAGATGTTTTGGATTTAATTTATCAAGCTTAAATTTATGATTTTGTAGTGCCTTACAATTAGAGATATTTCTAGTATTTCATTGATATAAATGGCTACAGTTAAAGATAACCACAAAAAACAGCCTCAAACCCAAATAAAAAAAGTAAACTTTACTTTTCTCAGAGTTACAGAATATAATAAAACTAGGTCACATAACCATTTATGACAAATGTTATTTACAAGGTCAGGTTTACATCTAGTGAGTACTACATCAGAGCTGTCAATAGGTGGCGTAGTTTACCAATGATGAAGCCCATTGCTGAAGCGTTGCCATATTAAATACGCTTAAATTTGACTGTTTTACTAAAATTAATTAACCATCAGTTTGTCAACAATAACACATTAAAGGTGACACGTCACGTGGTGAGCAAGTTATTGTGTGATTGCCGTCAGAATATAACAACTTAAGATGTGCGAAACAAAAGAAATAAACAAAAGAAATAAACACTCAGACTGCTGTAGTCCGTTTATAAAGAAACCGTCCCACACTGTTTGGTTGAAGGTGCGATACAAAAAGTGGTTTACCTTGATTACGTGCCGTAGCCGGCATAACGTACACACACTGTATTGCATGACATTTCAACGCACCAATCACTTGCGGAGGAGCTGATTGAGTCTACTTCCCTACACAGGAATAGCTGAGGGGAAACGGACAGACGGCGATCTCGCACGGATATCTCATCATCACCCGAGTCTGCACGGCCAGATCGCCTGCGAGAGACCTCCGAGATACAACGGGCCATCGATTTGTGTCTTTCGACCCGGTCACAGTGTCTGCTGCAGGGAGATGGCCGGTATTTTGGCGTGGTTTTGGAACGAGAGGTTCTGGCTCCCCCATAATGTAACCTGGGCTGACTTAAAAAACACAGATGAAGCAACGTTCCCGCAAGCCGAGGATCTCTATCTGGCGTGTCCTTTAGCATTCTGCATCTTTATGATACGGCTGGTTTTCGAAAGGTGGGTCTGCTCTGAGCACATGCGATCATTCCTGGTGGTGGCTTGTGATACGGTTTGTAATGTCGATAAAAATGTTCCGGTGAATGATGCAGCAGCAGCAGCATGCGGAGGGCTGTCCGTGTTCGTCAAGACTGTTACCTAAACAATGGCATCTTGTTTGGTTAGCCCACAAATCACCACGGTTGATCATCCTTCTTTCTGCAGGCCTGCAGCAGTATGCTGTCTGCATTTGATGCATCTGTCAGGGCACACACACACACACACACACACACACACACACACACACTGTGCAGCCAAGTTGCCATTCCTGCTTAAAATCCAGTTACTGTCCTCTCAGCTTAAAAAAAAAAAAGAATTTCATGCTGAAGACAGGCTCCTTTTACTAATCCGGGTGTTGTTTTGTTTTTTAACTCGACTGCTCCACTTATGATATGTTGCATCATATTATCATATTATCTATTACTAATATTACACAATCACCAATGTACAGCAAGGCACAGATCCACAATGCTTACAGCGATGCTTGTCTTGTACATGTGGGTCAGGAGTATCTTTAGGTAATAGTGACTGAGTAATTTACCCACTAAACCCCTCACTTATGTTCAGTATTTCTCCCTGAAAATGCACTATGACCATCTGAAACAGCCCTAATATTCACCCTGTAGGTGTTAAGTCCAAGAGATACTGCATATATTCTTTGTATATTGTTTATTGACAGTAACTTTCAGCCTATCCCCACCCATCCACTGCTTTTGTTTTACAAAATTAGGACTGTACATGATTTGTATCATGGTTCGTAATGCCAAATGTAGCCTCACGCCGCTGTGTCCACATGGAGATGTCAACCTTTCTAACAAAAAATGGTCTCCCGCAAGATGATTTGTGGTCAAAACATTGTCATGTCCTGGTAGAATATAAGAAAAACTGGTAGCAAACAGAAGCATGTGCCCAGGTGTTGCTAACTGTGAGCACCTGTAAAGAATTTATGGATATACATGTGCCTTCTGGTGATTGAATGGCTTGTGTCCCAATCCCTAAATATTAACAATTCACTTTCAATTCCCCTCAAAGATACTGTCTCTGTATTAATCTAGATGTATGGTATTTTAATTGCAGGTTCATCGCAAGACCATGTGCCATGGGGCTGAAGATCCAAGCCAACGGGCCCCAAAAAGCACAACCCAACGCGATCCTGGAGAAGGTTTTCACTGCTATAACCAAGGTAGGGGTCGTGTCCTCTTTGTAATCTTTAATGTTTCATCTCATAAGTTAAATCTTACATATGGATTGTTTCTCTTGTCTTGCCAGCACCCAGATGAGAAGAGATTGGAGGGCCTGTCCAAGCAGCTCGACTGGGATGTGCGGACCATCCAGCGCTGGTTCAGACAACGCCGCAATCAGGAGAAGCCCAGCACTCTGGCCCGGTTCTGTGAAAGCATGTAAGGCACTTTGAAGCACCACAACATGCAGTATATTTAGCATGCAGTACAATCCCAGAATTTGCATAGACTTGAGGTAGGTAGGTAAGTAATCCATCACAGTGAGCATTACTTCTGTTTTATTGTTGTCACGCGTATTGTCCCTTTATTGTGTGAAGACTGATTTGAATAGGCCGCACTGCATTACCGCTCATCAATAACACATCGGTGACAGCAGTGAAAGCGGGCACAATGTTCACTGTGATTGATAACTTCATCCAAAACAAGTTTAATGTTTCTCCAAGTTCATTTTCATAATGTATGGAAATGAAGGGAAAAGCACATATTCACAAGAACAACATGTTTTACTATAGCTAAATGGTGGCAAAAGTGTCACTTTTAGGGCTATAATGAATTATTTTCATCAATTTGATCATTCATTGGAACAATCTGCTGATTATTAAGAGTCCAAAACTCTTAATAATCCCATTTTTTTGCTTTCTGTCCATCATTTTAGCTCTATGTACAAACAGAAGCAGAAACGTATATGGTATGGTCCTTTAACAGCCATTATGCTTGTACTTCAGTAATGGTTAACTTTATCTTAGCTTTAGCTTTATCTTATAGCACACGGCTTATAAAGATTGCAACATGAATGCTGGTGCTGTTGAAGGATAATAGTCAAATGTGTCCCTGTGCGGACCAACAAACCCACTCAGGCTGCAAGAGAGAACTGGCTAATCTGCAGTAGAGCGTTTGCCATCAGGGAGATTGTAGTTACTTAGCAGTGTGATGTTAAAGGCCAACAAGCGAGTGTGGCTGTCAGAGCAGAGTCATGTCTGACACCAGCAGAGCCAATCTGGCAGTTTGATACACGGGGAGCCTCGCATCCTCTGATCTGCCCAAGGCTGCTGTTCAACTCAAGAGAACACTGCTGGCTGATTAGACCACTGGACTCCCTTTTTACAACCTCCAAGAGGAATCTGAAAGCCTGCTTTCTTTAAACACAAAAAAGAGATTGGACTTGTGCTTCTACTGGAATATATGTGTGAGCTTTCTGAACATGCTTAGCTTGGCTTTCATTCTGTCTAAGCAACAGCTGTATCAAAGCTGTTATCTGCATGCAGCATAACTGACTGCAGATGACATTGGGCTTTGCAATAGTTTGGCCAGGTTGTCTGTTTTGGTTGCTTACAGTGCAATTCTCCAAACGGGCCCTGGCTTCAGTCCTTCCAGCAGTGATTGTGCTCTAATTAGGTCCTCATGCACAGCTGTTGCAGACTGATAGAGTTCTTTGTCTCTCGGTCGTCAGGTTAGCTGATCTGTTGTCTCTTCTTTTCATTATGTAAACAGAGAGTACGTAGCAGACACATTTGGTCTGGAAATAATGAAGACTCTGCATGGAGTTTGTTTACCAGCTGCTGTTAGTGACTGTTCCAAGATGTACAGCAAAAAAAAGCCTTTCCAACAAGTTCGAGTATTGATTTTTTTTTGGGGGGGGGAGAAACCTCCAGTGGCTTCTGTTTTTTACAACACAAAGTGGAATCTTTCCAAAATATTCCTAAAACAAGTTTTTGATACTTGTAGTAAGACAACAAACGGAAAATCGCTGGATACAAGTAGTAGTAGTATTTCACCACATTGGAAGAAGTTATTTGTGATAAGAAAAATGAATTTGATTTAAACTTCAATATAAATAAATGACAAATTAAGATGATTTTTTTCACTGTAGTTACCAGAGAGCTCCTGTCTCAGTCTGAGGAAGGAGCAAGCTTTGATGTCCTCAATAGCCTCTGTTGTCTGATCTCATCTTCCTCCATCCTTTCTCCTCCGTGCTTTCAGTGAGAACAAAGAAATTATCATAAGCAGAATAATGCAACTCACAGCTTTTTAAAGAAATACAGACAGGGTATTTCTGCGACAAGATTTATAATACTAAATATAGTTGCTGCTTTTATCTTTCATCTATCTTTGGCTTCAGTTAACATTTGATGTATGCTAAAATGTTTTTTTTTATACGTTCAAAATCTCACTTCCTTTTTCAGTATATGTATTACAGCTATAAATGTTAGATCTAACACTTTCACTGTCTTGCCGAGAGTTAGATGAGAAGTTTGATAACCCCCTTCATATCCATACGCTAAATATGAAGCTACTGCCAGTAGACAGTTGGCTTAGCTTAGCTTAGCTTAGCTTAGCTTAGCTTAGCTTAGCTTAGCTTAGCACAGACACTGGAAACAGGAGGAAATAATTAGCCTGGCTTTGGTATAAAATTCACATACCAGCACCACTAAAGCTATGCTATTTAACACAGTATATCTCATTATATATATGTATATATATTTCTTAGACACGTGGAGTCACTTCCTGCAGTGTTGTCCTCACTGTGAGGTTGCCATGCAACCAGCTGGAAGTCACTGCGCCCAGCCAAGAAAAAAGTCCAACACATAATCCCTCACAAGCACAACTTCATTTTCACACTTAGCTAGCTGTCTTCCCTGTTTCCAGTCCTTGTAAAAAGCTAGGCAAAGTAACCAGCTGCCAACAGTAGCTCCATATTTACCTTACAGATACTAGAGTGATCGATTTTTCTCTTCAAACTCTCAGAAAGAAAACAAATATGCCTCCCTCCTGAAATGTTCAGTTATACCTTTTGAACTTAGCTGCTTTTGAGGTGGATGGTCATTGTAATTATGCCCCATCTAATGCTTTTTTGAAATATATAAAAATGTCTCTTAATTTGTCATTCCTTCTCTTTTCTTTCATTAGACACAAAATCAAAGTCCACAGAAACATGCTATTAATAGCAGCTGAGATTACTAATATTCCCATTATTGCTCTCCCTGTAAACAATTTTTATACCTTTCAATCAATACAACTCCTCAGAAGCAGCTCAGTAGACAACTTCTAAGCATATTTGTGCTCAGCACATGCTTATAAGACAGCTGTGAGATGATCTATTTACATGTGCGTTTGAGAGGGGACTGCCACACCTCTGGTTTTCCTTAAATTAGATGCAGTTTTCGAACATATTAAAAATAAACAGCTATTTTTTTATTTTTTTTCAATTTGGGCAATTTGAAAATCACGCCTAGTAATTAAATCAAATTTAGCAAATACACAAAGGTGAAAGGAACTGCTATAACTACCTGAAGAGTAACAGAGGTGTTACTGTAAATGTAACAGCAGAGAGGGAAGTTTTGCACAAGTGATTAAAGCTAGACCGTCCTTAGTAATTATGTCGAACCATCCAAATGCAAACTGTTCCAGCCAGCTGGTGTTCAAACTACTGACCTGGAGAAGTGACAAAGTGGAATTAAATGAGCCAACATGAGCTGCTTTTTATTATTTTACTCCAAAACTGGGTGCTACACTCAATAAATAAAGTAAGCCTCATTATGGAGGTTTTGATAAAATCAAAGTTTCCCACCTACATTTATTTTTCCTCCCTCAGGCTATGTTTTGGCTAAACAGGTGCAGTACATTTGATTTAATAGTAATCAGTGGATCTGTCCCAGTTTAAAAACACAGTCTCATCGGATATCATGAATGATTTATTACTCTAATCAAGCTATTATAAAAGGATGGTGGATCTCTATGTAACATAACACATTATATAAGCCTACTTTTATTGTGTCATATAAACCACAGGTTCATCATAACACATAAATCTAATTCTGTTAACCAGTAGTTAATTGTAAAGCGTAATTGGCTAACTGCTGCAACATCATGTGCGGCTAATAAACTGCGGCTCGAGGATAATTAAATGCACAACATTTTAGTTCTTTTACCACATTGTCATCAACACTGTGGCTGAAAAAATATGATAAAAAAACTATTCACAGGAAGCAGTTGTGAGTCATTGTGATCGTACATATATAGCAGCAATTCAACAGCAACAGAAAAAAGACTCTAGCAGGCTTGATGAACCAGTTGCCATGCAACAGTCTACTGTGTGCCAGGTAAACTTGTCCTATTAACTTGTCTTGTTAATTGATCAAGCATAAAAAGCAGTCAATGACGGCTTCCACAGGCCATGTGTTAACCTGCTAATAATCTCTCCGATATTAATTCAGGCGTCACAGATGAATATCTTAAACAAACATCCACATAAAAGGACTAGCTCTGTTGCATGTGCCTGAACTGAGAAGCTGATGTGGATTTACCCTGCTCTCTCTCTGAGTGTTGATGTCATGTTGTGTTTAGAGGCTACGGCTGTCAAAATGTGTTTTGATTTGTGGTCAGCTGGAACAACCGCTCGGCACAACCTTTAAAGTATGCAAACCTCGTCTCACATGACAGGCCGTATAGCTCCTGTCACAGTCATGGGAGTCATCCGTGGATGTTTTCTTCCATGTCACAGAAGCTTTCTTTTGTTGCTTTTCTGTATGGTTTACTTTGTGAAGTTTTGACACTGAATCTTAAAATACAGACTCCACTGTGGAAAAAACATTCAATATAATTGGCTGTAAATTTGTGAAATGCTGTGACAACTCAGTAACGCACAACAGGTGGTCTCTCTTTCAAGCCCTGAAGATAAACTTGCTTTTGTTGCCTGCAGAGACCCTGATGCAACTTCCAAAGTTGTGTAAAAACAGGGCTTACTAGTTGGCCAGTCTTAAATCCTTTCTCACAGTTGCTGGCTGTTATGTATTGAGCTGGGTGTGCAGTATGTGCACATCTCCCAGTTCACCAAGGCTTTGATCGCTGAGGTGTCAGCTGAAGAAGTTTCTGCTCTTCCTGTACGCTCAAACCTCATGATCACTTTCGTGCCATTGTGTAGCTGTAGTTACTGTGAAGTACGTGCGGGGTTATGTAAAGCACAGAGCAAGATGGGCTGGGGCTGGACAGTGTGAGTGTCTTTTCTTTGTCCCTGAAACTCACCAATGTCAAGTCCGCGATGTCCCATTTTCAGTGACTCACAGACTGCAGACATGGGGAAGTAAGACGACCTCACACCGCTACTTTAGATTTCTGATTACATGACAGCCACACATCAGAGGGACAAAACTACATAGATAGTAGTATACAGGACAAGTTGTATTAATTACAAATGTCCTGGTAATGCTTATATTTTGGGGATGTATCTAAACTGTATGACCTCAGAATGTGGTTGCAGCTGCATTATTCTCTGAAAATTGGTTTTAGCAGATTAAAACACTTTTCTTCTCTCTGTAATTTACTAATCCTTAACCTTCAACTAAAATTATAGTGTAGATTTAAGAAAATACAGACACAGTGCATAGCTAAAGGTTACTGTGCTCCACACTTAACCCATGGCCTACTAAAAAACCACTGTGGTTACGCCCAGAATCGTCAAGGCCATACCAGAAAAAAAAAGTTAAGATTGCAAAAGGTAGTGAAAGTGTTGTTGCCTAAACAAGTCAAATGTTGAGGATTGAATCATTTTGTGCTTCATATTCATAATATATTTGTTTTTTTTTATGTGTTACAGGTGGAGATTTACATTCTATCTATACATATTTACCTATGGAGTGCGTTTCCTTAAAAAGGTAAGCTTTGCTGGTTATAAAGTTTGTATGAGTCACTGTGGTTTGAAGCTATTCTCTGCATGGCTAGCATGGAAATCTTGTGGTTGAATAATAGGTTGGTGCCTAGTCATGAGACTGGCAAGTGAAATGGATGTTCTGGGGTAAGGGACTCGCTTTATTAAGGACATTTGTAATAAAGCCTAGTAGAAAAAGTGTTCATTAATAATAGATCTTACTGGGATTGTTCAAGGAAAGGGGGAGCAGCTGACAAATAAATAACACTCCCAATGCTAAATAATGCCCTCCATTAAATATGCAATCCATTTCACAAACTATGGAGTGATGATTTGTCTTTCTTCTGGTGAACTGCTTGTGTTCATCGTCAGTTCAGTGGTTCCTTAAAATCCCACCGTCTGCTTGCAGAGTGATCCTTTCATGTAGGCAGCTTTTTTCTTAAATCACAGCTCTTTGTATTAAGTGAATAAAGCGGTTCTCCCAATACTGATGCAACAGTACTGTGACTACTGCTTCAGAGAGACTTAAATATGTGTTAACAGTAATATATCGCTTTATAGCTTTTCATTAATAATACGATTGACACTTGAAATAAGTTTTAAATTACCTACTTACTGAGGAGTGACAAGCATCAATGAGCCTCACTTGTCATTTTGTCTAATGTACTTCAAGTAAAAGTAGCAAACCTCTGTGAAAACACTCCACTATAAGTAAAATTACCGCTTTAAAACCTTACTGCAGTAAAAGTATGATCAGCAAAATGGACTAAAAGTATCAAAAGAAAAAGTAGGCCTTTTCATTATGTAGAAAAATGGTCCCTGTCAGTGTTTTACCATTATATATGATATTGTTGGATTAATATTAACGGTGCATTAATGTAATGTGCTAATTTTAACTACTGTATACACTGTTGGGTAGTTTAATCTACAGCAATGCATCATATTTCTATAAGATCATCATATGTACAGTATTTGCCTCTGAGATGTACTGGAGTAAGAAGTATTAAGGAAATACCTAAAGGACAAGTACCTTAAATCTGTACTTGAATAAATGTACTACATTCCACCACTACTGATGAATGTGGCTGGGATAGAGTAATATATTTCATACATACTGTATAATCATGAAAATAGTAAAGTATAGAAAGTATGTAAACAACAGAGCAATAGTTAAGATAGCCGAGTAGGAAAAAAGACACAAGTTGCATGACAAAGCACTTTGTGAAAATAGTTCATTCCTTGGCAATCCTCGCTGCAGGCTGGAGTCTCTGTGGGATTTATTAATAGAGCAGGTCTGGAGAGGAGCGCAGGAGACGTAAACTCAGTCACAGTGATGGGTCACTGTTTGCATGTAACACATTCTTATGTTTCACATTCATGTTACCATTCCTCTTGTCGCTCTGATGTCATTATGTCATTACTTGGTTGTCAAAGCATGCACTGCAACACAATCATTATTAAAAAAAGTATTTTATAAACCACTTTGATGTCATTGATTTTCCACCAAAGGACTTTTTTAAAATCTTTTTTATCGTACATACACAACCGTGTTTCCAAAAAAGTTGGCACACTGTGTGAAATGTAAATAGAAATAAATTTTATGCTGTGTAAAACATTGAAACCTCATATTTAATATTTGGAAATAGCACAAAGACAACTTATCAAATGTTGAAACTGAGACATTTTATTGTTTTTTGGAAACTGATATACCCATTTTGAATTTGATGCCACCAACAAAAAAAGTTGGAAAAGTGGCAACAAAAGACATGAAAAGTTGTGAAATGCTAAAAGAAAACTGCTGATCTAACAATCTCACAATTAATTGGGTTAACTGGCATGTATACATATATTGTTTGATTGATAATATTCAACATATAAGACTTTGTCAGGGATAGAACAACAAAGTCTGTTTTCATCTTCCCGGCATGCAGTTTTCACAGTAAATTGTATTAGAGTGCTCTCTCAACCTCAGTCACAGTCTCATGATATTGATTGATGATATATCTCAAGATATAATCTAGTTTTATTTGTTCCATAAAGGTTAAAAAAATATTGATTTCTAAGTTAGTCTTTTCATTTTCTGCAGACTCCGTGGCTTTGGAACACTAAAGAGTGTTGGTACAACTACCCATACCAGGTAAAGGTTTTTTTTAATGCAGCATGTTCACCGATCTTCAGTAATCATAATATGACAAGATGACTTGCATTACTCAAATATTTATTTTATTCTTGTTGCTTTTTGTGTTTATGCAGCCACTGACTGTGGACATCCATTATTACTATATACTGGAGCTGTCTTTCTACCTGTCCTTACTCTTTTCCCAATTCACAGACATCAGGAGGAAGGTAAGAATGACTGCAAAGTCACACCAAGACATATATCACGCATCTCCAATAATATGGACCATTGAATATTTGTTAAAAGATCTACTATGAGGCAAAAAAAAGACACTTTTAATCACGCTTTTTTGTGTTAAAACCAGAAACTTCTGTTCAGCTTATGCCGTTGCTCGTTGTGCTGTCACAGAAAAAAATCTGATTGTCTTTGTCTGACTGTCCATCTCTTCTCTTACTGTCACCACGACTCTATAATTTTCAGTCTATTTGCTTGTGAACATTTGCTTTCCGCCTCAGTGTATTCTCACTCATGCGTGAAATAACAAAACACTGCGAGGGTAAAAAAGGATTAACACTTTTTCGAACATTCAGAAATTGGATTCCCTGTCAACCTTAACAAAAACACTTCTCAAGCTCTCCCCCACTATACGTGTTTGAATAATATGCTCAGACAATTATTCTACTTTTATAATCTGTTTAATAATGGTGATGTACAATACTTCATGTAATGATGTAAAGACGTATTTCAAATTAAGCCTGTTATTTATGTAAATAATTAAATCAGAATGTATCCTGGTAGGAATGGCAATAGGCTAATAGTTTTATGACTCATTCATACCTATCAAGCGGGTGAATGTAACATCTACTTCCACCAAGCTGCTGCAGGTGTCATTAACTTTACATTCATAACTACAAACCAGATATCAGTTTACACTGTATACATTATGCACATTGTACTATAAATCAGTCAACTCAGTCAGTGTTTGTAAGAACTCAGTTTGTACAAACATGCTTAATGGGTAACGGCCAACTTCAACCCACTTTCATTTCTCCTTTTTTTTTTTTTACACTGTTGGTTCATTAAATATCAATTTGCATGCCTTCCAGCCATGATCTTACTTCTGTTTCCAGTCCATCCCCAGCTCTTCCCTCTCCACAACACACTTCACTCACTGCACTCACAGCAGCCCCCCCATGATGCCATGCTGTGTATGCCTTCACTCTGTCATCTCTTTGTTGACTGTTGGCATGTTGTCTGTTTTTGTTTCTCCTTTCAGTTTTTTCATGCACAGTACTACACTGAGGAGGCCCTCTGCATCCCCTGCCAATTCCAGTATGTTCTCCCCGCACACTCTTGCCTTGCTTTCATTCTGTATCTTGCATCATTACTCTTTCCTTTTCATCTTCCTCATTCCTCATTCTCTTGCCATTTTGGACTGGTTCTGGTTGCTTTGGGCTGAGACATTTCAGTAGCTTAAGATTTGCTAGAGGAATGCTTCCCCATACCACCTGTTTGCATCCTTAGTGGAGGTCCAGTCAAATCCTAACCCCAATGGCTCATACATAGGTGGTTGTCTGTTTTTTGCTTGATTTTGATTTCCAGAGGGGAAACAAAGAGTTTTTTCTCATGTTCATGAGGGTGTGGAATGTAACTAAGTACTTCCATTTCATGCCACTTCTATTTTACTACACTTTAAAGGGAAATATTACACTATTTACTCTGCTACATTTGTTTGACATCTATAGTACTTTAAAAAATAAGATGATACATACAAAGCAAATTAAAAATATCATGGATTAAATAGATGAAACTACCCAACAGTATATAGAATCATTAAAAAGTAGCTCCACCTCGACCAACAACAGTAAAATACTGTTTTTTTTTCCCACCAGTGATAAGTGACATATAATTTTTTCAGTTGCAATTTTTTCTGGATTGTTCCCCACCAACACTTTGAAACATTTTTATGTTTGCTGCATTGCAGTTTGACACAATGACAGCATCAGATGAGGGGTAAACCACAACACATTCAGTAGACGAACACACGTTTCAACAACACAATTGCAGCGGCACAGAGCGTTCATGGTGCTCGGACACTGAGGGCGTACTTGCTATGTTTGTTTGTGTAAGTGGTGATTAATCATTGTATTGTCAGAACTTTTTATGTCTTTTCTATAGCTGTGCCAATCACGTCGGACATGGCTCACCAAAATAGAGATTTTATTTTGAAACACGTCGATCCACACAGTGATTACATGAGCAGCTACTAACTTGGGCAAAGCACCCTTGAAGGTCATAAAAACACAAGCATGTAAGTGCCTCTTGCCGCAAGTTTGAAAATAGGCACCGTTGTGTTGTGCAATTGTTCCACGTATTCAGTTTATGTTAGTGGACAGTAGAGGTTTTGTCTTCTTTACAAACTGATATGCATTACTCCAAACACAGAAAGCTACTGTATGTGCAGACAGCAGCCATGTCACTTTCACTTAATCACACGTCTGTGCTGCACAAGATACACTTGGTATGTTCAGCATGCAGCGGCTCAAACAGCCGTGAGGCACTTTTGAGAGTACTTAATTGTGTGATATTTCCTTGGTAACTGTGTCCGCAGGATTTCCTGATCATGTTCCTGCACCATGTGGCAACAATCTCCCTCATCACCTTTTCCTACGTGAACAACATGGCACGAGTGGGAACTCTGGTCATGTGTCTCCACGATGCGGCCGACGTGCTGATAGAGGTGAGGATGTGTGAGGGATATTAAATGCTGTGGATGGACAGATGGGAAAATGGAGGCAAAGATGGATGGGTGTGTGTGGGTGGGCGGAGTGTTAGGAGTTTACATGCTCAGCTATCCATCTTTATCTAAATTTAACTGCAGTCTTTACATTCTGAACATCATGTCCTTGTAACAGACTGCATGATACAGTTTCGTTTTACATATGAACAATGCTGGGTACATTTTCATTCTTTTATTGTCAGATATTCCATGTAGTCGTTTACATAGTCAGATTAATGACTAATTTTCTTTCTCTTTAAAGGCTGCCAAGATGGCCAACTATGCCAAATGTCAGATACTGTGCAACCTCCTGTTTGCAATGTTTGCAATTCTCTTCATAAGTTCCAGGCTGGGAGTTTACCCTGTCTGGTAAGTGTTATTCTCTTTCCTGTGTAGCATGTGTTAGCAGCCTACTAATGGCTGTCACTTGCATACAGTACAGTCCACACAGAGACTTTAAAAAACTGTGCAGCAAATTCCTGAGTTGTTCTCCACATTTTGGCAGCCTGTCCCTGAAAATGCATGTCAGTGCCATGGAGATCTCGGTGCTTTTTTACTACTTTCTCCGCAACGCTTTGCAGTTCAGACACATCTCTCAATTTTGTTGCTAAGTAATAGTTACTATGGATACAGCAGCTTTGACCTCTCAAAGAAAGCCAAACAAAATCAACAAATGAAAAGCAGATCATTATAGTTATTGCTTTATCATTGAGAACGGTGTCTAGAGTTTCACCTGATTGTTAAAACATCAAAGGGTTTTCTGCTCACGAGGATCTTCTATCATTATCGCTCTTTTTATTTTGCTTTTACATTTATAATTTGCATTTATTCAGCATTTCAAGTTCTAGCCAACCCATCTGAATTGCTGTTCCAGAGAACAGAGGCAGGTTCAAATATTTTAATTTATTTCTTGTGGCTTTGTTTTACCCAGACATTTAATTAATCTAAGTCTAATTACTTTAGGTGCTGAATGCCAATTATAACAGGCTTTTCTGGTGATATTTGCAGAGTTACCAGAAATCAATTTTAGTCCTTGAAAGTGTGCACAACATTTATCTTCCAGTCATCAGCAGCAGTGTTATCAGACTTTATACGACATGATTTCATTTTAGAGTCAGGAAGCTGCAGTTGCGGTTCTTTCCTTTAAGATACCATTGATTCTTGATTAGCACAAAAATGCAGTTTGCTGTCTTTAATTATTAAGGTTATTCTGAAGAAAGTGTTTGTGAAATACAAAAGCTTTTATATTAGACTCTGCAGTGTTTTATGACCACACACACACACACACACACACACACACACACACACAACACACTTTGCTGCCTTTGTTTCCACGCTCTAATATGATGGTCCTGCGCTACATTTTTAGTCAGCCCCCACCACACCAGTAGTAAAGTTGTCATTACTGTAAAGCTGTTGCCATGGCTTCAGTATCAGGAGGATGATTCACAGACAGCCATTTGCAAGAATTTGCTCAGGGATAAATTTAACACGGATCCTCGAAATTATGATCGCATGTCATGTGTAGCTAGGCGATATATCACCTTTTTTTTTTTTTTTTTAATCTCCATTAGCAGTTTTAATTACATTTAGAATTGCTGCACAATGAGATATAAACAAAGTGCTATTTCAAAGACACTGATCTGTTTCTGCTACAAACATATCATTAAATGCACAAAACCATTCATGCGCAATTCCCCCCACTAGTATCATTTATCAAAGAATGTGCGGTGAGAATGTGTGATATGATAGAGAGGACATGAAATATAAAGTGTAACTTTATGGTAAAACTTTACTGCTTTATTAGATTGTTCATCATTTTTGCAGTCACGCAGCGTTATGTAAAATGTAAAGTAAAGGCGCTTAAACATAATTTTTAATTATTTATCACTCATCATTTGAACGATCATTTCCCTTTTAATGATCTGTTGGTTTTACGCTGAATTGAAAAACATTTTGTGAAGTCTGTTTCAATATGAGCTCTATAGATTCATTATTGATCATCCTTCTCATATTTAATAACGATAACTGAGCTCAGCAATGGTTTATAGGTGCATGTGATGATCAGAGTTTTCTTCTGTTCCATGGAAGATAAAGAGCTGCAGCATAACCCATCTCATTTCTTTTCACTGGCTTATGTTTGGCTTTATCAACACACACCTCGGGCTAGATAATAATTCCCCCACTAAGATAGAGTGCTTTCAAACCTTGTGGCTTTTCTAATGAAACATGTTATCTTAATTATCTCCCTCTCCATCTGTTGCTACGGAAGGATTCTAAACACAACCTTGTTCGAGAGTTGGGAGATTGTAGGGCCCTACCCGTCCTGGTGGGTCTTCAACCTGCTTCTGATCCTGCTGCAGCTTCTTCACTCCTTCTGGTCCTACCTCATAGTGAAGACAGCGTGCCGAGCCATCTCCAAAGGAAAGGTGAGTCGCTACAATCAGCTGTTCTTCTCGAGTAAGGTGTTCTTGAGTAATAGGATGTTTATGCTGCTAGCACATATATAAATACCGTGTAGTATTTTCATCTCTTCATCTCTTTCTACTCTCTATGCAAAACGGCAACCTTCAAGGTGGGAAAATGGAATCCTTTACATGTAAGTAGCCTTAAAAGGAAACATCTCAATAAAAATGTGTGGTTTGTTTATTTTCATGTCTCTAGTAGCTCTGTAATCATTTGCATTATCATGGTCCTGACTGTCCTGAACAGTGTATTTTTAGCTATGCTAGCGGCATGGCTGCAGGGACGACAGAATCAGTCCACAACTGCTGCAGACTATTTTGGGTCCTCAAAATTCAAAATTTGAAACACAATTTGAAACACGCAAAAGTAGCACCTTTTTGTAGCACCGCCATGCATGGCTGTGACAGATAAAGACACATAAGAATTTTAATGAGAAAAAAATTAATCTCCAAGCCTCCCGCTCATTTCCGCAGGTATCTAAAGACGACCGCAGCGACATCGAGTCCAGCTCTGATGAGGACGACAGCCCCCCACCCAATCAGAAGCACCACAGCAGCACCACTAACGGGACCAACAAAAATCACGGGACCAACGGCTACCTGACAGGAGCCCAATATCCCGACGAACACTGACTAAGCTGATATCACGACACTGGAGCCATGCTACAGACACCATCCATCAATCTGTGTGTGTGTGTGTTTGTGTGTGTGTGTGTGTGTGAATGTGTATTTTGAGTGTATGGTGGAGACATGAACAACATTGCCTGTCTGGTACTGGAAGTTCTTGATAGATTTATGTGAATGCAGTTTTGTTATCAGTTTGAGACATTGACTAATTTCCTCGCGCAATTTCTTCTCTTCATCTATATATTTGCATCGAACTGCACTCAGTGAAATATCGAAGCACTCCTATCGGTACAACCCACTCTCTGTTTAGCCAATGAATGAAAGCATTTCACTTTATGGTGTAAGCATGCTACTTTAACATACAGTAGTCTGGCATACTGGGGGTGTGATTTTTCTTATGTTTGTGTCTTTCTATGTTATTTATTTTTTATAAATATGGTTGCAGATGGTAGTCAGACATCTATTCTCCGTTGATGTCAGTGTTAAAGATTAAATCTTGAACAACAACAACAGCTGTTTTTTCACACCACACATCACAATAACGAGTATGAGCAAAATGCTGAAGATCTGGGTTTTATTTTCAATGCTACACCCCCAAAGATATGCCAAAATGTGTGACGTTTACTCACATTTTGAAATACATTCTCCACTCGAACTGTATATGAGATGTCAATAACAGTATTATGTGTGTGCATCAGATATGGCTAGATGCTGTATTCCCTATTAAAGCATTTTGTTAAGTATTCTGGTACATTTCTGGTAAGCATTTCATTAAAGGCCATTTGTCCTCTGATGAGGCAGACATGAGTTGTTTGAATTATTCAATAAAAAAACATGAAGATTGCAAATATGTGTGGGTTTGTTCGATATGTTGTCATTGATTATTCATTAATAAGCATTAAGAATTATGCTGTGATGATAGATGACAGCCACAGACCTTTTTACAAAGAAGACATTTTGATGCGTCACAGCAGAAAAGCACAACAGCAAATAATATAATTAACAACGATGATGGTGAATGCTGAATCCCTTTTAGCTGCTTCAGTTTCAGGATATTGCGTACTCTGGCTTACCGTCACAGTGTCATGACTGACGGGGACACTTGAATAACACAATGATGCTAATGATATTAGCAACTATAATCTGTTTTTATATTAGTGACGAATCACAACCTCTTGTATGATAAAGGGGTCACTCTTACTGATGAACCCTCCAAGAATGAACCTAACCTAACCAGTCTTTCAGCTTGTTTTTGTTTCCATCCCACAGCTTTACTGTTTTGGTTCACTCTCACTGCTCTCATAGTGTAATTTTTGTCCATAGTACACTGTAAAAAAAAAAAAGCCAAACTGCCAAACTATGACAGTAAAAGCCTGTAAAATATGCCATGAAGTATGACTGTGTTTTCCTGTACACAGTTAAACACATGAATACTTCAAAACCTTTATTTATACGCCGTTTTAAGGGAATTTATGCAGAATAAAGTAGTATTTTATATTAGAGACTGCTAATATTACAGTAAAGCACCGTAATATTTAATGCCATATTTTAACAGCAGACAGTTTTTTTGAGAGCTTTTAGCAGCTAAAGAGTCAGATATTTCCCCTTAAGAGTGGGTAGAGACCAAAAACAGAGCTAAAATTAGAGTGAATATTAGACTTAACATCACTCTGGTGGACCAACTCCAGATTTATGCTCTGTTTCAGCTGGGTGTGTAAATACGCAAATGTTTACTAAATCTTTGGCCATATCAACTTCAAACATGATCAAATGTCAGTGTTGTGTTTCTGCTGCTCTCAAGCTGGCATAATATCACTTATTGCTGGTTTAACAAGCTTACCAGGATGACTCAGATTGGTAAGATAAACTGACAACCCAAAAGTCTTACTAATTATTACTACTTATTAATGATATTTTAAGGGTGACTAATTAGAAAGTAGTACCCAGTTAGAGTAATAATAGTGAATAGAGCAATTCTTATTTTGCCACAGAGCTTTTTTGGTCACCACTGACAGTGCTTACATCTTTCTCTTCCTTTATACCTGTGTCAGACTGACTTGCCACACTGTTTGATTTAACATTTGTACTTTTTCTCCCGCCTCCCCTCACTGGAATTTTCCTTTGTGCACTGACAAAAGCTCAGGTGATTTCCGCATGAGTGACTTTGGGAGGAGGGTGGTCAAAGTTCCAGGTCCAAAGTCAACAAACAGTCACAGTCTTAAGATGAAGGATCCTATCAGCACCTGCTCTGTGAGTATTTCTACAAAAGAAAAAATCTAGTTCAATGTTCACTTTCTAAATTCACTGGAGCAGAAAATTAGATTTTAATATGAACTTTATTGTTTTGGACAGACCTCACAGCTATCGCAGCTAACTTTGTATCGGTTTGAACTCATTGGCCATTAATGCCAAAGATCTCAGGGAGCCTTATTCTCTGTTTTTCAGTACAACCAACTCTATCAAAATGTGAAACGACTTTCAAAAACTGGGGAGTTCTTCTGCAAAGAACTTATGGCAGTTTTTCAGCAAAGGTAGGTTCAGGCCTTCGGTTATGGTTTAATGACGACGGGAGTTATTGTTTGACTCAGTTGCTGCGACACTTTCCTGTTTTAGGGCTGAGCTGGAGCTTACCTATGCTAAAGGACTACAAAAACTTGCTGGCAAACTCATCAGGGCCTCCAAAGAAATGTCAAGCAAGTAAGAGACGCACTGCTGAATTTTTAATCAACTCTGTCTTTTGTCTGTTTTGTGTTTAACATGACCTCTTCCTGAGAACTAACTGCCAAGTGGTGTACAGAAATAATGGTATCATGGGAAATAACATGTGCATAGCAAATTAGATGGGATCAAAGCAAAGGCAGGTGCCAGGCTAATTAGCCCACAGCTCTAACCTTTTCATGCTGGCTCCCCACTCAGTTCCACCTACAGTGCCTGGTGTCATGTGTCAGATGAGATGTACTCAAGAGCAGACGCCCACAGGTAGTTTTCAATTTAAGTTCACTTCATAACTGTGCCTGGCCACAGATTAAATAAAGGTTAGGGAGATTTTGAGTTAAATATGGCATGTTGTTCTCATTTCAGGTCATTAGGAAACGCATTTCAACAAGAAGCGATTCTGGAAATCCGACAAGTCTTAGACGAACATAATAAGAGGAAGAGGCCTGTATGAAAGCAGTTCTTTATCTTTACATCAGTGTATCTGTCTGTTCTAGCTTCCGGTCGTAATGTGTCTCTAACCTTTTCTGTCCTTTAACAGCTTGACAATGCCATTGAAAGAACAGGAAAATTTGTTACCATTAATTGGAGTGAGCAACTCAAGGTAAAGAATCTTCCTCAGCTATAATGTAGCTGCTGCATGGACAATGCTGCTGAACCATGAATCATAGTAAAGTGTCAGCTATGTGATTTGTGATGAAGGGATAGTGTACAGTCGTCGTTGTGGTCGGGGTGTATTTTGCACCAATCCGCTTGCTGTATATTATCCCCTACATGGTAAACTTTATAGAAGCTCTTAGAGTATAAACAGTATAACGTGTTATAGTTGCCCGCATAATGCATTACAATGCATGCATGCATAATGAAGTATTGAGTTACTGTAAGCTTCAATAATGCATTTTGATGTTATAAAACAGTTACAAGCCATTAAAAGTATCACAATACTGGACAAATTCAAGGATTATACTAGTTTGTGATCAGTCTATCCGTTTTACATGACAGGTTATAAAGTCTTATAAAAACCTTGGTACTGTTTAAGCTATTATGATCATAAAATAGCCATAACCACACTCTTTGCTCTGTAGTGTTCATATAATTATATGTTTCATGCAAAATGGGTAGAAGCAAAAGTGATGTTTGAACTTATGAAGAAGTGTTGTGTTGCGAAATCTTTTGGCTGTTGCTATGAAACACCAACTGTCACAAGTTTTATAGATACTTTATTATAGATAACTTGATCCACCCTCGCTCGAGTAAAGTGCTGAATTAAATCTTTTCAGAGTTAACTTATATGATTTTGGTATATTAATAACATGTTTCATGTTTCCTTTTGTAAAACAGACAAAGAAGAAATTAGTTGGACTGACAAGAGAACACGAGGCTTTGTTCAATTTTGTTGAGAGCAACAAACATGTTAGCACAGAAAAAGAAAAGCAAAAGGTAAGAAGAAAATATAGCTAACAAACTATTTTTCACCACTACATACCGTATGTATTTTCATCTGGGAGTGAATATTAGCTAGAAAAGCTGTCAGCTAAAGATTTGTTCTTTACTACAGATGTTGAACAGGCTGACTAAGTCAGCAGAGATGCAGGCACGAGTGGATGAGGAGTACTTTAAAATCAACATGGAGGGTCATCAGATGAGACTCAAGTTGGAAAACACGTTGAAAAACTGCTACCAGGTGCAGGGAAATGCTTTGCTACTTCTCATATCTGTTCCTCTTTATCCAGAGTGGCTTTCTGTGAGTGAAGAAGCAAGTTCGGTATCTTGCTCAAGGACACCGCATAGAGTAATAATAAGAGTTGAACCAGCAAGCTTTTGTTTGCTCTAAAAGCACTATCAACCAAGTACCCTGGAGCACCAGTTTACCACAGCCCACTCTGCAATCATATCCTGCAACTTCTTTCACGCTGTATTCTCTGAGACGTGTCTCCACAGAATAAATGGACAATAGTCTGTACAAGGATTTAATGTGCTGCATAGAAAAAAATCACAGCGCTGCTTTCTTTTTCAGATCCTACAGGAGCTGGAGAAACAGCGAATTGAAGTTCTGTGCAACATTTTGAATAGACACAACCTCCACATGTCTAGCTTTGGGCAGGCCCTCATACATGTAAGACATCCTGACCTCAAACACATACAGTAAATCCCTTGATGGATATTATAACTTGTATATACACTTCTGCTGCTTCCAGGGCCAAAAACAGATAGAACAGGCAGTCCAAAGGGTGGACATGGATAAAGACATACAAACCCTGGTGGAGGAAAACAGAATTACGGCTGAAGATCACGTAACAGAGTTTCTGATGACTGATTATTTTGTAAGTCTGCAATTTACTTTGCTCTGACAGTCTGGAGACTCATGTGGTGACTCACCCATTCAAAGACATCTCAGCAGGGGGTGTCTTTTTAATGGGAGTGTGCAAGATGTAGATAAACAGGCTCTTTTTTAATGTGATCTAATGTATGTTTACTGTTTTTTTATCATCTTCTTCTGTCCTTTTAAGTTTTAAATTACATATTTGTCAGGTTGTATTGATGTCTTCCTTCAAAATCCGATTTAAGTGATATAATGAACATGCAGAGTGATAGTGACAATAACGGGAAATATTTGTTTTGAATAGGTTACTTCAGCACATTCAAACCTACAGCACGACAACCTTGTAGCTTTGGCACAAAAAGATAAATAGATGGTAGATTTTTAACCAAGATCACAGCTACCGATGTGATTCAATAAATCCATGTTATCTGTGTTCTACTTGCATTAGGAGGAGGACAGCAAATCACTGATGGACAAAGACCGAAGGAAAGAGGCCATCAAACTCAAACTTCAGCGTCTGGAGGACAGCATTACAAAAACAAAAAAAGACCGTGAAGGCCAGTTCAGTATAATATCCATGAAATAATACATTAAGATTGCACAATATAATCTGATAGAGGGAGAAAATGTGACTTTCAGTAGGACTCAATGATACATGAGGCAGTGTTGTAGTACTCAAGATCGGTCTTGGTCTCGGACAAAGAGGACTCTGGATTTTATGTCAAGACCACAGCTGCGAGGATATCACCAGTGTTTCCATATTATTCACTTAATAATGTCGAGCAACACAGTTGTTCCACAGTCTGTAGTTACAGTATAGAGCAAACACCTGCGTGGCACAGAAAACTAAAGAGGACAGGAGAGGTCAGGTCGAGATTTAACCACAAAGACCACGAGCCAACAGCTGCAACAAACTTAGTATTTTATGAAGCAGGTCAGAAGAAATGAATATGAACTAGGTAAAACTTCCTGCTTCAAACGACACCAATAACGTGACTCATTTCTAATTTAAAAATTTTGTCACTGTTGACGACTAACAGCCATTAACAGTGACAAATTTTCTTCACACACTCCTAGAACGTGGCGAATGGCGAGAGGAAATATGGCGAATATTAGCCACATGTTAGCTACCTAAGTAGGCCAAACACTGTCTGGTCTTGATCTTGACTCGACCCCTCAAAGTCTTGGTCTTGATCTTGGTCTCGACCCCTCAAAGTCTTGGTCTTGATCTTGACTCGACCCCTCAAAGTCTTGGTCTTGATCTTGGTCTCGACCCCTCAAAGTCTTGGTCTTGATCTTGACTCGACCCCTCAAAGTCTTGGTCTTGATCTTGGTCTCGACCCCTCAAAGTCTTGGTCTTGTCTTGCCCCTCAAAGTTTGGTCTTGATCTTGGTCTCGACCCTCAAAGTCTTGGTTTTTGCTCAAAGTCTTGGTCTTGATCTTGACTGACTCTAGGTCTTGGTCTTGATCTTGGCTAGACCCCTCAAAGTCTGGGTCTTTCTTGACTCAAGTCTTCTTAACAGTCTTGCCCCCCCACTGCCATGAGGTCATTAATTTTGTTTCTAAGTCACCTTCGGCACTCTCGTTGCAGGAGTTGAAAAGCTGATGAAAACGTACGCTGAAAATCCATCTTTTTCAAACCAGAAGAACCTTGAGGAAACCGAACAGCAGCTTGATGAGGTAAACAGTGTACGGTGTGTGTAAAGTGAACAGATGGAAAGTGGTATGTGCAGATGAATGTTTGCTTTAAATAAAATCATAAGTTTTGCTGAAGTGTTCACTGATGTCATCTTGTTGCCTGTAGAGTACTCTAAAACTGGATCTCCTCGAGGCCACACACTACAAACTCTCTGTATCGCTGTCTGAATTAGAAGGGAAGCCCAAGTCCTTTTACCGATTTAAGGACAGCATTGTGAAATATAAAGATAAGGTAAGACTATGTATCGTCTTCAGGATATGAGGTATGTTTGGGGGTAGTGGTAACCTATTGGTTAATCAAGACTTTATAATTGTTATACTACTGGTCTGAATTTCCAAAACTAATGGAAAATGTATCAATGGAGGTGAAAAACGACATACAGTATGTCAGACGTCTCAGGAAAGTAAGTTAAAGTAAAGAAAGTTTTTTTTTTTTTAGTAAACATGAATATTGTTCCTATGTGTAAGAAAAACTGATTGTCACTGTTTATGCTTGGGGCTCTTGGCTGTTGTAGATTAGTGAAGTTCATTTTAATATATACAGCCCAGAATCACAGATTTATCTTTAATGCTTAGATCCTTGGTACATATAAGCTAAAACTTCCAAAAAATCTTTATATTTATCACTTTTAGCTCTCAATTTTGACTCTCCTTTGATTGTGTTTCTCAAATGTTTTACACCCCTCAGAAAATATTAGTACTCTCTAAGTACCACCATTATGACAGACATTAAAATACAGTAGCGTAGGCAGACCCTGTTCAGCTACAGACAATTTATGTAGGAGGCAGGTTTATTCCTAATACGAAGATTGTTTATTGGTGTCTAGTGTTGAATCCTGAATGAAACCGGTTTAAGAACCAGAGCTAATTTAGTGAAAAGGGGGAACTCCTGATCTGCACTTCTCTTCCTAATATTTCCACGATTGTGGTGTTTATGAAATGTTTGTTTTACCGCCGCTTACTATCTCACTGTCACAATTTTAGCTCATCACTAATTATGAACGTGCGTGCTACATGCATGAACGTGGCCGAGTAGCAGGCTGATACTAAAACATTCTACATTTCTAAAAATAAAACATAACGCAGTCTATATTTCTGTCTTAGGACTATGAGCACAGTGTTGTTCAGCTGACTCGTCCAGTCAAACTCAGGAGGACCCCATACCGATCTCGACATTCACTGAGAGCTTCCATCATTTACAAAGGGCCTGTTCAGTTTCTGACCCAACAGTCTGCAGAGACTTTACCAAGTCCCACCGACGAAGTCACTTCCACAGCTACAACGCACACAACTGTAGCTGTAGAGTGTGACAGCACTGTTAATGGAGACCTGCCTCACACTGATGACGACAAAGAACAAGGTAATACATCAACACAAAGCTTTATTTATATTCATCAGATGAATGAAAATGCAATGAAAATATCAATGTCAAACAGGTCAAACAACACCGGAGTCATCCAGTATAGGACAATGCAAGGCCCTGTACGACTTCACACCTGAACAGGATGATGAATTGACTTTGAAAGAAGGTAAGTGGCAACTCAACTGCAGATTATCTGAACAGTACAACTCTATAGAGGTTTACAACATAATAAAAATAACTGGATTTATACTTCACAGGAGATCTTCTAGATATTCACATAAAGGAAGACAATGGTTGGTGGTTTGGCAAACTTAATGGGAAGACAGGTCATTTCCCGTCAACTTATGTTGAGGAGCTGCCCGTGTTAAGCCAAGTCAAATCATCTGATGCCTGACTTGACTCATGAAGAGCAAAAATACAAAACTCATCCTGAATCAAACAAATTACCTTCAGCGGTATAAATAATGTAATGACAACTAAAAATATAAATTCTGTGTTTGACTTTAAATGGTTAATAAAAAGCATTCAATACATGTTCCTCTGTTGCCATGAGTAATTCTGCGATGACTCGTGTGTGTATTTTTATAGTTTTTGCCACATTGTATACAGGCAAACTCAACTATAGTAAATATTTAATAAACATGTATTTAATAGATTAATATGATTAACTTTGATTAGTAAAAAATGGAGGCCAGGATAATGAGTGTATCCCAAGAACTGAGTAATGACATGAGAAAATAAAAGAAAACTGTTTACATAATCTGTGAATGATTATTTTATTTATCTCGACTTTTGAAGAGCGACATCTACAGTAAGCTTGTGAATCGTTCAGGATTTAGAGAGACACAATAGACAGTGAGGCCCCGTCACCATTTCCACCAGAACACCTGTTCTCTCAAGGCCAAACTCCAGGGTTTGAACCAATGCCAAATATGCAGTAGACTGTAACGGGACCATGCTCAGAAATAATGAGACACAACTGCACTGCTGTGCATACAATTAACACCAGTATTTATGGAGGTAAAAGATCAGATTTACTATTACCATTATTATTATTTACAATATCTATTAGTCCTGACCAGGCAGTTGATGTTCTGTTTACAGACCTGTACTGTAGATACAGACTGAAAGCTGTGCTCTTTGCTGGAATCAGTCCACATTTTTATCCTCCTTTTCTTCCACTCTTAGCGGCGTGCCTGAGAGATAAACTCCTTCCTGATATTTGCCAGGAATGCTGGCAGGTTATTGGTCTCCTGAAGCCGGCTTTCCAAGACTGGCAAACACTCAAGCACGGGGTCACTCGACACAACTGTAGAAATTGAAGACTTGTATTATAGAAACCATTTACAGTGGTTGTTGCAGGATACAGCTGGTGATATTTCACATTTGTATTATTGCCGGTAAATTCCACAAAAAGGCTACAACCAACAGTGCATTAGTCTGACTTCCCTACAATAAAAAAAACAAACTGTTCATAAATACATAGATTTATTTTTAAATAAGTCTAAGTAATTTCTCAACACAGCTGGTCACGGCTTTTTTAAACAAAGCAGTTGTTAGGGACTATTTTCAGTTGTGGATTAATACACATTTGGTGCAGCAGGGTGGTGTACTATACTGTATATAGGATTGGCTTTAAATAGACTGCAGTGGTTGTGTTCATAAGAACAAAGGTCATGTGAGCCAGTGCAACAGTGTGGCACAGTTATACTTTTTTTTTTATTTTGGATCACAGTGGAGGAATGAGGGCTCATTGTTGGTTTTGGTCTTTTTATGGAATTCATTCAACATTGTCAGCCTCATCCTTTTTAAACAAAGGTAATGAATTGATATAAGTGAGTTACTTTGACTAGTCATAGTTACATAGTTGTACATTTTCTTTGCTTTCACAGTGCAACCTCCTGACATGTACTTACTCTGGTATGCGCCGTCTTCTTTAATCCCCATGGTGACAACGTAGGCGCTGTCCTGATCTGAAGGGTTTATATTCCGGAAAACAAACTGCAGCTTTTCACCTTTACAAGGACAACAAACACATTCTGTAAATGTCTGAGGAGAGAGTGCTTCAGAAAAGACACAAAGACTGTCTTGTGTTTCACAAAAACGTGGCTGCATTTGTGATGTACTGTTTTAACTGTTTCTCCCCAATCCGGTGCAGCCAATTCACCCATCCTTTGTATCCTTGTTAATTCCCGTTGTTGGTTTTGGGATAACCGTTGGGTGTACACAGTTTGACTAAACTGCTTATTAGTACCATGTCTGTGATTGTGTTTTGTTAAGGGAGTATTCAAGCCCTATTAGGAAACCCTTTAAAAGGCAAGAGGATCACCCAGACAGGAGACCCACTGAGCTGCACAAATTCCCAAAATTTCCATATTAATTGCTCCAAATGTATAAAACAGTGGCGCATAATGAAAACAGAGATTAAAATGGAAAGTGTACATGATTGGCACACCTTTAACCAATTGTGTTTTGCCGTGGATTGTTCGTATCTCCATCCCCAAATGTTCCTGAAAGACGAGTCTGGCTTTCTGGAGATTCCTCAGTCTGTCTTTGTTTGCTTTATGCTGAGACTGAATTACTGAAAAGACAGAGAGAGGAGAAAAAAGTGCAGGGGTGAATTACTAAAACGACCACATAAAACAGTCACGAATTAAGTTCTGTGATCTAAACCATTAATTTCATTTTCAAATATCAACTTACACTCCTTTCTCTTGGCTTGTTCTTCTTTAAGTTTCTCTATCTTCTGGATAATGTCGTCTTTCTGCATCTCCTTCTGCTGTATCTCAGATATCATTCCAGAAATGGCTTGCTGTCTCTCTTTCAATGATGCATTTCTATGTTGTGAGTCTGGGAGACAAACATTGCATCAGTCCTTGTGTGCTTTCACATAAAAAAAAAATTATGAACATGGAAACAGACAATAATACAGATGGAGCAGGGTCAGTACCAGTAACTTCCTCAATCTTGTATACACACAGCTATGACCAACTGTAAAGCACAGATTCAAAGCTTTGTGGACTAACATACTGTATATACAGTACTTACCTCTTTTGAATGTCTGTATCGTCTCAAACAGCATCTCATCATCCTTACATTTCTTTAAACATGTATCTGCAACAAAAGGAAAAAAACAGCTATCAGCTTTCAAGTTTTAATGTCGCTGTGTTGAATATTAACTAAAACAAACACCTGTATAAAAATGATACTGGCCCTCTGTGTCATAATTTACTTCAAAAGCACTTCCCCGCAACATGACCAGTTCTTTCTGTATTAAAATTAGAAGACACTACTCATATTGAAACTGTAAGACTAATGTTTAGATATAAATAGCATTCTTATTTAAAAGAACAATACCAAGCCATCATTGACACAGCATTGATGTGTTGCTTCTTTTTCACAACTTGTAAAACTCGCTGCCATGCTTCATGGTGATTAATAGGGTTGTCAGCACTCCTCTGTGTTACTGTGAATAATATCAGTTCACAAGTTTAAAAAAAGAAACTCCTTTAACCTAACTATGCCCCACAGTATAGCTGTTACATACGGGCCACAGCTATTCATAACAGAAGGTCCAAATTGTAACTGCTTGATTAATTGTGAGGGTTTTGAATAGTTCTCGTTCTGCTATAAGGATGTTTATATGACCTGATATTGTAATTGTTTTAAATTGTTCTACTCTCGACTTTGTTTTTATATTTTCTAATATGTAAGGCTTTGATGTCAAACATTTTTCATAATGTTAATGCTGTAAATATATTGTTTACTGTAGTATAAGTGCAAACCTTGTTGAGTATATGTATTTTATTTTAATATGGACCCCAGGAAAAGTAGTTATTGCCAAAGTAACAACTAACCAGGGATCACAAAAAACAATATCTCAAACATACCAAGTGCAGACTTCACAAACTGTCTGTGGGACTGGCAAAACTCTGTAGTCGCGTCAATTATCTCCCCATATGATTTAAGCTGTTTGCTGTGGATCTCCTCCATTGCACTGGTGAACCGGTCACTCATGTTCGGATCAGTAATGGACGTCATGATGTTCAGATGTCAGGTAATCTGTGATAAAAACAGCAGGACAGTTCTCATCATGTGCACTTAAAAGAACATTATTCTCAGCTATATTCATATTGCAGTATAGATTGCAGCTGTTCATATCGTCAGTGTATTCTTGTGATTTATATATTTAATGTGTGGCTGTATTGAGAAACAAATACAAAGACCAAAGATGATGATATCCAGTCCACTTACTGTAAATTTATTTATTTTAAGACAAGGGCACCTATCATATAAAACATTATAAAAAGGTATGGCACAGATCAATAGTTAAACCACCATACATATACCTACAAGCCTATATGGTTGTTATATAAATAATGTATAAATTAACCTTAAGTTGGGATTGTTTTGTCCAAGTAGCCTCAACTTTCACGACGTGCTACTTAATTTCCCGACAAGCTTTAGCAAGAAAACAATAGGTAGCTTTGCTTTAGTTAACATCTGTTAAAACAACAACATTAAGTTACGTTAGTTAAGTTTTTCCGTGTATAACATTAACGTTACCGAGTAAACTGTTGACAGATAACAGCTGAGTTGGATAGTATAACTGGCATCATATTAGCAGGTTAACGCTACCGTTAGCCGGTGTTACGGTTTAACGAGTCACCATGTTAACTGGCGACCCTCAGCCGAAATGTCGTAGTTACGACAACTGCTGAAACAGGAAAATAACACGTAACTGTCGAACAAGACACGAATCAGATTCACGGGTGTTTGTTTGTTTGTTTTCTGACATTGTAACGTTAATTAAGAATAAATAAAAAACCTATCTTCCTGTTTTCAACGGCTGCCGTAACTATGACAACTAAAGACATTCGGCTGACGGTCGGCAGTTAACACGGTCACTCGTTAAACCGAAACACCGGGAATCACTAGTGGTTAGTTAGTTAGCCGTTGCTTGCCCAGAACTCGCCTTACTTGAGCAAGAAATGAAACGAAGTGACTTGTTTACAAATGTATTTGACATTCGCTGGTTTGTTTAAATTTAGATACAGTACTTACAAGCTTTAAAATGTGCAGCCTTTGACTTCAGTCTGACTCCTGAACCAGTCGTTATTTTCAAAAATCCGCGGTCTGCAAGAGGCGGGGACTGAACACAGGAAATGACGTTTATTTCACGTCCCCTGTCTTGTTTGCCATTCTACACCACCTTGTGGTGAATCTGAGGATGTTCAAGTGGGCCCAAACATCGAGTTAAAATACTGTTTCTGCCAATTTTGTACATACAAGTGCCCTTAAAAAGATGACCTGTGGTTTTTAAAATGTAAAGAAAACATGGTAATGACAGATCCACAGGATATCTGTAGATGCCAGATGGACAGTTTTGATGTTTTGTTGCTATGTTCACTGAGAATACACACACCTATCATAAAATAAAAAAACATAAAATCTACAGAGCAAATGTGTCCACAGGCGATGCCGTCAAACAGCTCTCCATACTGCACTGACCCACCTCGAGCTAAATGGGACATATGTGAGGATGCTGTTTATAGACTACAGCTCCACATTCAACACTATTGTCCCCAGCAGGTTGGTTACCAAACTGTTTGACCTGGGTCTCAGCAACTGTCTCTGCATATGGATCAAGGACTTTCTATCAAACTGTCAAACAGTCAGACTTGGTACCTAGCTCTCTCCAAGACTGACCCTGAAGTAGTGATGCGTCAGTCGCGAACAGTGACACATCACTACTTCAGGGTCAGGCTTGGAGAGAGCTAGGTACCAAGTACCAATCACTACTACAGTGTGCTACGAGTGCTCCATGCACGCAGTGACTGAATGTCATGTTCGTGTTGTGCAACCAAACACATAAGGTTAGACAGGGACACCGCCAAGACCGTTGTCTGTAAATGCAATGTAAACAATTGGCTACAGCAATTTATTGATATTAGAAGATGTAATATTTACTTTAAATACTTCAGTACAAAGGATGTTTCGAATAATTGAAGTGATATATGTGTACAAATCATAAGTCAAAACAGCGCTAAATTTGGCTGAATTATAAAAGGTATAAGTTGTAAAATGAAGAGCCGTTTGGGAGTCGAAAGAGCCAGCTCTTCTTGGTGAGCTAAGTCGAAAGATCTGGCTCACTAAAAAGAACCGAAATTCCCATCACTAGCCTGAAGGCTGTGTGCGGAGCCCCCCTCCTCTATTCCGTTTATACATGTTGGCGCAAGAAACACCTTTATCTAGGTGAGAAGAAACTGGAAAGACAAACAATGACTTTCACTTGAGCTACACTCAAACTGACTGACTGTATAGTAGAACACAAGATGTATTTATATCTATATGTGCCAAGACAGAGGAAACCTGAGCTGGTTTAGATCACTTCTGGGGTTAGATGTGTGGGTGCAGAGGTGTTTTTGTGCAAGGCCAGAAGTGAGCAGTATGAGGAGGAGGGAAAAAAAGTAATTTGCCCCACATATTCCTTTTATCATTATATAATAGCACAAAAGTGAAATTACGAGAAATAATATCCAACATATCACCCCATAATTAACATGTCTTTGTTATTTAGAGTCATTAAAATAGTCAGGCTGTTGGAGCCACTTTTTGGGTTTCATTATTTTACAATTTAGGTTATGCTACATCTAAGCTATGGTTTATTTAAGTACCACAGTAGTTATTCTGGATTCATGAATTCATTTTTCAGCTGTTCTGATCAACTGAGACTACCATCAGCTGTGAACAGGCAGCGTTGATGCATCTGAGACAGGGGTCGGCGAAGGATAACAGAAATGAGTGACTCAACATGTGTGTAACAACAACACATGTATAACTTTGAACTGAGGTTTAAGTGGAAAAAGGGACAAGACACAGGCTTTGGGACAAGGTGCCTCTTGTATTTCTCTCTTGCGCATATGTGTCTATATGTGTTTGACTCACAGGTGCGCCAGGGCAGTTAAACTTTGACTTGTGAGTGCAGAGCTGAAGGGGAAACTGATAGATTGACACAATATTTCAACATACTCTCTTCATACATTTTAGAGCCAAGAAATTCAGACAAGCCTTTCATAGATGGATGTCTAAAGGTTGGACCATTGTGACCTCTGAGTTCGGTGGAAATTCCCACTTATAGGATGATTTCTCTTAGGAACTTAGCCACAGAACCTGCTTCCAGTTTGGAAGTGTGAAAAACTTGAATCCATTTGATGAACATCTCCACCAACACCTTTTCTTGCCTTCACAAAGTGATGTCTCAGTGAAATCCATCCTACAGTATTCGAAAGGATCCATGCTTTTTCTTCAGAGCTAGCAAGTTGTTGGATGGTGGGAAGATCAGCACAAGGGTTAATGTTAGGTTGTGGGGATGAAAAGAGGATGTGAGCAACTTATTTCATTACAGTTATCCCAACATAATAGCATCCAGAAGTGCAGAAGCAAGCGGTAATTGCCAACTGCTTTGCCAGAGGAGGTGAGAAAGATCCTGTGTCTCCACAGAGCCCCAAAGTCATGCACCACACCATGTGCATATAGAGAATCTGCATAGATGTTAACTGTCTTTCCCTCTGCATATTTACACACTTCAGTAATTTATCCCTTTTTGACTCTTGATGCACAGTCACCCTCAAACAGCTTGAGGTCAGCATTTGTGAGATGTACGTCATTTAGGTCTACCCATGGGGAACGCTCTGCCTCCAGCAAATATAGACAAACATGAGAAGAGATCCTGTGTTGGGAGAAGAGTTGTAGAATTAAATGATTAAGGTTATACATGGTTATATTAGTAATTCCCCTCACAATACAATTATGTTTCCTGTTTTATTTTGTAGTTCTCCCCTCTCTGTGTCTTGTAGTTCTACTTGCTTCCTTCCTACTTTTGTTTTCCCCACCAGTTTTTGATTCTGTTCCACCCTAATTCGTTTCACCTGTCCCTTATTGTTTTCACCGGTGCCTTTGTCCTGTCTTGTTATTTAGTTCCTGTGTTTCCTTTCTGTCTTTGCCTGTTCATTATGTGTGTGCAGGTGTCTGTTGCTCGTGTTACCCGCGTTCCTGCCAATGTTCCCGTTTTCCTTCTTAGTTCTGGATTTTATTTATTGAACTTTCATTTGTATTTTTGCCTGGATCAACAGTTGCCTTCTAGTTTGTTTTGTGTTTCATCCTTTGTGTTCATCCTTGTAAGTAAGTGATTAAAGACACTTTTCGTGTACCTCACCGTACCTTACACCATACCTCTGTGTCTGCAATTGGGTCCACTCCTGAACCCCCCGTGACACAAACACATTGCATTACAATTTGCAGATGACACAGCAGTGGAGATGAGACAGCCTGCAAACTAGTTGGATGGGTTACAGAAAACAACCTGTGGCTGAACATTAAAAAAACAATCATAGATTTCAGCAGACACTGTGAGAACTACGTTTTTCTAAACATCACAGGAATTGAAGTGGAGTAGGTCTCGAGCTCCAAGTTTCTAGGAATCCACATCACGGAGGACCTCACATGGACAATCAACTCCACCACTCTGGTTAAAAAAAAAAAGACTGCAGACTCAACAGCAGCTCTATTGATATACTGTATTACAATATGGTATGCTATGGTAAATTACACTGCCAGGGGCAACGTAACAGCATACACCACACCTGTTTGGATACACCTACAAATGTTCCATCAGTATAGGTTTAATATTTATTTTGTCCGTTGTTGTTGGAGTTGAAGTCATCGTAGGGTTCAGGAATCTTTTTCGCAGTGGCTGCTGTGAACCCAGCCAACACGACCTTCAACCTTGACTGCTTTCTGTGTCATCAGGAAGATCTGGTAAGGACCTACAGTATATATCTGCACTATTTCCAATGCTTCCTTTGATAGTCTTTAATCATCACCCAGTGGTGCTGTGTTGAGTTGAGGCTCAAAACAAGAGGTGGCCGCGCTTCTCCATCAGGGCCCCTCGACTTTGGAACGATGAGGCTCACTTAATCAGTGAACTCTTTAATTTCTATCGTTATTCATTGTCTTTGTCTTTTATCATCTTTCTTTTCATTGTACTGCCTGTTTCTGTGGCATGGAATTTATTATGTTTTAAGTTTTTACCTTTTGATCTCAACCTGTGTGGGCTTCTTTGGGGTCTGCTGCTCTGTAAAGCACTTTCTTAACTCAATTTTTTAAAGGTGCTAAGTAAATATACAAATATAGCATTTATTGCTACACACATATATAATACACAATATAAAAAGTTATTATTATTATAACTAGTTGGATGATATACAGAAAACAAAATGTCATTGACATAAGACCTCACCGTAGATTTCAGAAGACACTGTGAGGACTACTCTCCTCTAAACATCACAGGAGTTGAAGCGAAGCAGGTCTCTAGCTTCAAGTTTCTAGGAATCCAATTGCAGAGGACCTCGCATAGACAGTCAACTCCACCAAAAAAGGATCAACAGCAGCTCTTTTTCTTTGGAAAAATGGAAAATTTATTATTTGTATTGTATTGTAGTATCTGCTCTGTAGAGTGTACTGAGTATACTGTATTACAGTATTACATGCTATCTGTTAAATTAAAAAAATGCGAGTACAAGAAACAAAATTTACTCTTTTCTCCACCGGCTAAATGGCAGGTGAATGTTCAAATTTTACAAGCTGGATGCTGATGCCCTGCCGGAGAGTTAGAATGTTTTCAGTGTTGCTAATGATATCAGCTACTGTGCCTTTGTAAGTTAACTATAGCGGCTTTGGCAGTTTTGCCAACAAACCAACAAAATGACTGTCACAGCAACACATGCCGTGGATTGGATACTTTACCTAACTGAAAACCCACCTTTACCTAACTGTACTAATACTTATGTAATAAGAAAACTCACAAATGCATGACAGATCTCAATGTGTGTGTCATGTGTCCAGGACTTACAAAACCTAACTAATTTAGCTTTTCTTTTATCCACTGTTGTCAAGTGAGGACCTGCCAGAGTCATGGCAGCAAACACGAAAAAATCGATCAAATCTACAACAGATGACAGAGGTGAGTCATTTTCATTGCCAAAAAACAAAACAAAACAAACCTGGACTCAATAACAGCAAAGAAAAAGAAAGAGAGAAAAAATGTTGGCCAATAATTATGGGTAACTGTAAATATATATTTTCTTTTCTTTTTTTTCTTTCTTAAGCAGACATTGAGAATGGGTAAGTGTATTTTGAGATTTTTCAGGCCACAATATGTTGTCATGAAATATTCTTGGGGCATTAATTTAATTTACGTGTTTCAGAGATGAGAAGAAAAATGAAGAAACAAGTGTTGGATACTTTGAGCTGGTAAATACTGCATCTTTGTTTTAGAGTCGGTACATTTTACAGTATTCTACATTCATTTGGTAGATTACTTATAATAACTATATTCAGACCATTGTTTTAACCATTGTCACATTTTTTTTTTTAATCCTCAAATTCCTTTTTGCAGTTTCGATTTGCCACCTGGAGAGACAAGGTGATGATGGTACTGGGGAGTTTGTGCGCCCTCTTACACGGTGCAGCCACACCTCTCATGTTTCTTGTGTATGGCATGGTAACAGACACATTTGTGGCTTATGAGCTTGAAGTCCAAGAACTAAAAGACCCAAACAAGGCATGCATCAACAACACAATCTACTGGAAAAATGGCTCCATATATGAAACAGCTGAAAATAACACAGTGTACTGTGGGTAAGTCTTTAGTTAATTGCTCATGTGACTGTTGTTACAGTGTAAAAGCTGCTGTTACACATTTTAGTCTCTTGGCAGGGTGGATATTGAAAGACAGATGACCACATTTGCATATTACTATGTTGGAATCGGATTTGTAGTTCTGATTGTTGGTTATTTTCAGGTAAGTGTTTAATGCTTAAAATATTCAGCTTTAATTTTGAAAGTGTGGCACATTATTTCACACAAATAATTTTACACCATTCTGATTGTTAAAACTGTAGGTTGTCTTCTGGGTGACAACGGCTGCAAGACAAATTCATCAAATAAGAAAGACCTACTTCAGAAAAGTAATGCGAATGGAGATCGGATGGTTTGACTGCAACTCCGTTGGTGAACTGAACACAAGGATATCAGAGTGAGTTGGGGCTCTTTATCTGCAGAAGAGGCTGTTATCAGTGTGAATGTTTTACTCAGAATGGTGTTTCTGTTCCTTTGCAGTGATATCAACAAGATCAACAATGCCATAGCTGACCAGATGTCTTTCTTCATTGAGAAGATTTCTACGTTTGTGTTTGGCTTCATGGTTGGATTTGTTGGCGGATGGAAGCTGACTTTGGTGGTCATAGCAGTGAGTCCACTGATAGGAGTAGCTGCTGGACTTATGGCCATGGTAAGAGACCAGCTGCGAATCATTTCATTGGATGGGAGTACATAGTTTAAATAAGCAATATTTGTTTTAAATGTTTTTGTGTAAATCTCTTTCTTGTTGCCGAAGGCTGTAGCTCGGCTGACAGGACGAGAACTAAAGGCCTACGCAAAGGCAGGAGCAGTGGCTGACGAGGTCCTGTCATCCATCAGAACGGTAGCGGCGTTTGGTGGGCAGGAAAAAGAAACTGAAAGGTATTTTGTCATTTTCACATGAAGATCACAAGATCCAAGACTCCAAGCTCCTTCCTGATGTCCGAGCTCAACCCTATTTCTAAGATCACAAGAAGTTTTTGTACTTTGTAAATGAACCATTACCGCATGATTTGAACTGAAGTTAAAATGTGAAATTTGTACAGATATAACGGCAACCTTGAGGAGGCTCAGGTCTGGGGTGTGAAAAAGGGCACAATCATAGGCGTTTTTCAAGGATACCTGTGGTGCATCATTTTCCTTTGTTTCGCTTTGGCCTTTTGGTATGGATCTAAATTGGTCATTGACTCCAAGGAGCTTTCTCCCGGAAGTCTCTTACAAGTATGGAAACTTGCATGCATTCTTATACTCTATATTTGCCTTTGAAAGAAAGTGGCCTTTGTTTCATCATGTGGCTGCTTTTTTCAGGTATTCTTTGGCGTACTCATGGCAGCTATGAAACTTGGCCAGGCCTCACCCTGCCTGGAGGCCTTCGGTTCTGGCCGTGCTGCAGCAAAGACCATTTTCAGCACAATTGATCGGGTAACGTCTGACTTTGTTGCAGATTCAATCCAGATTGGAAACAGTACATTTTATAAGAGAAGTATCAACACCATAAAATAAAGTTCTGCGTTGTTACGTTCACAGGAACCAGAAATTGATTGTCTCTCAGGAGAAGGTCACAAATTAGACACAGTTAAAGGTGACATTGAATTCCATAATGTCACTTTCTTCTACCCATCCCGGCCTGATGTCGTGGTAAATTTCTTCAAATTTATTTATTTTTTTTGTCTATTTCTCAGCTCTCAGTATTGAACTGGATAACTTTTTTTTCAGATTTTAAATGATCTGAGCATGCAGATCAATGCAGGAGAAACCACTGCTTTTGTGGGACCGAGTGGTTCTGGAAAGAGCACCACAATCCAGCTCATCCAAAGGTTTTATGACCCAAAGGAAGGAATGGTAACTGCACAGACACACAGAAGATGAGTGTGAAAAGTTTGAAGGCTTCAGTGTAATGTCACATCTATAATTCTCATCCCCAGGTGACTTTGGACGGTCATGACATTCGTACTTTAAACATCCAGTGGCTCCGATCTCTTATTGGTATTGTAGAGCAGGAGCCAGTGCTGTTTTCTACAACCATTGCAGAAAACATCCGGTTCGGTCGACCTGGAGTAACCATGGAAGACATTATCCAGGCAACAAAAGAGGCTAATGCCTATAATTTTATCATGGATCTGCCACAGGTAGAGTCTAATATGTGATTTTGTGTTAGTTTTTAGTTTTGACATGTATAAAATCAACATGTTGGCATTTATGCTTCAGAAATTTGATACTCTGGTGGGAGAAGGTGGAGGACAGATGAGTGGAGGACAGAAGCAGAGGATTGCAATTGCTCGAGCTCTGATCCGAAACCCAAGGATCCTGTTGCTGGATATGGCCACATCCGCCTTAGACAATGAGAGTGAAGCTGTTGTTCAGGAGGCCCTGGACAAGGTGAGCCACTCTCTGACCATAGACTACATAACTGACCATCAATCATTCAGCAACACATCATATTTTGTGTGAATGACACACTAATAACTGGTATATGTGCAGGTCCGCATGGGCAGGACAACTATTTCTATAGCTCACCGTCTTTCCACCATTAGAAATGCAGACGTCATCATTGCTTTTGAGCACGGACAGGCTGTGGAGAAGGGAACACACAGTGAGCTAATAGAAAGGCAAGGTGTCTACTTCACCCTGGTCACCCTGCAGAACCAAGACACATCCAGCACACCTAATGGTAGGATTTACACAGGGCTGCAACTAATGATCATAGTTATTATAAATTAATCATATTTAGGTCTATAAATGGCCAAAAATCGTAACAAAATGTCTGTAACCTGTAGTCTGTGTCCTGTAGTCCAAGTTGAAATGTCTTGTTTTGTCCAACCCACAAATAGACTGTTTCCACAGCGAACATTTTGACTTATCAAAGCCTGAAAAACACAGGTGGACTTAATGACATTAATGTTGGCGTTAATATTGAGTTACATCAGGTGTCCCAGTGACAGTAAACCAGCATGCACAATAGCTGGACTATCATTAATACACTTGTGAGTTTCCTGCTATGACATGGCAAAATGTCTGCTGTGCAACCAGTCCATTCCTCCCAGTATCATTAAAGATTGGCGGGATCAGCCAATTGGTTTAAATAGCACTCATCAAAGGACTCAGTAGGAGTCAGTGGGCAATCCTATAGACTGTTTGAAGGTCCTTCCTGTGCCTGTTAAAGAGCAGCGGAAACTTCAATACTTGTATTAAAGCTGTATTGATTTCTTTTTCTTTATTTTTTTTCTGGCAGATATGATCAGAGAAGCTCTTAAAGACTTTGATCTAAAAGTGAGAAGCTTTAGCAATGGAAGCTGCAGGTCCAGTAAAAGGTAAATCCAACTAAAAAAAGATCACGATCAGAAATAATGTTACAACTAGACATGCGACATTAGTCACATCAGTCATTGGGCCCAAGTCATAAGGGCAAGTCAAGTTAAGCCGAGGCCTTAGTTAAGATAAGTAAGTCCCAATTCAAGTCCATAGACCATCAGGTATCGTCATAAGATGCTTGACTGACAGGGCAGTCGTTGAATGCCATTCCCAGTGTGCGCTCTCACACAAGGTAACTTTACATAGATATTTGTAATGTCAACATGGGTGATATTGAACCTTTTTAATATTTAACATTTAAACTGAAAACATAAAAATGTATTTAAGGCATCATGTCTTTAACTTGCAAGTCCAAGTCGAGTCTCAAGTAATTTATTTCAGTCCAGTTGCAGGTTCCCAAAACAATCTCTGGTGATAACAGATATCATTATATCACAATAAAATGTATTGTTCTCTATATTATCCTGTAGTGGCTCTATTCGACTGCGATCTCAGAGCAAACTGTCAATGGATTCATCATCATATGGCCTCAAGATCACATCAGATAATGTACTGAGGTTCTCTTTCATGTTGTGAAATACACTTCCTTTATTAGAAACTGTGCAGTGTAAATGAATAGCTTCAATGCTTATTCTTTAACAGAAATGTAAAGATGAACTAGATGAATATGTAGAGCCTGCCCCAGTAGCACGAATCCTCAAGTACAACCAACCAGAATGGCCCTACATGCTGATGGGGTCTCTGGGAGCTGCTGTCAATGGCTGTGTCCAACCCATCTATGCTGTCCTGTTCAGTCAAATTGTTGGGGTGAGGTTTGCATATTTCACAGGCTTCCATAGCTTGTGATGAATTAATGTTCTGATGAAGTGTGTTGAAGTGCAAATGACTTACATGATCTATGTATTTGCAGACGTTTTCCATTCCTGACTTGAATGAACAGAGGGAGCAGATCAACGGGATATGTGTTCTGTTTTGCATTGTGGCTGTGGCTAGTTTCTTTACCCAATTTTTAGAGGTTTGCATCAGAATTTGCAACATAATTAAGACACTAAGACTATGCATATCTTTGTCAAAGCAGAACAGAATAATTTGTTTTTAAAATTTTTAATTTTTAAATAATTAATTCACATGTTGATTAACTTTGAAATAATGTTCCAGGGATTTGCTTTTGCTAAGTCTGGAGAGCTGCTGACCCGTCGTCTAAGGAAACTGGGCTTCCAGGCCATGTTGAGGCAAGAGGTTGGCTGGTTTGATGACTCCAGAAACAGCCCTGGAGCTCTGACCACCAGACTGGCCACTGATGCATCCATGGTACAAGGGGTAAGTAATGGTTTAACAGGCATGTGTGTATACATATCATGTTATTTACAATACAATATGCATAGGTTTGGTACTGCAACATTGTTTTGAATGTGGCTGGTGTGGTTTCTGCAGGCAACAGGATCTCAGATTGGAATGATCGTCAACTCGCTGACCAGCATTGGGGCGTCTTTCATCATTGCTTTCTACTTCAGTTGGAAATTAACTTTGGTAGTTTTGTGCTTCTTGCCATTCATCGTGCTGTCTGGGGTATTCCAAGCCAAAATACTGACAGGTTTTGAAAATGAAGATAAAAAAGCCATGGAAGAAGCAGGTCAGGTAAGCACCATGGAAGATTGGTGACCCTGTACATTTCTCTGAGAAACCAAAGGCTACAGTATAAGATCTTAACTTTCTCCCACAGGTATCCAGTGAGGCTCTTTCTAACATCAGGACGATTGCAGGATTGGCCAAAGAGAACTTATTTGTGGAATCATATGAGCAGAAACTCGAGCCTCCATATAAATCTGCCAAGAAGAGAGCCAACATCTATGGACTCTGCTTTGGTTTGGCCAGTTGTGTCACCTTTATGACTAATGCTGCTTCATTTAGATATGGAGGCTATCTGGTTAGCGCTGAGGGGTTACATTACATGATGGTTTTTAGGTTGGTAAAATTGTTGTCTTATTCAGATACTATATTAAAATATCGTTTGTGTTTTGAGATGTGATTATCAAACATCAACCTGGTGTTTCTCCAGAGTGATTTCAGCTGTAGTTGTCAGTGGGACAGCACTGGGCAGAGCTTCCTCCTTCACTCCAGATTATGCCAAAGCCAAATCTGCAGCTGCTCATTTTTTCAAACTATTGGACCGAGTTCCTAAAACTAGCATGAGCCACACAGAAGGAGAGAAATGGGTTGGTGAATTCATTACTAAGATTGTATCATCTATAATAAGATGTAATTTTGTTATGTTAATTTTAAATGATTAAGCAGAATTATCCATCTTTAGGAAAACTTCAGAGGTGAAATAAAATTCGTCAACTGCAAGTTCACCTATCCAACACGGCCAGATGTCCAGGTGTTGAATGACCTGGTTGTGTCTGTGAAGCCTGGTCAGACTTTGGCATTTGTTGGGAGCAGTGGCTGTGGGAAAAGCACCAGTGTCCAACTGTTGGAAAGGTTCTATGACCCTGATGAAGGGCAAGTGGTAGGTAAACTGATTTAGACATGCATTTTGTTAATCAAAAAATAGGTATAATCTATTCCAAAGGCATTGACTCTGTTTTAATCATGTCATCTGTTATTTTCAGTTGATTGATGGCCACTCGTCGCTTAGGGTCAATGTGCCGTTCTTAAGATCTCAGATTGGCATAGTGTCCCAGGAGCCAGTGTTGTTTGGCTGCAGCATAGCGGAGAATATTCAATATGGAGATAACACACGCAGTGTTAGCATGGAAGAGATTGTTGAGGCCGCTAAGAAAGCCTACCTTCATGACTTTGTCATGTCGCTACCAAATGTGAGTTCAAGAGAGAGCATTCTCATTATAAGTTCATCCATATTGTGCAGAAGAAATACCGAAAAGTTGTATCTCAGTTTTATATCTCAAAATCTCCATCTTTAAGTATCAACGTGCATACAATTTACACTATTATATACTTATAACAATGTTAGACTTACCTATGAGAAAGAACTTATCTAATGAGTTATCATGGAAAGAATTACAACTTAGCATCTCTTAATCTTAAACATGTATGTATAAAACCGTTAGCCGTGGGGGCAGGGAGGTGCAGATACTACATGTGTTGATAGGAATGCATTTACAGCTCCATGACAACTGGGCAAACTTCATCTGAGGATCCGTCATCATAGACAATGTTTAAATCAAATAAGACACATCATGCATTGCAAGAAGTTAATATTGTATAGATAATAATAGAAAGCATTTTATTGTGACGCGAAGGTTTTACGGCATTGTTGACTTTGTAATCTTTTGCTTTCTCCACTTCTCTCAACATATTTGCACATTTTAAGAAATATGAGACTCAGGTAGGTGCCCATGGCTCCCAGCTGTCAAGAGGACAAAAACAACGCGTTGCCATTGCCCGGGCCATCGTCAGAAACCCCAAGATCCTGCTACTAGATGAAGCTACCTCTGCCCTTGACACAGAAAGTGAAAAGGTAATACATTTATAAACACATAAACATAAACCCATGTACTCCTTTACGTAAGTACATCTTTTTATGATATGCGTCTACATTAAGTGGGTTCTGTTTTCCTCCAGATTGTCCAGTTTGCTCTGAATGAGGCAATGAAAGGACGAACTTGCATTGTCATCGCTCACCGGCTGTCTACTATCCAGAAGGCTGACATCATAGCGGTGATGTCTAATGGAGCTGTCATAGAACGAGGCACACATGATAAACTCATGGCCAAGAAAGGCGCCTATTATAAACTGGTGACAACAGGCGCTCCTATTAGCTAGGCACCTGCAGCCACGTATGATGAAAATGATTTTGTATCTTATTGTACGTTTGAATAAATGTGTTGACTTGTGGTATCACACTGAGAAAATCTTTGGTGAAGTACTGACATTAGATTTATGCACAAGACTGTATGTAAATCATGGGGAAAATCAGTTTTAGTAATTATGTGGTTTGTTATTCATTATGTGGAGTTAAAACTATTTATTGTATTTGATAAGTAGTTTCTTTTTATATGCTTTTGGCCATGTTTGCATTAACTGCAGGACTGCATACGGTAGGACACCATTTACAGTGAAACAATTCAAAATCCCAGTTAAAGGTCCAGTGTGTAAGACTTAGGACAATTTATTTGCAAGAATGGAATTCGATACTCATTAGTATGTTTTCAGTAGTGTACAATCACCTGAATATGAGAATCATGTTTTTATTGTCTTAAAATAAGCCCTTTGTATCTACAGTGAGAGCGGGTCCTCTTCCATGTAGATGGCCATGTTGGGCTGCCATTTTTGTACAGTAGCCCAGAATAGACAAACCAAACTCTGATCTAGATATGGCCTTTTGCTTTTTATGTGAATTTCGCAGTCAGAGTTTTCCCTACACCCTTGGAAAAAGAGGGTGAGATGTGGGAGAGTATACATTTGGTTGCAATCTGTAACATCACCACTAGGTGCCACTAAATTCTACACACTGCTCCTTTAACATTAATATTGCTTGATTATGTGAGCATGTAGGACAGCCTATATCGTGGAGCATTGCATTCTCTCTATTTTAAGGGCACCCTAGAGGAAACTTTATCATGTTTTCTTGCACATTGGGCCACCGTAGAAGGCACTGTATCATGTTTTATCAACAATAGAAGTGCCCACCAGTGAATCTTGTATCCTTGCATTTGTCTTGAGAAATCCAAATAGTTTAGTAACAACTAATACAATCCTGAACATTTTTGTTTTTCTAAGTATCTCTAGCTCATCATTTCTGAAATAATCAGTAAAAGGATAAAAAAGTATGTTGAATTTAACAAGTTTTGTTTTTTATACCTTGATATGACCACCTATTGGATCTTAAACTTAACATATTTAAAGAAGAGACAAAAATGTAAAACAATTATATCCAAGGAAAAAAGCTACTGTTATTTCATCATTCAAACAACAATGTGTGTTATTAAAATGTATTTTCTTTCAGATTTATTTTGTAGTGAATTCCATTTTTTTTCTTATTTGTTTCCTTCTAAATTTTGTTTTTATAAATATTTAACTTTAACTAAACTTGGAGTGAATCGAAGGTAGGTTGCTGAGTGGTGTTTCTTCACCTTCAGCACAAAGGTGTAATAAAGTACCCAGACAGACAGATGTTTCTTCAAGCTTGGTTTAGCAAGTAGCCTGCTTACTTAGCACAATTACATCATTTAGTGCCAGACCTCAGGTGCCACTGGACACGAAGCAACCACAGACAAGATGTGTAAATGGGTTCTGCAGAGGAGTTTAACTAATCTGCTCAATGTAGTTACATTACAGACTCTGTTCTACCTCATTACATTTTGGCTGATTAATATTTGCCTGAAGAAACTAAGTGACTCACAGAACTTAATTCACACAGAGCGGGATACACACATAAACCGGTCATACAAGTGTGTGGGTGCTGCAGTAGAGAAACCCTGAAAGATTTAATGAGTCCTCCAAAATGCAGAGAATTATAGATATATATGTTAGATCTGATATATGTTGTTGAACTGTTACCATGGATCTTTAAAACTGAATGAATTTCCAAAATCATAAAAATCTTTTATTCAATTCAATTCAATTCAATTTTATTTATATAGCGCCAAATCATAACAAAAGTTATCTCATGACACTTTTCATACAGAGGTCTAGACCGTACTCTTTATAATATTATTAACAGAAACCCAACAATTCCACCATGAGCTGGAAGAGTTCATGAAGCACGAGGAGATCAAGGTTAGATAAGAGTCACAAAACAGGTTTCACAAACTCTGCACAGAGGTGACAGTGGAGGAAGGCCTCGTGAAGTTCAGAGCAGAATGATCATCACATACCACACGTATGACGAGCCCATGGCGTGACAGAATGGACTTCCTGCATAAAGAAACACCAATGAAAATGTTTGACATCATTCTGCTCTGAACTTCACGAGGCCTTCCTCCACTGTCACCTCTGTGCAGAGTTTTCAACGGCAGGAAGTTTTTTTGTATCATGCCATTACGTCAGTGGTTTCTTTAGCACTGGTCTAAATATTTCTGTCGTTGCAGGTTTCATCTCCTGAGGTCTGGGGATGTTTTTCAGTTATTCAGATAAGTGTCTGCATCTTTAGGGTTTTTATTGCAACATATCCTCAGTCTTAGATGGTGCATTTCTGCTTGTTGTTACAAACTTCCTAAGCTAATAGTATGTTATATGCCATCGTTGTTTAACTTATAATTAACAATTCTCTTTTTTTCTACAGTGTGCAGGTATGCTGGTTGCAGAGGCATTTGTTCTGGTCTGTTGAGAAACCTACGAGTCTTGTTCGGCCTGGTTCTGGTAGTGAACTCTCAGATGTTCATTCAGAGCTGCAAGGGGAAGAATGTGTTATGATGAGGCTTTTGCCTCCTTTCTTCCCAGTGTTTTCTGCCATTTTCCCCCAGGTCGTTGTGTGTTTGTATGTCTGGTCTGACTCTCTCTCTATGCTGCTGGGCATGGCCTCTAGTTTTCCCTGTGACCTGCTTAATCACTACCACACCTCCCATCACCCAATCAGCCTGCAGAGATATAAAAGACCTGCTCTTCCTCTCGGACTCCGTCAGATTGTTCAGTCTGATGGAGGTAGCTACACTATGGCCAACTGAGTGTTTTTGTGAAACCTTTTTTGTGACTCTTATCTAACCTTAATCTCCTCGTGCTTCATGAACTCTGCCAGCCATTCTTCTGTCACCTCCAGCTCTCTCATCACCTCACCTGTTTTTTGGATTTTTATCACCACCAGATCACCTTCACTCAGTATTCCCCTGTTCATTCAACCTCTAAGTACTGGGTTGAACATCACTACTGGTTTTCAATAAACTGTGTTACTGTTTGCATTCTGGGTCCGCTACTGTTCAACATAACATAACTGCTGTAAAACCAGATTTAAGCTTAGCTGTAAATGCATGACTTCCAACTTAGACTGAGGTTCTGTTTTACATTGCTGTCATTCCTTACTATGTCCATTTGCTGATTGTAAACCAGCTTACACCAAGTAGGAATTGTTACAATGGTTTGTAACATTGTTATGTTACACTTTTTGATTATCATTAAAGGATATCAAATGTGTCAGGTCCTGTACTGACACCCGTTTTTGTTACAAAATATGTTGAAATATGTCACTTTACTTGATTAGAATTGGTTATGGTTCATTAAATATGTTTTTATGTGGTCTAACTTTATGTGATGACGTGTATCCTCTCAGAGATTTACATGTACACTATAACTTAATGGATATTTATGATTTTTATGATTTTGGAAATTCATTCATTCAGTTTTAAAGATCCATGGTAACAGTTCAACAACATATATCAGATCTAACATATATATCTATAATTCTCTGCACTTTGCGGGACCCATTGAATCTTTCAGGGTTTCTCTGCTGCAGCACCCACACACTTGTATGACCGGTTTATGTGTGTATCCTGCTCTGTGTGAATTATATTAAGTTCTATGAGTCACTTAGTTTCTTCAGGCAAATTCAGATATTAATCAGCCAAAATGTAATGAGGTAGAACAGAGTCTGTAATGTAACTACATTGGACAGATTAGTTAAACTCCACAGCAAAACCCATTTATACATCTTGTCTGTGGTTGCTTAGTGTCCAGTGGCACCTGAGGTCTGGCACTAAATGATGTAATTGTGCTAAGTGAGCAGGCTACTTGCTAATTATTATAGTATATTATATATATATAGTTTAAAATCAACATTTTTTTCATTCCTTTTACTGATTATTTCAGAAACGATGAGCTAGAGATATTCCTCCAGATTCACTAACTTCAGTAAAAACATTAGAAAAACAAAATAAAAATGTTCAGGATTGTATTATTGTTACTAAACTATTTGGATTTCTCAAGACAAATGCAAGGATAATACAAGACTCACTGGTAGACTCTGAAAAGATGTTTCCTTGGAAGAAGAAGAGTAGAAATAGAATATTTATTGATCCCTGGAGGGGAAATTCTTGGGGGAAGACTGGCACCTCTCCAGCTGCCAATCCAGCTTCCATGCGGGATTTGAACCGGTCACCCTCTAGTTCCCAAGCCAAATCCCTACAGGCTGAAAACTGCCACCCCCTCTCCCCCAAAAAAGCATACAGCACCTAGTATTCCCATGTGTCACACATCAAAGTTATAACCAGGCCTGAACCTGAGATTGGACATATTCAGGGTGATATGGTTGGATGCTTCTGTGATTGTTAAAACACGATGAAGTGCCTTCTACAGTAGCCCGATGTGCAAGAAAACTTGATAACATTAGGGTGCCCTTACATGCTCACATAAGGAAACAATATTAATTTTAACCAGGATTTTGAATTGTTTCACTGTAAATGGTGTCCTAGTCGTATGCAGTCCTGCAGTTAATGCAAACATGGCCAAAAGCATATAAAAAGAAACTACTCATAATCACATACAATAAATAGTTTTAACTCCACATAATGAATAACAAACCACATAATTACTAAAACTGATTTTTCCAAACAGAAGATGAGAACAGTTTCATCTCTATATGCCTCCCCATGATTTACATACAGTCTTGTTGCATAAATCTAATGTCAGTACTCCACCAAAGATTTTCTCAGTGTGATACCACAAGTCAACACATTTATTCAAACGTACAATAAGATACAAAATCATTTTCATCATACGTGGCTGCAGGTGCCTAGCTAATAGGAGCGCCTGTTGTCACCAGTTTATAATAGGCGCCTTTCTTGGCCATGAGTTTATCATGTGTGCCTCGTTCTATGACAGCTCCATTAGACATCACCGCTATGATGTCAGCCTTCTGGATAGTAGACAGCCGGTGAGCGATGACAATGCAAGTTCGTCCTATCATTGCCTCATCCAGAGCACACTGGACAGTCTGCAGGAAAACAGAACCCACTTTAAGTAGACGCATATCATAAAAAGATGTACTTACTTAAAGGAGTACATGGCTTTATGTTTATGTGTTTATAAATGTATTACCTTTTCACTTTCTGTGTCAAGGGCAGAGGTAGCTTCATCTAGTAGCAGGATCTTGGGGTTTCTGACAATGGCCCGGGCAATGGCAACGCGTTGTTTTTGCCCTCTTGACAGCTGGGAGCCATGGGCACCTACCTGAGTCTCATATTTCTTAAAATGTGCAAATATGTTGAGAGAAGTGGAGAAAGCAAAAGATTACAAAGTCAACCATGCTTTTCATGCATAAATATTTTAGACATTGATCCCACAGTTGTGATTTAAAGGTCAATCTTGAACTGGAAAACACAACAAAACATCCTCACCACAAGGTATATTTAAAAACTGTTCTGAAGCTCTCTATCACATCAAATGATCTTCCTCAGCAGATGGAGTTTGCCCAGTTGTCTTGGAGATGTAAATATATATATAGAGATAGCAGCATGTAGAGATACATGTAGCATCTGCACCTCCCTGCCCACAGGGCAAGAATTATATCAACAACTTAAGATCTAAAACTAATATGAAACTTTTAGGTATCTTTTCTACACAATAAAGATGAAAGTACAACTTATAATGATAATGCTCTCTACTTTCTTGACTACCCTGCCAGTTTAGATGTATAGTATGAATAGAAAAGTCAAATTAACTTTCAACAAAGCTAAAAGAGTTGCTTACAATACCTAATCAATAACCAGGATTAATAACCAGGATACTTCAGGTATTTGAACTCACATTTGGTAGCGTCATGACAAAGTCATGAAGGTAGGCTTTCTTAGCGGCCTCAACAATCTCTTCCATGCTAACACTGCGTGTGTTATCTCCGTATTGAATATTCTCCGCTATGCTGCAGCCAAACAACACTGGCTCCTGGGACACTATGCCAATCTGAGATCTTAGGAAGGGCACATTGACCCTAAGAGATGGGCGGCCATCAATCAACTGAAAATAACAGATGAGATGATTAACACAGAGTCAATGCCTTTGGAATAGATTATACTCATTTTTTGATTAACAAAATGCATGTCTAAATCAGTCTACCTACCACTTGCCCTTCATCAGGGTCATAGAACCTTTCCAACAGTTGGACACTGGTGCTTTTCCCACAGCCACTGCTCCCAACAAACGCCAAAGTCTGACCAGGCTTCACAGACACAACCAGGTCATTCAACACCTGGACATCTGGCCGTGTTGGATAGGTGAACTTGCAGTTGACGAATTTTATTTCACCTCTGAAGTTTTCCTAAAGATGGATAATTCTGCTTAATCATTTGAAATGAACACAACAAAATGACATCTTATTATACATGATATCATGTTAGTAAAGAATTCACCAACCCATTTCTCTCCTTCTGTGTGGCTCATGCTGATTTTAGGAACTCGGTCCAATAGTTTGAAAAAATGAGCAGCTGCAGATTTGGCTTTGGCATAATCTGGAGTGAAGGAGGAAGCTCTGCCCAGTGCTGTCCCACTGACAACTACAGCTGAAATCACTCTGGAGAAACACCAGGTTGATGTTTGATAATCACATCACAAAACACAAACGATATTTTAATATAGTATCTGAATAAGACAACAATTTTACCAACCTAAAAACCATCATGTAATGTAACCCCTCAGCGCTAACCAGATAGCCTCCATATCTAAATGAAGCACCATTTGCCATGAAGATGACACAATGAGCAAAACCAAAGCAGAGTCCATAGATGTTGGCTCTCTTCTTGGCAGATTTATATGGAGGCTCGAGTTTCTGCTCATATGATTCCACAAATGAGTTCTCTTTGGCCAATCCTGCAATCGTCCTGATGTTAGCAAGAGCCTCACTGGATACCTGTGGGAGAAAGTTAAGATCTTATACTGTAGCCTTTGGTTTCTCAGAGAAATGTATAGGGTCACCAATCTTCCATGGTGCTTACCTGACCTGCTTCTTCCATGGCTTTTTTATCTTCATTTTCAAAACCTGTCAGCATTTTGGCTTGGAATACCCCAGACAGCCCAATGAATGGCAAGAAGCACAAAACTACCAAAGTTAATTTCCAACTGAAGTAGAAAGCAATGATGAAAGACGCTCCAATGCTGGTCAGCGAGTTGACGATCATTCCAATCTGAGATCCTGTTGCCTGCAGAAACCACACCAGCCACATTTAAAACAATGTTGCAGTACCAAACCTATGCATATTGTATTGTAAATAACATGATATGTATACACACATGCCTGTTAAACCATTACTTACCCCTTGCACCATGGATGCATCAGTGGCCAGTCTGGTGGTCAGAGCTCCAGGGCTGTTTCTGGAGTCATCAAACCAGCCAACCTCTTGCCTCAACATGGCCTGGAAGCCCAGTTTCCTTAGACGACGGGTCAGCAGCTCTCCAGACTTAGCAAAAGCAAAGCCCTGGAACATGAAATTAAATTGTTTCAATTGTTTTGTTCTGCTTCATTACAAAGATAGGCATAGTCTTAGTGTCTTAATTATGTTGCAAATTCTGATGCAAACCTCTAAAAATTGGGTAAAGAAACTAGCCACAGCCACAATGCAAAACAGAACACATATCCCGTTGATCTGCTCCCTCTGTTCATTCAAGTCACGAATGGAAAACGTCTGCAAATACATAGATCATGTAAGTCATTTGCACTTCAACACACTTCATCAGAACATTAATTCATCACAAGCTATGGAAGCCTGTGAAATATGCAAACCTCACCCCAAGAATTTGACTGAACAGGACAGCATAGATGGGGTTGACAGAGCCATTGACAGCAGCTCCCAGAGACCCCATCAGCATGTAGGGCCATTCTGGTTGGTTGTACTTGAGGATTCGTGCTACTGGGGCAGGCTCTACATATTCATCTGGTTCATCTTTACAATTCTGTTAAAGAATAAGCATTGAAGCTATTTATTTACACTGCACAGTTTCTAGTAAAGGAAATGTATTTCACAACGTGAAAGAGAACCTCAGTACATTATCTGATGTGATCTTGAGGCCATATGATGATGAATCCATTGACAGTTTGCTCTGAGATCGCAGTCGAATAGAGCCACTACAGGATTAATATAGAGAACAATACATTTTATTTATTTAGTGATATAATGATATCTGTTATTACCAGAGATGTGTACTCAAGTCATTGTGACTTGGACTTGAGTCACTGTTTTGACAACCTGCAACTGGACTTGACAGAAAATAAATTACTTGAGACTGGACTTGGACTTGATCCCCCAAAGAATCGCTAACTTCACGTGGTGGGGTTTGTGTGTCTCTGTGATTCTGGAAGCTCTGTTGTCTCGGACAATAACCCCTGGTAGGGTCTCCCAAGGTAAATTGGTCCCAGGGGAGGGATCAGACGAAATGTGATTCACCAAAACCCTTATGAATTGGAACCGATGTTGTTGGACCTTGCCCAGATCAGGGAATCCAGGGTGCCCGTCTGAAGCCAGACCTGGGAGGGGAGCTTGCGTCTGGTGACTCTCCATGGGTCCATGGGGCCCGGGCAGGCACAGCCGGAAAAAGCGTCGGGTGATGCATAGGGGTCGCGCTTTGAAAGCCAGGTGGCAATCAAAGGGACGTTCTAGGTCCTAGGGACGTCACCTCGCTGGTGGGGAAGGAACCAGAGCTTGTGCGGGAGGTGGAGCAATACCAACTAGATATAGTTTGGCTCCCCTCTATGCAGAGCACTGGAAGGGTCACATGTCTTGACAGAGTTTTCAAGACATGTGGCCACAGTTGTTAAGTAGGGGAAGCATGGCTTGGCTCAGAGCACTTTTGAGGACCTCCTAAACTCAACCATACCTTTTAAGGAGGAGGGAGAATGGGAAAGAGAAGGCAAAGGAAGCCTTGCCCATATTTCTGGCAGAGCAAAGCCCTGGAAGGTAGGTAGTCAGGAAGCTTTTGGGGTGGTGGATTTTCCATTTTTTCCATTTCCAAAAAGGTGGACCAGAGGGTGCACTCCAAATTTGCTCATGGAAGAAGCCTATGAGTCCCCTGGGCAGTCTTATGGGCACTGAGGAAGCATGGGGTAAAAGTGTCATTTCTATGAGCCATCTGGTCCGTAAATCAAAAGAGAGAGCTGTGTTCATATTCTCAGCACAAAGTCAAATACATTCTCAGTAGGTGTTGGACTCTGCCAAGGTTGACCCTTGTTTTCAATTCTGTTTGTGATATTCATGAACAGGATCTCAAGATGCAGCCAGGGTCAAGAAGGTGTCCGGTTTGGGAACCTCAGAATTGCATCTCTGCTTTTTGCAGATTATGTGGTTCTGTTGGCTTCATCAAACCATGACCTTCAGCATGCACTAGAGGTGATTTGCAGGGACAGGAGTCAGCACCTCCAAGTCTGAGACTGTGGATCTCTGCAGAACCTGTTTGAGGGACTATATAGCCCAGGACTATGTAGTCGGGGAATGCCTTTTCTTGCTCAAGAAATTGCTTGGCACTTGCTTGAGACTTGGGCCTAATGACTTGAGTCACATGTCTGGTTATAACATTTTTTCTGACTATGATCTTTTTGAGTTGGATTTACCTTTTACTGGATCTGCAACTTCCATTGCTAAAGCTTCTCACTTTTAGATCAAAGTCTTCAAGAGCTTCATCTGGCAGAAAAAAAAAGAAATCAATCCAGCTTTAATACAAGTATTGAGGCGTGCACTGCTCTTTAACAGTCACAGGAAGGTAGGAAAGGAAAGAACGGTCTATAGGATTGCCCAATGACTCGTACTAAATGTTTTGAAGTGTGCTGTTTAAACCAATCAGGCTGATCCCACCAATCTTTAATGATACTGGGAGGAATGGACTGGTTGCACAGCAGACATTATGCCATGCCATAGCAGGAAACTCACAGATGTATTAATAATGGCTGCATGCCACTTAGAGGAGGTCCATGCTGCCAGTCTATTTGTGGGTACAAGGTGATGAGGTTAATGGGTCCTGTCTGTGTACACTGAACATTGAATACAGTACTAGTTTTATTGTTGAGTCAGTGGCAATGCTTAAGACCCTATGATGGGACCATTGTTCAAGGTATCAGCAACACCTGTGCTTTTCATGCTATGACATCTGGCTTAATGTGACAATGCAATATAGTCAAGACAACTATTTATTAATATGAATTTATATATACTTAATTCAACATTTAAGTCATTTATTAAGCAAAAATAGCATATTTCCATGTTATAAAATGGAAGGACTGAATATATTTCTGTTGTGGACTGTTGGTTGGACAAAATAAGACATCATTAGTTGCAGCCCTATGTAAATCCTACCATTAGGTGTGCTGGATGTGTCTTGGTTCTGCAGGGTGACCAGGGTGAAGTAGACACCTTGCCTTTCTATTAGCTCACTGTGTGTTCCCTTCTCCACAGCCTGTCCGTGCTCAAAACCAATGATGACGTCTGCATTTCTAATGGTGGAAAGACGGTGAGCTATAGAAATAGTTGTCCTGCCCATGCGGACCTGCACATATACCAGTTATTAGCGTGTCATTCACACAAAATATGATGTGTTGCTGAATGATTGATGGTCAGTTATGTAGTCTATGGTCAGAGAGTGGCTCACCTTGTCCAGGGCCTCCTGAACAACAGCTTCACTCTCATTGTCTAAGGCGGATGTGGCCATATCCAGCAACAGGATCCTTGGGTTTCGGATCAGAGCTCGAGCGATTGCAATCCTCTGCTTCTGTCCTCCACTCATCTGTCCTCCACCTTCTCCCACCAGAGTATCAAATTTCTGAAGCATAAATGCCAACATGTTGATTTTATACATATTAAAACTAAAAACTAACACAAAATCACATATTAGACTCTACCTGTGGCAGATCCATGATAAAATTATAGGCATTAGCCTCTTTTGTTGCCTGGATAATGTCTTCCATGGTTACTCCAGGTCGACCGAACCGGATGTTTTCTGCAATGGTTGTAGAAAACAGCACTGGCTCCTGCTCTACAATACCAATAAGAGATCGGAGCCACTGGATGTTTAAAGTACGAATGTCATGACCGTCCAAAGTCACCTGGGGATGAGAATTATAGATGTGACATTACACTGAAGCCTTCAAACTTTCCACCGATCTTCTGTGTGTCTGTGCAGTTACCATTCCTTCCTTTGGGTCATAAAACCTTTGGATGAGCTGGATTGTGGTGCTCTTTCCAGAACCACTCGGTCCCACAAAAGCAGTGGTTTCTCCTGCATTGATCTGCATGCTCAGATCATTTAAAATCTGAAAAAAAAGTTATCCAGTTCAATACTGAGAGCTGAGAGATAGACAAAAAAAAAAAGAAGAAGAAATTTACCATGACATCAGGCCGGGATGGGTAGAAGAAAGTGACATTATGGAATTCAATGTCACCTTTAACTGTGTCTAATTTGTGACCTTCTCCTGAGAGACAGTCAATTTCTGGTTCCTGTGAACGTAACAACGCAGAACTTTATTTTATGGTGTTGATACTTCTCTCTTAAAATGTACTGTTTCCAATCTGGATTGAATCTGCAACAAAGTAAGACGTTACCCGATCAATTGTGCTAAAAATGGTCTTTGCTGCAGCACGGCCAGAACCGAAGGCCTCGAGGCAGGGTGAGGCCTGGCCAAGGTTCATAGCTGCCATAAGTACGCCAAAGAACACCTGAAAAAAGCAGCCACATGATGAAACAAAGGCCACTGTCGTTCAAATACACATATAGACTATCAGAAGTTGAGTGCATGTAATTTTCCATACTTGAATGAGATTTCCGGGAGAAAGCTCCTTGGTGTCAATGACCAATTTAGATCCATACCAAAAGGCCAAAGCGAAACAAAGGAAAATGATGCACCACAGGTATCCTTGAAAAACGCCTATGATTGTGCCCTTTTTCACACCCCAGACCTGAGCCTCCTCAAGGTTGCCGTCATATCTGTACAAATTTCACATTTTAACTTCAGTTCAAATCATGCGGTAATGGTTCATTTACAAAGTACAAAAACTTCTTGTGATCTTAGAAATAGGGTTGAGCTCGGACATCAAGAAGGAGCTTGGAGTCTTGGATCTTGTGAACTTCATGTGAAAATGACAAAATACCTTTCAGTTTCTTTTTCCTGCCCACCAAACGCCGCTACCGTTCTGATGGATGACAGGACCTCGTCAGCCACTGCTCCTGCCTTTGCGTAGGCCTTTAGTTCTCGTCCTGTCAGCCGAGCTACAGCCTTCGGCAACAAGAAAGAGATTTACACAAAAACATTTAAAACAAATATTGCTTATTTAAACTATGTACTCCCATCCAATGAAATGATTCGCAGCTGGTCTCTTACCATGGCCATAAGTCCAGCAGCTACTCCTATCAGTGGACTCACTGCTATGACTACCAAAGTCAGCTTCCATCCGCCAATGAATCCAACCATGAAGCCAAACACAAACGTAGAAATCCTCTCAATGAAGATAGACATCTGGTCAGCTATGGCATTGTTGATCTTGTTGATATCACTGCAAAGGAACAGAAACACCATTCTGAGTAAAACATTCACACTGATAACAGCCTCTTCTGCAGATAAAGAGCCCCAACTCACTCTGATATCCTTGTGTTCAGTTCACCAACAGAGTTGCAGTCAAACCATCCGATCTCCATTCGCATTACTTTTCTGAAATAGGTCTTTCTTATTTGATGAATTTGTCTTGCAGCCGCTGTCACCCAGAAGACAATCTACAGTTTTAACAATCAGAATGGTGCAAAATTATTTGTGTGAAATAATGTGCCACACTTTCAAAATTAAAGCTGAATATTTTAAGCATTAAACACTTACCTGAAAATAACCAACAATCAGAACTCCAAATCCGATTCCAACATAGTAATATGCAAATGTGGTCATCTGTCTTTCAATATCCACCCTGCCAAGAGACTAAAATGTGTAACAGCAGCTTTTACACTGTAACAACAGTCACATGAGCAGTTAAGTAAAGACTTACCCACAGTACACTGTGTTATTTTCAGCTGTTTCATATATGGAGCCATTTTTCCAGTAGATTGTGTTGTTGATGCATGCCTTGTTTGGGTCTTTTAGTTCTTGGACTTCAAGCTCATAAGCCACAAATGTGTTTGTTACCATGCCATACACAAGAAGCATGAGAGGTGCAGCTGCACCATGTAAGAGGGCGCACAAACTCCCCAGTACCATCATCACCTTGTCTTTCCAGGTGGCAAATCGAAACTGCAAAAAGGAATTTGAGGATTAAAAAAAAAATGTAACAATGGTTAAAACAATGGTCTGAATATACTTATTATAAGTAATCTACCAAATGAATGTAAAATATTGTAAAATGTACTGATGCCAAAACAAAGATGCAGTATTTACCAGCTCAAAGTATCCAACACTTGTTTCTTCATTTTTCTTCTCATCTCTGAAACATGTAAATTAAATTAAAGCCCCAAGAATATTTCATGACAACATATTGTGGCCTGAAAAATCTCAAAATACACTTACCCATTCTCAATGTCTGCTTAAAAAAGAAAAAAAAGAAAAGAAAATATATATTTAGAGCCAACATTTTTCTCTTTCTTTTTATTTGCTATTATTGAGTCCAGGTTTGTTTTGTTTTCTTTTTTGGCAATGAAAATGACTCACCTCTGTTACCTGTTGTAGATTTGATCAATTTCTTTGTGTTTGCTGCCATGACTCTGGCAGGTCCTCACTTGACAACGGTGGATAAAAGTCCTGGACCCAAATAATTATCACAAGCTTATTAAGACGAATGTTTGGTAGAAGTTAAGTGAATAAATCCAGAGCCAGCGGTGGAGCAGGGCAGGCAGACAACAAAACCCGTTCGTTCTTCCTAAAAAATTACATATTATATATTATAAGTTGGAAAATATCTAAATAAATTAAATGTATTCATTGGTTAATGAGCCCCGGAACAGTATTTTATGACATCAACATCAATTTAGAGATTGATTATTTTTAAAAACAAATTAAGTAGATCTGATGATAGTATGTGAAAACTATATATACCTTCTCATAAGAACAACAATTATTATAAGAGAATCAAGGTGGAGTATTAATACAGTAGAGCAGTATATATATAGGAAGATGAGCAAAATGTACTGTACCTGGACTACTTCAGAAATCCACTAGCACCACTGAGCCTCATCATAGTAACTCCCTATCTTATTTACAGGTAACCTATGCTTGTCCTTCCCCATTATCTACAACCCCATTAGACTGATAAGGGTTGTGTCAGCTCTAGACCTTCACTGAACTTCCTTCGAAAGCCTAAATCAAGCTAACTGCTATTACTGTAATTATACTATTTTATCTTTAAAAACAAACCAGGTATGACTTTCTAAAATGTGAAGTAACATTATTTGGAAAAGTATCCTTTTGTATAAAAAAAATGTTTACATATACATCATGTGATTGTAAAATGCGGTTAATGACCGTGAGGCCATTAGTTATGGTCACGTGTTGTCTCAGTACATAATCCAATTTAAATGTCATAGATAGACAAAGTTTGGTCCCAAACTGTTATTAGAACTCATAAATACAGCTTCATGAAGCGTTGTCAGTACAGAAAATATGAATATTTAAAATATGTGGTTTATTAAAAGGGAAATTGAGAGACAATAATAGTAATCAAGCAGATGTTCAGGGGGTTAATGCCCGCTAGGACAAGTAGTAGAGAGGAATTTGCTCCTTCTTTACAGCCGGTTATCATTCACAACACAGGTGATTGATAATACCACAATAAGGAGGGTCTCTCGTCAAAGAAACACTGTGATAACGCTTTAGAAACTGACTGCTCTGTTGTGTCTCTCTCATAGAGCTGAGGGTTGTCTGGCATGGAGATGCCTGTACATGGCACATGAAATCCAGAAAACAATAATCAAGTTTTAAAAAAACGCAAATACTGGACAGGACTTTTTGTGTATGTATGTCGGAAATACACTCATTCATTGTCTTGCTGAAAGTGTGGTCCAAAAGTAATAACATCGACCAAACCAACACCTTTAAAGGTCAATTATGAACACGTCATAACTTCTTGTTTGTTTAAATTAAAAACGTCATGTTCTGAATTATATTTATTGTAAGTCCATTCTCCTTTTTTATGTAGGTAAAGTAGCAGTGGGTTGCATGTGCTGCAGTGACATTTTGTTGGTTTGTTGGCAAAACTGACAAAGCCGCTATAGTTGACTTACAAAGGCACAGTAGCTGATACCATTAGCAACACTGAAAACATTCTAACTCTCCCGCAGGGCATCACATCAGCATTAGCAGCCACAAGCTAAAACATACAAGTGTCTGGCAGATTTGCTTTACTCACTAGCCAAAAAAAAATCCCCTGCCACAGGGCAATTTCGAATATTGAATGATGAATTTCATTTAGCTATCACTTTCAGAGGGCAAGAAAAGCTTAAAAATGGGTTAAGGTTTTTCCTCACTTCCAAACAGGATTCAGGCGATGTGGCTAAGGTCCTCCTACTGTAAGAGAAATCATCCTACGATGGGGAATTTCCACCAAACTCAGCACTGACAATGGTCGAACTTTTAGACATCATTTGAGATGGACATTTCATAATGTCCATTTCATAATCCATTTGAGATTATGGGAGGCAACCAAACATTGGGATTAGACCAGAAACCATATTGCTAGATTCTAACCTGAATTAAGGCAGTACGTTAAAATATTGTGTCAACCTATCAGTTTCCCCTTCAGCTCTGCACAGGTTTTACTGTCCACTCCAGCCAACTCACCACAGCACCTCTTCAAACCAGGAGGCTGAGTGGTGATTCAAGACTATCAAAGGAAGCACTGGAAATAGTGCAGATGTATACTGTAGGTCCTTACCAGATCTTCCTGACGACACTGAAAGCAGTAAAGGTTGAAGGTTGTGCTGCCTGGGTTCACAGCCGATTCCTGAAAGCTACTTTAGCTCCAATGTGCGCCAACTAGAATAAATAAAATTTAGTTTGTGGGCGTATTCAAACAGGCTAGACAAACATGTTGTGCTCTCACACTTTTACAAAAGTGTAGCTCTGTATTGCTTTTTATTTGTAAGACATAGTTTGTCTTCACGGGTTTTCTCACCTAGGTAAATGAGTTTCCTGCTAAACATGTAAAAAATTTAAAACAGGAGGGGGCACAGCTTTGATGCACAGCCTTGATGCGCAGCCTTTCTGCGGGTCAGACCCAGGTCAATCAGTTTGGTAACCCACCTGCTGGGGTCAATAGTGTTGAATGTGGAGCTGTAGCCTCTAAACAGCATCCTCACCCATTTTTCCTCGAGGCGGGTTAGTACAGAATGCAAAACTACTGATGGCATCATCTGTGGATTTACTTGCTATGTAGATATTATGTGTTTTAGAACCAGTTTTTCAAAGGACTTTACTATGTCAGGTGTGACACAGTCCCCAACAGGCCCTGCAGCATTGTTACCATTCACAGAGAAGAAAGAATGACTCAGAGTTGGCCTTACCTCCTGTGTCTGCACGGTAAGTGGTGCCACATTTGTAAGGAACATGTGGGATGAGCAGACGTGCAGATGAGCAGCAGAGCTGAGTATGTGAGTTGCGCCCATGAAAAATTTGCCAAATCTTCTCTGACAAACAGCTTTTCTTTGCTGTTGACTCTTGTTTGGTGTTGTTTGGTGGATTGCATGATTGAAGTCTGAAGAAACAAGACATATTGGCAATTTAACAATTTATTCAGCCTCAGTAGCGTGTGGAAGAACCATACATACACATAGATAGTTTTTCACAATATACATTTGCACAAGTTGTAGCACAAGAGTCCATAAGTATATTTTTAGAGGTAGAACCATTATGTTCTTCCTCCTTAGAGTTTATTCTATTTATACTGTTGTCACTGATTTTTACCTCATGCCTGTGTGTAGTGTGTGCCTGTTCTGTGTATTTCTGTGAATTTCCCTTCGGGGATCAATAAAGTATCTATCTATCTATCTATCTATCTATCTATCTATCTATCTATCTATCTATCTATCTATCTGTCATATTCACCTACCTCTTGCACATAAAGCAACCTGCTACATAAACCATATTTATTTTCAAGATTCAAGATTCAAGATGTTTATTGTCATATGCAAAAGGAAGCAAGTTCTTGTGCAATGAAATTCTTTCTTTGCTGTCCACCCAGATACCGACATAAAAGTACAAAATAGAATTTTAAAAAAATGCAATAAGTAAAAAAGAAACACAATAGTAGACTATAACAGTAAAAGAATAGAATAATAAAAATAGTGCATTAGTACAAACAGTACAAACAATAACAGTAAATGTAATCACAAAATCACAGTATTTTATTAAAGTGTCTGATGTGCAGTGCAATGAATGCAATGAAATGTGTCAAACACTTGTAAACAGAAGTTTTAGCAACCTTTGCACCATCACACTATGTTCTTATTCATATTCTGTCTATAAATGTTATTGTTTGTATATTCTGTCTGTTACCTGTCGAGCTTGTTGGCCTTCTTTTTTATCAGTCTGTCTGTCTGTCTCTACCACATGCAGACATTAACCTGGAGTGAGCAGCAGATGACGCTCTTTCTTCACACTTCATTTGTCCTGAGACGAGTGCGGAAGACTTTGGCCGGAAGTTACATAAAAATATCACAAAATTAAGAAGAAAACAAAACAAGTTTTGTTGCTGTCGCCTTCATCTCTGTCTGTTTGAACTGAACCTGCACGACTGATTCATGTAAGTTGTCTTTTTTTATCCCCACAGAGGTGTTTAAACAGCTTTAAGTTGCTCCGGCGCTGTCCCCTGACTGTCCGTGTACAAAGCGTTCAATCCCGGCTACAATGCTAACGTGATGCGCCTTGATCACATGAGGAGTAATGTTAGTTAAAAGTTCTGATTTTGTTTCATTTCAGAACAATTTGGACCGAGAAAGAATGAGACACAATCAGATCTAATTAAATTAAAATTAACAAAAAATAAAATAAAATAAAATAAAAAACACAAATATCATATAATAGACAAATAAAACATGTTTGAGTGTCTGTAATCAGTAAATTAATAATTTATTGTCATATTTCAAAGCTATTATTATAAATTAAGGAAACCTGATATTGCATGTACTAAAACGTCAAATGTCTGATGTTAGGTATTAAAAAGTATTTATAGGAGTTGAACTAATCTGACAAAATATGAGTTTAACATTTTACATTTTCTCTGACCGCTTTGGTTTTATAAGAACTAAGATAAGATGTTTGAAATAACACCTTATCCTGTTTTTAACATTTCATGACCATTTACACAGTTTGTTATTTAACTACGGTCATGGGAACTTCAGTCAAACTGATGGCAGACTTTTTATCTACCATGTATTTAATTTATCCACCGTACTGAAGAAGATCATGTGTTACAATTGAAGTCTGCCAAACACTAGAAAACTTTTAAAAGACAAGTCACGTAAAGACAAAAGTGTGTCAAAAGTCACAGAGTTGTTGTGATTTTGCAAAGAGGTCACAAACTAGATTCATTTTGAGATTATTTCCTGTCATGCACACGGTGGGAATTCACAAGAAGACAAAGCAGAAACTAAAGTAGCTTTTGGCCACAGCTGTCCTTGAGTCTGTCCATTTTTGTCCATTTTAATGTGGTACAAATGGGAGGACACGTCAAAGAGGCACTAAAGGAGGATTGTGTTTATTGCAGCCATCTCAAATTGTGATATATCAGAACTATTTCAACTATTTCAACTACTTATTCCAGTCCATCCAAATGTATTTTTTCAACAAATGTGCCCAGCCCACATGGACTTACAAGACACTACACACATAACGAACAAAGGCAATAAACAATGATAAGAACAAAAGAACAAGCGATACAGCTGGCATCTGCTGGCATCTTAAGACAAAGCCTGTATCTAATATTGTGATACGTTGGACAATAGAACAAAAAGTGTATTTCATTTCCGACCTCTCACAGATCACACAGGAGACACTTTCTATCCTGGAAGCGTCCAGTTTCCACCGCCGGATCAGAGACTGATCCACATCGCAACTGGCCACAAACAGACCTCTGTGCTCTGGGTAGATTAAGACTGACAGAGTGCTCCGGATGATATCCGTAATCAGATTGTATGTTCTTAATTTTGGTTTATACAAAACGTCTGCTGCCCAATTCTGTTGTTTTAATTTGACTAACACTACAAGATCATTTATTTCTATATATGTATCAGAGAACAGTCTGATCAAATACTTTTGCAAGCTCCCTTGCCGAGGAGTAATTATTTGAAAGATCCTAATGAAAAAAATTGTTTTATTAGTCTGTTATCATCCTGATTAATTATAATTACAGAGCAGGAACAAAGGGATTTTTTTTTGGACGTAGATTAGATGTTTGTGTTGAAGTTCAGTTGCTTTTTCTTTTCAGATCTTTTCATTATTTCTTGCGTGTTTTTAATGATAGTTATGCATAATTAATACAATCTTCCGAAGCAGCTCTTTCTCTATCTTTCTTGTTTAATGTGAGTTATTTCTCATTGAACTCACACAGTTTGGTTTTTAGGAGGCCACTCACCTCCAGAGATCATCATGCAAACATTAATATAATAACGTGGTGTCTTCTTTGCCTATAGAAAAATGTCCATGTATATCTTCGGACTGGTGGCTTTCTATTTCATCTATCGCTGGTACAAGGAAAGCAAAAGAGTGCCCAACAAGGAGAATAAATACGTCTACATCACTGGCTGTGACAGTGGCTTTGGTAAGGTCCTCGCGAGACACCTGGACCAGCTAGGCTTCTGTGTGATTGCAGGCTGTTACACTGAGAAAGGTGAAGACGAGCTGAAGAAGGACGCCTCCGGCAGACTGACCACCGTTCACCTGGATGTCACCAACTCTGAGAGCGTCAGCAAAGCAGCGGCGTTCATCAAGTCTGTGGTTGGACAGAAAGGTGAGTGGCTTTGCTTTTTTTTTTCACTTCCAGGTGATGCAAAGTGCGTGTGAGTATTCCGATTCTCAACTCATTGTGTTTATTGCCTCATCATCAGGCTTGTGGGCTGTCGTGAACAACGCCGGAGTCTCTGTGCCATCCGGTCCCACCGACTGGCTCACCATCGATGATTTCAAGGCCATGATATCTGTCAATCTGTACGGCGTCATCGACGTAACGCTGAGCATCCTCCCTCTCATCAAGACGACCAAGGGCAGAGTGGTGAACGTCGCCAGTGTGTTTGGGCGAATCAGCCCGTTCGGCGGACCTTACTGTGTGTCCAAGTACGGAGTGGAGTCCTTCAATGACAGCCTGCGGTGAGACGAGATGTAACTGGTTCATGCTGTATATACAGTACATTATTATTCTCATGAGTGTCGTCTTGACTTACAGTAACCCTCTTTGTGTTCCAGTTTAAACATGGCACCGTTTGGAGTGAAGGTCGCGTGCATTGAGCCAGGCTTCTTCAAAACGAACGTGACTGATACGGCGTTAGTAAAAGATAACATGAGGAAGCTCTGGGACAAGTTGCCTCAGGATATGAAGGACGACTATGGACAAGGTTTCCTGGCGTCATGTGAGTTACTGCATCTTTTGTCTCCATTTTCCATAACCACTTATTCTTATGAGGGCTGCAGGAGGCTGGAGCTGATCCCAGCTGACACTGGGCGAGAGCCAGGGTCAAGTCAGCCTGGACAAGTCGCCAGTTCCGCTTTGTTAATAAATAATTATGTGTTGCCTTTTTTTTCTTGTTCTTGTCTCTTTTTCTCTCCACTGTTCAAGGTTGCAGTTCAACCAGGAGACTTTATTTATTTCTGCTATTAGAGGCAATATTATTTATACATATCTTTCATTATTGTGATGTATGTTCACAGGTAGGATACCAAGAATAATTAGTGCTGCATTCACAGTCAAATTAATACCCCAAATGAGCCGAGTCTTTTCATGATAAACTCTAGAATCTAGAGTCTACAATCATCTTTGAGACACGAGGAAACATTTTGCAGATCTCTTAAAAATTAAAAAATCAATTCCAAAGGGAAGAAGAGTGCGGAGCATAATTTGGTGACGTATGTTTTTTTTGTGATGTTAAAATCGTGAATTTTTCTTCTGTTGCTAATTACAGTAGTCAAGATGAGAGACAGTTTGACAGATAACAGCACAGACGCTGAATATTGCAAGCTTCCAGAAAGTTTCTGCAAAGAGGCAATAACTGTTGATAGCTTGTTTTATCTGGTCTAAGGCTGGTCGGTCACACTGATATGTTTCAACCTTTAGCCCTTTTGTCATGTTTGCGTAAAATATTCAGCGTGAGGACTCCTGCTGCTGCTTTTGTCTGGGTTTGATTGATTAGAGGGAGAGCACTGGTCTGACTTTGGTCTCTGATGGTTTTGGATAGAAATAAATCCTGATTTTCTTTTCTCTTGTTGAGGATCTGTTGCCCATCGGTGGCACAGGAATTCAATTTTATAATGAAATAATCATCCTGTGTCGTAGGAGCTTAATTATTTTCTGTAATTAGGCTTCCAGTCTTCTTATTTCTCTATTTCATTATAACGATATCAATTATAGGTGCTTTAGTCTATTGTTCACTCAGCTCATCATAATTAAAGTTTCCTGAAAAAAACTTTATAATGTGATACTAACTGGAGAGAAAATAGACACAGTATTCTGACAGTATTTGATAAATATGTTGAATTGTATGCATTTCTGTAGACATATTACATATTTCTGCCGGTTCAGCTGATCTTCTAGCTTAATGTTTAGTTCACCTCTAATCACTGCCAAATTTACAAAGCTCTCTTAGTTTTGCCCTGTATTTAAACCACCGGTGTGAAATGCTTCTCTTTCAGCTCTTGACATGTTGGATGCGAGGTTCAGGCTGTTGACGGACAGTGACCTGATGAAGGTGATCAGCTGTATGGAGCACGCCGTCTCTGCCGTTCACCCTCGCACTCGCTACTCTCCTGGATGGGACGCAAAGTTGCTGTGGTTGCCTCTGTCGTACATGCCGACCTGCATCACGGATAGACTTTTTGTTCTAACCAACCCCAGACCACAATTATCTGCACCGTAGTTTCTGTCAGATGAGTTTGTGGAGAAAAGTTTGCTAATTTAAGGTCACACGTGTATCTTTCATTTGCACTGCAATCAATGTTTGCACATAAAATGTTATACTATTGACAGCGATCTATAAACTGTCTGTATTGTAAAACTTGTTTGTCTTTTCATTATTTGTTTGAGCTCTGTTTGAAGCAGATTGTTGAATGATTTCAATTCTTCAAAACCAAACACAGAGAACCGCCTGTGCTCTGCACAAACTTTGGGCTCAGATGTTGAGTTCTCATAGTGGATTTAAGGTAAAAGAGGAATGGTTTTACCTGAAACATGGGTCATGTTATCTGGTGAAGTCTATTATGCAACACCGTGCTAGTGAAACATTTAGCCCTGCTGTTATATCCACTATGGACTTTGATTCTGTAGACGCACTGAACGCATACAAACACAATCAGAAAGGATCGTCACTGAGTTCAGTTTACTCATATTCTCTGTTGAGGAAGACACATCTTTATCTAAACAACTGCAGCCATGGTATGTTTGCATTATTATTATTATACATTTAATATCACTTCATCAGTGTCAGGTGGCGTCTGGATAATCAGCATCATTATGTCGATTTATTTGACACAATATTAAGGGACAAACACTTGGCAGACACTCCTTGAAGGAATCAGTGTGTTTGTTTCTTTGTACAAACCAGTTTAATGAGCTGTGACGCCATCTAGTGGTTGAATGAAAAGTGTTCACTCAAACTATAAAAAATAAATCTAAAATGAGATTGTGTAAATCTGGTTTAGTTCGTGGTATACAAACCATCATAAAATCTCATTTTAAATTACTTGAGAGCTGCAAACAAAATTCAGTTCATCTCGGACTGTGTGTGTTTCAGAGGTGAAGTATTTAAACACTTAATTTAAGTAAAAGTTGCAACAACACAATACAAAAATGAAACTCCTGAAAGAGTACATAAATATTTGTAGATGTACTTAAAGTATCAAAAGTAAAAGTACTCATTATTCAAGATAATTGTCATTATACATTATTATACAGTATCTGTTCTTGTATTAGTATTACTGATGCATTTATTCGTAAGTAGCATTTCACTGCTGTTAAATTGTTTTTAAAATAAGCTGATCTTATATCTTTAAATTAAAACCTGAAAAATAACTGGCTCCTGTCAGATAAATGTAGTCAAGGTCGAGTCGAAAAAACACAATGCTTCCCTCTGAAATGTGGCAAGTAGTAGTAGAAGTATAAAGTATCAGAAAATGGGAGCACTCAAGTAGTAAAGTACAAGTACCTCAAACTTCTGTTGAAGTAATAAATGTATGTAAATAGTTTCAGATATGAGACCAGACTTACAGTATGTGCACGACTCAATGTATGTGCCACTCTTGTTATTTTTCTTGTTATTTTGGTGGACTGACCCATTATTTGACCCCATGTAGCCACATTTGTTAGATTATTATTATTCCATATGTTACTGTGTAAAGGATTCATTACATACATTTATTCGATGGATTGGACCTTAAAATGGCTCTATTACAGGAATAAACACCGATCAGCTGTTGTGACCGACTGACTATCTTGTTGTCACGGCACCTGTCAGTGGGTGGGATATATTATGCAGCAAGTGAACATCTTGTCCTCAAAGTTGATGTTAGAAGCAGGAAGAATGGGCAAGCATAAGGTTTGACTGACTTCGACAAGGGCCACATTGGGACGGCTAGACAGCTGGGTCAGAGCATTTAAAAAATGCAGCTCTTGTGTGGAACGGGCAACAGGGTCATGGACAGCCAAGGCTCAGTGATGCCTGTGGGGAGCGAAGGCTGACCCACATGGTCTGATCTGACCTACCTAAGCATTGTTGCAGATCATGTACACCTTACCTGGAAATGCTATTCTCTGATGGCAAAATGCGCCCTGCCACAAGGCAAAACTGGTTCATGAATGGTTTGAGGAACACAACAACAAGTTCAAGGTGTTGAGTTGACCTCCAAAGTCCCCAGATTGGACGAACAACTCTGAACCATGGAGGCTCCTCTACTGTGCAACTTACAGGACTTAAAGGATCTGCTGCTTACGTCTTTGTGCCACATACCACAGCACACCTTAAGAGGTCCAGTGGAGTCCAGGGCTGTTTTGGCGGCAAAGGGGGACCTACACAGTATTATTATTATTAGACAGGTGGTCCTAATGTTATGGCTGATTGGTGCATATACAGAAACAGATAAACAAACCCTGCTTTCAGTTAAAATATTGGAGGTATAATAGTCTGCAAAAGGGCCTTTTCAAATGTTTGTTTCTCCTTTACACTAGGAAGAGGCGAGGGTGATGTGAAGAGCTGGCAGTGCAGCGATCGCACCACTAGATGCAATCCTACACAATGAACCTTTAAAGCCTTTAAACGTTTCAGCTGATGGTCTGTGTTAGTTGTGCGTATCCACAAGTAAATTTACCGTGAATCACAGTATCACAAACCAGCAGGCACATAATGAATATGGGACCTCTGAGGGTCTGTGTGGAAAGCAGGTTCACCCTTATTTACTTGTGCTTACTCTCAATAAAGATGAGGGTTAATGAGGATGGCGTGGACATGAAAGGTGTTGGTTAATAATGTTGTTATATTTCATGCCTCCATTTCTTGGGATCTTTTTTCCACTCAGGTGTCAACTGACAACATGACATCATATTTATTAGAGGTAAGTTGGTTTCTTTATTTTCACCATTTGTATCCTTTAAGGAGAATATATGTAGAATATTTAGAAGAAGAAAGAAGCATCTTTCTTCCTTGAAAGCTCTGGATTGTGTCTTTTAGGTAGCCCTGTCACACATGGTCTTAACCTGCACTTTACTTCTGGCTGCTCTCGCTGCCATCCACTGGTACATCAGAGATTCCTACAAGGTGGATGCCTTCAACAAGAAGCATGTGTTCATCACAGGCTGTGACAGCGGCTTTGGGAATCTGCTGGCCAGACAGTTGGATGGGAAAGGTTTCCATGTCATAGCTGCATGTCTCACAGAGAAAGGTGCAGCAGATCTGAAAGCAGCGGCCTCCCCCAGACTGAAGACCCTCCTGCTGAATGTTACAGACAGCCCGAGCATCAGGAGGGCGGTGGAGTTTGTGAGCAAAGAGGTCGGCGAGCGAGGTGAGCTGGGCGGATGACAGGGGGTACACATTGATAGGGTGCCAGTTAGAGTGAGGCACTGGAAGAGATAAAGGCAACCTGGACCATCCCATCATCAACTCATCATCCTCCTACTCATGTGTTTAACACATTTTTTTAAAGAGGGGGAGAACATACTTACCTCATGTGCTTTATTTCTAAAGTCAGAAACTCAGGGAAGCTTCTTCAAACATAAATATGAACTTCAAGTTGATAAAAACACTTTTCAGACTCTCTTGGATTTAGAGAACATGCCTGTAAATTTTTGCATTGAGCAGTGGACATAACTCTCAAATGTAGCCTGCTTACTAGTTTCCATAGTACTGTATGATATTTACCCATTTCAACACTGATTAGATAAGTGCCTTTCCATCATCATAATCTGGGGAAAAGCAGACATATGTTTTTATAAATGTCTCAAGCAATATGAGATTGGTTAGTTTGATCCCTCATTTATTATTTATAATTATGAGACAATGATACATTTACATTTTTATAGATTTTGTGCTGGTGCCAGTGCAGCAAAATAAAGAAACATGATAACAGAATAAGGTGAGGTGATGTAAGATTAGCCTCTTAAGCCGAGCGGGTCGCTCCGCAACAAAAGGCATGAAACACTGTACTAATCACGTAACAATACAGTCATATCGCATATTAAATTAAACAGGAGAAACTCTGCTGCAAGCACATATAAGTCTGAGACTGTGGCGATTCCAACAGTTACCATCAGTGTCACTTTCTTACGAAAACTCCAGCAGCCAATTATTATTCAAATAGATCTTGTAGTTGCAGAGATATACTCTTTTTATTCATTTTGGGTATGATATTTTCGAGCAGAGGCCTGAAAAGGAGGCTGAGCTTCAGAGGTTACAATGAAAAATTTGCTATAGAAACACATTTAAATGCATATGAACTTCATTTTATGATTTTAGTCATTTACAGTTTCACAGCCCGGCTCAAAGACAGCAACAAGATGGGAGACAACATGAGGTGGTAGCGAAGTGAATAGATTTATTTACAAAACACAAATCAGAAAAACATGTAGCAACCAGTAAGTCAGTGGTGTAAAGCGTGTATGGACGTGTGACTGTGTGTATGGAGAGAACTCAACAGGAAAATACATGCCAGAGCCTGAAAGTTGAGACTGAGTCAGAGAGAGCAGAAATGTCAGAGCAGGGAGCGTCTGCAGGATTATGCAGGCATTCAGAGGGCGTCGCACACCGGATCCAGGTGTGGCTCACATAGCTGATGATGAGCCCTCCATTCAGCATCTGAAAAAACACCACAAAGGAGAGCAACAGGGACACCTAGTGGACAGGTGGAGGGGATGCTTTATTTGTCATACATGACAGAATATGGTGAATCACTTGAATAAAACAAGTATTTAATGAAGCTGTAAGTGATTTTTAACTGAAAAGGTTTGGCATATTTATCAATTAGCTGCAGGTCTGATGTAAATACAAAGATACAACAACAAAAAACAATATATGCAGCTGAGTTTACAGAGGGAGTAAGGCAGAGATTATTCTAGAGATTATATTCTAGTTGATCAAGCGTTTTTTTATCCTTTGGTTAAGATTTTTTGTGCCAAAGTAAAGAAGTTGAAATCAGCTGATAATCATGCTTTCTCTCTCCTCTGCAGGTCTCTGGGGTCTGGTGAATAATGCTGGCAGGTCCATACCCATCGGCCCACCAGAATGGATGCAGTTTGAGGATTTCGCAAAGGTTTTGGATGTGAATCTGATAGGAGTTATTGATGTGACCCTCCAGTTTCTGCCACTGCTGAAAAAGGCCCAGGGCAGGGTGGTTAATGTGGCCAGTATACTGGGCAGACTGACTCTCACCGGTGGAGGATACTGCCCGTCCAAGTATGGAGTGGAAGCCTTCTCCGACTCCCTCAGGTAAGAGGAAGACAACAGATTTATCACACGTGCTCTTCAGATTATTACATACTATAAAAAGTTTACTGGAAACCACAGAAAGCAGATTAACACCAACATCACTGCAGTCACCAAACCATCTTGAGAAACAGCAGAAATCTGTCACAAAAAGCCAAAAACCTCCATCCTGACTGAAGCTTAAACTCACTGTGTAAAGTGCTGAGAGTCCAGTAAGATGACCTACTGATGTACAAGTGGCAAAAATCACCAGATTTGGGTTTTTAAGAGTGACTGCCAAACACACAAATAATAGTAAATATTAGAGCTGATCTGTGTTGGCATCAAAGCAAAGCTTATCATCCAGGCTGACCCTAACATGTTTGTACTGCTTGATGGTAGAAGCAACCGAAGATGATCTTCTGGAGGTCAATGAACATTGTTTTATGTGTAGCTCACCAAGCTCACCTGGTAGAGCCTGCACCCGATGTACAAAGGCTCAGTCCTTAACACAGCGGCCCGGGTTCGACTCTAACTTGTGGTCTTTTGCCACATGTCTGCATTTTTGCTGCAATAATTGTAGTGGAGTAAAAAGTACATTATTTCTCTATGACATGTAGTATCATGAAATGGAAATACTCAAGTTGAAGTTGCTCAAATTGAGTACATGTATATAGTTACTTTTAGTTGCACACTCTTCTATATCTGCACACTCTTTTAAATATTAACATGACCTAAAACTACATATTAAAGGATAAATTAAAAATAATCTCTAAATAAAGTTACATTAAAGAAACTTAATGATCTGCTTCTTCTGCTTCTCAGGAGGGACATGCAACACTTTGGCATCAAAGTGAGCATTATTGAGCCTGGTTTCTTCAAGACGGCCGTTACCCAGCTCGATCTTATTAATGCTGACCTGAAGAGGCTTTGGACCCGCCTCCCTCAAGATGTCAAAGACTCCTATGGACCTACATACTTTGATGACTGTGAGTGAAAATACACCATATTCTTTAATAACAGTGTCAAATAAATGACTCTAAATGACAAATTTATTTTGTTTTTTTCCCATCAGATCTGAAATCTCAAGACTTCTCCATGAACATCTTGTGCAGCCCAGATATCTCTAAGGTGACCAGGTGTATGGAGCACGCGCTGACAGCTCGTTTCCCATGCACACGTTATAGTGCCGGATGGGATGCCAAGTTTCTTTGGATTCCTCTGTCCTACCTTCCTTCATTTGTGTTGGACTTTGTTGTCCGTTTGCTTCTTCCTCTACCTGTTGTGGAGAAATTGCTGAAAGTCCATGGCAGCAGGTCAAGAAGGAAGAAAGCATTCAGGAGCCTCTGATGTCTTGTGCAGTAATATTTATTGAAGCTTGGCCAAGGAGAATCAGAGACATTTTCACATACAATCAGATATGCATATGAGTCGGTCTCACATTCTGCCAAACTCATGCTGGTGGTCAGACTTTAAACCCTTACAGATGACGCCACAAATACTTTACGCCCAAAATAGTCAAAGGGAATGCATTTACCCACATTAGTGTTCACCTTCAACACATTCTAGTCTGGAGACACTGCTGTCTGTTCATGTTAATGGAACGTCAACAGTTAGCTATCTATTATGTCTAGGAGGGCAACACTGAGTTTCTTCGACCCTCTTTCTTCTCTGATCTGGCTTAGTGCCGTCACCGTCTATGATCCCAAGGCCCATGCGCGGCCCTGTGTACCCAAAGGATAGAAAATTCCACACCTCTCCTTTGGTGTGAGCACTGTTTGTGTACGTGTGTGTGTGTGTGTGTGTGTGCATGGCAACTGAAAGTGATAAAATAAAAGAAATATTGTGACAAAAAGGTAAAAAAAAGACTGTGTTACAAAATAGGAAATTTATTCATTCACGTCTCAGCAGCAAGTGTTTTTATTCGTCCTCATTATGATGCAAAATAAATCATTTCTGTAAAGAATTTATTCACCGTGTTTATAAAACGACTGCATCCTCAGGTCACGTGTTGCTCTGCAAGATAATCAACTACATAAATTCATTTCCGTGCAACAAACAGGGGCACGTTCAAGTATTGTTTCAAACAATTTTGGCCATCGTTCCAATATTATTACTTAAAAAAAAAAAGATCATGATTCATAAAGTCAGGGAATATTAGTTTGATTGAGTACAATAAGCATGCTTTGCGCACATTTCAGCATTTTGCATCTGTTTTATCCTGAAAAATGAAAATCATAAGTTAAAATCCAATTATTCTCGCTTTTATTTAGTTTCCCGCCCTGAAATGAGGTATATAAACATGAAAGATGAATAATACATCTTCAGTTTTGTTCAGTGGCAAAAAAAAAACACTCAACACATTTCTCTGATAACCTTCGATCATATAAGTACTGTACATTCAGAATGCAGCTCACTTCTTCTGTGTGTTATTGTGTTTATGTTGAATTATTCATAGGATCTATTTCAAAGATATTTTCAGACAAAATCTTCCTGTTCAAATTTACAAATATACAACTTATTTATTAACATTTCTATCAGCAGCTTCAGTGCAAAGATATACATATTGTACATCAGAATAAAGAAAACATTAACACAAGAATTGGCATAAGAAATGTAAGAAGGCATAGTCAACAGCAGACTTCTTTCCTCATTCTATAGAAATGTATTTCTCTCTCCTAAAACAATTTTGAGTTTTGTACACAGGCTGCATAAAAAAATAAATTCTGTGCAAAGTGTGTTTCTTTTTTTTTTTCTTCTTTTTTTTCGATTCCCGTCTGTGAGAGAGGGGTTATACGTCGCTGTCCTCTTTCACGAGGTTGGCTGTATCTTTAAAACTGTCCTCGGTTGGCGAAAAGGTGCTCTTCTGAGGTTTGGCTGGGGGGACAAACGGAGACGGCTCAGGGGCAGAAGAGTCCCTGCTGCTTCCTGCAGGCTTTTCATCCTTCATCTGTAAAAATAACGCAGAGGGTAAACAAGCCAAAAGAATACTCTCTGTGTGGTAACTAACTTAAAAAAACACCAAGCTTACCTCTGAATATGAAGGGTTTTCAAATGTGGTGCCTGGCTTTAATTTTCGCTTGAACAGGCTCCACTTTGACTCCTGCAAACAAACACAATCAGTGAGGCGGCATCACACTCACAGCGTGGTTTTCTGTGGACGTACTGCACACGGGACACTCACCTGCACAGGTTTGGCGCTGACAGATGTTGTGTTCACACCCCCCCCCCTTTTTTCTCTGAAAGAGGGGGGAAAAAAATTTTTTTCCCCTTTTGTCACATAACAGTCACCTGGTTAGAGAGCGATGTCATGTTAGTCTCATCGCACTTTTTGGAACAGATGCCAAAAGAAAGGTTCTACTTATATTATAATTTAGTGTTTAAAAAAAAAATTAAAAAAATAAAGTTGATTCTCCATGTTCTGATTTTTGGGTTATGATGTTAAACTAAAAACTTCTCATAGTGCTGACAACCATTGAACAGTCACCTGGTTAAGAAGAGCGATGTCATGTTAGTCTCATCAGCCACTTTTCCATTATTTTTTCAATTTGTGGAACAGCATGACAAAAGAAAAGTTCATACAGTTCATACTGTATAATTCTGAGATGCACTTCTTATAGACAGTCTAAATAAAAATGTGATTACAGTAAAAATTAAAGTGCATTTTGAATTTTGTTCATGATTTTTGAGGTTATGATGTTAAACTAAAAAACTATGTCTTCTCATAGTGCTGACAACCATTGAACCCTGTACAGTCTGTGCGGTTTGTTTTTTTTTAGTGTCAACTGCTGCAAGTCTTCATGTTAAATGTGGTTTTAATGTGTGATGGACCATTTAAATTCTGTGACATGAAAACAAATCATTCATGTGTGAGTACCTGTGTGGCATGAATGACCGCAGGATCACCGGACACTCCAGGAGCAGTGGCGTATAACGGGTTCTCAAATGTGACTGGCTGCCTCCCAGCTTCCATGGCAAAATTATCATCCTGTGGGCAAATTATATTGATTAGATTGTTTTTTTACATTCATTAAAAGGCACACTATTAATTGTTTCCCTACTGATGCTGATACAAGCAGTTCTATAAGGCAGGCCACATAGGTTTGTGAGTCTAAAGTGCTGATAGTAAAGAAAAGATTAACCGCTAATGAGCGTCTCTGCAGGACTCACCATCTGCACGGGTGTGTCAATAAATGACACTCCAATGTGTGAAGGTCCGAGGTCAACATTATCACCCGAGCGAAACGTCACCCCGTTGCCCGTGTCGCCGGACTTCACCAGGCTGCTGAGGCTGGACAAAAACAAAACACTCCTGTTTGAACTCTGATCTAAACTTTGGTCCAGTTTTCATTGACGAGCATGTGTAGTCAGTCACAGAGAGCCGAGATACCTGGGTAGTTTGGGCATGGAGGGGATGAAAGATCCTGTTCGTTTGTAGTTGAGGAAAACTCCAACAACCAACGCTCCGGTTATCAGGATGATAATGACTGCCAGTAGAACGGCCACAGCTGAAGAAAAAGTAGACATATTTAGTCGTATGCATATCGGACCTTGCGATGAGATGCTGATCTTAAACATTCCTACTGTAATAACTTTTTGCTGACTAGTTAATTAATGCACATCTCAGTTAATGACCCATTTAGTTTGCTACACCATTAGAGAAGTTAAAGAGTGATCAATTCACGTATTATTTGGCTGTTTATTAAGGAAGCTTTAGCCAGAAAACATCTTCAACAACTGCTGAGCCAGACTGCTGTCTCAGCTGTTTTGTTGGCAACTTTGTCACGTTTGGCCTCAATTTGCTCAAGTGAAGCCAACATATCATGTCAAAAGACCTCGCTGCCACACGTTCGTGTGCATGAGACAAATACATAAAAGCTTTGATAACAGATGAATTACAGTACCCGTTCCTGCCGGCGCGCCCCTTGACTTCCCCATCTCACAATAGCTGCCCACGTAACCATACGGACATCTGTAGGAAGTCAAACATCATTTTTTTTACATGGGAAAACGACATCTTGAAGTGTACTTGAAAAAGGTGGAACACCACAAACATCAGGCATTACTGGATACGACTGATGGTGTAAACCTACAACTAAACTCACTTGCACTTGGGCAGACCGCCTTCATCAGTGTAGCACGTTCCACCATTCATGCATCTGCATGCAAGAGGCATTGCGACAGGCGCCTCAATGGCTGCAGGAGCAAAAGCCAGGCGTACACAGAGTCAACAACGAGACGATATCACACCACAGTTTCACAAAACCACACAGGAGCAGCCAGGCACATGTGAAGAAGGGATTAACAGATGCAAAATGAGATGCAACACAAAAGCCAACACTGGAGTGAGGGCAGCAGATGCACTCAGGCTGCTGCTTACCTGCGTCACATTCATTGGAGTCAAACTGCACCGGAGACGACCCCTGTGGGCAGGCGCAGGTGTATCCACCAGGCCGGATGAGACAGAGGTGGCTGCAGATGTTCTTACAAGGGTTGGGTACTGAAGAGGAGAGAGCAAAAACACTGTTAGATGTTGTTCAGAGCAAAAGAGTCACTCCCGGAAATAAACCCTGTGAAGTGAAGATAACACATCATGACACATTAAGATAAGATAAGATAAGATAGACTTTTAAATCAACAAATCTTTATCACAGTTCATCTTCACCCCTGATAATATTCAGCAAAACAAAATATGTGAGCAGCTTCATCTTCATCAACACTTAACTTTATAAAAGAAGTTTCACGTATGCTGATCTCTCTGCCAGGAACTTTCTGAAATTAGATCTAAAACTCTTTCTGTGAATTCAAATCACTGCTGTGTTGTAACTGTATGTTCTTTCTTTTACATGCCAAGACCGCTCCTGGGTTGTTTTAACAGGCTGTATATATAAGCTGCGTCTAGAAATAAATCTTTGATTTGATTGGTTTAAATTTTCATTCATAATTTTACAATTGCATTTCTTATTTTTTAGGATTATTTTTTGGGGCTTTTGAGTCTTTTTAGAGTGACAGGAAGGTAGGGATAGAGGAAGGGGGGATAATATGCAGCGAGGGGCCATAGGTCAGAATCCAATTCTGGGCCACTACGGCAAGGCCTGAGCCTCTGTGCCTGAGATGTGCTACCAGGTGAGCCATCAGGTGAGCCATCAGGGTGCCCCAGTGAAAGTATACTTACTACTACTAAGTTGCCTGAAGAAAAAGTAAACATTTTAAACAAACTGGGTCATGTGTGGATGGATGGACTTGATTTAGATTTAATTTGTTTTTGTAAAGTTGTCAAATCATTCCCTAACTTTTTTTTATTATGTGACATAAGTGAGAGTACTGAGAGAGTGTCAGCAATAACCCAACATCAGTTTATGAGATACATTAAACATTTTCTGTCTTATTCTGAAACACCATTACATGAATCCCTCTTGAATGAATCTTCTGACCTGACTGGTTGTGTCGGTGCTCCTGGTAAATGCGGACTTGAGTCAGCCAGGGGTTGATGGTCAGAACTTTGACTTTGTTTCCTCTCCCAAACTTGTTCGTCTTCCACACTTCACCTTTCTCTTTTGTCGTCCAGTACACATGCCCCTCAAACACATCCAGACTGTATGGGTGTCCAATGTCTGAAACAGAAAAAACGCATTTTGAATGAAATACTTGATTTATCATAAAACTTCATATGCGTTTGTGCTTCTGCTGTCCTACATCTCAGTGTTCTGACCTCCTGATATGACGATCCTTCTGTCTGTGCCATCGGGCTTCATGGACTCAATGATGTTTTCTTTTGAATCACACCAGTAGATCCTATTTCCATTTAGATAGTCCAGAGCCAGACCAGTAGGCCAGCCCAGGTCCTCCTCCTTCACCAGCACCTCTCTGTGCTGACCGTCCATCCATGCTGATTCTATTTTGGGTTTCCTGCCCCAGTCCGTCCAGTACATCATTCTGTCGACACACAGAAATAATCACAAAGACAAAATATTATTTTTTATACTCTACAAAGAAATGAAGGATGGAGACAACTTATTTTTACACTCTATCGCTTCATACCCAAGTGATGGATTGACAACAATAGCAGCAGGCTGGTCGAGGTCTGTGTGGATCAACCACTTCCTGTACCGTCCGTCTAGTTTGGCCACTTCAATCCGATTAGTGCCTGAATCTGTCCAGTAAATGTGCCTGTAAAAGGTGATAAATATACACTGAGCAAGTGAACTATATCCGCAGCAACCTCTGCAATGGTTAAGACGTAATCTTGAGGAATTACCCGCCAACCCAGTCCAAGGCGATGCCGTCAGGATTAGCGATGTATCTCAAGTTCAGATCCACGTCTTTTACTGGGTTGCTGCCGTAATCGTTAAATGTGGTCATGTAAGCGCGTTTGATAGAGCCAAACTCAGATCCCCGACCCAGAACAGTCCAGTACACAATACCTACAGCACATCAGGGGATAAAGGTTACACAAACTGAAAGATCTTTTATATTCACTGCAGCATTCAAATGTTGACAGCAGAAGTCTTACTGAGTCCTTGTCCCTCTGGATCCCACAGGTAGTCCAAGGCTCGGATGTGCTCAGCGTTGTCTACATAGTCTGAGTACTGCTCAGTGGACAGGTTAAAACGACGGATGCGAACGTTGTCTGGCAGGAGCAGCACTGGTGGATTTCCTATAAAGAAATTTAGACATGGTGAATACTATTAGCAAATAAAGAGGAATGTAAAGAATTTCCTTCTACGTGTGAACGCTGAGCTCTTACCCTGGGCAGCACACTCTGTCCCATGCGGCTCACCAAAAGAAAGAAACCCTTCAGCGCAAAAACACTCGTAGCTGCCCTTTGTGTTCTTGCACTCCTGAGGACACGTGCCATACACCTCACACTCGTTCACATCTGTTTCCAAAAGCAAAAGAAATAAAAAGAACAAACATGAATCAAGCGTTGTAAAATAATACTTCTGTGTCCGTATTTAAATGAATCAAGACTAGCTGATGTGTCTTTTACCTTCACAGTTGTGTCTTTCTGTCGTTCTGGGCTTGTAGCCAGGCCTGCACGAACAGAGCATGCCTCCCTCTGTCAGGTCGGTACAGTTCTGTTCACAGATGTTGTCACCACACGTGTGTCCACTGCCGTGGTCTGGAAGGAGCAAATACAAAAACACACTGGAGATAACTGCATACTACTTACAGTTAGTCCTGTTACCAATCTATTATCAGTCAAGTGGAAGTCTCTAAAAAGGTTTTTAAAAAAATGCACCAGTCTGCGAAAAAGTACCAAAGTATTGGAAGCCAGTTAAGATTTTATTTTTTTAATTTGAAATCTAACTTAGTACTCCTGCTGATACATTGTGCAGTAATTACTCAATTCGGAAACTTTTGGGAAACTTGATATGATTTAAAAATGTTTAGCAATTACTAATGTGTTCTTTGTTAATGTACTCACGGCAGCCAAGCTCATCCGACTGGTCTCCACAGTCATCATAATCATCACAGGCGTACTGTAGAGGGATGCACTGTCCGTTACTGCATTTGTACTCATCATCTGTACAGGGTCCATGAGTCGGGCTTTGGCCTTGATGGAGAGAAACACATCAACTCAAGAGATGCTGTAGATACATACATGTAGTTATGTTTAATAAAGAAACAGCTACATACTATCATACTCACAGTTTTCCTGTCTCTCATCAGAGCCATCACCACAGTCATCAACAGAGTTGCACAGCTCATGGCTGTAGATGCAGCGGTTGTTGTCACAGCGGAAACGGAAAGGAGTCTCACACTGGATTTCCACTGTGGATTAACAAAAACAGCCAGTCTCAATTTCAGCAGATCCACTCACAAATAGTTAAGTTTGATGTTATTCTGAGCAGTACAACCAGGCAGAAATCTAATAAACTTTGGTTTTTACTTACAGCAGAGGTGAAGCTCCTCGTCTGAATTATCTCCACAGTCGTTGTCTCCGTCACATTTCCAATGAGGTTGGACGCACACGTGGTTCTTGCACTCAAACAGGAAGGGATGGCAGTATGTGCCATTGGGAAAGCGGGTCGCTGGAAAGTCAGAAGAGTTCTGTCAAACTCAAGTTTGCAAACAAATCCGATAAAAAGGAACACATGCATGCTGTATTCGTTGATTAAAGACAAGAATAATTGTCACAGGGAAAACTATTAAGTGTGGGACACTTACGACAAGATATCTCATCTGTATAGTCCAGACAGTCGGGGTTGCCATCACACTTGAAGCGCTCAGCGATACAGTGTCCACTGCCGCACTGGAAGTAACCGGGATGACAAGTCCGCAACTCTGCAACAACAGCCAAGCCAGCACGAAATGTAAAATTACTTCACATACAAGTATGCTAGACATATAGCAAGTTGAATACGTGGAAAAACACACATACTAAATTTTATTTTATGCATCACATCTTTTCTATATATGTGACGTCCAGTGAGTGTAGCAGAGTGAATAAACTATTTTTAAATAGATGACTATTGGTGGTCCTGTCTGTCCATGCTTCAAATCGTGAAGTTTTATTGCTTCTTTGTTTAGTGCAGCCCTCCGTTACTCACAAACAGCCAGCCAACAAAGAGCCTCCACTTACCACAGTCCCTTTCATCCGAGTTGTCCTCACAGTCGTTGTCATGGTCACAGACCCAACGGTCAGGAATGCAGCGCAGATTATCACAACGAAACTCGCTCTCGGTGCACGCGCGTGGAGCTGGGGGAAAACATGAAAACAGAAATTAAAAGGCGTGGAATCAAGCAACTTATTTTTTGTTTTTACTAAATTTCCAGAGATTCCAGAGAGTTTCCAGAACACATTAATAAAACATTAATCAGAGGGATGTCAAAAGCTCTTATGTGTCTTGAATTGACACATTTCTCAAACCTGTCAAAGGTTTTTAAATGCTTTCCTCCGTATTATGACATAAAACACCCACACTATCACAAGCAGCATGAGCAGCCGTTACTCTGCAGTGAGCTCATGAGTTCACCGGAGTCAAACTCTCCTGGCATCAGCAGCATAGCAACTAGGGGAGCGGTACCACCATGATTTAACCCCAGTCACTATTTCTCTGTTGAGGAGCTGCGTTATCGCTATTAACTGGCATGTTCTCAGACATGTTTAAACTCTCCAGGGCAAAGGGTGACAGACTCCTTCACTCCCTCTTTCTGACACACTGAGGACAGCCTGTTTCTCTAGCAGCTGATAAGACTACCTCTCTCAGCGCTCTGCTGTCGGCAGAAGTGTTGAGCCTCTTACAAAACCTCCCTGCTGTCTGATAAAATGATAGCCGGACTATTCTTTGACATCAACACTCCTTTTTCATTTGGACAATTTACAGGAGCTACGCTAAAATCCCACAGTAAACCTACTTGAAGACACTTTAGATGATATCAAGACAATGTACCCAAATTTTTTCAATGCTCACACTCCCATCAGTACTCAAACTAAAGCCCTCAAACGCTGAATGATCTAACTTTATCTGTGACAGTGAATAGCACGCACTGCAGCTGCGCTCATCAGAGTTGTCCCCGCAGTCGTCGTCCCCGTCACACCTCCATCTCAGCGGGATGCAGCGGTGGTTGTCACAGCGGAAATCTCCGTTAGGATCACAGGTCAGTTCATCTGGGAAAAGAGCATATACGTGAATGTCCTGCACAAGGTCCTTGATTTTGACTATTACGTTTGATGTACAGTATGTTCAAAGTATCTTTTCTACCTTTTCTGCCTTATAGCGATCATTTCTTTCATCTTAGGCACACAGTCAAGCTAAATTAAATAAAACGGCCCATCAAATGCAATCCTACCTTAAAGATTTTAATGTAATATTATGTTAAATATGTTAAATATTGAAATAGTTTTTTGTTTTTTTATGAGTTGATTTAACTTTATGGTCACTTCAAAAGCTGTAGTTGCTTGTGGTGTTTCCGAATTATAGTGTGTGGAATGTGTTTCTAAAATTTCATCACCCTCACTGCGCTCACTGCCATCCTCACTTATAAATGACTGTAAGACCCGTAAGTATAACGCAACACCGGTCAACAGCACCGCATACTGCAACCTCAAAAAAAAAATGACTGTAAAGTTGAATCAACACCTCTCAAAAAGAGTTTCAACAAAAACTGATGATGCGCTGTTGTATTAGATTGAATTATCTATAGTTGTACCACAGTGGCACCAACACATGTCTGTATAGTAAACTTTGACTTTGACTAACACAGTGAGGACTCTCACAGTATAAATTGTTTTCTACATCGAGCACTTGAGACTTGAGCACTTGAGAAAAGATGATGATGCTCTGATCGATAATTGCATTAATAAGATAAAAACAGCACATTTTTTGGACATTTTTAGGATTTTAAGTAACGATGAAACTGTCAGTTTGAAATGAAAGGCATCTTGTTTTTTAATTAAACTGCAATAGTCATGGGGAGGGAGAGCAGCGTGCTCAGGACAGATGGGTGACCTCTCTCCGAGCCTGTACGTGTCTGTAGAGGATAAGACTGCAGGAGATGAGAAGCACAGACGGGAGAGGAGTGGAGGAGAGCTAGTCTGAGCCGTCTCTACCACACAGTGCTGGGGGTCAAAGATAGCGCAGCATTAGCTAGTCCTCCTAGCCCTCCACCTGGCCCATCTGCTACATTCTTACAGGAAGATTAGCCCGGATCTCCCGTCCTGCGCGGGCATGGCACTAATGGAGTGAGGGCCTCCGATAAGAGACGGGAGGGCCGCCGCAAGTGTGTTTGGATCGTAGAAAAGTACAAAGAGACTTGTGTGAACCCTGCCCCCACGCAAGGACAGAGCTACAACACACACACATACGCACATATATATGTAGACCCATACCACCGGACAGCTTATAAATCTGCGGTGCGCTCAGAGAGAGGCAAATGTCGGGGGATGGTGAGCGGTGAGACCCTCTCCATCAGCACCTCCCACTACCTCACTGTGTAATGTTCCACCAGAGGCTGAGGTGTTGGCTAATTGCCCTTCACTTACTCCTTAAACCACATAATCTCGAGTCCATCCAGTGATTATTTTAATCCTCTGAGCTCTCCGGAATATTTATAAGCGAATAAATGTGACCTGATCAGGAACAGGACCTCAGTCCAGTCATAGACTCACCACAGCCCTGCTCATCACTGTTGTCTCTGCAGTCATTTTGGCCGTTGCAAACAGACCACAGTGGCACACAGCGGTAGTTGGTCCTGCAGGCAAACTCTGTGTGGTTGTCACATCGATATGCCGGTCCCACTGTAGAGAAAACATCACATGAAGGAGGCAAAGACTTTTGACAGTTTCTACTCAGATTGTGATTGAGTCCTTGTACAGTTAAAGAAAGATCCAAACAAACAACAGACTGTATTACTTACTGCACTCCTCTATGGGTTCATCAGAGTTGTCACCACAGTCATCATCAACATCACATTTCCAGTTCTGGGGGATGCAGCGTCCATTGCGGCACTTGAACTGTCCCGGGCGGCAGGTCCTGGTGGAGCAGTGGGCAGGGTCCTCGTCAGACTGATCACCACAGTCGTCCTCACCGTCGCACTGCCATGACTCAGGGATACACCGCTTATTTGCACACTGCCACTGGTGGGTTTCACACTGGTGTGTAGCTAGAGGTGAGACAGAGACTTCTGTAAAAATCTCAACCATTTCAAGATGTACCAAAAGAATACATTACATTTAAAAAGAGAACACAACCCACCGCATAGCACAGGGTCTTCATCTGAGCCATCATGGCAGTCCTGGTTGCTGTTGCACAGGAAGTGCGGACTGGTGCAGTTTCCATCATTGCATTGAAACTGGCCGAGCCTGCAGTGGCGAGCCGGACAGGTGGCGGGTTCGTCTGAGCCGTCTCTGCAGTCCCTCTGGCCATCACATTTCCACCAGATAGGAATACAGCTGTTGAAGCAGAGGCAGGCACAAAAATACTCAGCGTGTTTGCCAGAGCTCTACATCATGCATTGACTAATGTGCAGAGAATGTTTAATGAAACTAATTTCAAAAAGATTTCCTTGACTGCCTTTAACCATTCAAAATGCATCGCCTATATAACTACTTACAACTCCATGAAAAGCTGCAAAAATGTAAGTGGGCATTAAAAATTGAATGCAACAAAGATTTGTAGCCTCTACTGAGCCAATGACTGCACTGTGTGTGCACAATTTGTGTCAACAAAGAAAGATTTTGTTAAAAATCTGGTGTATTATATCTTGACACAAACAGCAGGGGGCAGCGTTTTTCCATTGCAAAGAGAGCAAGCTGAGATTTACTTTGACAATGTTTGCAATGTTTCAGTGCTTTGCTTCTCCTCCTCAGTAAAGAGAATAATAAAACACACAAAGCAATGTCAAGATGAAAGTAGAACAAAAAGGTCATGATAAGAATTCTGGTTTCAATTTTTAAAAGTGATACTAACAAAATCCCTGTTATGAGACTACAACTACCAACCTTTCTGTCAGTGGTCTATACATGGTGGCACCACTAATGCATCATAGTCAGTTCAACAGTGGTATACTGATATTCAAAATGCTGCACACTGCCTAAAAAGAACAGCAAAAAGTAATCTTTACAAACCGTTCATTGTTAGCACATCTGTACTGGGTGCTGGTGCACATGGGAAGGCATCGGGTCACACCTCCTATCTGGACGGTCAGGAAATGGTCAGGGCACTCACAGGTGTGTTCCCGCCCCCCATGACGGATCAGGCACAGGTGAGAGCAGCCTCCATTGTTCACCGCACAAGGATTGTTTACTGTGAGAGGAAGAGCCACAAGTTCGACTAACAATCTCAATTCACCGCAGCTGGGCAAATACAGGCCAGGCATTGTTCACATTGTGGTCGATACCTCTACTTAAAGGACCAGTGTATAGGATTTAGTGGCATCTAGTGGTGTGGTTACCGATCAACTCATGGAAGAAGACCCATGGCGTCTGTAGATATAAAAGTCTCATTCTAAAGTAACAAAACATAACGATTCTTATTTTCAGGTGATTGTACACTATTGGAAACCTGCCATATTTTAAATCTTACACACTGGACCTTTAAATCAGCTTAAACAAAAAGATTCTGAGATTTAAACTCACCAATAGGCTGTCTGTAAGGATGACATACATGGATGTCAAATGGTCTGTGAGTGGTGTTAACCAGGACCTGATGATCAGAGCCGTCGTATTTGTTGCCTTTCTCCACTGAGCGTGTGTTCCAGTCAGTCCAGTATACAGTGTCCTCGAACACGGTCAGGGCAAACGGGTGAGGCAAATTTCCATCATACACAGTGTGTCTGTGTTGACCATCCAAGTTTGAGTATCTAACAGAAGAAATAAAAAGTTACGTTACTAAGTCTCATGTAGACAAGAACAGTGTGATCGCCACCTGACAAGTTATACTTACTCGATGTAACTGAGATGAGCATCAGACCAGTAGAGCTTGTCATTCGTGTAGTCGATCGTGATCCCGTTGGGCCACTCGATCTTGGTGGTGATGATAGCTGCTTTGTTCTTTCCATCCATTCCAACACGACCTATAAAGGCTTTGTTTCCCCAGTCGGTCCAGTATACAAATCTAAGAGGAAGCAAAGAAAATGACTTTAGATAACATGCTATCTTCATCTATTTGAAGACAGGAGAGCAATTTTTACTCAGTATGAGAAATACTGATATTGTATTTTTTACGATATTGAATAACATCCCTAAAATTCATCTCAGATTTGGATATTTTACAGTTGAACAACAAACATTATTGCTAAAGATGACAGTAGCAGTAACATGATAGAACATTTTAAACAGTTACCTAAAAATTTAATTAATAATTATTAAATAAATAATAATTTCTTTATAAATTCTTGAGAACTGTGTATTTTTGTGCCAATTATAGGTATTATTATCATTCAGTTGATACATTTCCAGATAATTAACTTCAATTAGCTACTAATGTTAGTCTTTTAGTCATCTTAATACACAAAAATGAAAAATTTGTCTACAGGAATTCAAGTTTCTAATAATAAATTAATAATAAATTGTTATTTAGAAATGTTCACAATCTTACTTACTTACTGTCTAAACATCTGTCTCTATTTTCACTAAGATAAATAAGAAATAATTCTGCCTATAAAACACTTTTTTCTGCAGTTTTCTTCACTGTAATTTTTTTTCTAGAATATCTATCATCATATATGCTGATAGCAACATATTGTGATAATAGCAGCCAATAATATTGGCCCTGCCGATATTTCAATCTGACTCATCATATGACTCCCCTCCTTGCCTCCAGACTCACCCATATTTGGGATGCAACACAATGCCTCTGGGGTTTTCAAAGCAGTAGGTGTTATTGGCATCGACGCAGTGTTCAGCCAGTTTCTTCACAAATCGACCATCCAGTTCAGAAACTTTGAGACAATCCAAGAAGCTGTCCACCCAGTACAGTTTCCTGGCTATCCAGTCAACTGCAAGGCCCTCCCCATGCAGAACTCCATTGACCACCACCTCTCTGTTACTGCCATTGAAGTACATCCTTTCAATCATTCTGCGACTCACATCTATCCAATAAAGACGTTTGTCGACACGATCAAAGTCCATGGCCACCACGCTGGTCAGGCCCTGCAGGATCAGAGAGTAGGCCTGCCCGTCTGTCGACAGGTTCCTAAGGTAATAGCGGTTGCTGAAGATGAGGTAGGGTGAGATGTTGCTGTTCTGACGGCAGCTGTGGCCGTCCGGCTCTCGGAGGAATCCGGGGGCGCACTTACAAACATAAGAGCCGACTGTGTTTTCGCAGACCTGGCTGCACACGCTCGGTGTCTCTGCGCACTCATTGATATCGTCGCACGTTTTGCTGTCCGACATAAGGCGGTAACCCGGACGACAGGTGCAGATGAAGCTGGTGGGTGTGTCGGTGCAATTGTGATCACAGTGATGGATGGTCGGGTCTGTGCATTCATTGATACCTACAGTCAAAGAAGCATACAACACAGTTATTAAAGTCATCAGACCAATCTATTAATGAAGAGAGAAAACATGATGTATACTGTGGCTCTTTGTTTCTTAAGAATAACCTTAAGAATAAATATGAGATGCACAGACACGATCAAAATCAGTATCTTTTCATTTAATTTAATTTGCTACTCTTTTTTTATATTTGCCAAATTGCAGAAAGCACATTTGTCTTGTCCTGTCTTTCCCCACACCGCCTCCAGCACTTCTTGGACATCTCCCCTAGAGGGAGCATGCAGCAGCTGGAGAAACCCAACAGCAGACAAACGCTAAAGAAACTAAAAGGTTAAGAAGACATTTTTCATTGCATAATTTCATGGAAATCTCCTCAAACTCACCGCATCCCTTCTCGTCGCTGTTGTCAGAGCAGTCATCGTTCCTGTCGCACACCTGGCTCACGGGGATGCAGTGTCCATTTTCACATCTGAACTCTCCGGGGGGGCAGGTGGGTGCTGGCGTGCGGCACATGTGCTCCAGCTCATCAGACTCGTCACCACAGTCGTTGTCGCCGTCGCAGACAAAGTCATGCGACACGCAGCGGCCGTTCTGGCAGGTGAACTGGTGTTGTTGGCACGCCTGGTAGGTGCAGCCCTGCTCATCACTGCTGTCCCCGCAGTCGTTACGTCGATCACACCTGATTTTAGAAGACAGGCCGCAAAAGATGAACTTGCATTGCCAGACTGACTGGTCACAGATGTAATTTATGATATTTGAAGTTGTTCTCACCTGTAGGAGCTGCGTATGCACAGGCCATTGCTACAGGTGAACTCATTGATGCCACAAGATCTTCGTGTGCAGTTTTGATGTTCATCTAATGCATCTGCACAGTCTGCGTCTCCATCACACACCCAATCACGTGGGATACATTTGCGTTGAGGTGGTTGGTTGTTCACACAGGTGAATTCTGTACTTGAACATGTGCGATTGGCTGGAGAAAAAAAACAACATCAGGCCAGGGGGGTTTGCAATACGTGAAATGACGATGGTGATGACCCAATGTCAACCTGCATTTTTGACAGTCCAAATATTCCAGACTGTATTTCAAAACACGCAGCCGTGACTTCAGATTCTTTATCCATCTAATGTGACTGATCCACATTGTTTGAAGTGAGTCTCCTACAGAGGCTCAGGCACTGCTGAAGTCTTTAGCTTCAGGCATCTTATTGTTGGAGCACACATTGGTGAGACATAAGAGTCTTGATCCACCCTGAGCCAGGAAGCCAGAGAATGGAGACATGCACAAAGTAACGAGTGAGGCAGGAGAAATCAGGAATGTCAGCTCCTTGGAATGGAGACCTTCTACAGGAGACTAAGATGCTGGGCACTGAGTGCCAGTGTCTCCCACACAACACTCCCCCAGTGGTGTGTTTCCTAATCCATCAGCGTCCTAAATAACGAGAGGATGAGGGAAGCAGGAGGGGGCAAAGTGACAGGGAACAAGAGGATGGTCTAGAAGGAGAGGATGGGAGGATGCAGAGAAGGATGAAGAAGAGGAAAGAGAGTATAAGATGAAATGAAAGGATGCATACCACAATTATGCCTCTGGTCTTCATCACTCATGTCACCACAGTCATTGTCCCCGTCACAGATCCAGGATGAGGCAATGCACCTGCCATCATCACAACGAAACTGATCTGTGTTGCAGGTTCTGACCTGTGTGGCTGCAGAGACAAATAATATAATATTAAACCATAGATACTTTGCTGATATTTATAATATCGTCTGCCAAATAATTTATACTCAGTATAAATTCTAATCTATTTTTAGGACTTTTTATTTTTGTTGATTGCCAATTATCTAAGGCACTTCCCCCACTGCTTTTCAACTAATAAGCAAGGCACAATACAACACTGGCAAAGCTCTCAAAATAGTCATGGCAACTCCACATTCCCATGCATGGTGAACTATCTAAACAAAAGCCAAAGTGAGGCTCTGTAACCCCTGGTGGACAAAAGGAGGGGGAGGTGCTGTTCGTCAGAGGACACTGAGGGGCGTCACCACAGAGGAATGCAGCACACAATAGGAGGCCTGACTGACCACATCGTCAACAAAGAAATACACCACTGACTCGCACTCTCTGCTACATCACTCACAGCGGTCTCTCACTCCAGCACACAGATGCAGATTGGCAGACAGACACAAACACACAATAACCGAGCAGCTGATAATGGGGCGGGAGCAGACACACAAAGCCAACAGGCCTGTTTTGGGGGTGAGAGAGTTGTGCGACACTCACTGCAGGAGAGGGGTTCATCAGAGCCGTCGGCACAGTCAGCCCCTCCATCACAGTACCAGTGGGCGGGGATGCAGCGGCCGCTGGAGCAACGAAACTCACTCTGGGAACATGTGGAAGCAGCTAGAAGATGAAGAAAAGCATGAAATCACTTGGAGGGAATCTTAACATGCTGATGAGGGGGTGGGATGAACACAGATCTGTTTTTGACTCTTTGTTTATCCTCTTTCTCACAACTTCAGGTTGATAAAAATCCTTTTTACCCAGCTTGTAACATGTGACATGGTTTGATCCACAATAACAGCAGCTTGTGCTAATGTTTTACATTTTAACAGTTTCTTTGTAAGACCATTTTAGTTTAGTTAGGGATCCTCTTCCGGTGGTTGTGAGGGGCTCTATCATCAGTGCTGTTTCCTTGAAACTATAAGGCAGTGTTCAAAATTACTCCCTATGTGCTCCCTATGTTTGTCTGCAATCTCATCTCATAATCTCATTCAACACTATAACAGTCAAACAGGACACAAAATGGTTTGAATATCAAATTTACTTCTCATTGTGGAGTTACAATTTTGTGTTTATTATGTAGGGAATAGTGAATTACTAAAGAAGGGAGTGATTTAGGACATGGATCTTATTTTTTCACAAATATTTTATAATTTCCATGCATCAGAAATGCTGTCATTAAAATTTGTACATGTGATTTTGTTGGTTTGTTCTGTACACTGTGCATCTATTGCATGTTTGGCTGTCCTGGGATCCCTCCTCTGTGGCTCTTGCAGAGGTTTTTTTTTCCTTACCTGAATTGAGGGTCTAAGAACAGAGGGTGTTTAATGTTGTATGGTCCCCTGAGGCAAATTCTGATTTGTGATTTTGGGCTAAATAAATAAAGTTTAGCTTGACCTGACTTGACTTGTCATAGCAGGACAGGCATTACTAATAATATTTATGATAGCTCGTTTAAGTGTCCCACTAAGCTCAATATGTCAGTGAGACAGCATTCACAACACCTAAATACAATGTTACTAATTACATTTGTGCTTTTCTGTCAAAATGTCTGCTGTGAAAATGGTCAGACATGAGAAAAGTTGCACAATTAATATATTAATTAAGAAAAAAAACATAAAAAAAACATAATCCTGCAGCTGCTGCTGAACTCACCACAGTGTGTGGGGCTCTCGTCGCTCATATCCCCACAGTCGTTGTCTCCATCACACAGGTATGAACGTGGGATGCAGATGTTGGTGGACTGACATTTCGTGTGCTCTGGCTGGCAGGTTCTCTCCGCTGAGATAATCATACATTAGAACATATTTAACATATTTAAGATTTTGAACATTTACCTGTTTAATTTCTGTGGATACTCACGGCAGTTTTGTTCATCAGAGGTGCCGTTGTCATAGCAGTTGTTGATGCCATTGCAAACATAGTCCTTGGCAATACAGCGCCCATTGTTGCAGGTGAACTCTGTGTTGGGGTCACATGGTCTGAACAGACAGCCCACCTCGTCACTATTGTCTCTGCAGTCGTCGTAGTGGTCACAGCGGTAGTGGTAGGGCACACAACGCCCATTACCACAAGTAAACACAGTAGGCTCACAGGTGTGGAAGGCTGCCAATCAGAATCAAGAACAGCTCAGAGCTCTGACCAATAGTGGAGAGTGAGGTCAGGAGAGAGGGGGGCTGATATAGACATGCAGTGGAAGCGCATTTTACCTGACAAAGCAATAAAGGATGACAGCAGCTGTGGGACTGCATGCAAAGATATAAGAAGCACATTGTTTCATTTGTTAGTGTTGATTTGATTTAATACTGTTAATGGAAATTTAATCATGAAGTGCAAGCATACACACCAACATAGTGGAAGTCAGGTTTAGGTCCTTTGTTAATGCAAAAATACAGAATTTGTTAGTATTAGTGAAGGTAAAGAGAAGAGTGTTCATTCAATCATGCAAGAGGACTAACGGCTCTAAGAGGGCCGCTATGACAAAGAATCAACAGTGAGATTTTATATCATTTAATAAAACACAAACTGAGGAAGAAATGCAAATAAGGAACTAAATTAATTCAATTCAAATTAATTCTCTCTTTTAGGAACAACTCACCACAGACTCTCTCCAACTCATCGCTGCCATCTCCACAGTCGTTGTCATTGTCACATTTCCACTGGGCACGAATACAACGGCCATTCATACAGGTAAACTGGCCCGGCTGGCAGCGAGTCCCATTGTCGGGGATACAGTGTTTGTTGTCAGCCAGGTACCAGCGGCCCTCTGCTGGGCACTGACACTCAGCTCCGTTGGGTCCTATAGAATTGATTGGGGGTTACAAACACTGCACTTAAAGGAATATAATGCAGAAGTGACGGTATGAAACTGCTTGTACCTGGTGTACAGATGTGGCTGCAGCCTCCATTAAACTGCTGGCAGGGACTATCACATTGCTGCTGCTTCCTGCTGGCCAGAACGTGGACGTCCATTGGCCGAGATGGAAGGTTCTGAATCATGAGCCTCTGGTCAGAACCGTCGTGCTTGTTGGCCCGATATATGCTGCGCGTGTTCCAGTCAGTCCAATAGATGAACTGACCAAACATGGTCATGGCAAAGGGGTAGATGGCTGTGCTGACGATTACCTCTCGATTTGCCCCCGTGAGTGAAGATCGCTCGATCTTCTGTCTGAAGGCAGAGCAAAATAATGATAATAGCAGCAGCTTGATGGTGTAATAGATAAAACTGAGTACACATTTCAACAGTGGAATTTTTCAGATCTTACAAGCTGGCGTCTGCCCAATACAGTCTCTCCTCTTCATAGTCCAGGGTCAGTCCATTGGGCCACACAAGACCGCTGTTCACAATCTCTGTTCTGAAGTTTCCACCTAAGGTAGCACGTTCAATCTTTGCATGGATTCCCCAGTCTGTCCAATACATGTATCTATGGAACAAGGAAGAATTCATCTTTAAATATCAGTTTAATCTGATGAACAAAGAGAGTGTGTGTTGTGTTATTCTTACCCCCTGCAGGGATCCAACATGATGGCTCTTGGCCTGGACACATGTGCGATAATAGTCCTTTGAAGGCCGTCCACAGACATGGAGTAGATGCTCTGGTTGACATAGTCACTGCAGTAAATTCTTTTGTTTATCCAGTCATAAGCGATGCCATCAGGAGCGCCTAGATCTGTCCAAAGACAGGGACCAAAGCAGCATCAGCGATACGAATGGTAACAATTCCTATGTGCATAAAAATGTGTATGTTGTAGTGTAAGTGCAAAACCTACCTGAAGCCACCACTACAGGAGCTGAGGTGGGAGAGTTCAGACTGATGTAGCTGATCTTGCTTGCTCCTGCGCCTGAGCTCTGTGTGAAGTAGATCCTTCTGTCCGTGAGGTCAAAATCCAGTGCAACTGAGGTACGTGGCACATTGACCACAGGAAAGGGCAATGCATGGTCGTCAGGGTCGAGGCGCAGGCTACGCACAGTGCTCTCAGTCGTGTAGATGAGATAATCATCCCTTGACACCACACAGGTCTCGTTATCTGCTGCGAGATTCCCAAAAGCACAGCTGCATTTTTTGTTCTGGTTACCTGTGCCAGACCCTGGGAGGGCGAAGCAGAAGTGGGCACAGCCTCCATTATCCTCTATGCAGGGGTTGTAGTTAAGCTCGTGGGCAGTGGTAGGCTGGGAACGCTGGTCAAAGATCGTAACGTCTCTTAGCATGTTGACGTTGTCTCTAATGACAGCGGGCTGCTCTGTGATGCCCGGCTCTTTGCTTGCTTGGAACACCTTCTTGAGGTTTCTGTCCACCCAAATGATACTATTCTCAAACACTGTGATTCCATAAGGAGTTGGGTAGCGACTGCCATACCTGACTATCTCTGTCTCCCCTCCTTGAGGGCTGATTCGAGCAATCATATCCAGGGAGTCATCTACCCAGTAGACGTAGCCGGTTTGCCAGTCCAGAGCGAGACCTCGTGGAGTAATAATTCCAGACGACACTAAAATCGTGCGGTTGGTTCCGTCCAAGAGTGCTCGCTCAATTTTGGGGTACTGACCATAATCAGCCCAGAACAAGTATCTGTTTCTGGGGTCCACCACAATGTGGCGTGGCATGTCCACCTGCGTCTTCAGCAGCACCCTGCGGAAAGTGGTGTTCAGCCGGAGCACCTCCACATATGTCTCAGTTAGGAAGGCGTTGGTGAAATACAGGTTCCCTGAAGAAAGAATCCAATTAGCTGAGTGTGCAAAGTGGCATCATACCGTATATTTGTAAGTCATGAGATCATGAGGTCATCAACCACAAACTGCTATGATGATAGTTCATAATTAAAGTAGACATTTTAACAGCTGACATTATGATGGTGATATGAATACACAACAGATTTTCAGTTATAGTGATGCAATTTTAAATCCAAAACAAGCAAACAGTTTTTCTCCTCTGCAGCTGTCTTGGTTTTTCCTAAACTAGCTAATATAATCGTGTCTGCTGTCATCTGTGTGGGACTGATCTCCCTGTTAAGTGAGTCTGGCATTGTCGTAAAGCCTCTTAACTTTGACTCTACAAGGCAGTCTGCTGTCTGAGGCTGTCTGTATCATACAGCAAGTTCAAATTCGTCTGGCTCTGTTTTGGTTCTCTGGTTTACATCAACAGTCTTAGAGGTTGTTACAGACACAGACAGAAGTAATATAAGTCAGCGGGGTGAACAATTAGATATTAAATACACTTGCCAGCATGTTCAACATGCTAAGCTACAATGAGAATTAAAAATATATTTGCTACAGAGATTTATGCTTGTATGCCTCGTTATTATCAAATGAATACAATGACTGAATATAACCAACACAAGCAATTCTAACAATTAGAAGTTAAACTGTTTCCGATACCAGAGCTAGAGCATCAAACAACAGATGCTCTAACTCTCTAAAACATATTCTACAACATAAGGGTAAGATGCTTTGATGGTGGTGAACTTAATCCTCTTTTATCTACCTGCAGTACTTCATAGGAATAAAATATGTGAAGATTAGTAATGCAACCAGCAGGGCAGTGAAATCACAGACCTGACTGTAATTGCACCCTACTTACAGCTTGTGGTTAAACAAAACAAATATTTAGATGAACACATTTGTAAGCTGGCACGGCAGCATACCTGCAGCCCAGTCGACAGCAATGCCTCTTATCCCGTTGCGTCCTATTCCAGATGTTACTACACTACGTAATCCCGAGCCATCTGGCTTGATCCGTCTGACCCCGTTCTGTGTCGCCACAGTGCTGCTGAAGTCACACCAGTAGATGAAAGCAGATGCCATGTGTACATCAACGTGTAAAGCGTTACGGCCTGCAGGAGGATAACCCAGTCATTAGAGGCCATTATTGTTATTTCAAACACAATATTCATGAACATGTGATAAACGGTTATTTTATTGTAATTCAGTTTATTATTCCACATACCTCCACCTTTTTTGGACTTCAATTTACTCATCATTTTAGAAGTTTTCTTAAATAAATGGATCCCATGTAACATACAGTAGCAGGTAATTTATAAGAACCACTAACCTCTCCCAGCCACAGGGACCATTGCCTCAGAGTGGTCTGCTCCTTCCAGACTGAAGCCTTTGATAGCAGACAGAGTGGAGATGACAACGAAAGACTGGTAGGGAACGCACGTCCTGTTGTCAGCATTAAGTTTAAAGCCTGTGGCACATGCACAGCTAAACAGACCCAGTGGCCGAGGCAGGCAGAGCTGCTCACACACCCCCATGTTGTTGGTGCAGCCATTGGATGTACCTGCAGAGGCTGAGTTTGTAGAAAGAAAACAGTGTGACGAACACAAGAAAAAGCAACAACAACCCAAAAACAGACAACAGTGAATGAGGATGACAACATCTCCTTGTACTACTCACTCTCTCGATAATGCACTTTCAGAACTCTGAGTCCAGAAACGTTGTCTCGCAGTACAACCTTGTTGGCACCCGTGGACTTGTCCACGCGCTCTATGACCTCAAAGTTGCGGTCAGTGAAGTAGAGGTAGTTGTCATGGACAGCCACACCCCAGGGGTGAGACAGGCCTGTCACTATGGTGATGCGATTAGTTCCATCTGGATCACCACGCTCAATCTGCGGTGAGTCACATGCCAAACAGGCAGTTAAACATAATGTGTTCATTTTGTACAATTATCAAGATTTGCATTAGCTTGCAGATCATATTACATGTGTCTGAACATTAGAGAATAAACAAATTATTAGAGAGATATGAGAGTGAAGACCCACCGAGCCGGTGCTTGTAACAGCCCAGTAAAGCTTGTTCTCTCGGATGTCCACAGTGAGGAACTCAATATGATCCAGGTTGTTGGTGAACAAGGTGACAGAGTTTAAGCCGTCCATGTCTGCAGATGCGACCTTGGCTGGGATGCCGCTCTCTGTTCCCTGGTCTGTCCAGTACAGTTTGCTTAGAAGACATTAAAGAATGTAGGTGTTTATGTCTCAAACATGTACAATTTAGTCATGGATCTCTATGTTTATTACTTTTTAATAGACTCAGAACATCTGTCAGCATTTAATTAAAGGAAAAGACACTTTCTGAGTTCATTCACTTGATTTTCTCAATCCACAGAAGACCAGGGCTGAAGTATGAAATAGTAAAGAGAGGGAAAGGCTAAGAAATGTCTTATTTTCATTGTACTCTATTGTACATTGCAGTGTGCAGTGTGGTATTCAGTAACACTGGTTGAGTTCTCTCTAGAGGCAGAGCAGATGGCTATGAGGAGGCTGTTAGAGCTCAGTAGCTGTGGGGATGAGTGGCCGTGCCAGGACTGTGTTAAATGGGGCTTACCCACGTGCTGGGTCCACTGCGATGCCAACAGGACTGCCCGCGCCAGTTGGAGAGCCGTTATTTGTGATTAGAGTTTTCCTGTACTGTACCTCCCCTCTCAACTTCAAAACCTGGCCGAGCACAAACACAAACAGGTGCTAATTACTGTACTGTGACACTTATTCATCTGTGCTATCACAAAGTAATGACAATTTTAATGAAAGTTAAAGTTAAATTATTAAAGTAGTAATGAAAAAACCTCAATAGACTGCGTTGCTGGATTGGTGTAGTACAGGTTCTGTGTTATCCAGTCCAACGCCAGGCCGACAGGGGAGCCAAGGATGGCTGCGGGGGCAAACTCTGTCCTGTTGGTACCATCTGACTTCACCCTGTGGATCTCACCCTGGTTGAGAAAGGGAGACAGATTCATATCAGGCACTGGTAAATGTGGAATGAATGTATTTATTTTGGATATTTACTGTTAACCCTAATCAAAGTGTCCTTGGAGGACAGCTAAATTCTGAACTGAACTGTGTACGATTACAGTACATGTACAGTAAGTCTCTTGTATACTGAGTAGGAGTGCATCTCTGCACTGCACTCAAAACACACTGCATTATTTATTGCAGCAGATTAAAAATAAGAAACTGGAAATAGTGCCTTTGGATGATAACTTACTGGGTGCTCCACCCAATAGATGGTCTGTTCGCTGTCATCAAAGTCAACATCATAGCCATTTTGAAGCCCAGCGACAGGGACCATAGCATCATTACTTTTGTCCTCTGGGTTCAAGGAAATGCCATAGATGATGCTGTCTCTCACAACCACCAGGAAAGGATCTTCAACTAAAAAAAATCATGAAAGTAGTCAATAAACAGTGGCTAAGAAAACATGAAAACAACAAATGTCTTTTCCTACAGTAAATCACTGAACACACTTCTTGTGCCTTCTAATTTGTGAACAAAATACACCAAAGCTGTAAATATTTCTTGAGGTTCTGTAACAAAGCTAGGAAAGTATGTTTCCCGGAGGTGGATTTAGCCCATGATAATCCAAAACTAAAAGTGTATGATACATGTGGCAGAATACAAATCCTGAGCTAAAAGGCCTTTATCTATAAAGAGGATTGACTGGTGAAAGTTGTTTCCACTATCTGATTTGCTTTGTCATCAGAGATTAGAATCGATGAATGGTTGTGGGGCATTTTCATTCCTGGATAATCATTGGCCTCAGGGGGAGACTGTGTTCTGCTTGGCTTGAATGGGCTGAAACCTGAGATGAATTAAGCTGTTGACCTAAGGGGGACTCCTTGGACTTTGAATTAAAGGTCCCTTGTCTTCTTAAGACCTTGAAAGACATGCTTATATGATTCTTAATATTTATGACTGGAACAGCAGTTTACAAGAGAATCTAAATGGGAGACTGTTGACAAGCACCTGGATCGATCTATAATACGAGTTCTGTGCTCTCAAAGATTTAGCCTCTTACCAACATTAATGTGGCTGCAAATGAAGCGTGCAAAAACCGTCATTTCCACATGTCTGCTCTTTGCTCTAAGATGAATACCTTATGAGTGTATCAACTTATCAACTGCATCTGACCTGACTTCCTTTTTCATCAAACTGAGTGATGAGTTTTTTCCTCCATTTGGCAGGATGCATACCTCTGGTGCAGGTGATTTGGTCTGCTGCCAGTGTCCAGCCTGAGGGGCAGGCGCACGAGTAGTAACTCGGTCCCACAGCAGAAAGCAGGCAGATATGAGTGCAGGGACTCCTCAAGCAGTGGTTTTCACCTAAAAATGATCACACACACAAAAAGTCAACAGACTAATCTTAATGTATTAACAACGGACCTGCTGCAACAGAGATTGGTGCAGATTATCTTTACCATACCTGCCGGCTGCCTGGCTGGGTGTACTGCCACCAGACCCATGGGCTGAGGGAGGTTGAACAGCATCACTGTCTGGTTCACCCCATGCCACTTATGGGCTCGCATCACACGGTTGATGTATCTGTCGGTCCAATACACAAAATCCTCAAAAATGGTAATTGCGTGGGGATGTTGCAGTACCTTTACATAGAGCAAAAGGAAAAAAAAAAGTGTGTCTTACACATACTATTCAAAAAGAAATATACTCTGTTCACTTTTAGATTAAGATCTCTACTTAAAAAATGTGTCTTTCTCCTCATACACTCACCAGGTCACTGGCCAAAACTTGTTTCCTGTTGTTTCCGTCATAATCGCAGTAGTCAATGAAATCCAAGTAGGCGTCAGCAAAGTATAACAAATTGTTTGGATAGTCTATGGTTAGACCATTGGGCCAGTACAGCTTGTTGCTTATGATAACAGTCCTCAATTTCCCATCCATGCTGGCCTTCTCAATGCGGGGGTTCCTCCCCCAGTCGGTCCAGAACATCAGGTGAGCACTGCAAAACAAATTACGTCTGTTACAGCTTTGATCATGAATCACGAAAAGCAGAGACCGTAAAATGTGTTACATCCTACAACACTGACCTGTCCCTTGGGTCCAGCACCAGGGCTCGGGGGTTGGTGACATTTTCACTGACTAACACAGTACGATGGGTGCCATCCAGTTTAGAGACTTCAATAGTCTCTAAGACATAGTCAGTCCAGTACAGGTTCCTGCCCACCCAGTCCACAGCGAGGCTCTCTGTTACAGTCACTCCACTGTCAAATATCTGTCCACAAGAGACTCACTCTTAATTAAATGTGTTTACAGGTGAAAACTACATCTAAAGGTATGAATAAACACATAAAACGGTTTTAGTGCAATACGTCTGCAGTGACAAAATGGAACAAACTAACTCACCACAGTTCTGTCGGTGCCGTTTTTGTTAGCGCTCCAGATTCTGTCCTGGCTTGTGTCGGACCAGTACACGCGGTCTGTGATCGAGTCATAATCTAGGGCCACGATGTTACGTCCGTCTCGAACCAGTGAGCGGACCACGTTGGGCTGAGTGGTTATGTCATCTTGCACAATCTGATTTCGACTGGCCACGAGTAAGAACGCCTGACGAGAATCTGTAAACACACATCCAATCTGTGTTACCTGTTTTTCATTTCCATTCTCATGCTAATCAGAGCACTTATCAGCTTTTGCACGTCTACCAAAACTCTACGGCAGGACTGTTAAATAGACCCTACTTAAATGGCAATCCTTGGGGAATGCACTGTTGTCCAAATAATGATCTATTGTATTGCAAGGCCTTTCAACGGGTTATCTGTGTGGAAGAGGAGCTCATGTCAGGCACGCTCCCTATAAACAGCCCTTTGTTGGTGATTATGTCCTAATTACACCAGTGACGGCCAGTGATTGACATATATGTTATTTGTCTTATCTAAAGAAATCAGAGTAGCAAGGAGAGACACGGGAGAAGAAAGACAGTGTGTCAGTCCCGCAGTCTGGGGCCCAAGCTCCCCCTTTATCATAGCTCATTCCTGCCAGCACAGTAGAGAAAACTGAGATATGTGCTGCAAATCATCCTGCCTGCAGGACTGATAATTGGCCTTTTTCCTATGTAACTCACACAGAAGGTTTAAGTCACATTGCTCCTCACCTGAGGCTTTGCAGGTACGCTGGTCGGCTTCAAGAGTGTAGCCATCCTGGCAGTGGCAGCGGAAAGAGCCTCTCTCATTAAAGCAGTGTTGGCTGCATAGTCCAGGGGGATTACACTCATTTACATCCTCACATGTTTTGGAGTCATTGCTCAGTTGATAACCCAGAGGGCACGTGCACTGGGCCCCAAAGGGCCCTTGGATACAACCGTGGGTGCAGCCGGCATTGTTGTCTGAACAGCTCTCCTGATCTGAGTTGAAAGCAGGGAAAGCACAACTTAGAACATGCAAATGAAAATCTTACAACACAAATACAAAATCTACCAATTTATCCAATCAATATACATCCTCTAATGATAATTACGATAATAAAACAACAAAGCACTATCTACTTCAGTAAGTCTCTTTAGAAGTGCTACTCTGAACTATTTTTTAATAACATTTGGGGCAAATGGTGATGATGATGTCAATTTACCACACACACACTCTACTAACAACAAAATTTGTTTTTGATCATATTTTGAAACTCCGTAATATCCAAACAGTTAATAAAGAAACTGTGTTTGTTAATAAAAATGAATCAAAACACTTGCAGAGTTTCTACCAATGATTGAGAGTTTGTTCCTACCTGGTAAAGGCTCGTCTGAAAGCAATGAGAAAGGCAGGAAAGGAAAATCACAGATAATTTCCAGGTTAATACAGGTCAAATCACACACATGCATGATTTTCACACAAGAATCCAAAGACAAACAGATAACATTCAACACAAAATTTCTGTGAAACCAAGCCCCTCCTGTTTACAAGATACAGACACCAGACGTGTGTCAAATAGAATAAAATCAAGTCAGTGTTTGATGTGTTGTCATGTCATATGAACATTTAACTGAATTTAAGGAGGCTTACAAACAGGTGCAAATGCTTAGAAATGTAATAAAACAATCTAGGCTTCCTGATAGACAAATAACTGTGTTAAACTAATGTTCCAGGCTGATAAGATAGCAGAGATCAGACTTACTGCAGAGAGGAGACTCATCAGCACCATTGGGGCAGTCAGGAGTGTTGTCACACACTGTGGTGAGGTTGATGCACACACTGTGGCCAGGGCACTGCCACTGCCAGCTTGGACATCGGAAAGGCGGTGTGGGACAGTCTCTTTCATCACTCATGTCCCTACAGTCGTTGTCCCCATCACAAATCCAGCTGTGTAACACACAGTTCCCATTGTCACAGCGGAAGAGCGAGGAGGGGCAGGTGCGAGGTGGGCAGGCGTGGTGTTCGTCGCTGCCATCCTCACAGTCTGGATGACCATCACACTCCCAGGTAGAGGGGACACAGCTCCCGTCTGACTGACACTGGAACTCAGTCTCATGGTGGCACATTCCTGGGGGCCTAGTAGCTGAAGTACATTGGAAAACACCACAAACATGTTTAGAACAGTCCAAAATTACAGTAGAGAAAATCAAAATATGCAAGCAAGACAGTATTTAAATACTTACGACAGGCTTGCTCATCTGAGCGATCACTGCAGTCAAAGACTCCATCACATCGGTAGTAGGAGTTGATACACTGGTGACCACTGGCGCACTTGAACTCATTCACAGTGCAGTTATAGACTGAAAAAATCCAGTGGAGAATGTTAAACCTGATGCTCAATATTTCTGCAGTTTTGCATGCATGTTGAGCTCAACTGTTGAGCAACACAAGTAATGAGATCAATAAACTAAGAGGCTTAACAAATGCTTGTTGAAGTTCACAGAGCATTCAATTGACCTCTACAACTTTTTGAACATGCATAGCTGGTACAAACGGGGCGTTTCTGAATGCATGAATGACTGAACAAATAAATTAATTCTTTGTCTGAGAAAGGGGGGAATAAAGTTCCGACTTCACAACATCTCAAAATAAGAGGCTGGGCTGAAGAATGTTTACAACCTACATGGTTATGAAACCTGGTGCAAGTAGTTCCGATCAGCAACTAATCTTATTAGTTTTATAAATACAATATAAATACAAGCAGAATGAAATTAAATAGATTTTTATCAAATACACACTTGTGTAAAGTGACCTGATATGATTTAAGCACCAGATGAGACCTGCAATTTATTATTTAATTATATTTCTATGTCCAGAAAGGTACTCACTGCATCCCTGCTCGTCCGCCCCGTCCACACAGTCCCTATCCCCATCACAGACATAGTTGGGGTCAATGCAACGATGATCTGGACACTGAAACTGTCCCGGATGGCATGTGCTTCCCAGATCTGTCACAGCAACACAACAATATGAATCTATGAGCTTATCTCCTAGTGTTTCTTGACCAACACATACAATACAGTTTATAATCATTTCTATTTTTAGAGGACCATAAACATGCTTCTAAGAGTAACTGTTCGGCGGCAATAAGTAATACTTGGACTAAATTTACTTTAAGGTATATTAATTTCACTCTTTAGACATGTATGTTTTGTTTGCCAACCATTTCCCAGTGTTGTCTTTATTAACTGTGTTCTTTCTCCGCCATATTTGCTTGTAATTTGCTGCCACTATAATGAATCTGGGCTACTTGCCCTGTTTCTGCCTATTTTGTGTTTAGAATGAATAAATCCGAGTAATTTTAAGTTGATAGCCTCTGTAGGGATACTCACGGCAGTCAGCTTCATCTGAACCGTCGCCACAGTCGTTATCAGTGTCACAACGCCAGGTATGTGGGATGCAGCGGTTGTTGGAACAGGTAAACTGATTGGCAGGGCACGTTCCAGGTACCCGCGTAGGGCAGTTGTACTCATCGCTGTTATCGAAACAGTCATTGTGCCCGTCACAGCGCCATCCCGCAGGCACACAGCGCTTATTCGCACAGGTGAATGCAGAGGGGGAGCAAGTGGTGTCTAAAAAAAGAGAGATAATGATCTTGATTAAATATCATAATATAGAACTGAATTTTTTTTTAAAAAATGCAGAGACATGAAACTGGTCAGGTCAGGTTGGGCCAGTAAAAAAAAAGAAAGAGTTCCGAAACCCCCCCCCAAAAAAACGCTTACTGTTAATTCCACAATTGACTTCGTCAGTGTTGTCATGGCAGTCGTCAACACCATCGCATCTGTAGCTGTTTGGGACACATTTGCCGTTGCCACAGGAGAAGGAATTGGCTCCACACTGCAGTGTGGGGGGCTCACTGGAAGGGTCTTCCACACATGTCCGCTGGTTGGGCAGCAGCTTCATGCCATATGGACAGCCACACACCCTCTGTGAGTCTGGGGCTGGGAAACAGAAGTGGCTGCAGTCTCCATTAGGATTTGTTTGCCTGTTGCAGAGGTTGGAACCTGAGAAGGAGAGTGGAGTGTAATTACGAAGGAATATGACTGACAAGTGCGAGCCCCAGTGTTAAGGTCACCGCCGTCTCGCCCCGATATATATTTTGTGTTTAGTCTCCCGTTAAAAAAAAGAAAGAAACTCGCTTAGGGAGGTTTGTGTTTGTTGTTGTACTTTAGGAAGTATAGGCTCTGTTTAGAGTTCTCTTTTTGTTATATTTATTTCTTCTTTTAAACAGCATCCGCTCGCCCTTTGTTCCCTTTTACCTCACCTCCTTTTGTTAAGACAATTTGAATTTTCATTTAATAAATACCTTTGTTTAACAACCATAACACCTGTTTTGTTTTTTTTGTTACTTCCATATACCACTTGAGCTGATCGTAACATAAATGGGAGCTCGTCCGGGATCTTTGTAACCCGAAAAACAAAGGTAGATATTATTTGAATTTTGGATTGTTTTGTGTTTGGAAAGAAAAAATGGCGGTGTTTGATTTGGAAGAGTTTTTGACCAACCCCTCGCTCGAAAAAATGTAGAAAAGACGGTTTGGCACAGATTGCGCTCCACTTTGGCCTCACTTATTCTAGGCATTTACTCAAAAAGGAACTAAAGGCACTTGTAATTGGAAATTTGGGGGAGATGGGGGTACTAGTGGCAACCGCGCCGCTAGAGCTGGTTTTGCCTGAGGATGACGTGCTTAGTGAAGGCCAGGGCAGCAGCGTAAAACCTGAGGGTGAATCTCAGGGTGCTGTGGTGGCTGGTGAAGGGGAGAAAATACGCCGTTCACCCTGCCTCGGTCCCCTTTCGTCTGGCAGCACTGGGTCTAGAGACGAGGCGAGGGTGAGAGTCCGCATTGCCCGTCTCCAGTTGGAGGCCCAGGAGAGGGAGGCCCAGGAGAGGCAGGCCCAGTTACAGTACAAGCTGGAAGTAAAAAAAAAAACTCGAGATCGAGGCTGACAAAGCCGTGAGGCTGCGTCAGCTAGAGCTTGAAACGCACGCTCTGCGAGAATCCGCCGGTGCCACAGGTGCGTCTCCTCCCTCCATCACTTCAGCTAGTCAGAGCTTTGATATTAGCACGCATATTGCTCTAGATCGTGATAGTGGTAGTTGTTTTTGTTTCTTGTTTTGTTGTACCTTAGGAAGTATAGGCTCTGTTTAGAGTTCTCTTTTTGTTATATTTATTTCTTCTTTTAAACAACAACCGCTCGCCCTTTGTTCCCTTTTATCTCACCTCCTTTTGTTAAGACAATTTGAATTTTCATTTAATAAATACCTTTGTTTAACAACCATAACACCTGGTTTTATGTTACTTCCATATACCCCTTGAGCTGCCAACCCGGCAAAACGGTGTGCCATTAGCGTCAGGCCCCAAGAAAGAAGAGAGGGAGTGTTTTTATTGCCATAAGCCCGGCCACATCATAGCCAATTGCTTAGTGTTGAAAAGAAAAGAGCAACTGCAATCTCAAGGTGAGACCCAGCCTCAAGGTGTCGGTCTTATTAATACAGTGTCGTGCACCAGCACTGTGAGTGATGTTAAGTTTGGTGATGACGGGTTCAAAACATTTATGTTTAACGGTCTCGTATCGTTAACCGGTGAAACTTGTCTTAAGGGGAAGGGTGTTACGGTCACCGCCGTCTCGCCCCGATATATATTTTGTGTTTAAGTGTCCCGTTATGAAAATACAGGTGTGCGGTTGCCGGTTCCCGGTTGGTCCCAACTGGAGGAGGCGGGGTCACCGTCGGCGGCACGTCGCTGGGCTTTGCAGGGTCGGGATTGGCGCGGGACCATTCGCATCATTCCCCGCTCCGCCAATCAGGAGGCTCAACTGTCAGCGTCCCGGTTATTTAAACTGGGAGCGCCTAAGTTTCAGGGCGGCCTGTCTTTGTGTGTTGTGTGTCCGTAAGCTCGCCTCGTGTTAGATAAATTGTGAACGTTAACTCGCTTAGGGAGGTTTGTGTTTGTTTCTGGGACTGGGCAAGGGTTTAGTTTGTATATTAGCACTGATTACACACAATTTCTGTTATATACACTAGTTTAGGGGTGCTGTTTTCGATGTGTGTTTTGTTATCAAGTATTAGTTTAGATCGTGATAGTGGTTGTTGTTTTTGTTTCCTTAGGAAGTATAGGCTCTGTTTAGAGTTCTCTTTTTGTTATATTTATTTCTTCTTTTAAACAGCAACCGCTCGCCCTTTGTTCCCTTTTATCTCACCTCCTTTTGTTAAGACAATTTGAATTTTCATTTAATAAATACCTTTGTTTAACAACCATAACACCTGGTTTTATGTTACTTCCATATACCCCTTGAGCTGGTCATAACACCCAGCTACATATGAATAGTGGAGTGAGAAGAACAGTGAATAAAGCTACTGACCAATCTGAGAGTTGGAGTTGAAAGACTTGACATGCATGATGTGGCTGATTCCTCTTCTGATAATGACCATCTCACCACCATCGGTCTTGCGCACACGTACGATACCACCCAAGCGCCAGTCAGTAAAATAAGCATAGCCTTCAAAGAACAAGAGCAACAGAGCATAACCTTAGTTACTTTATCTTTCTTCACCTTCTGATGACAGTAATTGCTCTTTTGACATGATCATCATCATTAAAGCAAGAATGACAAACCAAACCAATCTGACACTGACAGCGAAATGAATTCTCTCTTTGTTTAGCTCAAATACATGATCTTGTGCTGGAACTAACTATTTATGCTACGAACTATTACCTTCAAAAATGGTGAGACCAAACGGATGTGAGATCTGGGTTATGCGGTCCAAAGAAATCCTGTTCTGTCCATCAAAATTGCTGTGCTCAATTTTGTCAAAGAAGGCGTCCACCCAATACAGACGCATAGAGCTGGGTGGAAAAAGAGCAAGAGTTTAAAATAAGTCACAAATGCTGTTAAGAGAACAATCATTGCTTTAGCAACCATAATTTATAGGTAAAACCATGAAAAATACATCAAACTTAAGAGCAATGAAGACAGTGAAGATGTGCATTGTGGGATTGTTCTTTTAGCCACGTAGCTATAGGATGTTTGACTCACCTCCAGTCAATAGCTAGGCCATTTGGCCAGCCAAGAGTAGTGTTTACAATAGACAGGGCATGTGACCCGTCAGCCCAAGCCCTCATAATCTTCGCTGGCCGGTACCAGTCAGTCCAAAAAATATACCTGTGTAAGTAAAATAAACAACAAGCATCTATGTTATATTTCATTCAAAAGTGTCCTACTTTGATACATCTCATGTACCTGTGTGACAAAAACTCTTTTTATTTGGATTTTATTTTGGATACTTCCACATTGTGGAGCTTTTCTATTTAAGCCAGCTTCTTAGTGTTTGCTACAATACTGCCCTTCAGGCTGAACTAATCTCAGCTGTTGGACAGAGAGGCCTTATGACTTTGACGCTATTGGAAATAACAGCTTATTCTAAATAAGGGTTCCTTTTTTCAAGCGGGTGCTTAATTTGAGAACATTTTGAATGGGTGAGCATTTCTTAAGGTGCAGTACCAGACATACATTGCTGGGTTTGCGGAAACTTCCCAATCTTTAAAAGCATACAAAGCTATACATCCCGTGATTTACCCAATAAGAGGATGCACCACGATGGCCCTCGGGTTGTTGAGGTTACGTATGATGGCTCTCCTTGACTTATCAGCTATCTTCATCACAGATATGCTCCTGTATCGGGGGTCGGTCCAGTAGAGGTTTTTTGAAATCCAGTCGTAAGCCAGGTCCTCCACTCCATCCACCCTATTGGCTGCCAGTACCTCCCTGCCTGTGCAGATCAAAGCAGTCAGACCACCGTTTAACACAGAGATGAAAGAGGAACACATTTAAATAAATAGGCTGTCAGCTTGCATTTTCCACATGTGGACCGGACAGAAAAAACTAGAGCAGCTCCAAAAACAACATTACTGATCAGAGCAATGTGATTCTTTTTGTGTGTGGTGCCACTACACGTGGATTATCACATTAGTAACTACTTAGCTTAGGTGATAGTTTTGAAACATTCTCGATTAGTCTGTTGTAGGTCATTAGTTTGATATGTAAGTTGATTATATGATCCATTTTCCACTGTCCGTATCCTCTCCCTCCCCCATAGTACCAGTCGGCCCCATCAGGCACTCCCTTAACTCCCTGTAAGCCTGGCCGAATCACATGGTAGAGCTCTCTGCTATGAAAGAAATTATCCAAGGATGTAAGCACAGAAAAAAACACTGGAAACATATTAGCTGCTGATAGTGTTTTTCCTATTGTGCTATTGTTGTGCTGTGAACGTGTTCAGAAATAGAGTGACCAACAAGATGCTCACCAGTCCCATCCACTTTTTGTTTATAGATGATATCCTTGACTGTGTCTGAGAAGAATATAGCATCGTCTTCAGCACTAAAATCTACCCCAACAAAGTAGGAAGGTGATCCAGTGACGGGTAGGATGACGTCTTCCTGGGAAGAGAGGTTAAAGGGGATCCCTCTCACGGCCAGCTGGCTGGAGAACAGCAGAAACTGCCTCACAGCTGAAGGTAGGAAATCAGATGACCGTATTAAACAAGATAGCTTTTCATGCCAAATGAATTCAGCCACACAAAAACACAAAAGAAAGGATTAGATGCATAATAAGCCTAATTTTACACTTTAAACCATGAAACATGTTCAAGAAACAGATTACTATAATTTCTTATATTGTTCTCTTACCAAAGCATCGCTTGCCATCGGCATGTAGGTCGTAACCCATGCGACATTTGCAGCGGTAGCCCAGTCCTCCATTGTCACTCCTATGGCTCAGAACACAGATCTGCTCACATCCTCCTCTGTCTACACTACAGGGGTTTGGCACTGGAGACAAAAACAAAACGAAAAATCCCAGTAACTGTCAAAATTATATTAAATGTATCCTTTAACTGTAGTTATTTATGGCTCTTCCTTTAGAAACACTTGCAGTTACATGCCAGACACTATCTGTAATTTCTAGGGATGCACCGATGCCAAATCTCACGTTTAAAATAACGATAGCTGATAGCCGATGTTTTTTTGTTGTTATCTATTTGCCCTTTTGTGCCTGTACATAGATAGCACGTAGCACAGAGATATTTGCAGGCCGTTTATGTCATGTCATTTCTCCAATATCTGAGTTGAAGAAAATACCACAACATTTAACAGATCAGATAAATATTGGCCACTGACATCGGTGAATGCTATCTTTTTTTGCAGATGTCAGTCAACAAGGCAAAATAAATCAGTGCATCCCACAGAATGAACAGTGAGAACTGTGACCAGAAGAGACATATGGCTCAATGAAGGGCTCACCATATGGCTGTTTCAGCTGATGTATCACTGCTACTCCATGTGGAGGCTGTGATGTACTGTAAACAATTTGAGGACTGCTGTCAGTGAACTTATTGGCTTTCATCACAGCCATCTTGGTCCAGTCCGTGAAATAGACATTGTGCTCAAATAGACTGATGCCAAACGGGTGTGGGACCGCAGCACCTCCATGGACCACTGTTTTTCTATCAAGAAAATGTGACAATATTCATTTAATAGACTATAAACGCACAGACCTTTACACCTGTTTACCCCACTTTAATGTGCTTGTTGACATATTTACCTATGAAGGCCATCATATGTTGCAGTTTCAATGTAGTCATAGCGACTATCAACCCAGTATATGCGCTTAGCCTCGATGTCCAGTGTGATACCAGCTGGCCAACCCAGTTTACTCCCAATGATCCCATAACGGTTGGTGCCATCCATGAAGGCCCGCTCCAGGCCTGGTTGTCCATTCAGCGCCTCCCAATCTGAGAAGAACATATACCTGTGAAAGGAGGTTAAATGTTTAATCTGCCACTTTTTCTGCTATGTACAGATGGGACCACAGAAGAAACATTATGTGAATCCACTTAAGAAAAAATATAGGAGGCTTCCCTCTTCTTCATTAAGTCTGGCATCCACAGAATTATGCCGCAATGTGGGTGGCTGTGCATCTAACCAAAGAGCTGCACATTAATTTACGATAAGCAATTTATCTGCAGCCACCTGGCTCTCCTTCCCCCTTGAACTATACTATTGGATTACAATGAGGGTCATCACTTACATTGCTCCTCACTAATCCACCCAGGGCAATCTGCTAATCTCACACAAACCCCATTATTCCATGCCAATGAAGCACGACAGATACTGTATGTGGGGTTTGGGAATGGGTGGATAGGTGAATGAATGGAAACTGGGAGATGTGCTTACCCGACAGTGGGATCCACTGCTACTCCTCTAGGGTTTCCGAGATTTTCGGTGATGAGCGTGACCCGGTTACTTCCATCAAAGTCCACCATGTCAATCCTGTTGACGCTGGCCTCCACCACATACAGTTTATTGTTCACCCAATCCACCGCCAAGTTCTCAGGGTAGTCAACTGATACATTTAAAACCACCTGCACGTTGGAACCGTCCATATCCACAGAAAACACCTGTACACAAAAGACGCCATTGTTGACAGGAAATTAGCCCATAGGTGGTCACTGCTTCCAGAAATAAAGGAAAGATATTAAAGAGTATGTTGACATTTTCTAAAAATGTATCTTAATACAATATGTACATGCATGTAGGTACATTGACAGAATTAGTCCTTACTGGCCATAGAGTGGTGATTTCTTATATCAAATTTTAGTGTATATGATAGGACATCCACAGTTCTTTTTCTTTTTCTAAAAGTTTGGTTTTTCACCTTTGGTTGAACTTTGGAATACATTTTTGCACAGAGCATAAACCTTGGATTTTGTTCTTCATCACTTAAACTGAAATTGCTTTAAGAGAGGATCACTTCTTTGTGGCCAGAATGAACAGGAAAAAATAAAACTGGGTATGCGAGGACTGTTTTAAGATGCATTTGAAAGAATGTGAGCCTATCCTTTATGATCAAAGATGATTTAAGAGTAGTCAGTGGCTGTCAACAGCTGTCACAGGCATGAATATAAAGGTAACAGAGGTAACAAGAAACACATTTTAGGAAGCAGTAAAAAAGGCAGAGAGAGAAATTATTTTGTTTTCTTGTCTGATTAGTCTGTTTTGTTACATTTCTTTGAAGCCTGTTAAGTGGTTTTCTGAACCTGCCACTCCACCGATACTATGATGGCACTGGTTTCTCAGATCGGAAGCCTTGGCAGCATGCAGCTGGTTAAGGAGGGGGGGGACTACTCTTAGCAGCTCTGCTTCTTTTGAAACAAGATCCAGACGTCTAAAAAGCAGGATTTTCAACTGACCTGTTTAAAGAGAAACTGAAGATGTGGAAATAGCCTGGTAGTTTAACCTTTCTGGTTGCATTCACATGCCCTGTTTGTGCTTTCTCTACTTCTAATCTGACATTCTGCCATGGAGGTGGCTGATATACACAGATGCCCAGTCACAGATATGTCCTAGTCTTTCAGCCCAGTGGCTGCAGTTCAAACCACTGAGGAGCCAAAACATAGGCTGAACAAAGACTTTTTAGCTGGCCAAAGAATGCATATAGATGGACAGTGCCACTGAAAACAAATACAGCATGATTACTTCCAACAAGATCAAGTTACAAAAATTGCACCCTGGTATGTGAACATCATACCAGCCTATCAGACAGGTTTCAAGATTAGCCCATTTGGATTCCATTCCACATCTACTTCCCTTCATTATAACCCAGCCGCAAAGGAGCCAACAGCTATCCCATTATTATAGTATCAACATTGCTGATATTTTAAAGGATAACTGAAAGGATTCAGTACTGGCCAGCTCCAGTCTAACTCAAGTATTTCCTCCAACAAGAAACTGGTCTACTCCATCTAAATTCTTACCCAGGCATAACAAACACATGGTTATAAATACGTACAAATAACATTTAATATGGAAATTGGATAAATAAAATACCTTATTCTGGATGGTATCAGTCCAGAAAATCCTACGGAGATTATAATGGAAGTCAACACCGACTGCAACCCCTCTGTTCTGTGAATGAATCAAAGTTTGCAGGCTGTTGCCATGGATGTCACCTATTAGCAGGTCTCTGCCATTAGAAAATATCAAGGATGGGACTCCAGCTGCAAAGGAAGCAAAATATTTATGCATTTATGCAACTCAAATATTTCTTTCTAGATTCTATCATTACACACTCTTTTCACTAAAGCTAAAGGCAGAGAGGTCAGCCTCTCAGTCAACACTCTTTCTATGTTCCACAAAGGCAAGAGACTAACTACAACAACATTCAGCACGCAACAATGCACCAGAAAGAAGAGCAGACGCTCAGTAAAGCAGCCACAGCGGTTGGCAAACAGGAAAGGGCGCTATGCTAATGGGCTTCACTTGGATGGATCATTCACACATTCAAAATCGGAGCATACTGCATGTAAGGCAATCCGTTTAAGCAGAGAGGAAATGACACTCACTTGAGATGTCAGCTCTGCAGTATCTGTGCTGCTCCAGGATGTAGCCCTCTCGACAGCTGCAACGATGAGCGCCTATGCGGTCCTCACACAGCTGGTCACACACGCCCCACATCGTACAGTCGTCAAAGTCTTCAGCAAGAAATCCAAACCACAGCAGATGAGGGTTAAATACTGATTTGTTTGAGTCAAATGACAAATTTGCCCCATCCTCTCCATTTATTTCTTTGAAACCTCTTTTCTTTTAACCTTTTTGTTTAAATTAAGCTATGAGGTCAAACTGTTTGTGCGCTGTACTTTTGAGTCCAAAGAAAAATAGCAAGTTTTATGTGCACCTCTAGCCTCTTACATGCTTGATTTGAGTTGACTGGGCTCTGGCCAGAATAAGAATTGAGTGCCAGTGTTTGCATGCACCAAGTTAAGATCTTATTTGGCTAAAGCTTTTTTCTGTGTACAGCTTGTGATTGAGTATCTCTGTCATCAACATCTCTGTCACACTTACAAGAGAAACCCCCCCCCAAAAAAACAAGAAACATGTAAAAGGTTTTCAGCACTTATCTCATTTGCTGAGCTAAAGTAGAAACTTTTCCTTTCAATTGTCTATATAAAAAATAATCTCAATCACTTGACAAGGGTGAAATCACGTAAATGAAGGATGTATACCTATACATGAGCGACTATCGTTGCTGCTAACAATGTATCCTGAAGGACAAGAACAGGTCCCTCCGTCAGGAGAAGCATGACATCGATGCTCACAGCTCAGGGAGGCACATTTCCAGATACCTGACCAATGCAAAAAAAAAAACAGATTAGTGATTATTACTTCACAGTTACTGTGATATTACATGTTCTAATAGATACTTGACACTAGTTGTGTTGGTACTAACTGCAGTTGCGCCCAGCAGTGGTGTTAGTTTCATCCTCTCCCTCAGGACAGTGAGCTCTCCCATCGCACAGCTGATCGATGGGGATACACAGGCCGGAGGATGGACAGGGCCATTCTCCTGGGTGACACTCCCGCTGTACATTATCTGCAAATAAAATCCAACATTGTTGTCAAAAACATGGAATTAAAATCTATTCAGTGTGTGATGTGTGTATTAAGGACAGGCAGTCTTATTTCCACAGTAATGTGGTGCTGATCTTAAGAAAACTGGGACCAGGACTTTATTGTCAGGGAAATTACTGTCACTTTAAATCGATGCAAGGGAGTGGAGCTTTGAGGGGGTCACATGGGGGCTCAGAGGGCTTCTGCAGCCCATCCTCTAAAAACACACACTCTTCACAGCCGTGTGGAGGAATTCTAAAGCCCTTTGGGGGGCTGCGCGATCTTGTGCCACAAAGAGGCATTTGAATAACACACTTAAAGGAGCACAGGCATAGCGTCTTGCTAGCCCAAAACAACCATGGAGACTGGAGATGAATCAGGTTCACACAGAGAGCCTGTGTTGTTACCCATTCTAGTGTTCCATGTCCAACAGTTCTAGTCCTAACAGTAAAAATGACTTTAAACTTAGTTTATCCATACCGCAGCCTTTTTCATCTGCATTGTCCTCACAGTCATCCTCTCCATCACAAACCCAGACTTGGTGGATGCAGCGACCACTGGGGCAGGTGAAGTAGTTCCCTTTACATGTAGGATATGCTGCAGATGAAGTAGAGAATATTAAAGCATAGAAAACATAAGAGACTAAGTTAGAAGTACTTCTGTCTGTATGAACACACAAGTCAATCAGACAGCAGGGTACGATTAAAAGAGAAGAGAGGGCCGCATACTGCAGTTTAGCTCATCACTTCGGTCTCCGCAATCATCGTCATGGTCACAGACATAGCGCTGAGGAACACACGCCCCATTATGACATGGAAACAGCCCCGTATTGCAGTGCTGTGCTAAAGAAAAAACAACAGAAAACGACAAAAAAAATCAGTTTGGTGATTGTGTCATGCTATGGATGGTATTGCATTCTTTTATTTATTTTTTTGGATGACTTCTACTTGAGCCATTTATCACTAAACTGGCTTCTTACTGCAATTTGCCTCATCAGAGCCATCACGGCAGTCAAGTATGTGGTCACATCGCTGAGTCTGGTTGTAGCAGGCCCCATTAGCACACCTCAGCTGTGCGCACTCGGGGTAATCTGAAAGATTAAATCATCATCAGGGCAACGGCATGCATTCAAATCAGCCTGACAACTGTGTTCTTTTCAGCTTTTAAAATGCGAAAAGCTCTGCGAATGGGAAGGATAAGAGACTAAAATTTAACCCCACCACCATAACAACAGCAGTCGCCACAGCATTCACAGCAATTGTGAGATTACCACAGTGTGCAGTGCTGTGAGTCTACCATGTCGGCACAATAATGGCATAGCAGCTGAACTTCAGCTTGACTAATCCACCAAAGAATCTGCAATCAACCTCTGACAACAAGAAGCATATTGTGGCCCATTCTATCAGTCAGCGAGCCTCTTAATCTTAACAAATTGATTAAAATGCCACAGGAGCCTGAAATAATAAAAAAAAGGAAACCACCCTGAAGAAAACTTACGACAATCTCTCTCATCAGACCCATCTGAGCAGTCTGCCAGACGGTCACATCGGTATTCTCCTGGGATGCAGGCTCCGTTACTACAACTGAACTGGCCACTGGTGCATGTCCTTCCAGCTGTGGACAGATTGGAGAGTGATTCAGCAGCACATAGAAAGGTTTTCTACACATTGTTCTAACATGCACATAACATTGGATCTACTTGTACTGTAGATGGAGGTTCTGAACAATCATCTAATTCTTTAACAGACCCTTTGGTGGGTCCATCTTAAAGATCTCGCTGTTCAAATTCTTTCATCAACACATCAGGAATATTTCATTTAATGTAATGGTACAGCCATAAAAATGACATCCTGAATAATGCAATTGAAATACATGTGATATAGAGTAGTTTCAATGAAACACTGAACCCAGCAGAAAATAAATACTTAGGTGATTAAAAATCTTAAAAAATCCCTCATCTGAAAGACAACAGGAATAATGATTTGATATGTTTTCCATGAAACAATTATAAGAATTGCTAATAATCTAAAACTGTACTTACGGCAGTGTTGCCTCTCATCTGAGCCATCCTCACAGTCCTCCTCATCATCACACACCCACACATCAGGGATGCACTCACCGTCACTCAAACACTGGAAATGACTTTCATCACATGTTACCTGAGCTGTGGACATAAACACACAGAACGTGTACTATATACATTTGCTCAAGTAAAATACTTCCATACGCTTTACTTGACTGTTTTCATTTCAGGCTACCATATACTTCTGCTGCACTAAAGTTATTAGGAAATATTGTGCTCTATACTTTTAAAACATTAAATAATGAATTTGTAAAATATGATAGATGCACTGTTACTGTTAATTAAACTAAAGAGGAGTACTTTTACTTTTGATACTTGCTGATGACACAAGTAAACTTTAAGTAAATAATCTGGGTATTTCTACCACTCCTCTTCCACTACAACCCTCTCGGGTAGACCTGTAGCGTGATAAAAATGAGTAACTCACGGCAGTCGAATTCATCAGAGTCATCCACACAGTCTGAAGTGCCATCACAGTGCCAGTCACCTGGTATACATCGGCCTGTCCCACAGCGGAACTGCCCCAACTCACATCCTATACACAGTTAAAATTGTAGGTAATTCAGAGCTTGCTACTGGAACTTATATCTACATGTACATTATAATTATTATTTAATTATGTTCAAAACTTCTTATCCTGTCCATCCTGGAACCCTGAGGAAAGAGGATAAAGCTATAAAAAAATATGGTCATAAAAAAGAGAATTTCTTAAATGCTCTATATTTAATAAAAACATGGCATATGGAGGCAGAGGTTTCCTCCACTGATGAAGCATGTTGTTAACAGCATTGACAAGCCTTGGAGACAAGCGTGCCAGCCATCCCCCCGACAGTTACACAACCTTCACCGCACTCATCCCGAGCCTCCTTTTGATGTTCTCACTGAGTGGCATCTGTAGAGATAAGGTACCACCACACTACCTTCCCAGACGTTTTCCAGGAGAGATTGATTCAGGCAGCATAGTTCAGTGGCAGAGCACTCAATCAGACCCGTCCAAATAGGAATGTGTAATTCTGATTGTCTCTGTGACAGCCTGATTTATGGTGTATGCTGTTCTTGTCCGGTCGGAAATGTAATTGGAATAAATAGTGGTACTGGGTGGTACCGCAACCATTTCAACCCAAATTCTTCATGAGAAGAGCTTTGAGGTGGTGATTGGTGGTGCATGCTTGGGGTTGGTGGTCTATCTCTGTCCTGCTTAATCCAGTGTTTTGAACGCATTCTTACTTCTTGATCTATCAGCTTCCAACACTTGCAAAATATTGGAGTTGTCTGAAACTAAGGTATAGTTTGGATGAATGCAGGCTAAAGTAATTGTTTACCTTGCTCAGTTGTGTTAAATGCCTGCCAACAACGTAGGAGGGCGCTTTGTGTTTGATGTGATTAAAGGAACAGTCTCTGCCTCACTTGTATTTCAGTTACATCTTATACTTGTAATGCCTAAAAAGCAGGGTTGTGTTCATATTTTTGTTTTGTATTCTTTGACATGTACTGTTTATTACTTGTTTTTCTACTTATTATTTTTACTGCATTTGTTTGTTAAGTTTGTAGTGTCAAGTAAGTCCATGCAGACTGATGACGCTTGGAAAAAATAAATTACAATTACAAAAACTACATTAACTCTAAAAGTAAAAGGAATTATCGTGACAAGTTGTGAAAAATAAATGTTATGCCAACATGTGCGTTTACCTGAGCAAAAAAATGTTATGTTTTTAAACTACTAGAAATGAATTGCCAACCAACGAACAGCCTATTGGCTTGATAAATGTGGTGTGAATGAGCCTTTGATTGTATTTAGAGTCAGAGGTTTATCAGCTCCTTAATGTAATGTTGTCTTTTAAAGATGGATCTCTTCCACAACAGTTGCGGGGTCACTGCCTGTGCTACTGCACTAAAAGCCTTGCATACGGTCCGATCAAGAATTCTTGTCTCAGATTAATTAGCCAGCAAACCACCAAACTGCTTTACGACCATCCCAGCAAAACAAGCTGCATATTTAACTCCTTCAGCAGCTATCCAGGAGGCAAACCTTTTTTTTTTCCCTGCTCAGTTTACTAATGATAAAATTGCTCACAATCTGCTCAAAGGGAGCCTTTGTTGCAAGGCAGTGATCCCAGAGGTTTCAGCATCATCTATAGCATGGTAGCAGTTGCAGGTGTTGTATACAGTATACAAGCGGCTAAGAGATGCGCTCTATTTAACAAAAGTACAATAGTTCCATCAACGAGGTAGGGGAGCATTCAATACATACAGTATTGAATGTCTAGACAACACTTTTGTTTGTACAGGATCACAAAGTTTCAAAAACAGAGAAACAATTGTCTTATTAAAATGAGGAATATGTCAAAAAAAAAAAAAAAAACTAAAATCTCCTTTTGAAAAGCTGTTCATAACTGCCATACATTTAAACCTTGGTTGACAACTTAAAACCACGTATGCCAAAGAGAAACCAATCTGCTGGAGGCTCTCAAATGCAGCCAGTGTTTCCTGACAGTATTACTTCTGGGAAAGGTGACAGATACACTGAAGCTGAACCTTTCAACGGCACTATCTTGTGTGAGGGTTCTTCTTACATTCTGAAAAGAACGTCTTCTTTGTAACTGTTCCTTAATCCACAAATTTCTGTGTCTTCATCCTGACAAAGTCACAATTTCACCATGCCAATAAATACTAGAGAAGGCAAAGGCCAGGGTGAATGGTGCAAATCTGCTGTTAAGAATGTTTAATCTGAGTCTGATGATCCCTGCTTTTTTTTCTCTTTTTTTTTGGTTGAGTGTTTTTGTGTAATTTAATGTTTTCCTTTCCCTTCTTTTTAGCCTTGTCTTTTCTAATTAGCAACTTAAACCCACAGCAGGAGAGAGCACCGCACTATCCATACAGGAAGATAAGGGCGCCCTACTATTGCCCAACAAAGAAGAGCAGTAGAGGAATTTTCATTAGAATGAAGCCCCCCAAACGCCTTAAACCCCACTGTGAAATTACAATGGCACAAAAGAGGTGTCAGCAGGGATGCAAACTCATAACTGGAAGTGTCACCCTAAAAAAAGCCACTTTGGAGATGGACTGAAGAAAGCATAGTACAGTAATGCTTCCTTCCTGCGATAAGGTAACAAAAGTGGAAACTAAGCTCCCCTCTCACGGCCACCCATTAAGAAAACACCTGTCCAATACAGCTGAAACATCTCTTTCTTGTCACATGGGGCGCCCTGAAAGGTGTCTTCAAGCTTTCATCAATACCGTCTTGTTTTGGCCTTGCCCTCTGCACTCGCTGAATGTGTGTGGAAAAAATGGGAGAAAACGGCTGCTGGCAGCATGAAACGCTGGACCCGTCCACGCTGTCACAGCGAAGTGCTGCTGCCTATTTCATATGGAAATCAATGCAGCAGAATGCAGTCAATTGCCAAACAAGTGACTTTGGCTCTTACTGCTACACACAAAACAGTGAAAAACCAAAAGGGCTTTGGCAGTAGCATGGGAGCAAAAGGGAGGAATAAATGGAGTGAGGAATAAAGCCTTGGTCTGGTTAGAATTGAGGAATATTCAACATGATTTTTTGGTACATGCTCGAGTAAAAAGAACCATAAATTAAGCTGTCACAATGCAGTGAGCCACTGGACAACTTATTTTTCCTCTGTACAGTGAGTCTGAGCTCACAATTTACTGGAGGCTAAACTCCATCATCTGTCTGTAACCTAGACTGAGGGAGATGCAGGAAAAGAAAGGATTTGCTCTACGTTTGTGCCAACTGTGTTCCTGCTTCTAACACAGTGTAACTGTTGCACAAGGATTTAGGCTCCTACACCGGAAAGAAGCCAGCATGCGTGAGGTTTAACTTGCACGTGCTGGCCAAGTTTGCATCTAGAAGAGTTACAGACACATAACAGAAGATGTTTTAACAATGTCGTTACAGACTCACACTAAATATAGCTTTGATCAACTCAAGACAGTCTAGCCTAGCACTTGAAACAAATACTACCAGACTGCATGCTTACTTTCATAAACATGTATTCTGCTTCATAATAATAAAAACTTAATAGGTAACACCATAAGAGTTCTTACTGTGCACTTAATAGGTTATTAAGATTTCACTGGCCAATAATTAATGGAGAAAACAGCTGTATTTACTGCCAAAACATGTCTGGAACAGCAAAAATGGCAGACGATAGTTAACAAATCAGCAGCATGAAATCCCCTCAGACTGTCACATTAGCTATTAATGCCAGTGTAAGCACTCGACCCCACAGGCTGGATAATGTGTTACAAGAGGTCACGGAAGAAACAATTATCAAACTAAAGGATTCTTGAGGACGATCAGGCAGAGATTATAGAAAGTACCCTGTCACCTCACAGTAAAACTACACAAATAAACCATTACTAATCTTTCCGGGTATATGATTAAGGGACACATCTCTCAGTCTGACTCACACACCACCAGATAGCCTTGAGGAATTAAACTGGTATAACAAGTTAAATAAATGACTACGGTTTTATTTAAGCAGTCTACATCCCTGTCTGTTAATCACAACAAATCCAAGCCAATGATCAACGTGACAACTTGCTGACAAAGTCTACCCAGAGTCTGCGGTTTTAGTCAAGTCATCATTTTGTACACCTCAGTTGTCATCAGCAAATCTCAGCTACAAGTACGGCGACTGCTGTAATTCAAAGGAAATGGCAAGTGAATTTTCTGAATGCTACAGCCTTAGTGTGTCAACACTGTTATATTGTCTTTTTGGCATGGACAGACCACTTTTTTCTGTTTTTGTGTGTCTGGAAAATATGTCCAGGATATTTCATAAAAATGAATAAGAAAGCTGTGGCCGTGACCTTCCTCTTGGTACAGTTTTCTTTTTTCTTCACTTCAAACTGGCCCTTAGGTAGAAATGGTTCCATTCTGCAGCAGCTGCAGTGTAATTAGTTGCTTGATTCACACTAAGGAGCTTACATACTAAGGGTTGAGCAAAAAGAAAGCAGATTACAATTTGAGAAGTAGGATCTAGCCGGGCTACAAACACATGAGACAAACACACGGCTGTCATGTATAAAGAGCAGTATCTGAGCGTTTTTGTCTGTCTCCATCGTGCATTTAGAAAATAAAGTTCTTCCTCGAGCTGGATTCGAGTTTGAATCGGTGGGTTTTGCGCCGTAAAATCTGCTCCACTGAATGAGATTTGTACCAGTGGCTCTCAGTCCTCACAGATTGTCTGTAAGTCACATGCTCTTTTCTGTTACCTAGCAACAGTAAAGCTCAGGCAAAAGTTCCTCAAGAGAACTTCCAATCTGTCTGAGGAAGGCTTTGTGCTCAACCTTTAAAGTAATACTATGTGGTAAAACATTTAGCTCTAGAGCCAGAATTACTTAACCTAGTGGCCTCATCAAAACTGCATTATAACAACCGCTTTTTTGAATCATCAACAAGGTCATTTCTATGTGTTTAGTAGATGTATCCTCTTTGATTCCCATCAAAACTTGAACTGTTTCTGTTTTTGCCTATGCTAAAGAAAGCATTTAAATTCAGCAGCAACCCAACCTCTGTTTCTAAGCGTAATAACTAGTGTGTTTTGATGAGCAACAAGTGCACAGGGTGAATCACTAGTACAACTCTGCTGCTGCAGGTCCTCAATGATTCATTCAGCTGACAACCTGTGTGAGCAAAAAAAAAAAAAAAATGTAATAAAAAAAGGGACAAAAGTCACACTTCTTACCTTCAGAGTGGCACCATCTAACACAGCATATGAAGACGAGAAAGAGTTTAAGTAGCACTGCTCTCCACATTCTGGCTGGTCCGTCCAGCTCAGCTGTGCAGATGGAGGAGCTGTGTAAGGACTGGGGCTGGGATGCTGTTGCTTTCTTGTGTCTGTCTTTCTTGGCCCGCTAGTTGATGAAAAGGGGCGTGCACAAAGGCCAGGACAGCCGCTCCCCCAAGCCAGCCTCGGCCCTCCGGATAAATCCCTCTGGCCCTGGAATCTGCATAATACCATGCAGGTCCGACTTCTCCTGAGTGCCAGTGATTTTTCACTCTGCGGGCTATCGTCACTGTTTATCTGGGAAATAACTGGGTATAAGGGAGGAAAATTATGACGGGAATAATAAAAAATATATAAAACTACTAAAGGCTTTAAATTAGAGTGTCTTGAAGACCCAGACGAGTCACGTAAACAATGTCTGGTTCGGGTGCGACCATGCACCATTGATGCATGTTTTCCCCACATCAAGCTTGATATAGCTACGATAGGAAAGATTGCAGGTCATTGTAAGATAATAATAATAAACCAATGCCAAAAATAGGTTAGAAATGCCTTAAATTATCATACATTTTTAGGTAAACTTTAGGTATCGTGGGAATATCAATATTTCCCCACAGATTAATATTTCCCCTCAGATTAGACACATGACGTATGAATAAAATAATTATCTCAACATGAACAGCGACAAAAAAAAAGAAAATTGCCACATATGATAAACCTTTATAATTCAAAATGAACCACTGAAACAAGATTTAAACGATATAAGAAAATTACTACTTCTTCCATCAGGTTTTTTTTTTTTTTTAAGGCGGTCCATACCTCCACACAGCCAGCGGGCTGATCAGAAGCCCAACGCCGCCATCATGCGGTCGAGCGGGGGGGAACCAGCCTTTCACCTGCTGGCTGGCTGCTGGCACTAAATCAAAGGAGAGGACAGACCAACGGTGGTTGCCATTAGCGACTGAGCAACTGAAACTTTGAGATGCTTTCTACCAAATGTGGAACTGAACCGTAACTGTTTTTTTTTTTTCATTATTATTAGTACTTAAAACAGAGACGGAGCACTTTGTCTTTTTCTTTCTTTATTTTTACTCAACATGGCAACTCCACAGAGAAACACAGAACACTTCTTGAAGGTGGAGGGCAACATGACGGAGGTACGTACAAGTTATCGATTGTATTACGTTGTTGACGATGAGTCCGCATACGTTACTCAAACTGTCAAACTAGTGCCGTTATCTAGCTAGTTTTATACAGTCTATGGCATATACTTCACATTTAAAAGTTACTTACTTGCCCAACTTTCAAATTATCTTTTATCTTCTATTTCATACGAGTGGTATTCAAATTATTTTAAAAGTCTTAAAATAAACTTAAAACTTAAGTGAACTAGCAACCGTTAGCCTAACTGTCCGTTGCAACCGTTGACGTTACTGTGCTCGCGCTCGTTAATTTATTTTTCTATGTGTAATAGTGTACATTTCTCTGATTTTCTACATGATTTTTAAATATATTTTCATTATTTTGTTCATATATGTGTAACTTTACATTGTTTGTGTTCAATGATGGAATAAAAAAAGTTAATTGTACTTCCTACAACTATTTAACTACATTTCGAGAAGCAACTGTTGTACCTACTGCTTCACTACATTTATAGTTTATTATAGTATAATGTACTGTTATTTAACTATTAACTATAATTGCAATATATAGGTGCGTTTCTAATATTATGGCCTTCTCACTGAAACTGAAACATAATTAGTAAAAGTAGAATTTATGGCATAGTTGTTGTGTTGGATCACATTGGATTGTACAAGTGTACTTAGTGAACCGGTATATTGACAAGCTTTACCAGACAATGTTTTATATATTTAAATAAATAAAATCACCCACCTGTATGCGATATAAATTAGAAAAAGTAGCTCCAATTTGACCATCTTACACATAAATACATCAGACATTTAAAAATAATCCAAGGATATAGCTATAAAAGTGTACCAATGACATGAACCATTCTGCCTCCATAATAAGTACTTTTGCTATTGATATTTAATACCCTAAAAGTATATTTAGCTGATAATACTTAAGTACTTAAAGGAGACAGTGTTTACTTAAATTATTCAATTCAATTCAATTCAATTCAATTCAATTATGTTATTGATATTGTAAAATATATCTGAATATCTGAATAGTTCTTCCACCACTGTTAACTGCTGAATTGTCAACAGTACACAGTCAGTTGAATGATCAATAAATAAAACTGCGTGCAATTTTGAGGACAGAAAGGACAACAATTTTTCAGGAACCCTTACAACAGGGTTAGCAGTACATAATTTGCCACCAGAGAGCATTTCCTAGTTGATTTTTCAGTTGTAAAATGTCAGTCAGGTTCTTGTCCAACACAACATAACTTTAGGAAACTGCCTGTCTGTTAGGTTTTAACATGACTTTTTCCTTTGTTCACAGCATGTGGACAGTATTCAGAAGGCACTAGAGAAACTTCAAAGCCTTTCTGCGGAGGATAAAACAGAGACGCTGCGGTCCAGGATAGATGAACAGTCAAGTCTGATCTGCATACTGAAACAGAGAGCAGATGAGCTACTACTCCGATGTCAAGCCCTGCAAAAAATCAATACAGAGCTGGAGGGCCGAGTAACAGACTACCAGAAAGAACTGGACGATGAAAGAAAGAAAACAGAGCTCTTAAAGAAGAGATTTATGGATTTGGTTGCCAACTATGAAGCGATGACCGCTTTCATGGACGAGCACAAAAATCAAAATATCCAGTTAAAGTTGGAAAATAAACAGCTGCAGTCAGAAAATGAAACGCTTTTCTCCCAAAAATTACAAGATAAAGAAGTGTTGGTTCAAAAACTATTGAAAGAAATCAAAGAGCTGACGGAGAAATACACAAACAAGGAAAATGACTATCGGTAAGATAGAGTTTTGGTAATCTTTACATCTTAACAAGTTATTTATTTAGTAAAATAACCAAACATTCATTGGTACCAGCTTTTAAAGTGTGCGGATTCGTTGTTTGTTTCTGCGTTTTTCGAGGTTTGGACTGTTGCTCGCACAAGCAAGCAATTTGAAGACTCCTGGAAACCTTTTTTAGTCTGAAGGATTAGTTGATTCGTCGTTGATTCTAATGCTGTAATTTACATCTATGTTTAAGGGAGAAATTATCTGCATGCGAGACAAAACTCAAGGAACAAGCAACTGAGCATCAAGGCAAGGAGGCATCGCTACTTGAACAATTACATGATGCTCAGCAACAGCACAGAGAAGCTGTAGAGATGTGCAAAGGTGGGTAGTCAATGTGTTATCGCTATACAAAGTACTATAAATTACAAGCACTAGTAAACGTGGCCTTTTTTTTAATAAACAGACCTTAAGCTGAAGCTACAAAAGGCTGAAGAAGAGCAGGCATTGATGGAAGTCAACATGAGAGAAAACATAAAATGCCTCACCAAAGAGAAGGACAAATTATTGTATCTATCTATGGAAAGAGGGAAAGTAATACAGGTGATTAAGAGTATTTGTTCTCCTGACTGAATCACAGTTCTGCACAGATGAATTATCACTTCATGTACACACAAATTTCCACACAGGAGAAACAAGAAGAAATCCAGCAGCTGGAATCAAAGTGGAAAGAAGAGAAAAAAGCCAGAGTTGAAGCACAGGAAAGGTGAGGTGTGCATCAACGGCAGCACAGTACTGCTTTAAGAAAAATCCTTAAGTCTAACAACCGTTTTTCGCATTCGTCCCCAACTCTGCCTCAGATTTGAACGTGAAGCAGAAGCTGTGAATGCAGACTTAAAAGTGAAGTGTATGCAGTCTGCTCTCGATGAATCCACAATGAAATATGCACAGTTCAAAAAGGTGTGTTAAAATCTGCGATATTGAAAAGTCTAATGGCCTTTAAAGGGCTGAGAACATGAACATATTTTCTTCTGTCATTATTTTACAGGATTTTGAAGCTTACAAAGAGCACAGCACAGACCTCCTTATACAAGAAAGGGAGTTAAACAAGACACTTCGCCACATGACAGGCTAAACTTCAGTATTATTGGAGCGGTTTCATTAAAGCAAACAACTTTCTGCCAAGAACGTTTGCTCACTGATAGTGCCAGCAATAAAAAGGACCAAAAAAAAGTATATATCACAACGTAATTTTTTATTTTATCTTCACTTTTCCAGAGAAATGGATCCACAACACAACATACTTAGCATGACATGTTAGAAGTTCCTCAAAAAGAAATTATACTGTACAAATGTAAATCTGATGAAACCTTACAGATGCATCACTTAAGAATGCTCCTCTGCCAATTTCTCAGCCTTTTGGACTACTTCTTCAATGGGACCCACCATGTAGAAAGCCTGCTCCGGCAGGGCGTCATATTCACCTTGAAGAGAGAAGAGAATAACCATTACCATCAAACGTCCATTAACTTCATCCCATTTGAGAAATAATTTAATCTTGGCACTGCACTCTACCTCCAAGAATGCTCTTGAAGCCTTTGATTGTTTCCTTAAGTGGCACCAGCTTCCCCAAGTGGCCAGTAAAGACTTCTGCTACCTGGAAGGGCTGCGACAAGAAACGCTGGATCTTACGAGCACGAGCAACAGTCAGCTTATCTTCCTCAGACAGCTCATCCATACCCAGGATAGCGATGATATCCTGCAATGATTTGTAGTCCTAAAACAAAAGAAGTTACATTGTTAGACAAGGTTTTAATTCATAGTTTGTTTTGTGGTTATGGTTGAAAGACATTTAAACATGAGGCTTGCCTGAAGAATCTTCTGCACACCACGAGCAACATCGTAGTGTTCAGCACCAACAATGTTGGGGTCCATGATACGGGAGGTGGAATCCAGTGGGTCCACAGCAGGATAGATACCAAGCTCAGCAATAGCACGGGACAGCACAGTTGTTGCGTCCAAGTGAGCAAAAGTTGTGGCAGGAGCAGGGTCAGTCAAGTCATCAGCAGGCACGTAGATAGCCTGAAACAAGATTTTTTGTATGAATAATCTGGAAAACAGGAGAGGGAGCCGAGGTTGACGTGGTTAGCATCTTGTGACGTCTTACTTGTACTGAGGTGATAGAGCCCTTCTTGGTGGTGGTAATTCTCTCCTGCATTGTGCCCATATCAGTGGCCAAAGTAGGCTGGTAACCCACAGCAGAGGGGATACGACCCAACAACGCAGACACCTGAAGGACAATGACACAAATATTTAGACTCACTCTAAACATGAAGTGTTTTTTTTTTTTTTTGGTCTGCAAATACTGAAAATGTACCTCTGATCCAGCCTGGGTGAACCTAAAGATGTTGTCAATAAAGAGAAGTACGTCCTGTCCCTCCTGATCACGGAAGTATTCGGCAACAGTCAGACCGGTAAGAGCAACTCTGGCACGGGCACCTGGGGGCTCGTTCATTTGACCGTACACCAGCGCTACCTGGAAACATGAAGACGAGAATCACCCGGAGAGATTAGCAAGTGTTAAAACTGACTCAGAAAAGCCACTTGGCGTTTTAACAAATAAATGTAACTCACCTTTGAGGTGGTGTCCTTCAGGTTGATGACACCAGACTCAATCATTTCATGGTACAAGTCATTTCCCTCACGGGTTCGTTCTCCCACTCCAGCGAACACGGAGTAACCACCGTGAGCCTTGGCCACGTTGTTGATCAGCTCCATAATCAGCACAGTCTTGCCAACACCAGCACCGCCAAACAGACCTGAAGGGATACAACATGAACAGTTATCAAGTATTATGATATGTATGTACGAAAATGTGGGGACAAAAATCTAGGGTGTCAGATGATCTACTAACCGATCTTTCCACCCTTCGCGTACGGTGCCAGCAGATCTACCACTTTGATGCCAGTTACCAGGATCTCCTGCTCCACACTCATGTCCGTGAACTCAGGGGCTTCAGCGTGAATAGGAGCAGTTCTGCAAGATAAGAGTTTAACGAATAAGGATGACGTTTGAATAAATAGTTCTCAAACTTGTAGAGACAATAAAAATCTAAAATAACTCCAGCATCACGATCATCTCAACACTTACTGTTTGGTGCTAATTGGACCCCTCTCATCAATGGGCTCTCCAATGACATTCATGATCCTGCCCAAGGTTTCCGGGCCCACGGGGATCCTGATGGGGGCTCCAGTGTCCAGAACCTTCTGCCCACGAACCAGACCCTCTGTGCCATCCATGGCAATCGTCCTGACTGTGTTTTCACCTGAAGACACACAGAGTTTAAATTTCATAATCCAAACACAGACCTGCAAGAGCGACGTCTCAACACCACCGGTACGCATCAGCTTTGGCACACTCACCCAGATGCTGTGCCACCTCGAGCACCAGCCTGCTCTCACGGCCAGCCACCTCCAGCGCATTGAGAATGGGAGGCAGGCCTTCATCGAACTGGACATCCACCACGGCACCGATCACAGCCACAATGCGGCCGTTGGCCAGTGCTGCCTGAGCAGCTGGGGTAGCATAACCCCTGCCTGAGAGGGCAAAGACAGGAAAAAAGGACATTAATGACAACATATTAAAACTTTAAAAATGACAGCAGCAACTAGATTTTACATATCAAAACATCTTACAGAGTATACACAAGGGTTGGCATGTGATATTTGTGCAAACTTTAAATATATGTCCACATTTTGGTGCTTCAGGATAGCATTACCCATATTTTTAAACTCACGCTGGAAAGTTCAGTGTCAAACATTGACTTGTACTGAGTTGCTTGCAAAGGTCATTGAGTGGACACAGTAAACCAACACAAGACTGAAGCTACAACGTCTAACTGAAGATACAATATGACCAAATAGATACTTATCCCTGACTTAAGCTGCTTTAATCCAATAACAAATACATTAAAAAATGAATGGAGGCACTTCATGGTCAACTTGAGGCCTGTCCCACGGAGCTACGTTAGCGTTAAACACAAACCAGAGGACACATAAAGCTGTTAAATCGGCTCATGTTTAAACATTATATTCACTCACTCGAAGAAAGAGCCGCATGTCTCCCACTGATTGTCTTCAGAGAGCTGATCCCGGGCTTAAAAGCCTGCAGAGCCCCGCTGCAGCACCGTCCCACAGCACCCAACATGGTTAAGATGGCTGAAGGTGAAGTCACACACACAGTCAGCTACTCTGCACAGCTCAACCCCAGCAGCCTGTCTGAGCATGCGCACTCTGTCGAGTTTTTAATCCCCTCACTTACCGAAAGAGGGCAGCACAAACCGAAACACCCCGTAACACACGTTGTAACTGTCACCAGCATGCTGCATGATGACGATGAAGTGTTTATTTTAATATAAAATCATCCTCAAGTACTGAAAATAATTTAGGACATTATGGCAACATGTGTGTTAGGATAAGATAAACTTTAATGATCAATTGAATTGATTTAATCGAAATTCACTTGTTACAGCAGCTCACAATACACAAGATGTGTAAGAAAATACTAATAAATAAGGAATATAAAGAAATTATATACTTGAAATAGAAAAAATATAATAAAATAGCAAATAAACTATAATAATAATAATAATAATGATAACTTCTATATAGCACCTTTAAAAAACAGAGTTTACAAAGTGCTTTACAGAGCAGCGGACCCAAAAGAAGGCCACACAGGTTAAGATCAAGAAAAGTCTAAATGTAAAACATAATAGATTCAATGCCACAGAAACAGGCAGTAAAAGTTAAAAATCAGGTATTCATCGACGGTATAAAAAAGCAGAAGAAAAAGGGAAAAGCTGACATTTTTAATGTATAACAGTAAATATAAGTAACTCAGGAAAAAGTAACTGAGTAATTTAACAGTGTTACTTTAAGTCGTGGTGATATTAAAGAGGTTACTGAGGAACAGTGTGTAGTTCTTGTAATTTATAACCTCTCCCTCCTCTTGGAGTATTTGTAATATTGTCACACAACTGCTGAAATGGCATCACTTCCACAGTTTTGTGATCATATGAGGATTGTACTGATGAAAAAAATAGCACATAGCTGGATTTGAAAAGTGTAAAATATACACGCAAAGTAAAAAGATATGACAAGAGGTCAGTTTTATTTTGGAGAATATCCTATTGTGTTTTTATGAACAGTGTATTTCACATTTTTGACATTTAGCCAGTCAGATTATCTAAATGTAACTCCACTAAGTGTGTGAATGTGAATATTACTCCAATCTTCAGTGCAGAATCCAGACCCACAGTGTTTTGTGTGAAGAAGTGCATCCGTGATACAACAGCATTTATTTGTAAGATTTATTACCATAATCAAAACTCAAAAAACATATTATTAATTGGTTACTACTCACTGACAGTATAAAGAACGGACAGTATATGCATGATGTCACCCACAGGTTTCTGAATAGCTGCTTTGAAGCTCAAAATCTGTGGCTCTGGCCTCTGGCCATGTTGGCAGTCCTGCTTCGTCCTCCCGGCTAATCTAAAAATCAGCAAAGATCGTCAGTGGACCTGCAGATCTTTGCTGATTTTTAGATTAGCCGGGAGGTGGGCCAAAAGACGCCAGGTTGCTCAAACAAGCCATCTGTAATGGCACCTACCTGTCAATCAAAGCGTCCACGCTCTTAATTCTTCATAACTTTAAGCCTTAATATAATTTGAACAGGTGAGTTCTATATAAAAATTCAGACTCAGTACAGTTGTCATGAACGGGGAAATTAGCTATAGAGACCAAAACTGTTTTTTGTACCAGGCTGTAAACATGTTTATTTCTGCTGTGAAATTGGGCATTTTAACATGGGGGCTCATGGAGACTGACATGTTCTGTAGCCAGCCTCAAGTGGCTGTTAAAAGAACTGCTCCTTTCAAGCCTGAACAAACTTTAACAACAAAGAAATTTACTTTGTTTGACAGTGACTGTTTTAAATTTTCTTTTTCTAGTCTCTTTAACTAGAAAAAACTCTAATCATTGTCTACTTTTAGAAATGTATTCATTTGATTTATGTAGCTGAACTGAACCATTAAAAAAATACCGCAATTTATTAGCTCATGTGGGCAAAAGAAGAAAGCAGAGCAATCATCTGCCAAAAATGCATTTTTTTAAAGTATTCATGTTGGTGTAGAAGTATATCATTTTGATTCAGTCTACAAGCTCTTTTCACACCTCATTGTATCCGGCCTGTCTCGTCAGTACAGTGATGTTTTATCACAGGTTCAAGCTTTATGAGGAACATAAATAAAAGCATTCAGTCAGTGATGGACATACAGAACGACAACCTGACTTCATCATTTTCACAACTCGCAAATGTTGCTGCAGCACATAGGAACACTATGAATGGCTGTCATTCATCATAGAGCAAAGTGACAGGATGGATTTTGCCAAGCCATCATTCAATGCAACATTCCTTTGTGTCAGAAAGTCTCCTCTAATTACTTCTTGCCTGGAGCTTTGCAATACAAAGCCTCCTCACCTTAAGCACAGCAGGCAAACAGCTCCACAAATCCTGAGCCAGCCTGCACAGGAGCAAACCCATCTTTAAACCACGCACACCAAGAGGAGTAGGCTAAAAGGTCACCTCGACTGGTCAATGGTCAGATGCCCATCTTTTAAGGTCTAGAAGGTGAAGTACCACCTACAGCTCACAGTTATTTATTTTCTGAGATATATTGCATGTCACTCTCCAACTGGACGCAAACACCTTTTCATTACGTATAATTAAAGGAGACAAATCACAATAATCAACAAACGTTTGTCTAAATCTAACGTACTAACAGCACACCAGACATTGTTTGAGGTTGTGAAGCCCTCATTGCCCATATGAATGTTTCATATTCATACTAAAAAGCTGGACAGTTAATGTCCTCATAACTGTCTGCCCCCGATCAGCACTTCATCCCAATGTGAGAAGCATTTCTCCCTGATATCCCTGATATTTTGAAATGCTTTAGATCCAATCGAAGAGTGCATATTGCTCATACTTCTCTCTGGATCTTAGTTAGGAGATATTGTAAAGCTTTTTTGCAATAACTGCAAAGTTTTCATCGGTTGGTCTGTTTCTGTTAAGACTACTCTGATCATCCACTGGTTCTAAAGTAAAAGACAACAGGATCTAACTAATTTTCTTGCATTGTTTGGTAATTTTTATAATTAATTTAGAAATTCTTAGACCTTTTAACCTTTTTTCCTCAGGCACGGCTGTTATGGCCATTCCAAAGTCCAGGGTGGAGACCAAACATGACCAGGCCTTTGCCATTAGGACCTCTAAACTTAAAACCCCTACCTGTGGAATTTATGCTGGCATCAATGTGATTTTTTTATATCACCTCTTAAAACACGCTATTAACCCTATTTTATTGTTGCAATTTTGTCTAAGTGGTATTTTATTATGATAAAGTTTATATCCAGCATTTCTCTGCAAGATCAACTGACTTGAATTTTTTTTTTTGTATTATCCAACAATCAACTCACAAAACTCCAATAATCACAACAGACATCTATATTCTCACATAACTGTGCAATTTCAGCACATGATAACTGTAATTCTGTGGCATTTAAAAATTAGTCATCCACATGTAAATGCATACATATCCAGTTTATTTTACTTGCAGTGATTAAAATCCAAATTTCAGCAAACACATGTTGCTTCACTGTTGCAGACACATCCCAGCAGCCTTCCCCTGCCCCGAGGGCAGAGTGGAGTCTTGGCGAGGCTCCAGGTCTGTTGGTGCCTCCTTATAAAAGAGGAGTGAGTGTCTCAGGGTCTTTCACTCTCTTCTCCACAGAATGACACTGCTGCTCCTGCTGCTGCTGCTGCACACATCAGTGAGATAACTGGACCTCACTGTGCACACCGGTCTTCTGCTTTTCCGCTACCTTTCTCAAAAATCTGCACTTTGGGCTGCACTCAGAATAGGACACTGAAATACTAGAAATTGCAGCATTTTAAAGGAGGTTGGACTGTGAGTTGATGTGAAGTTATTTTAAGGATATATTTCATTTTCAAAACTAAATAATAATCAGCAATTTAGTTTGTCTTTAACCTCAAACTCTTTTCTGAAATGTTCTTAAAGCAGATGAAATTTATGGATGTGCAAACTGTTCTGCCCTGATTTGATGCAGAAACTACTTTTCTGAACAGTAACATTAATCGAAATTTAAAATTGTTGTTACTATTTTTCTCCACAGTCGGGACAAAGATGCTCCCCTCCTTTACCTCAGTGCTGCTGGTCACAGCACTGACTAGTGTCTGGGCCCAAGACCTTTATGAAGAGAGGAAAACGATCAAGAAATCCAGGGTCAAACCCGTGGCTGCAAACATTCATGATGGACGAGGTAAGAATGAATGAAACTAGAAATGTTTCTAGTGCAGGAAAATTCATCAACAGTATTAAGTCTCAGTCTGTTTATGCTTCTTTGTCTCATCTCTTACTCTGACTGCACTAATCTACAGTCTTCCTCCTCTGTATGGAGATATAAATTTGTAAGAAAAAACATTATTTTGACATAAAGTCAAATCAGAAAGTCCTTCATCCTGTTTTGTGTGCACACAGCCATCCTCGATGAGGACTGTGGCTTGGAGCTCTCCTTCCTGTTGGACAGCTCTGAGAGTGCCAAGGACAATCATGAGCAAGAAAAGCAGTTTTCTATGAACGTGGTGGACAGACTCCAAGGGTTACGGCTGCAGACTGGCCGCACTTTGAGCTTGAGGGTGGCTTTGCTGCAGTACAGCAGTCACGTTATCACAGAGCAAACCTTCAGAGAATGGAGGGGCACAGAGAACTTCAAGACAAAAATAACTCCCATCATCTACATCGGGCATGGCACCTACACCACCTACGCCATCACCAACATGACCAAGATCTACCTGGAGGAATCCAGCCCTGGCAGCATCAAAGTAGCCGTGCTGCTCACAGATGGTATTTCCCACCCGAGGAACCCTGACATTTTCTCTGCTGTTGCTGATGCAAAGAACCAGGGCATCAAATTCTTCACGTTGGGCATCACCCGTGCAGCCAACGAGCCAGCCAACGTAGCCCAACTCCGTCTGCTTGCCAGCTCTCCAGCCTCACACTTCCTCCATAACTTACAGGACGAAGGCATTGTTGAAAAAATCGTCACTGAGATTGTGAGTATAATACCTTGTCTTTCAGCAGAGCCTTATGAGAAGAAAAGATGTGTATTTGCGTCCATTCATAGTTGACACATGGACAGGCTTGTTCAGGTATTTGCACAGAGATGGAATGATGACAATGCTTCTGAGAAACAAATGAAAGAATGTATATAGCTGCTCCGGACGATGAGCTTTTTACACAGCTTTAGAAAAATACTGTTAGACATCTGCAGGAGATTATCCCCTCGGATTTTCTCCAACACTGATTGACTGTTTTTGTCCCTTTCAGAAAAAATAGTTTGTCTTGCAACCTCACACTACATTCCTTAAAACTGGGTTTAAACAGTGATATTCTCGATACAGAAACACTACTTGTGTTTAGACATTTATTTATTTATTACGATACTGTAACTCATCGTCCTTGAACACCTTAAGAAGTTGTTCTTAACGTTGAATATTTGTCTTCCTTCCTCCTTGTCCTCCTTCTTTAAATGCTTTAACTATTAAGTAGTTTTATGTGTGCTACATTAAATCATCATAACAATGACTGAACAAATCTCATTAGGGACTGCAATATTTCTACAATTCAAATTCTCTTATTAACTTTTCTTTTTCCTTTGCAGACTGGTTTGGCTGATGAAGGAGTAAGTAATATCACACTTAGACAACTCATATACAGACTCTTTTGACATTTAATAATGTGTAATTAGGTGAAGGTGCCCAATTTGACTGTATAGAATTACATTCATGACAATTAAGCAAACATGTCTCTTTCTTTTAAGTGCCCTCTGGCTCAGAGATGCTCTTGCGAGAAAGGAGAGAGGGGGCCAAGTGGGCCTGCGGTGAGTATTTAGCCTCAGATTTTTCCAAATATCCCCACAACCAAAAGAAAGGTTTTCTTTTGAAGTGTCACAAGTTGGTTTGTCAGAAAGAAAGGATTCCTGAAAAGATGTTCAGAGAAATCTAACATGATATCTTAGGAATGGTAATTGTGCTGTTTTGAACAATCAGCATAATTACTTGCTTTTTTTCCTCAGTCAGTGTAGCTTGCAGGCATTTGCACGAGTGGATAGGTGATCCTGTCCCAGATTCTTAAAGCAAATCCATGGCAACACCCGGTTAAAAGGACAGGAGAAACTGTACTCTGCTATTCCCAGAGAAATATGTTTGCTGCGACTTTGAGTGCCCAGTCTCAGCCAGTCATTGTGCATTTCTCATTTCACATAAGATGTCCCCCATGGAAACCAGAGGCACCACATTTAGAGCTCGACACCCTATAAAACTGGACCTTTAGCCACCATAAATCTCACATACAACCCCTACTGACATGGTCAGTCACACAGGGATAGAGTGACTAGAAGAAGACGGTCCCGTACATTTTCACTCATATGCAAATGTCCACTCCTCCTCAGTTAATAGATAGCTCAGGTATCAATGTGTCGAGCTCTCCAGAAACCTGCCAGATGATCATGTTGCTGACAGACAGCTGCATGGCCATTAACCAGGTGCTTTCTCCTCAGAGAGATTCTTTAAATTCTTACACTCAGACTAAGGCTCTTATAATTGCTCTCATTACTTGAGTGGTCACAAACTAGCGATTCCTGGTGGATAGCAACTGACACACACTGTCCAGGTGCACCTCAAAACCATGACCTCCTGGCCCTGTGGACAAGACACCTCATGCTGTGGTATCAGCTGTCAGCTGTCTCATCCAAAAGCACATATACAACACACATTCAGACATCCGCCCAGTTACCTTTATCCTCTTTTGTCTTTCAAACAAAACAAATATTTTACATGCACACTAAGAAGAGATAAAAACATCAATGGAAGTCAAATCTTAATCCTGATTTTGTTTCATTCTGCAGGGGAAAAAAGGACGGCCTGGAGATGACGGAGCCCCAGGGCTTAGAGGGCAAAAGGTGTGTGCTTTTTGATGGACTATACATTTCTTAGCTGGCGGCTCTTTCAGGAGTTATATAATACTTCCTGAGTGCTCCATACCTTAATTCTATGTTTCTTCCTGAACTGGGTCATCTGATATCCGGTGAGTATTTGGTGACACTTTTTAACAGATTTATGGTTATATGCTCATAGTCAAGTGAGGTTAATATGGATCTACGATTATCATTTTTTAGTAGTAATTTGTAAGACATATGTACACTTTAGTGTTGACATTAGTCAAATATTTGTCTTTTATTTTTAAGACATGGAATTATTTTGCTCATAAAATAAAAGACATAAATTATTAATTAATATTGTTTAATTTTTTTTGTTTTAATTTTTTAATTAGTCCAAAAGGAGAGTGATCTAGGATGCACATGCAAAACAAAGAATTCAGTGCTATTGAGGAAATAAGTGGTTGAAAGCTTCAAACATATACCAAAAGCAAACTCAGGCACTCATGTCTATAATGAATTTAACAGTTAAGTTAACAGTTAATTAACAGTTCACGATTTCCAGGTGTTTGCAACCAATTTTTTCACTCGAAATTTTTCTTCTTCCTCTTCACTCATCTCCTGTGGAGTACCACAGGGTTCCATTTTAGGCCCTATTTTATTCTCTTTATATGCTCTCACTGGGCTCTATTATTTTGAAAATAATCACTGTCACACTTACATTGTTGTTCTACCTGGTGATTCTCATTGGCAACCAAGTCTTTGGAGATTGCTTTAGAGATGGTTGGCCGTTCAGACTCTAATAGTTGTTAAACAAACATTTTGGGGCCCATATTCTTAAATGTGCATACTGTACACATGCCGGATACAGTAGGTGTTACAGTATGTGACGTGTTGGTCCAACTGAGGGTGTTTAACTTTTTCATCTGTTCTTTTTTCTTCTCTAAACTCACAGACTATTTATTCTGTGACAAGGTATTTATTTTACAGTAGCTTGTATAAACTCTAAATCGTTGATAGAATGAGTCAATGCACTTTCTGTCATATTAGGGTGAAGCAGGACTAAGTGGTCTACCCGGGCGAGAGGGTGGTGAGGTAAGTCACACTATTCCATGATCAAAACCTTCATTACTTTCTCTGTAGTTTGTTTACACATAACATCTCATGAATTTCATTTGCAGGGAAAACCAGGTTACAAAGGAGAGAAGGTATGTAATTTAGATTAATAACAACAGTAACATTTTATTCGATTGGAATGAAGCCAGTGCAATACTTGTAATTTCTACACAGGGTGAGAGGGGTGAGTGTGGCACTCCAGGAATCAAAGGAGACAGGGTACGACAGCACTGTTGACGCTACACAATAAAACATAGTTTTCAGTTTAATAATTCCTACTTACTGTACACAGTGAGTACACTGTGTTTGATCTTATGGTATAATCCTGTCCTTATGTGATGTACTTCAGGGTCCTGAGGGATCAGTTGGAACAAGAGGCGTTAGAGGTCTACAGGTCAGTAATATCTTAAAATATGCAATTAATGTGTGCCATGTCTTTGATCATTAGGGGTACTGAGGTATACTCATAACCTTTAAGGTTGCATGCTAGATTTGCAAAGTTTTGTATCATTACCTATTGGACTGCTCTGTTAGAGATACTGTATGTGAGGAAAATCCACTTTATAGAACACAAAATAGCTGCAGAAATCACAAAATCCTATCAAATATTTCTTCCTTTCTGTACAGATTGTCACACAAACACACACCCAAATATTTCTTTATTAACGTCTGTATGTTTCTGCCCAGGGGTTACCAGGACCACATGGGGACGTTGGACCAGAGGGCCCTCAGGGGAAGCAGGTCAGCCCCCTTTCAGACAACTTTTACTTCCCTCATGGTGCACATCTGCTGTGACCTTTACTTTCCTTTTATGATTAGTTTAAACAAGAGGTTGGAGAGTTACCACCCCGGACTTTACCGTGCAGCACAGAGGACTGTTTGTCTGCTAAAAGACCCCTGTGTGAATGTTTGGCAATAAGCCAGTGTCTTCCCCATCATTACTGTAATTCACCAGCATAGGGATGAACCATCAGCCAAAAAAAATCTCACTACAGGTTCTCCTTAATGGCTTGCATCCTGTTTCTAAATACAGACCGGGAAGTGCCTACAGCATCGTCAAGGCCTGCAAGTTAATAACATACATGGAAAGTCGCCATGTGAGGACATGCAGGAAGCATTTGCAAAGATTAACAGGACTCTTGGTGGTCCCTGTGTGGTATCATTTACGTTAGGTCCCTAAAAAAGTTCCTTCATGACAAGCCTCTTCACATCCTCACAATTCTGAAGTTAACCATTTACATTACATTCATATGAAATGCAGTAAAATGGCACATAGAAACTGTTACATTCAATTAAACCTGGCTAAATTATTACATTGCATGTCTTTAAGTAAGGTTTTGCATTTCTGCTTCACCTTTTATTGTTTTTGTTTTTTTTAGATTTAAGTTACTTAAAGTCAAGGAGATATTGTAATCAATCCAAACTTTGATGTAGTGAAGAGCTTTTAGCCCTTCTTTGTCATTTTAAGACACTGTTGTTTGGTGTTTCTTGAACTTTGAGACATGTCCCGACCTGCAAGAAGAGATCAAATATGTTTCCTACTACCCTATTTAGTACACACAACAGCCACGGGATTTAAAGCATTATTTTCAGCTTCAAAGGAGCATCTTATCTGCACACAGTAAATGAAAGAGTTTAAACAGATGTGTTAAAAAGACAGAAAAGCCTTTTTAAATGATCTTGTGTGTTAAGTATTATTATGCTTGTTATCACAGGGTGAACGTGGCCCACCTGGACCTCCAGGAATTCAGGGGGAAACTGGTATTGGACTTCCAGGACCAAAAGTAAATGATGTTATGGATTATCTGAATATTTTCACGTACTTTGTGATTGTTTGCTGTCTGCTTAATTAAGTTTCTATGTAATTTTGCAGGGTGACATGGGATTCCAGGGACGGGCAGGTCCTCCCGGTCCTCATGGAGTGGGTGAACCCGGCCCTCCTGTAAGTTAAGAATAAACTGAGGAAAACTGAGAAACTGGCAAATGATTGAATGTTAATGTGTCTGTTCCAGTGGTACATATGATCTGTTAAGAAAGCCCGTACACCTGTATGATCCTGGACCTGAGCACAGTTTGGATTAAATATTACATACTCTGGCTTTGTTTACAGGGACCTCAAGGACCACAGGGTGTTCAAGGGGATAAAGGACCACAAGGCGAAGGCTTTCCTGGACCAAAGGTATTATTTTGATCAGAGTACTCATCAAAACAATAGTGACATTGTCGAGGCTAAAACTAGAAGCTACCACAATACTTTGCTAATGTTTTAAATAGGGCACAGAAGATATTCTTCAAAAAAAAACGTCACATTAATTACATAACAATAAGTAATTTGTTGATCGTCAAGTAATGCCGAAATGCTTTAAAAATATGCTTTATTTGCGTACTGATGATTTATGACATTTGTCAAAGATGTGTCATCTATTACACAAGGTTTTGCACCCACAACCTGAAAACGTAGAGGCTGCAGATTAATCGATGAGCAGAGCGTAATTTCAAAATATATTTGCAACATGCTTCCATTATAAACTATTACAACATAATCTAAATTAGAAGTTACTAGTAAGTCACTACTTTTACTTTGACCAAAACCACTTTGCATTAAACGTTGCATGAGCCAGTTGATCCTTGGAAGACTAAAACACAAGCTGTCGTTAAATAACGCCTGTGGCTGGCATTACTAATAGATCTCAATGCAAAACACATTGTATTTACCTGTTTACTGACGTTTGAGAGTGAATTTTAGGTCTAGCTGTGTATGTACACTGTCTTGGCCTTTCTGCACATCTTGACCTGTATATGTCAAAACTAGATCTCACTCTGTTCCAACTCACTGACTCACAGGCGTTACTACTCAGTGTTGTTGAGCCTGTAAAAACAGTATATTGTCCTCCCGTGCTGCAACATGCTGCACTACACGATATATATTTTTCAACAGAGTCTGCAAATGCCCGCATTCAAAAGGGGATAGCTTGGATTGTTTGCCATATGCATTGAGATTATTACTGACAGCATGTCTTACTGTGCAGCAGGACATAAAAAAACGAACCATAATGAAGTGAGATTAACGTGTATTACTCAAGTAACAGTAAACCGATTTGCATAAATACCCTCTCACAAGACAGGGCTTGTGGGTAAAAATGACAATGGGAGAGGCGTATTTATGTGGTTCTTGATGACTGCCTGTAAAGAAATCTATGTACACTTTTATTTGTTAAAGAAAGCTCTTGGAAAACGAACATGGGAAATGTCCTCAAGCGACTACACATCTGTTTGGCTTATGTCAGACTTCCTCGCTCTTATAGATTTTATTCCTCTGCTGACTTGTACCTCTTGTAAAAAGGGTGATCCCTTTTGATCTTAAACCCTCTCTTTTCTGCACACACATACTTAGTATGTTTAGGTCTGCATGTCTGAACTTCATTGCACTTGGATGTTGCTCATGCTGCTCCCATTAGTTTCACTTCATAATTTACTGGTAGTGGAAAAGTTTCATGTCATCACGAAATGCCATGAAGAAAAAAAAAAAACTGTTCCATTCCTTTTTTATCAATCACAAGAGGATAACAAGAGCCAACATGCTCTTCTTCCATACTCTCTTCACTGAGAACAATGCAGACCTGGCTGTGACCCAACAGCAAGTGGCTGTGATGTAACTGACACAGATTTACCTGATTTTGTTCCACAGGGGGATCGGGGGCTTGCTGGACCGAGGGGGCCAAGAGGACAGCAGGGTGTAGGAATCAAAGGAGAAAGGGTAGGTTGTAAATTTATCATCTAACAAAGAGAATATACTGCAAACACAGTCTGGTTACTTTAGAAAGGTTGGGAGCTACTGTAAAGATGCACTGTAAAAGACTGACAACCAATATACAGATGAGGTTATACATGTCATTGATGCAGTTAGTCTGTGAAGGTTCTCAGTCATCCAGGTCATCTTTCTTCAAGAAGGTTAAATTTGGGGCAGCTGGACTTGGTTGTAGATCTGTGAAGACGCTTCTTGGTGCAGTTATTTTGATTAAAGTGGAGGGTTTTTTTTTTCTTCCAGATAGCCATTGTACACTCAGAATTTATCACAAAAACACATTGTATTGAGTGTATTTTCTTTCCTCCTGAAACATTTGCAAAACATTTTGATACCTGATTTGTTTACATGCATGTTAACCAGCCTGTAGTTTACTTATTCACTGTCTTTGCTGGCAGCTTCCTGTGTTTCTTGGCTTGTTACAGCTACCTGTTGATCAGTGGAATAGTGTGAAACCATTGGCATGAAAAGTGTATCACGTCACCCATGTGCATGAACTGGTACTTATGTATTAAACTTTTTTTTAAATTCCAGGGTGAATTGGGGCCTCCAGGTCTTCCAGGGCCAACTGGACCGATAGGAGTGGGCATACAGGGAGAGAAGGTTGGCAAACCTCTATGTCTTCATCTATGTTTTCACAATATCACACTGACTTATACAGTATATACATAGAATAATATCTATGTGCACTGACAGCTCTCAAATCTTTATTACTGCTCAGGGAGTCGAGGGTCCAAGAGGTCCACCAGGAAGCAGAGGACTTCCAGGAGAGGGTTTACCTGGACCTAAGGTTTGTTAACACACCTACTGATTTTATTAAAAGAATGTTTCCAACCGAGAAAGTTGTGGAAGGGGCCATTTTTTATGATTACGCTGCAACCTGTTCACACATTATCAATAAAGGGATAAAAACATAAAATGAATATGTAAATTCCACATAATCTTTCATGTGATACCTTTAATATAATATGGATCTAACATCATTTGTTACTGTAAACAGGATATAACATTCACAGATTGTATAATATCAAAATCTAACTGTGCAGCCAAACAATAAACTAAAACAACATGCCAAACAAGTCAAATCCTCACAGGCTTGTTACATTTTTTTATGTCTTCTTTTAGGGAGACCAAGGATTACCAGGAGAGCAGGGAGGTCCAGGAGAGAGAGGCATTGGTGAACCTGGTCCAAAGGTAAGACATTGCATGTTTTGATCCAAACACGCCAGTTTAGTTAAGGTCTATATTAGTGTATGGGTAGTGCCAATGTGCTGAATCCATCAAAAATCATATAATACTATTTTATTTCTTAAAGGGAGAGCCTGGAGCATCTGGTGTGAGTGGCCTGCATGGTCTTCCAGGAGAGGATGGAGCTCCAGGGCAGAAGGTAAAGTACATAATGCAAACTCTGGAAAACTGCAGTTCCTTTCACGGCCACTTGAGGCTGGCTACAGAACGAGTCAGTCTCCATGAGCCTTCTTCACTGCTTATGAAGACTGACTCACTTCTGGAGTCAAATGGCCACATTTGCTACATGCTAATTTTAATAAATATCTCTGCAACGCATATTAGCTGTTACCCCTTCTCATTCTGTTGATAATGTTTGTTCAGTTTTCGAATGTTTAAATCTTTGTATTGCCCCTTTTAAAAAAAATGTTTTTTCCATGTCTCATCTATCATTCCTCTGTTAGGGGGAGCCTGGTTTACCTGGTTCAAGAGGCCCTGAGGGAGCACAAGGAATTGGCACTCAAGGGGAGAAGGTATGCTTTGGATTATCTTTGTGTAGTTGACCATTTTTATGACAACAAATGTTAATCAGACGATGTGTGCTGGCATCCCTCCCAGGGTGACCAGGGTCTGAGGGGCATTCGTGGATTACATGGGCCTCCTGGGATTGCAGGACCCTCTGGGCCAAAGGTAAGAATTAAAGGAACAAGTATTTTATTGTGGTCGGATAACTCCCTTGATGAAGTCTTACCTTGTATAATTGTAGAATACCTTGCTGTTGAAGATTTATGCCACCCTAAGAGCCAAAACAAGTCCTCTGCAGGTTTTTGGCAGCACAACTATTGTCAAAATGAATATGAGCATGAATTGGATCTTAAGTTTCTTGCCAACTCTCCCTTTTCAGGGTGAACGTGGAATACCAGGCCATCAGGGCATGCCAGGGCAGCCAGGACGGTCCATATCAGGTCCAAAGGTAAATAAATAAAAACGTATCGTCAAACTGTCTCTTAATCTTGGCACCAAGGTAAGATAAGTAGCAGGCAGCCAGATGCGACGTAATACACACACAAAAAAAAAAAAAAAACATGTATCCACTGTTCATCACTGTGTCTTGTCTGCAGGGTGATCTGGGCCCTGCTGGTCCTCCTGGTCATATTGGGGAAACAGGCCACGGATTACCCGGTCCAAAGGTTCATAACACCAAGAACATTTATTAACCATATTGTTCTCATCAGCATGATGTTGTTGGTCTTCATCACTCAATTTTGTGTCACCAGGGTGATCGTGGTCATCCAGGTCCATCAGGTCCAGTTGGTCCAAAAGGCGAAGGCCTTGTTGGCCCTTTGGTTTGTACCATCAATATTTTGCACAACCAGTTAATTCTGTATATTTTGGGATTGTCTAAACTAATTTATGTACTTGTTTCAGGGTCCTCCAGGCCTGCCAGGCTTACCGGGCGAGCCGGGATCAGAAGGAATAGGAATTCCTGGTCCCAAGGTTTGTGTCATGTGTTTTTTATTTGCATTTTTGTTATTTGTGTTTTTATGTGTGGAAACTGCTAATTTTATGTCGGTTTCAGGGTGACATTGGCTTTAGAGGATTGCCAGGTTTGCCCGGCCCACCTGGAGAGGGTACACAAGGACCACCTGTAAGAAAGATCTATCGTAGCTAATAACTGCACAAATTAAACCTTTGACAATATATGAGAATATAATCATAATTTCACTAGTTTTTAAGTTTGCAAGTTGTTGTTTTTTTATATAAAGCAGTGGTCTGATAACTTTAAACATTTGTTTTAAGGGTAATATTGGAAGGCCGGGACCTGCTGGTCCAATTGGACCTCCTGGAGAGGGTATTCAAGGCCCAAAGGTAAGTGGTCTCTTTCAAGGACTTACCAAGATCTTTATAGTCTGGATTAATTCACATTTGTACTTCTTTAATGTTCATAACAAGTAAGAGTGAAGCAATATGATGTAATTGGTGCTTGGTGCTGACATGTACAATAGAACTGGCTGACAAACTTGCTGCAGGACAAAACTTAACAATAATTTATGATCTACTGAGAGTCTTTAACGCTCCTGTATGATTCAGTAAATCTAAAATCTAATTTCAGGGTGAGCCAGGATCTCAAGGTATGACTGGGCCTAGAGGGCCTCAAGGAGATGGATTTCCAGGAGCTAAGGTGATGGATTTACAGATATCTTCTAAACATTTTTATGATATCTGATTAACTGGTCTCTGACTGATGAATTACTCTCGCCTCGTTCCAGGGTGATCGTGGATTACAGGGTGAGCGGGGCATGAAAGGTACAAAAGGAGACATGGGAGATGCTGGAGTCCCCGGTGAAGCGGTAAGCAAAACAGATCTTAGTTCTCACTTCCTCAAATAAATAATCAAACTGCTGATGTTTGAAGATAAGCTAAGATGTTGAAGCCCTTTGGGTGAATGATGATTCACCCAAAGGGCTTCAACAGCTCTTCGACTTGACATTATACTACCCGGATGAATGAGATTAATCATGTAAGCTAATAAAAAATGTGAGAGACTCTTTAGAAATCATACTCAGAGTAACTTAATACTCTGAGTATGATTTTCTCTGGAGTCTTTACTAGATAGATATTGTACATCTCTCATCTCTCTCATCACCATAATCTACATCACAGTCCTATTAGATAGAAATAAAACTATTTTTAATAACACGCTACAGAAACAGTGACATTGTTTTCAACTTTTCTCAAATCCCAGGGGAGACCAGGAGTGAAAGGAGAACAAGGCCTCACGGTAAGTTCATTAATTCAATTTAGGTTTGAATATTCAATAAATTATTGTGATTTTGGACTGATGTAAATGTTATATTTTTCAGAGAGAAGACATCATTAAGCTGATCAAAGAAATCTGCGGTAAGACGACAAGTCGAATCTAGTTTATTGGTATAACTGTTAATACATAGCTGGTATCTAAAGGGAAAGTGTGTGGTAATGTATAATGTGCAATGAGATGTCTATGAAAAAATATGAAAGATGGTTTATTCTCAGATTCTGACAGCACTATTTTATATAAACTTCTGGTTTTATGGCTGTAATAATTGGCCAAATAATTATTTTGGCCACTTGGGTGCAGTAGTAAAAACTGTAAACACGTTATCGTGAACATGTTAGCAAATAGTTGATGATTTACACATCCAGCAGACATTAGCTTTCACTTGGACACTTGTCTATCTGACAAAAAAGTAGGTACTTAATTCTCCTTCTAGCTTCATTTTGGTCTCACAAACTCCCAAGAAAAATATCTTGAGCTACTGAAGAGCAACCGACAAACAAAGCCACAAACTTTTAAGTGTCTGCTATCTGGTGTCGGACACGTGTACAGTAGGTTTTTAGACATTCAGTGCTTGTTGTGTGTGGAAACACGGGTATCAGAGCAGGGAGAGTGAATCAAAACGTTGCAAAGTTGCAAGCTAGAAATTCAAAACTGTGACTGTATTCATATATTTGTTTTCTGTGTTTTAAAAAATGCAATATAAAAACAATTTATTTGACTGTACCTGTGTATGTATGATGGTGTTCATGCACATTAGGATCCTAAGAGAACCTACAATTTTTCTGATATTTCTGGTTTTATTAATCCCACTTGTTGTTTAGACAAGACAAGTCATGGGGTCTTAATCTTAATTAGTGCAGCTTTAAAACTATCATTAGGAAAACAGAACAGTAGTACATGTAATGACAGTATTTCATTGTTTTCAGGATGTGGCATCAAGTGTAAAGAAAGGCCCATGGAACTTGTGTTCGTCATCGACAGCTCAGAGAGTGTCGGCCCTGAGAACTTTGAAATCATCAAGGACTTTGTCACCAGATTGGTGGACCGGACCACAGTCGGACGCAACGCCACCAGAATCGGACTGGTCCTGTACAGTCTGGATGTCCATTTGGAGTTCAACTTGGTTCGCTACATGAGCAAACAAGACGTCAAGCAGGCAATCAGAAAAATGCCTTACATGGGCGAGGGCACCTACACTGGCACCGCCATCAGAAAGGCGACTCAGGAGGCTTTCTTCAGCGCTCGGCCCGGAGTCAGAAAAGTAGCGATCGTCATCACAGACGGTCAAACTGACAAACGAGAGCCTGTCAAACTTGACATAGCTGTGAGGGAAGCTCATGCTGCAAACATTGAGATGTACGCCTTGGGGATTGTCAATTCCACCGATCCTACGCAGGCCGAGTTCTTGCGAGAACTCAACCTCATTGCCTCAGATCCCGACAGTGAACACATGTACCTCATTGATGACTTCAATACTCTAACAGGTGGTAATCACAGTCAGATGTTGTAAATATCATGCCTTCAGCGGTGTGCTCATTAAAATATATAGCTTTTATAATTGCTTTCAGCTGAGAGGTGGTAAAGTGCCTAACTGATCTTCCTAATTTGTTTTTTCAGCACTGGAGTCTAAACTTGTCAGCCAGTTCTGTGAAGATGAAAATGGCGCCCTTATTTACAATCGCGTCACAAATGGACACTGGAATGGCAACAACGGGCATGGGCATGGTAACAACGGAAACAATGGGCACGGAGAGAAGACCAATGGATACAATGGCAATGGCAATAATGGTTATGCTTTTGGAAACAATGGATATTGGAACAACGGGAATGGTCACAATTTCCAAGAGGAGATCGAAAATCAGAGACGCACCAACAGCCGAGGCCGTGGAGACACTTTCACGCTGCCCATCAGTGCTGATCCTCTTCCTTTTCAGGTCTTTGCTGAAAACTGTCGTATTTATGTTTACTGATGGTACAGACTTCTCCACAAAACTGACATATTTTTACATTGTCGTCTCTAGGTGGTGGAAGACGATGAAGGTGAAGATTTAGACTTACGAGCCCATGCACGGGGCAGCAGTACTGTGGCTGTAGTAAACAAAACAACATCTTTATCACCTGTGGCAGAAGCCTCCGTGTCCAATGAGGCAGTCTTATCATCTACATCGTCTTCTACATCTTCATCCTCATCTGCAACATCAACACTGGGCTCAGTTTCATCTTTGAATCAGTTGCAGCCCGTGGTGAGTCCCGTCCAGCCTCAAGGTGAGTCCTGCAGAGACCTGAATAGAACATCATTTACATTTAGTCATTTAACATTTATCCAAAGCGACTTACAAAAAGGGAAACAATCAAGGTACAGTGTGACAAAGACATGTTAGTGCAGCAATAAGTATTACTCGCCTAGAAGCAGCACAACTGGGCAACTGAGGTAACATGATCAGACAAGGTTAGCTGGTCATCGATCATGACTCCTAAGTTCTCACTACCCTGAAAGGGGCAAGAGATAGGGAGTCAATTTTGATGTTCATGTCAAGGTGTATAGTAGGTTTGGCTAGGAGGACCAGCAGTTAAGTTTTTGAGAGGTTCAGCTAGAGGTGGTGTAGATCTGTCTGAGAGGCAATCAGAGATGTGTGCAGATCGAGGGGTTGTCACATAGAGTTGTGTGTCATCTGCATAGCAGTGATATGAGAGTGGATTTATGTTATTAGTAATAGTTGTGGTTTTCCTACTTTGTCAAGTTGTAATACCTGCTGTCATCTTCTGTATCAAGTACATACATTTGGAAAACGTGCATCTCACACACTATTTCTTTTTCAGAGGCCGTTCCACTCGATCCCCGCTGTAACCTCAGCTTGAGCCAAGGCAGCTGCAGAAATTATAGCATCCGCTGGTATTATGACAAGCAGGCCAATGCCTGTGCACAGTTTTGGTACGGAGGCTGTGGTGGTAATGACAACCGCTTTGAAACAGAAGATGAATGCAAGAAGACGTGTGTTTTATTCAGAACAGGTAACTTTTCTACATTTTGAACAGCAAATGAACACATTCTTCTTTTTATTTTTAGTTTCTGAATATAATACTGTTTTGTCCCCAGCAGCGTAAAAAAGAAGAAGCCATCAGAGAGTGGATTTTACTTCCCTAATGATGCTGATTGGTCATTTTAATGTGATGCATTCTGTCATCTGTGTTCAGAAAATTTCATGCACTTTTCTAACACTGTGTCCTCACACATTTTTCAGTGCTAAAAGGTCATGATCAATTGATTCAAATCCTGAAAAACTGCTTGATATGTTTCAATGAATTACTGACTGATTTAATTAAGATTAACTCCTACAAAAACATATTACCTCAAAGAAATTGTATTGTGCTTCGTTTGGCTGTCCTGGATTTAAAATGACAACTACAGAAATAGAAAACTAACCTGTAGATCATTCTTATACACTATTCACTGAATATATAGTAAGACAGCAATAATAAGATGTTTGTTTACCTTGTGTAGATATGATGATGAGTTTTTCTGTGTGTGTCCTGTTTGTCGTCCATTCGGGTTATAACCGGCAGCTGTTGTAGAGAGCTATTTCTGTCTGGGTACTACTTTCAGAGGTCTACTGCGAACGTCATCTTGTGATGAAGATTGAGGCTTTCTGTAATCCATCCATTAAAGGACTGTCTATTTGGGCAGTGTGTGTGTATCTGAATAAATGTTTTGTATGTTTTTTAATAATAAAATATAAAATAACTGTGGTTGCATGTTGTCATTGTTTGCTAGTAGTAACAGAAGATCCAGTCAGTGAGTGGCCTAAATATGTGTTAAATATTGATACCTTTTCACAGCCATGAAAAGTCTCTGAACAATATTTTAGCCTTATGATTTGTTATGATTATATTACTTATAAGAAACTAAGAGTTGACAACTTTGCAAACACAGCCAAACATCAAGTAAGGCAGCCACCTAATATTACTTACTAGTCCAAAAGCAAAAGAAGCCCAGCATGAAGCGCTCACCCATGACTAAAAGTCGGTCCCAGTCAGTCAGTCTCCTGCCTATATTGTTATGTCCATAGAGGCTGCTGAGCCCGGTTACATTGCCCACTTGCCCAGCTCCAGTTCTGGCATGACACCAACTCCACTCCCCGTCAGCCTGATCCCCCTGCACTCCAGGCCTGAAAACATTTTCACCATAAAATATGATCTAGATTCACTAAACTAAGTGAAATAGTTGGTGGTGTGTGACTTAGAGTCGTAAACTGTTACATAGTGCTAGAACAGACGTACAGGGTGCAGAGTGGGAATGACAGAGAGACCATTCACCTGTCAGTGTAGCATCAAAGGGATTCAAAATGGTAGAAAAGTTACACAATAATGCTTGTACTATATGAATTATGTATGCCTCATTATTCTCCATCCATGTGTTTTTAACTTCTTAATTGGTTTTTGGCACACCTGCCTTTAATAAAGCACTGATTAGGAGTTCCATTGTGGTTTAATAGTTTGCATAACTTTGGAGCATTCCACCCTGCAGTCGTGGTGGTAAAAAAAAGTCTGCTTTTTTTTTTTTTTTACAGTTTTATAGCACACTGGTACTTGAAGGACAGTTGTTTCATGAAGCAAATACCCCCCAAAACTCATCTCTGAAACAAACACACTGCACAAACATGTACAGCAATGCTTATTATGATATTGAACAAAATGGGAACAAATTTTAATTGATAAAAACTGCAGAAACCAGAAGCAAATCAATTCCAAAATACAAATTCAGCTTGAATTTCTTGTTTTCTGTTCCTACTGACAAAACAAATTTACCACCCAATGTTTGGTTTTCGTTGGTGCCCCCTTTCTTAAGGTTCTTAACCTACTTATCGCCAATAAACCTGATTCTGTTTCTGATCAATTAATTTTTGTTACTTCCACCCCTCATAGAAGATAAAGCTCATTGAAGGAGACAAACACAGATAGATAGATCTGACCATAGACACTATACAGATCTGACACCATAATGTCCCTTTGGCTTGCCGTCCGTTGCCACGGTGATTATGACGCTACAGAGGCTCTCTCAGATTAGCCAGCTGGCTAATCAACCTGAGCTAGGTAGCTTGTAAACGTTGCTGAACTAAGCCGAGGGAGTGATAGCCTGCAGTCATGTCGTCTGTTTTAGATGCTCTCTGGGAGGACAGAGATGTTAGATTCGACATAACAGCACAGTAAGTTACCTCAATTGTTATTTCAACATCGTACAAGCTAAGTTAGCTCAGCTACGCTAATCGGCTAACCAAAGCTAACGTCAGATAAAGCTGCAACGCGTTTCCTGATAATCGTGTTTAGCTTTAATGTAACAGTCTATCGTGGAAAATAGTAGCTTTGTTTTAGTATAGAGATCAATCTGTCATCTCTGATCTGTCATCTCTGATCCATCCTGCACACAGGCAGATGAAAACACGACCAGGAGAAGCACTAATAGACTGTCTGGACTCCATAGAAGACACCAAAGGAAACAATGGAGATCGAGGTAAGTAACTTAGCTCTCTTGGAGGCTAAAACTATCATCGTGTGTCTCTCCACCACCTCATAACTGGTGAGCTAATGTCTACTTTTGTTGCAGGACGACTGCTGGTAACAAACCTGAGGATCATTTGGCATTCTTTGGCCCTGCCAAGAGTCAATTTGTGTGAGTACACCTGCACGGTTCAATTATTTGTCTCCACAGGTACCCATCATCTGAATGTCTGTGTCCTCTCTTGGAAATACATGACATTAAATTACCTTATTAAATTATATTAATTGGTCGTCTTCAAATGGTTTAAACGGTTTTTATTGTTGGTTTAATTATGATTATTTGCACCCTCCATTTAGTTTTCCTTTTTGCTCAAACCTAAACTATGTCTAAAGATTTCAGAGTGAAAAAATTTCAGATGAAGCTTGTGTCTTTTCACCTACAAGGAATTTGTCTTGGTGTTTTTGGTGCATAACAAACATTAAGTAAAAAATGAAGTACCAGAAAGAGCTGTACAGATTGTACAGTGTGCAGAATATCTGTAAGATCTGGGTCACGACACGCTGCAGTCTGCCCTTGTCCTTGGCAGTGGCAGCAGCGTACCAGATGGTTGTAGATGAGGTGAGGATGGACTCAGTGATGGAGATGTAGAAGTCCACCATCATTGTCCTTGGCAGGTTGAACTTCTTCAGCTGCCGCAGGAAGATTTGAGGTCCTGGGAGATGAAGAGGAAGCAGAAAGACTCCACAGTGACGATTAGGGAGTCGCACAGGGTGATGGTGGCAGGCGAGGCTGACGAAGTACACAGTCAGACTTGACCTGAAGAGGCCAAGTGTGAAACCAGATGAAAAATAAAGCCAACCTAAATATAAATGTTCTATTTTTCAGCTGTGGGTTACAACTCCATCATTAATATCACAACAAGGACAGCTAACTCGGTAAGTAAACTTATGTTTTATTTCTGTACCTATTATATATTTTATTATTATTATTATTATCAGATTATTTCAAGTCCAGAGTATTTGTCTATCTTTTTACATTTCCTCACACATCACATATACTGCTTAGGTACTTCTTAAATGAACAAAGTCAATAATAACAACATTATTTCAACATTCCTAGAGGAATAAATAATAAATTAGTATCTAATAAATACGAGGAAGACAGATAAACATGCTAATTTATGAGTTTAATGCTTTTTCCTAGAAATTGAGAGGCCAAACCGAAGCTCTGTACATCCTGACAAAGTCCAACAACACAAGATTCGAGTTCATCTTCACAAATGTGGTTCCAGGAAGTCCGCGTCTCTTCACTTCAGTCATTGCTGTCCACAGGTAAAACAACACTGAGGTGATGTTCAATCCTCTGATTACATTCTACATAAAATGTAAAATGTATGTCCCACTGAATATATGTTGTGTTTTTGTTACAGGGCCTATGAGACATCTAAAATGTACAGAGACCTGAAGCTACGAGCAGCTCTCATTCAAAATAAGCAGCTGAGACTCTTGCCCCGGGAGCAGGTGTATGATAAAATTAATGGAGTTTGGAATTTATCCAGTGATCAGGTAATGATGCTTCAAATGTGTCTGTTTAAATGATTTCCTACTTCAGTCTCAGTTCCACATTTAATACATGGAAGGCTACTCTTTAAATATGATGTGATTACTGAAGATGATTAAGTTGCAATATGAGTCACTGAGTTGTTTTGTCTTGACTGATGTTAGTTTTCTTTCTCTCAGGGTAACCTTGGAACGTTCTTTATCACCAACGTTCGAATCGTGTGGCACGCTAACATGAACGAGAGCTTCAATGTCAGCATTCCTTACCTTCAGATTGTAAGTACATTACAGTAAATAACACCAAATATCACCCAGTAAATGGGCAAAATGAGCATTACAGCTCTGTATTGTAAATATATTTACCTTTTTGATTGGTTCTAATAAACAGGATTCTCCTTGTTGCTTTACTTTATACACAGTACACCAAAAAGTACAATAAAACACAGTTGGCCATTCAGACAGGATCTGAAAATGCAGGTTTTTCCATTCATTTGAGTCGGCGTACTGCCACATGGGTGCCTGCCAAAAAATCCGGCAACCTGCAGTGGAGAACTTGAGCCAGATCCAACTTCTGGAAAAACTCAGCCCTACATCGCGCTGTAGCCGCCAGTCAGACAATCAGACCGGGCAAACTCCTCCACAGAGAGAAATTTCACTAAAGCTGAGATTATCCAGGTGGATTCATGGACTAAACTCTGGTACTCTACTCTGTTGTTTTGGCTTTGTTTATTTCATGTACCCAGCTTCTAAATCTGTGTCTGGCTCACAATTTACGCTGCAAAATATTGACACAAAGAAGTTTATTTTGGTTTGTGTCCGATGGTTTGAGAGAGACATTGGAAAACTGTACATCCACACAGCACGAGCCACTACAACACTTTTTTATTATAACAGGTGAAGTTTTTAAGTCATAGACAGACACGACTGTACCCTTGTACGTGAGCTGCTACTGATAATCTTGTTCCTGTTGTAAAATCATGTATTGTTTCACTTTCGTTTTGAAACTGTGCATATCTTTTTTCCCCCCCGAAGTGGTCCATCAGAATAAGAGACTCAAAGTTCGGCTTGGCTTTGGTGATAGAGAGTTCACGGCAGGTAACTTGTTTTTCTCTGCAGTTTGAGTCACATTCACCTGAAACGATCACAAAATAATGATTTGATAGTTGTAAGAGGAGTTCGTTTTCTGCTTTTGTTGCTTGTAAAACACAAATTCACCCTGTCCTTTTGTTTGTAGAGTGGTGGCTATGTGCTCGGGTTTAAGATTGACCCTGTGGATAAACTTCAGGACGCGCTTAAGGAAATCAACTCATTGCATAAGGTGTACTCTGCCAACCCCATTTTTGGAGTGGACTATGAAATGGAAGAAAAGGTAATGACCCTCCACAGTGTAACATGAAAATGTGTCTATTTTTTAATTACTGCGTCATTTTAACAGCTGATCTCCTTTATCAATATTTCCATAAAGGTTGTTGTCATAGCACTGTTTTGTCCTAACAATGATTTCAGCCCCAGCCGTTGGAAGAACTCACGGTGGAACAGCCTCCTGATGATGTGGAAATCGAACCCGATGAGCAGACTGATGCTTTCACAGTGAGTCTGCCCGTTGGCCATCCTCGCACTCATCACTCTTCTGGGAGTCAATGGTTTAGTTTTCAGACTCCCAGAATAGCTGTCAGCTCATGCCCTTCAGCACGATGAACAAACATGAATTTATGTTGCCTAGCGCTCATGTTTGTACAGAGTGGTGCTCATTGGACAACAATAACCTTTTTTCAGAGGGAACATGTGCTCATTGTGTTGATTAAATGTATGATTTGTGTGTGTGTGTGTTGCTTGCCCACAGGCTTACTTTGCCGATGGAAATAAGGTAACGCCTCACAGTTGATTTAATCACCAGCTATAATTGTACAATATGTTGTCCAGTGTGTCGTGTTTTAACTTCTTTTGGGCTCTTTTTTCGTGTTCATCGTCGTTCCAAAGCAACAAGACCGTGAGCCCGTTTTCTCCGAGGAGCTGGGCCTCGCCGTTGAGAAGCTGAAGGATGGCTTCACACTTCAAGGACTGTGGGAAGTCATGGGCTGAAATAATATGAAACATGTATATAGATATTGTGATCATAAAGACAACAGTTTATTTATTTATAGATGAGGTTAAAAGTTGTACAGTTTATGCGTAGATACTTTTATCATGAAGGATCTGTTCTGGGGATATTTGTATAAAACATTTTTCTTATAGTGAATAGTTGTTAAAGTTAATAAATGTATTTAAATATATACTGAAGAGTTTTTTTTTTTTATTGTAGCAGGTTTGTACTCTATCTCATACACAGAAAGAACACAGTGATCTCAGGTTAAATACACAATGCACTAAAGTATTTTAAAAATCTTGAAAGCGGATAAACTGTCACCTCCTGTGGCAGCAGCTGCTTTCCGACCCTGTCTGCTTGTTAGATAACACCCCTGTGGATGTCTCACACACAATAATGAATCACACTGTAGTTAAGGGGTCATTACTATCAGTGAACTGTGATTCACTCCACACGTAGATGTCTCTAGAATACACATGATTGTAGTAAATGCCAACCGTATCTGTGAACACAGAGCGCTGGAACAGATGGTGTTTTAAAATGTGTGTTTCTCTTGTAAAACTACATTTAATATTTCACCTTATTAGATAGACAGAAGTCAAATAAATGCAAAGATCATAGGTTATTTTCGTGTGTCTGTACAACAGCATTACTAATCACCAGGGTGACAAGGCTCCACAGTTGTTTTTACTCTTATGACAGCTGTGTGAGCTCTCCGATTTGGCCAAGCCGAATTCTTCACACATGGGATGCTTGTCTATATTTAGAGGGACACTGTTATATTGAAGTGGCTTCAGACCTGGCTGCCTATAGTTCTCTCTGTCTTGACCAGCTTGAACAGTCTGTTGCAAACTGCCCCACTTCCTATCCTTAAAAAACCAAATGGATCCCCAAGGCTTGAGGGAAGATCTCCGCCTGTTTCAAACCACTTTGCTGCAGGACGGACTCAAAGAGCTTCTGAATGAGAACAAGTTGATTGACTGCGTCCTAAAAGTTGAAGACAGAAGCATCCCATGTCATCGGCTCATTCTGGCAGCTTGTAGTCCTTATTTCCGGGAGCTGTTCTTCTCTGAAGACGGCAAGGAAGTGGACAAAAAGGAGGTCGTTCTGGAGAGCCTGGATCCCACTGTTATGGAGGCCATTGTGAATTACATGTACTCAGCAGAGATTGATATCAATGTAAACAATGTGCAGGATATTTTGACCATTGCCAATCGCTTCCAGATCCCTTCAGTGTTCACAGTTTGTGTGAATTATCTCCAGAAGCAGCTGTCAAAGAAAAACTGCATTGCCATCTACAGGCTTGGACTGATGCTGGACTGCGCCAGATTGGCAATTGCGGCTCGAGATTACATCGCAGATCGGTTTGATACCATAACCAAGGATCCGGACTTCTTGGAGCTTGCTCATCCTGAACTATTTGCCATTATTGGAGCTGATGCGTTGAATGTAGAAAAAGAGGAGGTAGTGTTCGAGACCCTGATGAAGTGGATCAGGAAAGACAAAGAGAAGCGCTTGAAATCCTTAGAAGAGGCCTTCGACTGCATTCGTTTCCGTTTACTCCCAGAGAAGTACTTCAAGGAGAAGGTGGAGAAGGATGACCTCATTAAGACTAACCCTGAGCTTCTCAAAAAAATCAAAGTGATAAAGGAAGCCTTTGCAGGGAAGCTTCCCGAGAGGAAAAAGGAACAAGATGACGAGGAAGGAGAGGAGGGGAAGTTACCCGGCTACCTGAACGATAACCGCAGATACGGCATGTATGCCAAAGACATGGTTCTGATGATCAATGACACTGCTGCTGTGGCCTATGACGTCCAGGAGAACGAGTGTTTTCTTGCTGCGTTGGCAGAGCAGATCCCCCGAAACCACGTCAGCCTGATATCAAAGAAGAACAATCTGTATGTGTTGGGGGGACTGTTTGCAGATGAAGAGGACAAAGAAAACCCTCTGCAGTGTTACCTCTACCAGGTATATACATTTAATTTACATTGCAGATGATCAAAAGTAATTCCCTCGTTTTGGTTTTTCAAAATATATTCAAATGTGTCTTTCAGTTGGACAGTCTCACTGCTCAGTGGATCGCTCTGCCACCCATGCCCTCCCCGAGATGTTTGTTTGCGACAGGGGAATTTGAAAATCTCATCTTTGCTGTAGCGGGAAAAGATCTAGAGTCCAATGAGTCTCATGACACTGTTCTGTGCTATGACACAGAGTAAGTTCAGTACACAAACCTTCCTGAAAGCACTGATGTGTATTCCCTGTTTAACACTTTATCTGCTCTGTTTAGAAAAATGAAGTGGACTGAAGTAAAAAAGTTGCCCTTGAAAATCCACGGCCACTGTGTGGTCTCCGAGAACGGGCTGGTGTACTGTATCGGAGGCAAAACAGATGACAAGTAAGACTACATTTTATATGAAGTCAGAATCTTTGATTTTCACATTACGTGAATCTGTCTTGGGAAATCATTCTTGTCTCACTGTTACAGTAAAACAACCAATAAAATGTTTGCATACAACCACAAGAAGTCAGAGTGGAAGGAGGTGGCCTCCATGAAGACACCCAGATCCATGTTCGGTGCAGTTATCCACAGCGGGAAGATTGTTGTCGCTGGGGGAGTCAATGAAGACGGCCTCACGGGTGCATGTGAAGCCTACGACTTTGGAACCAACAAGTATGTTTATTATTACCATTTCTACACCCCTCAAAGTGTTGTGCATGAGTGGTTATCCATATTGATAACAAAAAGTAAGCGGCTGTGGCTCAGGAAGTAGAACGGGTCATCCACTAATCAGACGATTGGCAGACTGCATGTCGAAGTGCCCTTGAGCAAACTATTTAACCCCAAGTTGAAGGCTGTGTCATCGGTGTGTGAATGCGTATGAATGCTTGGCTCCCAAAACCTGATGAATTGCTGGCACCGATGGCAGCCAATGCCATCAGTGTATCACTTTTTTTCGCTCGGAAGACTAGAAAGGCACAAAGTACAGTCCATTCACAGCTGCGTGTGCCTTGTTGCAGGTGGTCACCCTTCACAGAGTTTCCCCAGGAGAGGAGCTCAGTCAACCTGGTCAGCTCTGGAGGGTTGCTGTACGCCGTAGGAGGCTTCGCCTTGCTGGAAAACGAGAACAAAGAGTGTGCACCCAGTGAAGTCGTTGACATTTGGCAGTATGTGTTGACTTTGTTGCATCTTTCTTGGACAATGATAGCTCTCCTGATAACAGTGTATTATGGTAACATGTTTTACTGTCTCACCAGGTATGAAGAGGACAAAAAACAGTGGACCGGCATGATTAAAGAGATGCGATATGCTGCTGGAGCTTCATGTGTGTCCATGCGTCTGAATGCAGCCAGGATGCCCAAACTGTAACAGCAGTCCAGAGACATACAAGGGACTTTCCCTTTACTGCTGCAGACAAGAATATTATGTACATGCTCTTATTTAGTGGCTCATTTAGCATTTTAACTTATGAGACACGTGTCCATTTTGTCAGTTCTGTGACTGTTTAACAACATTCATCGTGATCATAAGTCATTGGAGTCTAAAATTAAACAGTCACTGCTGTTTGGACCAGACATTATTGTTGATCTTCTAAAACATATCAAGTGCTGAGAATTCCCGACCACCCCACCTCCACCCAATAATAAATATATGTGAGTATTATTAATATTATCTGGTAAAGGTTTGCATAGAAAAGATGTTTTTTTGTTGATGATTGTTTTCTTTTGTTAATCTGGAAATGTTCCTTTTCCAGTTAGTTCCTTGTAACTCTTCAGTATTAAAATATTATCTCACACAGACTCATCGTGTCTGCTCTTTTCAAATATTCTTTTCTTTAAACACAGCTCATAAAATATGGACTTCATTCAAGACCAGAAATATTGTGCCCCTGTGAATGTTCATAAATACAGAAGTCCTAAGTGGTCATACAAATTTCTCGCGATCACAAGTTCATTTCATTTATTTTCTCAAGATCTCAGTTATTTATGTCATTATCTCTAAATAACAAACGTTAATTTTCCTTGAGATAACAACATAATTAATTTGAGATCTCAAGATAATAAATCAAAGTTAGAGGCCTGAGATTTCCATCACACGTGACGTCATGCCATGCTGACCTGATGCTGACTGATCGATATACTCCTGCTCCTCTGACATCGCTGCACTGAATGATGTTTCCTGCAATGATTTAATATAGTAGACTACCCTTTTGTTTTCTTCAGATCTCGAATTAATTATGTTGTTATCTTGGGAAAACAAAGGATTGCTATCTTGAGATCTCGAGAAATTTATCCGTTATCTAACAACATTTGTTATTTCGTTAGACTGGATTAAAGTAACCAAAGGTTCACTCATAATAATAAGAGTGTTAAAAATAGTTCTCATTTCATAAAAGTCAGGATAAAATTTAATTATGGGAAAATGTCTGCTGATGTTCATGTTCAAAAGCTCTACAATCACTGTTTAATGGTTGAACTGGTATACAATACTCACCAACAGAGGGCAGAAGTATCAGCTGATGTTAATTTTAAGCCTTGGCTGCTGCTGAGACTCCAAATATTAACTTACTTCACAGCCAGTGCAGGAAGTATTCAGCTCCTTAACTTAAGTAAAAGAAGCAAAAACACACTGTGAAAATACTCCACTACAAGTTACTGAAGTAAAAGTATGTAAGTATTATCAGAAAAATGTACTTGATGTATGAAAAAAGTACTCATTCTGTATTTCATTCTGTGTTTTACTAGGTCTATTTATATATGATGTTTTCGAGTACTCCTGCCTTGATGGGTATGTTTTATTTTACTGCTGATGTTTATGGTTGAGCTAATTTAAGTACTTTATATACTGTTGGTGAGATCATGATAGTTTGTAACGTCTGAAAAGTCAACTTTTCTGTTATCCATCCATCCATCCTTTTTTCTGTAACCACTTATCCTCATCAGGGTCACGGGTGGCTGGAGCCTATCCCAGCTGACATTGGGCGAGGGGAAGGCTACGCGGTGGACAAGTCAGCAGGATGTTATTTGCAAGTAAAATAAATGAAAGCCAAAACGGTGGTTCTCAAACAGTGGGACGAGTACCACTGGTGGTACGTGACCTCTCTCTAGTGGTACGTGGAGGAATATTCAGAAATATTCTTTAAAAAATGAAACAGATTCATTTAAAAACATTTTACTATCATCCAACACATTGAATGAACACATAGTTGACTTGCTGTGGGGTTACACAGACTACAACATACACTGGCTTGAGTGTTAGTGGTGCTGTACTGTACAGAAATATAGGCTGTAGATACTGTCTCTAGAGGATCTGCATTTTACTGCACAATTTCTTAGACTGTTTGTACCATGGCCTTCCCCCTTTTTAATTTGTTACTGTTTAATTTGTTTATCTGTGTACTTGTTTTGTGTTTAGTGTTTATCTGTACTGCTTATAGTGAAGTACAAAACTTTGATACCTGCCCTGATTGGTAATGTGTTCCTCTGCTGTCTCTTTATTGTGCAACACAGTCTTCCCCTTTATGTCTGTTTTCTGTTTTGTAATTGTTTTGTTTGTAAAAAGAAAAGATGTTAAAAAACAAACAAAATATACAATCAGAAAATTAACAATTTTTCAAATTAAAATCAAATATTAGGTGAGCTAAAAATGTGACAGTGAGCTAGTGAACAGAGGTAAAAATGAACTGTTCACAAACTCTGTAAAAGTGTGGAAAGTATCTTCCAAAAATCTTCTCATTAGGAATAAACCTGCCTCCTCTTTGAACTGACCACAGCTCAATAAAGTGGGCCTATGCTGCTGTATTCTCAACGTCTTGGTACTTGGAGAGTGAAATATGTTCTGAGGTGGTACACAGTGTAAAAAAAAAAGAGAACCAGTGATGTAAAACATACAAATTCATTCATTTTGTTGAACACTAATAATAATAGTATGCCTGCTAGCCATTGCTGCCGGTCGCTCCTCCTCCGGTGCTCACGGGTTAACTGCAGGGTCATCAGCCAGGAACCACCGATCACCAACGTTTCGCTCCTTTAATCCTGGAACGTCTCCTGGTGGCAGGACGTCTCCCTGTCACCCCCTGCAGCTGATAGGTGTTCCCCCCTGCGGCTGTTGTTGGGGTTAGTTGTTCTTTCCCCAGTACTTGTCCTTCCTCCTCAGCCAGAGCCAAAAGCTCCCCTTCTCGGCCTCCTCTGCCAGCTCTTTGGTTCCCTCCGGTCACTCCTGCATCCCTCAGTAGGCAGCCCCACGTAGCCTCGGCATCGGACTTCCACTGGATAGATGGTAGTCTTCCAGCCAGCCATCTGGCACTCAGCCGCCAGCTCTGAGTACTTCGCCTTTTTTCGCTCGTAGGCGGCCTCGATATAATATTAATGATACAGAGGCATTGCATTTTATTCAAAATACTCCCTTTAATACAAAAGCAAATAATATACAATCTCACAATCAACATGAAACGGGTAGATTCACGTCAACTTCATGCTCAATATCTTTAAATAAAGAGCACTTGATGTATATTAACATAGTTACATTGTTTTTAAAACTCTGTTCAGTGTTTCAGCCTGAAAACTCTCATAACCGAGCTCAAAGTTCAGTGCTGAGTGTAACATTACTTTCATTGTTCAATAAATAATTCCTTCAGGAAGAAAGCTCTTTAAATATTTTCTTCTTCAGGTATTCCTTCCAGGCGTCCTGTGTCGAGAGCTCCATAGAGTTCCATTCAAAGTGAGGGATCTGTAAAAAGAAATATTATTTAGTGTGCGGTGTAAGAGATGTACAACAGCACATGCAATCCTTAAAAGACGTTTTCTCACCTGAACCACACGGTATCCCAGGATTTCAAGGTGTCTTTTTCTCATCAGGGCTTCACCTTTTATGTGGTGAGTATTCTTGCAGAAGGTCTTTGAATCAAGAAAGTCCACAGCAACTCTGAGTGATAAGTAAAAACACGGTGTCAAACATTTTATTTCTAAATTATTCATCTTTAGTATTCAGGCTGTTTTTTGTCCTATTCATACCGCTGAGCTCCAGGTGGAATCTCATCCCTGATGTTTTCCACTGAGCTCGTTGCCCAGTGAACCTTTCCTCTGTCTGAGATCTGCAGTCTGTTGGCCTCGCTGTAGGGCAACGACTGCAGCCGTTTGTCCAGCATACATTCAAACTCTGCAAAGTCAAAACATGTTCACGTTACACTTCCATCAGCATGAATATTCGTTTCCCAGTTACTTCCTTTGAATCCTGTTAAATTCAAGCCTGTCCAGCCAGATTGGAGTTCACCTTTGTTCAGCTTTGACAGAGCGGATGTGCAAACTGTACCGTAGCGCTCAAACACTGTTTATAGTTTGTCATCGATCTGATCTCTAGTTATTTATTACAGCATCCGAGGAGCTGCAGGACTTCGTCCAGACTAAATCTTAACACTGGACCTTTAAGACTTGTGTTTATGGTTACCCATTGTTTTTTTTCCCTTAGGTGCAAAGACATTTTCAGAAGAGAATAGAAGAGGTGTGATAAAACATCATCAAATCAGTGTTTAATACTGAGATTGCCCAACATTACTCACCAACGGTGTAAAAATATGGAGTGACAACCGCTACTCGAACACGGTTAATGCCATCAAGAACTTCACCCAGCATTTTGTGGATTTGCTGTTGCGCAGGACTGACAACGACATTCCCTGAAAAATATTATGACATGCAATTAAACAAATTTTTTAAAAAAACTAGACAATCATTTCTCTGAGCATCTTCTTACCTTTCTTTTGCAACTTCTGGCAGTAGCGCTCATGAAACCACGGCACCTGAAACTCAGGACACTCGAGACACACGGCGCGATTGAGCTCCATGAGGCGCTGTCTGGTCCGCATGTTGAGGGCGTCAGGTAGGGCTGTAAGAAGGTGTGAACTGCTTACATCTCAAGATAAATACTTTGCTGTAAATGCATATTAACAGCTAGGCGGGGGGACATACTTTCTAGTTGGGAATCCAGCTTTCCCAGGAAGTCTATGCTGAAGATTTCTTTGATTATCACCTCAGGGAAACAGTCAGCCACAGCCAAAGAGTATGCCATGAGAACCAGCAGATGTGGGTCAAAGGAGCCTACAAACACAGAGAAAAGGGTGTTAGTGTGAGCTTAAAATGAGAAACGAAAATGTGTAAACAGATTTACTTACTGATACGTGGAGTGATGTGCTGAATACAAACATCATACAACTCGTCTGCTTGTGCAGTATCGTAATTCAGGACGGAGAAGGGCAGCAGGGTGGCATATGTTGCCGTGTGGTGAATCTTAAAAAAGAAAGCACAGTTAACATATGTGTAATAACTCCATAGTTAATATACTGTGATGTCTCTTAGAGGAGCACCTTGTCAATATCTTTAATGGCCACAGTGGCGATACGGTCCATCAGTGGAGGGCAGAGGTGATTTATCCTGGTTAAGAAGAGGGCCAACTCAGGCACGTTGGTCCAATGTATTTGGTCCATCATCCTCTGCAGCGTGGCCATTGTCTCTTCGACCAGCATTTCCTCAAACCACTCTCCCGAAATGTACTTGAGCTCCTCCAGCACCAAGTCCAGCCGGTCAGCCTTTTGCAGCCTCTCGTGCCCGCAGCGGTTTAGGGTCTGCAGCAGACGGACGTACTTACTGGGAGTGTTGTGGCGGTAGGAAGGGTCATTGCGCACCCACTTGGCGATGGCAAAAGAAAGGGTGTTGAGGTCGTTGAGGTTGCACTGGCTAACCACTGCGTTCACCCGTGAGATCATGGCCTCATCGAGCCGCGGGCAGGGCAGCATGGACAGAACACGGGTCAACATGGTGACTTCGTAGGGGAAGAAGCTGCGCTGCAAAAAGCTGCAAGATAAACGGTCATCAGTCTACTTTTAATTGAATGAAAGAAGCTGAACTGACTCCTTAGCTCAAATAAACACTTACTTGACAAGAATGTTTCTTAGTTTAGTGAAGAGTTCGGGGTTCTGGTATTGCAAGAAAAAAAGAGTTTGGGTGATTCTGGCCACCTCCACTGGCCTGTAGACATGAAGGTTCCTCTGGATTACTGATGCAATTCTGGAAAACAATTACAGAAATGATTACATTTACATAGATATTTAAATATATCAGAGAAGACTTAAAGGAGGAGGAGTGACAAACTTATAAAATGCACAACATCATGATAAGGATCCCTTTAAATTTGATATGTAAAGATTTATAGAAAATAATTAGAAATACATCTATAATGACTCATGCTTCTCATGGGTCCTTGAAATCTCTGAAAATGTGTCAATTGGTATAAGAATATATTTGAGGACTTAAGTCATATCTCTCTATTTGTTAAAAAATGTTATGTTCTCCTAGTATTTATTTATGTGTAAAGACAACGTATATGTAGAATATATATATGGATAACATCATAATTCAGTTTATCACAGTTTGTGACAGGGTTGCTAAGGCGAGTTGAGTGTGAATGGGCGCAGAAAAAAACTTGTTGAAAAAAATATTACTAGAATAAGCTAAGAAGCTGAGACTTAGACACAAGTTTTTCACTGTATTTACATGAAGGACAACATCAGGTTGGTAATGGACCGGTTTGAGATGCGGGAATAATTTTGGATTATTTTAGTAAAGCTATAAATTGTTAATTCTCAATAAATCATCCTTCAAGTTCAGTTTCTTCATCATTACATTGGGTAGAAGACTCATTCAGTTTATGGACACGAGTCAGAAATAAGACACTCAGCAGACTAAGTGGCCCAGGCAACTTGGAGCTTTTTGTAAAACAGACACTATAGAGGGGGAAAAAGTAGGTAATAGGTAATTGAAAATGCTTGAATTTTTATATTTTGTGTGGGAATACGAATAGAAATTGAAGTTCTTTTGATATTTTCTTCACTTGACTTTAGTAAATAGTGTAGTAACATGTGTGTCTAATGTCTACCTCTGTGAGGTTGTGTAAAGCCTGCTAGCTGTCATTATAAAAATTCTTAATAATTAACCTTCATCCATGTCTCAAGCTATGCCGTGTTGGGTCCTTGAATCTGAGGTAACTGGGGTTTGAAAAGTGCTTGAATTTGATGTTTAAGGAGGTGTGGGAACCCTGTGTACTCTTCAGCTGACATACAGTATATTGTTATCTTGATATAGCTGCAATAAGTTATATTTTCTTTTTATAATAACATCCATCCATCCATCCATTTTCTACAACCGCTGACTTGGACAAGTCGCCAGGGCACATAGAGCAAACAACCATTCACACTCACATTCACACCTTTATGTAGAGTCTATATAATAACATAATATATATATATATATATATATATATATATATATATATATATATATAATATATTGTTCGGCTATGCAGGTGCTATATAGCACAGATATGAACTCACCTGTTCAGTAAGCTAAGATTCCTGCTCTGTATCTCCTCTAGAGCTTCAGCTACAGCTAGAGCCTGATGTGCACTGAGCTCATCTGCCACCAGGAGGGCAGTGTTCTCCAACCTACGAGGGATGAAACCACACGGGAGACCTGTGAGACTCAAGAATTGCTTGTAAAGATTTAGATTTATACTCACTACTCATGGTACAAACCTTTCTCTGATCTCCTGAGTGGCCATCGGAGCCAGAGCAACAAACAGTTTGGTGAATGAGAAAGGATCTGTGTTCGAATCAAGCAGTTCTATTAGTCTCTGTTTAACCGCCAGCCTGAAGTCGCAGTTGTTGAACTGCAGGGACTGATACAGCCCCATGATGATGCTTATATTTTCTGCATCCAGCCTGGGAATATTACACAGGAGGACCTTGTTGCACTTCTCCAGCAGAGGCCTGTGGCTGTGCTTGATGTTGCGCAGGAACTGCACCACTCTCCGCGGGCTGTTGTAGTTGGAGGCATCCATGGTGTCCAGGAGATGGTCTGCCCGGTCAATGAGGGCATCACGAAGCCGGGTAGACAACAAGGATGATATGCTAATCATCAGCGTCGTTAGAATCCTGGGAAAACATGGTCAGAGAGTGACTACACAATATGACGTACTTATATTTGAAGTTATCTGATAACATGTGTCTCATGACCAACCTGATATCATCAATAGACGACAACCTCTGATCCACAATATTGACGATGTGGCCCATTAGAGGACTGTGCTGAAGGTGCTGATCACTCAGACAGATGGCAAACTTGGATAAAGATGACATTGGAAATCTGCAAAGATTTGTGTACAATCTCATTATTAACTCTACGGTTTTAATTTTACGCCTGGGTGCTCAAACAAGCCACCTGTAATGGCACCCACCTGTCAATCAAAGCAGCCACGCTCTTAATTATGTATAACTTTAAGCCTTAATATAATTTGAACAGGTGAGTTCTATAAAAATTCACCCTCAGTACAGTTGTCATGAACGAGGAAATTAGCTATAGAGACCAAAACTGTTTTTTGTACCAGGCCGTAAACGTGTTTATTTCTGCTGTGAAGTTGGACATTTTAACATGGGGGCTTATGGAGATTGACTCGTTCTGTAGCCAGCCTCAAGTGGCCGTTTGAAGAACTGCAGTGTTTCTCACTTCAGCATTGGCTTCACTTCACAGCCACAGAGCTACAGAACATGTCAATGCTCATATTAAAATCTTCAGGCACCCTTGGGTGACGTCATGCGTACGCAGTGTATTCTTTTTACTGTCAGTGGTTGAAAAGAGACTTTATAATTATTTGATTAATTTACAATACTGCCGGATTACTAAATAATGAACATAATAGTTTGGTGCATCTCATTAACTTAAAACAGAATAAAAATAAATAGTAAAAACAATGTAATGCAATCATACCGGTCTAGTCTGAGCCACGCTTCTGAAATCAGCTGCTGAACTAGAGAGTCATGTGGATCAATATTCAGCCTAAAAGATGGACAGTAACACAGTAAGTTATCATGATATATGTTATATTTTAAATACATAATCTGATTGTGTCTTTATGTTAACGTACCTGAGGAAACTGTAAAGTATGTCGACCAACATAAAATCATCCATAACAGCTATTTTGTTCTCCGCCAAAACCCGGAGAGTCAGGAACTGCGGGTGGCTCTTGATGAGCTCCACGGTCCTGAGTATTTGTGGTTTCTCTTTCTGAAACTGCCACAGCATCCCCACAGCCCGGCTGACATGGTTCACCGTGAGCTTGGCCTTGTTCTTGCCCACCACATTAAACACCTCATCTTCAGCAGAGCAAACCCGCAGCTGCTCCAGAACCTGGTCTCGGTTCACCGGCCCCCCGTGAAGGAACCTCCGGAGCAAGGTGAAGGAATTCACACACCGGAGGCGAAACATCACCACAGAGTTCAGCTCAAATTAAGTATGCACTGGGGGTCTCATGGTATCCACCACAATGTCAAATAAGGCAGGGTCCGCCACCTAAGATCACAACCACAGAGGCACAGCTTTTAGGTGGATGTTTGGTGCTCTTTTAGGGACCTTTGACAACTGAAGAAAAACACACACACCCACACACAATTAACATATTATTATATGTTAAATCATGCTTGGTTTGCACAAAGAAAACACTTGCATGACAGTGAAGTTGGCTCATACTGACCTCAGGTTCAGATGGTTTCATCTCCATCCAGAGATTTCATGACTTTCCTTTAGTGCAGCACTGAACTCAAGTGAACTATAAGTGGCTAAATACAGTTTGCTAACGCGGTAATCACGTGGATGCACAAACAGTCACCTATAATGACAGATTAGCCCCAATAGCTTGATTCTTGCTAGATTTCTGCAGATTATAGAGATTAATATATGATATATTTATAACACAAATGCATACTGTCATTAAAATCTCCTATTCAAAGTCAAAATCCCCAAGCATGTGTGCTATGTTGCACTTCCGTAGTGTCATAACCAAGGAGGAGGAGGGTTTTTTGAAACCCTGGGTTTTGCCTGCCAGGCAGCAGCAGCAGCTCGTGCCTGCCTGCTCGTGGGTGTTTCGGTTTAATGAGTGACCATGTTAACTGGTGACCGTTAGCCGAATGCGTCTGTGGTTGTCGTAGTTACGACAGGTGTTGAAACAGAAAGGGAACACATACACTGTAAAAAAGGATCTGATCAATTAGTCATAATAATTTCTCTTTATAATTTACTTCCACTTAACATAATAAGTTATTAATTTTCAACTAAACTTTATGAGTTATCAGTATTAAAACTGGATGTAACTAGATTTACTAGATGTAAATTTCAATGTGTCAACTTAATTTATCACAGTGAGTTACAATATGTTCTCGACTGTTCTCTCTTAATATAATATAAGAGGGGAGTCAGATTGTGACAGATGTTATGCATTATACATATCACAGGAAATGGAAAACAAGGCCTGCCATTAAATGCATCCCACCTGCATAATTTTGTTCCTTTTTACCTCAGCATCAGGTACCTACATTTGGTTTGTGCGTTTGTTTGCGATATTAACGCGAATTGCTTCACTTTCCGAACAACTGGGTGGCTTCTGCGCGCTCCCGCGAGGGGGTGTATTTCACGGCAGGGGTGCTTAATACGGCACAACACCGGCTCCCATTGTTTACTTAAAAGAGCCGGTGGTGTGGAATTTTTCAACTCCCCCTCAGAATCTGACTCCCCTTCGCGTGAACGCGCATGGACTGCAAGCATTTCATTCTCTTGTCAATTTACAGATTTTTGGTTTAAATATGATTACTGGAAACAATCTTACACATTCTTTTCTGTTTACTGCAAGACAAATGACTATAATGAATAGGCTATATAACCCAGTGAAATGGAAGATAGGAGTCAGATTGTGACAGATGTAAAATGTAATCTGACAAAATCTGACTCCCCTCCTTTTTTCCTCTCTGTTAACACTAGTTACAAATAACTTTATACATAAGTAGCAGAGGTCACAATATGCCAGCAGATTGAAAATGGTTGTTGCTAAATCTTGCATTTTTTATATAAAAGGGGGGTATAATATTAAAAAATATATATATTGTAAAAAAAATTGACTCCTCCTTTTTTCCTCTCTGTTAACACTAGTTACAAATAACTTTATAATAGCGGGTCACATATGCCAGAGATTGAAATGGTGTTGTAATCTTGATTTTTAATATAAGCAGGGGGTCAGATTGTCAAAGATGTAAATTGTGACCCAAAAAAAATTACCCCCCCCCTTTTTTTCTTTTTTTTTCCCTTTTTTTAAAAAATTTTTTAAAAAAAAAAAAGAGGGAAAAATATGCCAGCAGAGTGAAAATGTTGTTGGTGTTACATCTTGCATTTTTAATATAAGAGGGGAGTCAGATTGTGACAGATGTAAAATGTAATCTGACAAAATCTGACTCCCCTCCTATTTTCTGCCTAAATATGACTTGATCTCATTCTTGAGCTTCATTATATAAATATCTGAGCTCACAGGACAGCTTGGAATTCTTTTAAAGGACCATTACAACACAAAATAGGCATTTTCACCTGCCAAAAATTGATTGAAGGCCAAATACAGTTAATGAAAGGTGATTTCAGTTTAGATCAACAGGATCTATTCACTTGCTAAATGTAGGCTCACTGTACTTAATCATTTGCAAAGATGTACTAAGACATTTGCAATGTGATGAAATCAATGAGAAATACAATTCTGTTGTGAACAATTGCCAAGTGGTTTGGAGGTTTGTCCATGTTGTTTTGAGAATGTAATTTCTGTTTCAAGAAATGAGCCAAACCAATGGAGAAAAACTGTAAGTCTTGTCTAAAATGTAGATGATTTCATACATTACTGATTAATTTGTAACCTTGCAATTATTATATGAAGTCATTTTGAGGAAGAAAACCTCTTTCAGTCCAACATTAGGAGCTGGAATCACTTTTTGGCAAGTAAAAAACTGCATTTTATGCATTGCACTGGCCCTTTACACCATTTCCAGAAGGTATTGAGTACTGGTTAAGATATAATCTGGTAAATATTACTCTTGTGAGTGAAACACAGTCATTTTGAGCAAGAAAACCCATTTCAGTATCAATTAAAGAGCAGGGATCACTTTTTGGCAAGGGAAAAACTGCTATTTAATGCGGTGCCTTGGCCCTTAACACCATTTACAGAAGGTATAGAGTACAGGTTAATCTATAATTAGCTAAATACTGCTCTGTTTAGTAATAGGAAGTCATTTTGTGCAAGAAAACCACTTTCAGTGTCAAATTAATGGCAGGAATCAAATTTTGGCAGGTGAAAATGCCCATTTTCTGATGTAATGGTCCTTTAAAAGAATTCCAAGCTGTCTTGTGAGCTCAGATCTTTATATAATTAAGCTCAAGAATGAGATCAAGTCATATTTAGGCAGAAATCACCTTTGAGTAACTGTATTTGGCCTTCAATCAATTTTTGGCAGGTGAAAATGCCCATTTTGTGTTGTAATGTTCCTTTAAAAGAATTCCAAGCTGTCCTGTGAGCTCAGATCTTTATATTATGAAGCCCAAGAATGAGATCAAGTCATATTTAGGCAGAAATCACCTTTGAGTAACTGTATTTGGCCTTCAATCAATTTTTGGCAGGTGAAAATGCCCATTTTGTGTTGTAATGGTCCTTTAAAAGAATTCCAAGCTGTCTTGTGAGCTCAGATCTTTATATTATGAAGCTCAAGAATGAGATCAAGTCATATTTAGGCAGAAATCACCTTTGAGTATCTGTATTTGGCCTTCAATCAATTTTTGGCAGGTGAAAATGCCCATTTTCCGATGTAATGGTCATTTAAAAGAATTCCAAGCTGTCCTGTGAGCACAGATCTTTATATAATGAAGCTCAAGAATGAGATCAAGTCATATTTAGGCAGAAATCACCTTTGAGTATCTGTATTTGGCCTTCAATCAATTTTTGGCAGGTGAAAATGCCCATTTTCCGATGTAATGGTCATTTAAAAGAATTCCAAGCTGTCCTGTGAGCACCGATCTTTATATAATGAAGCTCAAGAATGAGATCAAGTCATATTTAGGCAGAAATCATCTTTGAGTAACTGTATTTGGCCTTCAATCAGTTTTTGACAGGTGAAAATTTATAATACAGTTGTGTGTATCTGCATATTATGACTGTTTAATCCAGAGAAAAGCACACGTTTTTGCGCTACCGCTCAATTGGCTGCTGTGCGCGCTCCCGCGGCAGGAAATCAGATTCTGGCAGACAATCACTTTTTGGCACGACACCTGCTCGTTCGCGACCGAAACACACACGCACTCATTCGGCTAACGGTCACCAGTTAACACGGCCACTCGTTAAACGGAAACACCAGTTAACAGGGTTACTCATTAAAACCGAAACAGATCACTGAGGTGTTTTCCCACCGTAAACTTGCTGTTGTTTTGTAGAACTATATCTTTAAAATATAAATCACATTCGAGGACCCTGTCACCACTTTACACCGTCAGTTGCCCCCCCCCCCTCCCTCCCTAGCAACGGTTGCGAACTCAAGTTACTGATGTATCATCTCCTGCGCAATAACGGTTGTGGCAAGTATTTCCCATCACAAACAAAAATTGGTTATTACAGACAAACATTAACACTTAACTGTAACATTAAACGGACTTAAATTAGTTGTAGTGACGGTTGTACCTGTCAGGCCAGTTTCGGGGCATATTTTCGCTCCCTCCTCAGCTACGCGCCGCGCTACGTTGACTGGCGCACGGTTCTCGAAACACATTGACGTCCCCGCCGCGCCATCTTTAGAAAACAGTCTGCCCAGCACTGAATGAAACTTAATTTTCGTCGTCTGTGAGAGCTTGCTCGCCGTATGGAGTGATACCTTTGCGTGTTTCCAGGTGATGTGACTTCGCATTAACCACCTTTTAGCGACGTGTGTGTGTAGATAACGTGTCGAAACTGCGGCGCTAACGTTGTGTAGAAGAAGAAGAAGAAGAAGAAGAAGAAGCCATCTCTACATGTTGTGTGGCTGAGGCTAATGCTAACACCAGGCCTAACGTTAGATAGATAGGGAGACCGTGTGCTCTCAAAACGATCCAGATTGGTGAGCGTGTTTGCGTGTGTGTGTGTGTGTTTGCGGGTGTATGCGTGATTAACACGCACAACATTTATCTCTGCACTCCACGTGTGTAGTAAGACTTCAAACGCGTTGCTAGTTAGCCACCGCTAGCTCTCCAGTCAAAAACAAACGCCTAATTTTGCATATAATCCAGCTGTCGTCGCAGTGTTACACGAGTCAGTAACCATTTTAAGCGATCAAATGTGATTATTTGCGTTTGTTTTGCAACGTTATTAGAGACGTTAGCGTTTAAATAAATAAACCTGTTAGATCAGGTAGGTGTGCAGGATGTTCTGGCTAATCCCGCCTGATAATTTACATCCCACTGATAAGTTACTAACACCATTATTGTCATGTGTCTTTGTGTTATCTGTGCTTCTCCCCTCCAGGTGTGTTTGATCAGTACAGGTGATCATGGGGATCAAGGTTCAGCGCACTCGGTGCTTCCTTGACATTGGGATTAGTAATGTGCTCGGTAAGAAAGAAACTTAAAACTTTGACTTATTGCTGATATATTCACTCAGGTGTCACTTTATTTTGTATTTACAGCTAAAAGCTGTGAAGTTTAACCTGCAGTAAATGTACCTCAGTAATGTGATACTGTAGAGAAGTGTTCGTTAAACTGTGAGGTCGATTCGATTTAGTATACTTATCTGCCATCATTGATATGAATGGGGTGTGCAGAATATTAGAAACACTTCTCAGTTTAATGCAGTACAATTCAACAGCACCACAAACTACAAAATTACCATAATGTTGATTCAACTACTGTCTTTAAAGGTTGTAGCAGGATATCTATATTAGACTGCACTAGTTTTAACTAGATCAGTGTTTCTCCAACTTTTTTTTTCGCTGTGTAACACCTCAGAAAATATTCACCTCTCAAAGTACCACCATCATGACAGACATCAAAGTACAGTTGACCTTGTTCGGCTGCAGACAGTTGACACAGGAGGCAGGTTTATTGTAATTATAAGATTATTGTTGACTTGCCGGCTCAAGAACCAGAGCTAGTTTGGTGGAAAAGGGTTACTCCTGATCTGCACGTCTCGTCCTAATATTTGCCGTTTGGAGCCACGAGTTTTTGAACCGTTAATTTTACCTCCACTCACGAAGTTAACGTATATTAGCTCATGATTAATCATGGATGTATGCGAACTACCTGCATGAAAGTGACTACCTATCAGGCTGATGAAAAACTTAACTGAAAAACAGTTTTTTTGATAGTAGTATATGTTTTTAAATGATCTTATTTTCAAAAATTATTTTAGACATCCCTCCAAGTACCACTACGAGAAAGTCACATACCACCAGTTGTACCACAGTTTGTACCAAGTGAACTGATAACTGACGGTAACTTCTCGTAACGATAAACAAAACTAACGAGGTGCTCTTCCCTTCACAGTCGGCAGAGTTGTGGTGGAACTGTTTTCAGACATCTGTCCCAAAACATGTGAAAACTTCAGATGCCTCTGCACAGGTGATTAATGTATTTTCTATACATGAATATACCTGAAGCTTTTTTTTTTTATATCACAGTAGTTTAATATAAGTACTGTGCTTTCATTCAGGTGAGAAAGGCATTGGCAAAGGTACTCAGAAACCCCTGCACTACAAAGGATGTCTGTTCCATCGAGTTGTAAAAGACTTCATGATTCAAGGAGGAGACTTCAGTGAAGGTGAGTTAATAGACGTTAAAACACTCACTGCAGTTCTCTTTGTGTATCCTGTCAGACATATGTAAATGGGATCGGCATTTAAAAACGGAAGTATTAACCAATGAACCAAAATATTTGAATAACCGGCAAGCAACAGATGTTTTATAACACCATAAATCTCCTTCATGTAGCAGCTTATGTTTTATTTGTTCTCTAACATTGTAGGCAACGGAAGAGGAGGTGAATCCATCTATGGAGGCTTTTTTGAAGGTAAAGAGGCCGTCAGACTGTCAGAGCTCTCTGTTGTTATCCAAACCGACGTTGGCTTCAAGGTGGCAGTACAATCTTATCCTTTCCCCCCCAGATGAAAGCTTTGCTGTCAAACACAACAAGGAGTACCTGCTGTCTATGGCCAACAGGGGCAAAGATACAAATGGATCACAGTTTTTCATGTAAGCACTTTTTATCTATTCCCATAAATTATAGATTTGATACAATTCTATAGTCATACAAATAATTATATGCCTTATTTCTTTCTTGAATGGCCCGTTGTGACACTTCAGAACAACAAAACCCTCCCCACATCTGGATGGGTAAGTGCTGCTTGCATAGTCCAAAATATACACAATATGTTTTGCTTGACTTCGATCAACATGGCTCAACGCCTCCTTATTTTCCTCAGTGTCCATGTGGTTTTTGGTCATGTGATCTCTGGCCAAGAGGTTGTTCAAACCATGGAGAACCAGAAAACCGATCCTAATAGCAGGCCGTATGCTGACGTGAAAGTCCTGAACTGTGGAGAGCTCATCCCTAAATCTAAAGGTTTGTTTGTGTGAAGCACTTTCAGTACTTTTAAAAATAAGTTAGACCTGTGAATTTTCTGTTCTGCTTTTGCCTGAGCAGATTCAGTTTTTAGATTTCCTGAAGCAGTTCTTCAAAAACTCTCTTAAATGTTTGCAGCAAAGAAAGACGAAAAAAAGAGAGAGCGAGCCTCTTCCAGTTCGAGCAGTAGCTCCAGCGACTCTGAGAGCTCCTCGGATTCCTCCTCTGCTTCTGAAGAGTCTGAGAAAGAATCCAAGAAGAAGAAAAAGAAGGTGAAGAAGCTCAAAAAGAAGCAGAAGAAGAAGGACAAGAAAAGGTAGCTAATTTATTTTCACACTTTTAACTGTCTGGGGTGTAAACACCTAGTACCTCTTTTTTATTCTGAGCTGCAATCCTTTCTTAGGTCAGAGGCTGAAAGCGCTGAAGAGAAGGAACAAGAAGAGTTGGTTACATCTACTGTACGTCCTGAAGAAATTCCACCCATCCCGGAGAATCGGTTCCTCATGAGGAGGAGCCCCCAGGCAGTCCAGAAGTCAAAGGAGGAGCCTGAAAAGGATCAACGAAATAAAGAGGAAAGGCCAAGAGAGAGGTTAGTCTGCTTGACAAACAGCCGTTAGAGCAGACCTCCAACCATAATGCCATCGTCTGTTAGTTTTCATGCCTTGTTTTTCTCTCTGCCAGTACTGGCACAACATATAATTCTCAGTCAGCGTATCACAGAAGACTGGTGATGACACGATCCGGGAGGAAGATAAAAGGCAGAGGTCCAAGGGTAGGTCACTGCAACTGCAACTTTGTCCATTTTCTTATTGCAATATGTCAGCTTTTTTTATTTTTAAATTAACATTTTAATTAGAGTTTTGTAAGATTTCTGCGTCGACCAGTGTTAGCTCCAGTCAGTCAATGGTTTGTTATTTCTCCCATCCAGCGGTATCGGACTCCGTCACGCTCTCGATCACGGTCCAGAGATCGTTTCCGGCGCAGTGAGACGCCTCCGCACTGGCGCCAAGAGATGCACCGTCAGAGGATGAGGGCGGTCACTGGAGAGCGCTGGATTAAGGGTGACAGGTAAGATAAGCTCACTTTGACCTATTGAAGAATACGTTAACACACTGTGTCTGAGTAATGTGTCTAACAAACATTATTGAAGGCTGTCATGTAGCTTCATAATGTTGCTTCAGTCGTCGCGCTCTGTAGGTGACATTTCCTCTGCACTGTTTCTACAGAGGTGACATGAACGAGGCCAAGGAAGATTCTGCTAAGGCGCCAAGAAGAGAGAGGCGGGCCTCCAACACGAAGCATGAACACGCGGCCGAGGGTAAAAAAGACAACAAAACTCGGTCACATAGATCCAAAAGCAAAGAAGAGGATACTGTTGAGAAGGATGAGAAGCAAAGCAAACACAAGGCAAAGAAAAGGGATAAATCTCAGAGCCGTAGTAAAAGCAGAGAAAAGAGTAGGAGGTCAAAAAGCAGAGAGAAGGGTCACAAGCACAAGAGTGATGACAGAAGAGGTCGCTCAAGGAGCAAAGACCGAAGTGCTAATAAGAAAGAAAAGGAGCCAGAGTCTGATCAGAGTAAAGATAGAAATAAGCGTCATGAGTCTGATAAAAAACATAGAGAGGACACCAAAGGAAGGAATGGTGAGAGAACTAGGACGAAGTCAAAAAGCAAGGAAAGAACAACGTCAAAAGATGGGCACAGATCTAGTAGCAGGAGCAGGGATAAGGGCAGACGTGCAGCATCAAAAGATAAAGAGGAAAAGCGAGATAAAGACAGAGAGAGGGCGAGAGAACGCAGCAGGAGTCAGGAAAGACGACACAACAGCGAAAGGGATAATAGGAAGCGAGGAACATCCAGGGATAAGGAACATCGAACAAGAAGCCCAGACAGAAACAAGCCTAGAGACTCTCACAGAAGCAGGCGCTCCAGAAGCAAGAGTAATAAGAGAGACCACAGCAAAGATCGGTCATCTCATAGAAGGGACAAAGACAGAGAAGCTGCCAATCAAAGGAGAAGACGTAGCAGCAGCAGCAGCAGCTCCTCCAGCTCCTCTGAGAGTGATAGAGACGCGAAAAGGAAGAGTCAAAAGAGCCCAGATCCCAAACGGAGCAGAGCGAATAGTACCTCCAAATCCAAAGACAGAAGAAGTCCGGCCAAAGCAAGACCAGATAGTACAAAAGGCAAAGACAGAAATGACAGCAAGAGGAATAAATCGAGCTCTAGCTCAAGCTCTGACAGCGACTGAGCCTGTGATTGGTATCCTAAAATGAATAATTTGAGTTTTAAGGTCCCTATTTTATACCCACTACACATGTAGTATGCAGCTCCAGCTTTCCATCTAGAGTGTCATGTTCCTCATTCAGTACTCTCCCCAGGTTCAGCCAAAGCTAACACACGAAATTGCAACAGAAGCCGTGCTGGAAAAGAGAAAAAGTCGCGCTGACACTGTAGCATCATGTGAGCTTTGACTGAACTGTGGACTTCACTTTGGCACTGAACCAAGTTGTGGATTTGTCCCACGTTAAGTACGTTACACTGCTGATGGGAAGCTGAAGCTGCACGGAGAGTTTAGTGACTGAATAAAGAAGTACAGTGTGTACTGCCTCAGCAGCAAGTATAAAAATACCAGGTTTTCTGCTAATTGTGTGACCAGAAGAAGTCAGTTTGAAGGCCTTTTTTTTCTTTTTATTAAACTGATTTGGTAAATTATATTTTGGCTTTAAAATAGCTACAATTTCAGACTGTTTATAAAAAGCAGGTTCAAGATTTTACTGCAACAGAGATCCTTTTAGTCTTTTTTTTTTCCTTCCTGAAATTTGATTTAATGTTATTTAATGCAGTTTTGTGTCGGGGATAAGGAGTTTCTCCGAGTTTAGGAGTGTGGCAAATGTCTGATGTTTACCTGTCAACTTTTTTTTTTTTACTGCAACACTCAATTTGAAAGAGAACACTCAAAATTTGATGCATGCCTATCCCTGTCACTGTTAGATGAAATATGTACATCCATGACTGTTTTTTTTTGTTTGTTTTTCTTTCTTTTTTGTACATCCACGACCTTTTACTGTAACCTTATTTGTTAACCAGTTTTGAGATACCTCTGGTTTGTTTTTTGAATGGGGGAGAAAAAAAAAAGAAACATGTCAAACTCATGCTGTAAGTACAACATAAAATCAATTTGTATAAATTGTGTTTTGTGCAAGTTGGTTTGAAGAACTCAACTGCAGTCTAGACTTAATTAAAAGGCTCAACTTTGATTTTAATCAGCTGTTTTATATATTCTGTAAATGCTGTCACGACACTCAATCTATCTTTCGGAGGCCCAAACATCCAAAATTAGTTAATTTTACACTGTATTTTGAAATTAGCGCTGTCACAATATCAGATTTTCACTACATGCCCGGAAGACTTCATGATAATGATATTGTCTATAGAAGAGTAGAAAAAAAAATTGCCATCAGTCAAATTTATCTTCAACTTTTATTGTGTGCTTTGTCTCTTAAGCAGATTAATTGTGCTCAACTGTAACAAGAACTAGAGTTAAGGTGCATTACCACCACCTGCTTGTTTGGAGTGTGAACGAAGAAACTGAAGATTTAAGAGGCACTGGATTATTTACACAATATTATGTGTATTATTAACAGGATATCAATATTTCATTTTTAAATATCACATTTATCGTCAATAGTAAACGTTCTCAGTGTTTCTGCAACATATTTGAAAGCACTGATGTTTGTGGAAAACTTCTTAAACATTCATAAAACGTTGAGAGAACGCCAACTAAAGCTCATATTACTTGACGGCACTAGTTCTCAAATTGGTACACGACCTACCTGTAGTGCTACTTGGAGGAATCTCTGAAATATTTTTTTAAATGAAATTATTTAAAAGCATATCAAATCTTAATTTTCTTAATATTAAAAATGACACCACCTGTAAGTGATGATGCAAATAGACCTTTTTCACAGCAGCCATTTTGACATGAAATAGTAGGTAAACACAGGTGTTACCAGTGATACTAATTAAGGCTCCATTCCATTCAGGTCAAACAGAGTCAGGGTGCTGTTGTGGTGCATGTTGGCTCACTGGAAATGGAACTGAACCTTGATTAGTATTAGTGGTATCACCTGCGTTGACCCTACTATTCCATGTCAAAATGGCTGCTGTAAAAAAAAAAAGGTCTATCGTGTCCGAAATCTCTATTCACTATTCAAGTGTCTCTTATATACGGAGTGATTTCAGTCAGAGCCTTTGTCAAAATATTTTATAGATATTGCTACAACATTCAGCAGTATGTTCAAAGATGGTACATTTAGGGGAACAACAGAGGCCCATCACCATGAAAACCCGAGCCTCTTCTTTGCTTCTTCAATATCTACAGCCTCGTTAAGCTTTTTAATGTTCTGGGTGGCACCAGAGACATAATTGGGCATTTGAACACCAGTAGAGTCCTGAACAAGGTATCTGGGCTTGACTCCAATGGAAACGGGACCGGAGCCTCCACCGATCCCCTCCCTCGCAGCTTTGCAAAGTGGAAACACGTTTCGCTGAGCCTCGGCAGCTGCGCTGATGACTTGCTGTGAATACTGTTGAAACTGTTTTTCCTCCTCGACCATGAGTTGTGCGCTTTTCTCTTCAAAGTCCTCTTCGTCCCTCCTCAGCTGCTGGAGTCTGGCAAGTTTCTTAGCCTGTGTTTGAAAGACAAAAGTCAAGTCAAGTCTGAGAACAAGGACCACACCTTACCACCAAGCCATAACTGTTAATCTTTGTAATGATGTGGTGGAGACGTTACCATTTGTTTGGCGTTGAAGTCTTGTAGATTTCTTCCATCCTCTTTGATCTTCTGAGCTTTCAGTTTTTGTTTCTCAGAAAAGGTTTTGTCGGCTTCTTTCTTGGCCTGAAGCGTTTCTTGGTTGTTCTGTTTTGCCGTTTTGTCCCTCTGCTCCTTTTCTTGTCTCTGACGAAACACAGTTTGTGATACAGGTGTGATAAAACCCCACATAAATAACCACACACAAGACTTTAAAGGTCATCAGACGCAGCAGTTACCAGGAGCTCTCTGTGTGCGGTGATCGACTTCAACATTGCGGCCTTCTCCTCCTCCTCCTCCCACAGCTGTTGTGCCTCTTTTGCGTCCCGTTCAGCGACAGCCTTTGCGATCCTCTGCTCCTCGTCGTCAATTTTCTCCCGCTGCATGACTGTAAGTTTGTTCTTGATCTTCTCCCTGCGCATCTGGGCCTCTCTGGAGAATGAAGAAACATCACAAGTACAGTCGTAACAACCAGGGATGCGTTGTCCAGACATATGAGTGTCTGCTTATTGCTTACCTAAACAATTCTGCCTCTCTGTCTTTGCGTAACTTTATCATTTTTTGTTTCGCAGTGAGAAAAGTCTTCCTTTTCTCCTCTTCGGCCTCCTGTTTCTGTGTATCTATCGCTTTTATGAGGTCCCTATTGGTGAGATGTTCCTGTAAACACAGTAAACATATGTGTTATAAACTAAGAATACAAATATAAGATAACCTGTGCTGCTATGACCCTACCAGGTGAGCTTGCATGAGGTGTTTCTTCTGCCTTGCTTGTCTTTCTGCCTCCATTCTTTGCTCCCATTGGTAACGCTCTTTAAGACGTTGGATTTCCTCTCCATCCTTCTTGTTCTCCATCACCTCCTGCTCCCTCACCAGCTCATTTTCCTTAATCCTAAAGAAAAGAAACCATACTCTCATCTCATCTGCAGCACGTTCAAAGCTGGGTTTTTGTGTCTGATCTGTGACCTACCGATGTTTCAGATCGTGTGCGACAGCATGTCTCTCGAGCTTTTTCTGAAGTGCTTTCTCTTGCTCCTGTCTCAAGGCTTCTTCCTCTTTGGTCTTCATCATATCAATGATGTTTTTGTCCACATCTTTATAAGCATCCTTGATTCTTTGCTTCAGCTCAATCTGAGCATCCCTCTCCTTCAGCACCTCTGTCAGCAAGAGCGCACGCTGTGGAAGAAGCAACAATCAGCGTACAGCCAAACATGTACAAGCGACAATAATTCTCAAGTGATACCAACATGTAAGCCTTTAACACGGTCGGTTTGATAATACAGCTGTGTCTTGGCTTTTTCGATGGCCTCTTTCCGCTTCTGCTCCTGATATTCAGCCTCTTCTTTATCAACCACTTTCCTTTTCTCCTCAGCTATCTCATCCCGAATCTTCTTTGCCTCTAGCTGCTTTTGAGCTTGACCCTTTGACAAAAGTAAACATAAAGCGTGTTAGCGTTTTACTGTACTTCAGTATATTGACTTTTTGTAACCTTTCAAGCATAAGAAATCAACTTACAGCGATGGTATTGGACCACAGCTTCACCACCTCTTGTGATTTCGAATGCAGCGCCTCTCTCTGTTTCGTCGCCTCTCTCAGACTTTGCTTCTCTTTGTCGACCCGGTTCAGTGAATCTTGAATCCTCAGCCACTCGGCCTTGGTTAAGACAGTGACTTGTCGGAGGTCTGGTGGCTGGATCGTCCAACTGACTTCCTCAGCTGAAGATGCTATTAATAAAAAAAAAAAAAGTGGTTAGCATTGTTGCCTCACAGCAAGAAAGTTTTTGAAGAGTCTGCATGGGTTCTTTCCGGGTACTCCGGCTTCCTCCCACAGTCCAAACACATGTACTTAATAGGTTAACTGGTGACTCTAAATTGCCTGTAGTGTAGTGTGAATGGTTGTTTGTCACTATTTGCCCTGTGATGAACCGGCGACTTGCCCAGGGTGTACCCCACCTCACCCCTCACCCAAAGTCAGCTGGGATAGGCTCCAGCCCCACCATGACCCTGATGAGGATAAGGGCTACAGAAAGTGGATGGATGGAAAAACCTAAAGAGAACTTCTTGTACGTCAAACACTACATCCAGAAAACAGTACTGAGTTTAAGTACCATCAGTTTGTGGGCAAGAGGTAGAGCGGGTCGCCCACTAATCACATGATCAGTGGTTCGATTCCTGGCTCCTCTAGTCTGCATGTCAAAGTGTCCTTGGGCAAGATACCAAACCCGGATCGGTATGTGTGTGAATGTGTATGAATGATTAGCTGTACCTATACCATCAGTGTATGAATGTGTGAATGAAATATGTTGTGTAAAAGCACCTTGAGTGGTCTTACAATATGTAAGTTGAAAGAATCACATTAAATGATTTTCTCCAGAATGTCGTGGGATGCATATTTACTTAAATGTTGGAAGGCATGACAGTTGCTATGTGCCAAACAAAGGTTAATATGTGTTCATATGAGCAGGACTGTAGTCACTAGTGAGCACACTAAGGCCTTTCTTTTCATTGCACATAGAATAAAATGGCAGATATTTTAATGATATGAACAGTATATGTCAACATTTTACACCGTGTAACACTGAGGAAAACATTAGGCTCTACAAATACCACCATCATGACATACATTTACATACTGCAGCTATGGACATTTTACCTTTTAATGAGGACATCAACACATATGGAATTATGTGGTAAATTACAATAATACTAGTGTAGTCAAAAAGGCTATTTACTGTATGTTGGTGTGTGTTTGAACAACACAGGTGATGATCTAAAACGCATTAAAAAGGCCAGAAATCTTTCACTAATTAACTTTTTACAAGGCAAACCTGTTAATTGAAAACTAGATGACGCCATCAGGAAGCTGACTGAGAGGATAGCAAAAGGAGACGACTTTAAATATAAAATATAAAACATAATTTGATTTGTTTACACTTTTTTATGTTTATCACATAAGACATATGTGTTATTTTATAGATAATGTCTTCAGTGTAGATGTATAAAGTAACAAAACGTTTGACTGGTACTATAAATAAATGCAAAAACAACACTATAATTCACATTAATGTGCTGCTTATCAAATATATGTATTGTACAGGAAGTTGTTTTCCTTTGAAAGTGGCTACTTGACATTAGATGGATGCATAATAATAAAATAACTAATATGTTTAATGGTTACAGGATATCAATATAATAATATTATTTAACCTAAAAGTCTGTACTTTTAGCTCTCACCTCTCTTACTGGAGCCTCTTCTTCGGCCGTACTGAACCACCGATGCCATTTGTATTCAATACATCACCTCGTAATGAAAGAAACAAACACTGCTGCCAAATAAAAACCGTCGACGAGGAAAACTTTTGCTGTATCCAGGATACTGAGAGCTGCTCCAGTCTGCGTTTGTTGCGTTGTATCCAGGCAACGCTTGAACCAATCTGTATGGACGACAGGTGGCGCTGTGTCCCTCCTTCAGCATCATTATACTGACACACAGCTTCATTTCCAAACCGTTTATATGAAGTGACCAAAAATGTTTAAACACCATCTCCTCCCAGACAGCCATCGCTCATTTTCTTTGAATGCATGTGAAGGGGTGTAGAGAGGGGTGGGAGCCGTTAAGAGAAATTTTAAAGAGAAATTAGTCAAGTTATTGAAAGTTTTATACTTAAATCAGACAATATAGTGATATCCCCGCAGCTGTGGCATTGTGAAATGAAATCCTGTGTCTTCTTTGTCTTTGTCTGACACTGGATGGATCTGGATTTATTTTACAGTATGTCAAGTGTAATGATGCAAAACCCAATAAATAAAACGTTCTTTTAAAAGGAAAGAAAAGAAACATGGGTCTTCCTTTACTGTACAGGATCATTAAACTTAAGCATACAGCATTATTACTTAATTTGAGGCCATATTTTGAAGCATTTGAAAATGTATTTATCACTTACTATTGTGTAAATTTTGTGCTTTTTTGTTGCTCATTCCTAAATTAATGTGTAACTTGTTGTTGTATTGTAGCACAGAAAATTTCCAGGTCCCGTTGTTAGATGAAACTCACTGCACATTTTCCTGGAAATGAGGATTACAGGGTTAATGGTGAAGGCAAACAAGAGTCCCAAAGCCTTCCTGGAGAGCTATGAGGACATGTTGCTTTACACCCAGAGAGAGGAAACATGACCCTTTACTAAGATGGAGCTGGAGGGCCGAGGGGTGGAGTGTATGAACTTCTTCGACAGCATGTTCACTGACACAGATATACTCTATAGATACTCACACAGATTCTGGATACAAACAAACAACACACAGCAGATCTAATGGTATAGCTGTGACAGTAGTGTCTTATTACTGAACTGACACTAAGATAAGGGGGCTGTCATGTGCAGCCTAATGAGTCAGGTGATGAACAGCGCCTGTTAAATTAAGACTGAAAAAAAAAATGGACTGGCCTGACCTGCTCTGCAGTTAACTGAAAGAAGACATGAACAGGCTTGACACTCATTTTACGACAACAAAAAAATATTATATATTTAATTTCAACAGCTTCACCTGAACCTACAGTGTGTGAGTTTATGAAATCACATCTCTACTATCACCATAACATCAGCTTTGTATAGTATCCTTATACCTAAATCACAGGATATCTTTTTCTTTGTTGTAGGTACTTGACTTTAGTTTCATTTAACTAAATTTATGTAGTCACCAGATACTTTGCAGATTTCAAAGTATTAAACATATAATGCATTGCTATATATAAGTAAAAATACAGGCCCTGGATTAAGAATGTTATTTAACTAAAAGTATGTAATATAGTCAGGAAAATGTACTTTAAGTACTCACTACAGGAAAATGGCCCCTGTGGCTCTAATCTTATTATATCATTAGATTATTAGTCATGCATCCTCATGGACACGCACATAAAAGCAGAAATTTACTGTTGTGGTTGTAGAGGTGGAGCTCACTTTGATCTATTTTGTATGGGACTACAACTAATGATTATTTTCATTATGGATTAATATGCTGAGTTTTTTTATCCATTAATTAAACTGATTGTTTAGTTTTAGTGAGATATGCTGCCACATTTACCCAAAGTGACACATTTTGATATATTTAGTGACACCAAATATTAAAAGGGAACACAGTAAACTGTCACATTTGTGAAGCTGGAACCATGAAATGTTTTTTACATCCCCCCGATACCCAATGTGGGATCATTAAAGCCTGTCTTATCTTTACAAGCTCTTCATATGTTTGTGCAAAATCTTCATTTGTAAAGTAACTAGTAACTACAGCAGTAATTGTAGTGAAGTAAGTAGAGTATAAAAGAAAAGAAAAGTATCTCAAATTTGCACTTAAGTACTTGAGTAAATGTATTTGAGTGTATTGAGACTGAGACAAGACCAAGGTAGCTAATATTCACAAAAACTCTTTGGGTGAAGCGTGGTTGCAACATTGAGTCACTTCATTAAGCGTCGTCTTGAAGTATTTACAAACCACTGTGTTCTTTTGGACACTGTTTTTTGCAGATGAACTGTTTGTGGTTTAGGAAACCTGAATTTTATTCATTTATTTTAAGATTTGGCTGATGTCTTCTCCCAGACAGTTAAAAAATAAATCAGACATGCACAGGCAATTTAAGTCATATCCTCACAGTTGTGGCCTTGACGGGTCTTAAACTAAAATCCAGAGTCTTCTCACGAGGCCTTTAAAAAGTGGTTGAGTATAACACTGGCAAATATAATTAACACAGAAAAAAGTAATTGCACGGTTGTAAAGTGAGATGTAAATAAGGATATGCATGTATAAACTGTAATTATAGCAGTGAATGAGTGCTACATATCAAGTCATGCTGACAGCTGTATTTTATAATATATAATTATATATAGGCTAACTTATTATCCCCTGCATAATGAGTCCTTTTATCTTTGATATTCTGATAATACATTTGTACTTTAATCACACTGATAATCATATCAAACTGGTTTTATTCTGGATTTGTCTGCACCAGTATGTGTGATGTGTCCTCCCTTTGCGTGGCGTCACATCAGGAGAGGCGGGTTTACTTTAAAAAGGGGGTTGTCTTAAATCCCAGATAACCATTCAAAACCAGCAGAGGGAAAGAAAAAAAACTTGCAGGGTCCATCACTTCACGGAGGCATCAGCCATTCAACACCAGTTGCCCCACCAACCACTGACAGCACAGAGAACTACCAAACCCGGCGAGAAAAACCCTCAAGATGGCCCCTATCTCCATCAAGACCGTGCTCATCAGTGAAAGTGTTGACCCTCGTTGTAAGGCGATTCTGGAGGAGAATGGCATCCGAGTCACGGAGAAGCAGAACATGAAGAAAGATGAATTAATGGCGGAGATTAAGGTAAGATCACCACTTGTGTATTACGTAATTGCCTTCACGTGCACCGGTGCTGCGTTCTACGTAACGCGCAGCAGCCGTTAAAAAGTTCAACAGCCGCTTTTTTTTTTAAGCTAGCATCATTTTTAAAAGCCGGCACACAACGCCTCACCTTTCTTTATAAAGTGGGTTTAAATATATATATAAAAGCACTTTCTTTTGCTTTTTAGTCCCCACTTAATTTCCTCAATGTCAGGTGTGTGTGCACTTTGATTTTAAGCGACGAGCCCGACGTGTATTTGTCACGCTAAGGTGAGAGAATTGATTGTTTTAGCTAGCGCCGCCCTCCCCGTCGGGAGGCTGATGCAACTCATCCCTCACTTTGCCGGTCCTCCATCACTTTCTGTGGGCGACACATGCTGCAGCTCTTATCGCTCTAGCTTTTAATGCATCAGGGTGTGCATGCATGTAACTTAAACAAGTATTAACCTTTGCGCAAACTATCATATTAGAAACAATGCAGGGTGACTTTCCTCACTCAAACTGGTTGTTTTTGCAGTAGAGTCAGGGCTGCACTAAACTGTTGTTGGTTCCTGGGGCATCAGGGAGATGTGGGCCCCTTTTTATCCACCCACCCATTAAAGGTGCAGTGTGTAAGATTTTGGGACTTTATTTTCAGAATAAGGCAAACATGGAATATAATATTCATACCTATATTTTCATAATCACCTTAAAATAAGAATCATTTTATTTACTTAAAAATCTGCCTTCTATATCTACAGTGGGAGCAGGTCCTCTTTCATGGAGGCTGCCATGTTTAAACACCGTGTTTCTACAGTAGCCCAGAACAGACAAACTAAATACTGACTGTAGACAGGGCCCTTAAAGTGTTGTTTCTCCTTTACACTAGGAAGGTGAGGGTGATGTGAGGAGATTGCAATGCAGCGATTAGACTACTAGATGCAAGTAAATTCTACACACCGACCCATTAAATCTTTGAAACCACCAGTTGTGGAAAGTACATTTACTCAACTACTGTACTTTAATACAATTTTGAGGCATTTTACATTTGTACTTGTGCATTTCCTGTTTCTTATAGATTATTTTTAATATATTTTTTCTTAAATGGGTTCGTTCTGCATAGCTACTTTTACTCACAGCATATTTTAATGCTATGTTTTTGTACTTAAATAACATTTTGAATGCACAACTTTTACTTCTAACTGGGTACTTCTACACTGAAGTCTTACTACTTTTACTTAAAGGAACAGTATGTAGGAGTCACCCTCTCCTTCCATGTACAGTAGCAGCAGCATAACTAATTAAAAACCATCTAGCCAGTGTTTGGTTTGTCCGTTCTGGGCTTCTGTAGAAACATGGTGGACTCCATGGAAGTGGACCCGCTCATTCACTGCTCATCTTATCAGTTTATTTGTCCTCTCTGGTGTTCAAAGAACTAATTAAACTTTTTATGAGCAGTATTTGTAACTGGACCTCACCTCGGGGTTTACTCTGTTGCTACCTTTCACTTTCTGAATATGAAGGAAAATGTCCAGCCTTGCTGATTTTTGTTTAAATATGTAGGCTGTACATCAATTACACATATCAGGATAGTCATGAAAGTAACATTTATGTTATCACACAGTCCTTTGTGGTGGTCTGTTTGTTTTCACACCACAAACTAACTACAACCAGAGTCCATGTAGAAGAGGACCAAGACGGTCTTTTCTCCTTCCAGTTGTTTATTCTACACCAGAGTTTGTTTGACAGTTTTCACGCCAACCTAAACAAACCAAAGGGTTAGTTTTAACTGAACTAAACGGGTTTTAACACATTTAACATGAGTAGACACACACACTTATTTAACTATGTACACAAATGTAGGAGGAAGAGGAGGAGGAGTCGGCCACAAGATGACAGCCCTTAAAGCCCTTATCTTGTCAGTTTATTGTGCTTCAGGGCATCTTTGCACTTTGTACGGTTGGTAATTTATCCTCCGATACATAAAACACCATGAGATCAAATGTATGCTTTTCTTTCCTTCTCAGAACTACGACGGGCTCGTGGTTAGATCTGCAACGAAGGTAACAGCTGATATTATCAATGCTGCTGATAATCTCAAAATCATCGGGAGAGCTGGGACTGGTGTGGACAACGTGGACGTTGATGCCGCCACCAAAAAGGGCATTATTGTCATGAAGTAAGTCTCCTGTCTGTGCACAAGTTTTGGTTTCAATATAATGTACTGTCCATTAACCACAGACTGTTTTTCTCCAGCACGCCAAGCGGTAACACAATCAGTGCCGCTGAGCTGACATGTGCCCTGCTGATGAGCCTCTCAAGGCAAGATGAATCATGTTTTTATGATCATTCTCAATAGTCTGTTTTTTTTTTTTTTTTTAAATTGCATTTGAAGTTTTGTTATTGTTCCATTTTTGTTTTCAGAAATGTGCCACAAGCTGCAATGTCGATGAAGCAAGGCAACTGGGATCGCAAAAAGGTGAGCAGAGATTTTAGTCTGTCCATGCGTGCTGTTAGAGCGACCGTGTTTGCACTGGGCGCATAAAGCGACATTACTGTTGCGTGGTCGACCCCATTGTTCAGCCAGTCATCACAAATCAGATGTGACACTTGGATCTGTGCAGTTTTTGGACTTGGTAGACGAAAGACATAGACTCATTGTTTTGCTTTCTAATATTACAGTTCATGGGTGCAGAGCTGTATGGCAAGGTACTTGGAATAGTTGGACTTGGAAGAATAGGAAAGGAGGTCGCCTCAAGAATGCAGTCGTTTGGCATGAAGGTATGGTCACATTTCTCTGTAGGTTGTTTGCACTTTTTAATTTTTAATAAACAAACATGTAAATATCTGTTTCTATTGATCTTCTTAGACTATTGGCTATGATCCAATCACTCCTCCAGAGGTCACAGCCAGCTGGGGGGTGGAGCAGATGTCTCTGGAGCAGCTTTGGCCCCAGTGTGACTATATTACTGTCCACACTCCGCTAATGCCCTCTACTGTTGGTGAGTTTTACTGGCAGGTTCTCCTGAGTATGTTGTATAGCTATCATAAATTCTTTTTTAAATCTTTGTTTGTTTTCGCTCAAGGTCTGCTCAGCGATGAAACATTTGCTAAATGCAAGAAAGGAGTGAAGGTCGTGAACTGCGCACGAGGGGGTATCATCGACGAGGAGGCTCTCCTCAGAGCGTTGGAGTCTGGACAGTGTGGAGGCGCAGGGCTTGATGTCTTTGTTGAGGCAAGATTATTGGAGCATGTCCTCGCACAAATAATCTAAATTTGCTGGTTACAAATTACTGTCATGTAACAGTTTGTTTTTACAATTCAAACCGGGCCACAGGAGCCTCCTAAGAACCGTTCATTGGTTGACCATCCTAATGTCATCAGCTGTCCTCACCTGGGAGCCAGTACGAAGGAGGCTCAGGCTCGCTGTGGGGAGGACATCGCTCTGCAGATTGTGGACATGGTGCAGGGCAAGAAGCTGGTCGGAGCAGTAAGTTCCACTCAGTGTCGTCAAACAAATGACGTCTCACTACTTGAGTTTTGTTGTTGCAAAACATGTAAAAGGAGCAGTCAAGTCATTTAGTTCTGAACTTCCAAAAAGTGCAACCCACAGAGAACATTGTACAACTCTTTTCACTGACTGAGCAGCCCTCCCTGGGACAAATAATATAATAATATGATGACTTCATGTGTAAAAATGTTAAAACTGAAGAATAAATTCTAAATTCAAGATATGTAACAGAACCTCAAGATGCAATAGTTGATACTTGTGACACTCCCAAACCTTCACTTAACTTTACTGACAACTAGACCAAGATGATCTCAGTTCTGGGTCAGCCATTCCACACATATGCAAAGCAAAAACATGTAGTTTGAGGCATTTATGGGGATATTTTGACATTAAAAAAAGTCCAAATTTTTTTTATTTGAAATAAATGATTAAGTTGAGGTACATGGAGAAACATATATGTATTTATACAAGTAAAAATACTTCATAGGCATCAAAATGACCACTTCTTTACCTTCTACCAAATCTTCCAAATAAAAGGAAGCAGAGACCGACCTTTCAGTTAGCATTTTGAATTATGTGACACACGCAGAAGCTTCAGACAACAGTACAGAGACATCTGCCAAAGTCTCATAATAAGAATTCAGTTGAGTCTGTGTTGCAACATCCAGTGCCATTTTTCCTAGAAGTCATTCCAGCCAAATAACCACAGCACGTGATCGTTCAGGGTGTGTTAACTACAAGAACTACAAGTTCCATCGTGTAGAGCTTTCTATCAGTCACATGATCTTCCTCAGCAGATGATGTTTGTACAGTTGTCATCGAATGGTTGAGGTGCTAGTTTGATTGAAAGTTCATTCTTGACCTTGAAAAACAGCAGTTTCAGTCGCATAGGGAAACAATCACACAATATTTCCAAGTAGTTTGACTACTAAATTTACCTTGTGGTGAGATTGTTCTTCCAACTGCTATTTCAGAGGTGAAAGAGCGCCCATCATACCTGTAATATCTGTTTCAAAACGGCACAAACATCTTTTCTTAGGGGGGCGTGTGTCAGGCAAAATAGCTGGTGCTCCTGAGGAACACTCTTGCTGTGCTAAAGGTAGAAAAACATGATGCAGGGTGCAAGTCAGGAGCACATGCCGGGTGCACCATACCATAAATGAAAATAATGGTTTGCTGGCGACGAGTTTCTTGCGACGCATCTCAGTGTGATCACCCAATTATCCATCAGTTTAAATGATAGACATCAGTATTGTGTCAGCCAGAGTTGGTAAGATGTGAAGCATCTGTTTTCAAACTTTGTGGTCATTCGGTTCACAAACTTTGATTCCTTGTCTCTCTTTCTGTAGGTAAATGCACAGGTTTTGGCCAGCACGTTCTCCCAGGAATCTCACCAACTGATCAAACTCGGAGAAGCTGTCGGAGCTGTGCTGCAGTCATGCTCTGCCTCCAATAAACCATGCAGCCAGGTCCAAATTACTACTCAAGGTAAAACTACTGGTCTAACCAGTTTGTGTAACCCCGAAGGGGGATCATATTGTGGAAAGATCATGTTGTAATGAAGTGATTGTGCTCCCTCTGGTGGTGTGATTGTGAAATGGGTATTGTACTTGATAGAAGCCAGACAGTTGTACTTAAGTGATTGTATTAAATTATAAATACGCTTTCTGCTGTGAGCAGTTTGTCTAAAATGTTTCACTTCTTATTTGTGGCAGGGGATTGCATGAAGTCCTCCACCGGTTACATGACTTCATCAGTGCTGGTCGGACTGCTGAATCACGAATCTGGATGTTGCCCAAACCTCATCAATGTACTGAGCCTAGCCAAGGAGTCTGGAATCACGGTACAGCATCAACTCATTTTGGCAAACGTCACATAACAACAACAACAACAAGAAGCATCTGATAATAATGATCTTTTCATGCATGTGAATTGACACCACAGGTAAACCACACCCACTGTAAGTCTGACGGGGCTGCCAGCGGTGTGTGTAAGGTGGAGATTGTGGCCAGTGGCACCAGCTACAAAGCCAGTGGTGCAGTTCAAGGCAGCGTGCCAGTCCTACTGGAGCTGAGTGACAGTGTGTTCAGACAGCCAGTCTCTCTTACTGGAAACCTGCTGTTCTTCAAGGCCTCTGCAAACCCTCAGCTGCTACCGTCAGTGGCTGGTAAGAAACTTTAAAATGATGCAATTACCCAGCAACGCTTTGCAGAAAATGAATCCTATAACACTGAAGTTGTTAGAATAAGACATTACCTGATTGGTACGACTAGTGTGTCTGGACGGATCCTAAGCAGAGCAAACATCCAATTCACAAATCCATCATACGGAGTGTCAAGGACCAATTTCAGCACCAACAAGAGTTTCGACTGACCTTTTTAGAGTTGGTAATTTAATATAATTGTGCACTTCAAAGTGTGAAATACGCATTTAGTTTTAGAGTGTAATACCACTGTGGTAAATTTGGACAGCTGTACACGAGTATTTGTTATGATTATGTTAGTAATGATAAAAAACTAGTGAGTAAACTTTGCTTAAACAGCTACAAAATGTTGCGAGACTCATTTTGAGTTACTGTTGGGCTCCATTTGAGAAAATGACGCAGCTGTCAGCAAGGCAAAAACTGTACACCAGATTTATTTTGTTTTTTTGGTTTTGTGTCTTTCCATTTGAATACAACGTGGTGTTGAGTTATAACCTTCTTTTAAAATCACACCTATTTTCTCTCTTCAATTGTTCTTTGTTTAGGACTGCTGGCCACAGAGGGAGTGGAGATTGAGTCCTTCAGCGCTCCTGCAGACCGCAGTGGGGATCTGTGGTATTGCGTGGGGGTGTCCTCCCTCCTGCGAGACCTCAGCGCCTTACAGTCTTTGGTTAAGGAGGCAGCACAGCTCGCCATTTAAACGACAGCAGCCAACAACGCTTATCTGAACATCTACATTCTCTGAGTGTCTAACATAACTGATCCGTCTTGGTCTTTAGCATTAACTTGTTCAGAAGTTGAACACTTGCATTTTGATAACATTCCAGTGTTTAGATGCTTTACATGCACTTTGAAGTAAAACTAAATTAAAATGTCAGTGTCGTGTGCTTTTCAGTTTGTTTTTGACCTTTTTAAAGCAGAGGTGAAAAATAAAGTACTCCTAACAATGTAAGAATTTTAAGGTGAGTTTGTTTTTATTTCAGTGGACTCCTTCGCTTCTTAAATTTTAAGCATATTTGTGTTGAATCCAATACTTTGCAGTACTGTTTTGTAAAGTTTAGTCCAGTTTTGTGATTTATTTTAACTCTATGGTTGTTTCTTTTAAGTAATAGTTGATAGTACATTATTATATAGTGCTGCACAGTGGAACATATCTGATCTCTCATAACATCTGAATAGCAGCTGGTTACTGTGCAGATTTTTTCATGCAAAACAAACTCATAAAATATGCATCTCTGGTAAAACTACCCAACAGCTGACACGTGATGCAACATAGACCATGAACATAAACAGTTTACTGTACACAAATGTACTCTTCTGAGAGTAACCATTCTCTAGTATGACTTTGATATTTAAATATATTTTACAGATACTAAAGTCCAGTTTTTTTTCAAGAGTTAACCTAATCATGTGCTTAAGTAAGGCTTAACTCGAGCATGACTGACGATTTAATACATTTACACAGGATTTATGATGAATTCCTGTTGCCACTAACAAATGATGAAGTCACAGTGAGTTTATGTGATTAGTTCACCAGTTAAGCAATGTTCATTTATCATTTACATAATTGATATGCATCAAATCAGCTGGATTCCAGTTGCATAAAAGTTTATTTCAGACCCATGTATTTGCGCCTCCTCTGCTCTCATAGAAGTCTGAAGCTTGATTTTTAATCAAACTGCTCATCTATGAAATAAATGTTAATTAACTGGTGAACTAATCACATAGTCATCATGACTCACTTGTTAGTGGTGAGCAACAGGAAATTCATGGATACACGCCTGCGTTAATTAATGCATTAAATCATAATTAGTCCGCGTTAATTGACCCTTTTCTTAGTAGTCCTTTTGACATGGAATAGTTGTGGTTGCATGTTGGCTCACTGGAAAGTCTCTGCTGCAATAAATGGAACTGAACCTTAATTAGTATCATTGGAAACACCTGTGTGTGTTTACCTACTATTTCATATGTAAAAGGCTACTGTGAGAAATGTAAGCATAATTAAAGTACATTATTTGTGCCCTTTAAAGTGACACTGTAAAAACTGGACTTTAGTACTAGAAAAACATATTTAAATGCCAAGAACAGTCATATAGAAGAAGGGTTCAGTACATTTGTGTACAGTATTTTACAAATTGTTGATGTTGTTGCACCGAATCAACGTTTTCCACCTTTGTTTTATGCATTTAGTCTCCTGTGAACCAGCGGTCATATCTCTGAGACCTTGTGCAGGAATGAATATTGTGGACTGTGCTGTTAATCCTTGTCAGGATTAGGAAAAGCCTCGGCCCTTATACTGGAACTGGGTTCAAAACGCCATGGCAACGACGACAAAGAATGAAGGGGGTCGAAAACATGAATGGTGAACAGTGCAAATGGCTTCTCGTTGCCCTGCATTGAAGGCGATGCTCATTTGTATAAGATTTGTATTCTGTCAGTGTGGATGTCTCTCCGCCTGTTGGTCGGCTTCACTAATGCGCCGTCCGTGAGCGCATCACGAGACTCTATGAGTGTGTGTGTGTGTGTGCATTTGTGTGTGGAGGGTTATATTTAGGCTCTGGGAGGAAAAATAGCGGTGTTGGGTTGATTCCTCTGAATGGTTGGCTTGGTTTTGTCAAGGACCTGCTGCAAGAGGAGGAGGTGGAGGAGGGGGACAAGGGGGGATGGCCGCTGCGCACAAATACCAAAATAGGATAGGACTGCCTGCGACCGTCCTGCGTGAGCTATATTGAGATTCATGTGTTTTGGAGAGGAGCGTCAAACAGAGGACACCGTGGATCAGCATTCATGGACATAGGATGAGAGGTAAGCCTTGTTTCTGTTCTGTTCGTAGCCCTCTATTTGTGTATTTAATGGTAAATAAAGGCACATTTGCATCGCAATAGAGCAATTAATTTAAAAAATGGGAATGTGACACATGGATGCGTTGCTTTTCTGTGCAGCAGGGGGTGTAATATTTTCATGCATTTCCTCTAGATACCATGTCACACAAGCAAGATGAAATCTACACATATGACTTCTGTGATGGTGACCATGCAGCAGAGCTCCTGGATGCTCTCAGGCATTTCTACACGAGTGGCCTGTTTACCGACGTTGCCCTGCAATGTGGAGAGTCAGGACAGGTGTTTCACTGCCACAAGGCGCTGCTGTCAGCCCGCAGCTCCTATTTCAAAGTCATGTTCACAGCTGATATGAGAGAGAGGTCAAATAGTGTTATCAAACTGAGCGGGGTAGACTGCGGGGTCCTGGGTGCCCTGGTGAACTATGTGTACACAGCTCAGGTGTGCATCACCGAGAGCAACGTGCAGAGCCTGCTGGAGGCTGCGGACCTCCTGCAGTTCATCTCTGTGAAACAAGCATGTGAGGAGTTTCTTATCCGTCTACTGGATGTGGATAATTGCCTGGGGATGCATGCTTTTGCTCAGCTGCATCTGTGTCTGGGTCTGGAGAGGGAGGCCCGCAGAGTGATGCTGAGCAGGTTCGCAGAGCTCGTTCAGCAGGAGGAGTTCCTGGAGCTGGATCATGAGAAGATGGGATCTGTTTTGGCCGCTCAGAGCCTTACCGTGCAGAGGGATGAAGTGTTGATAGATGCTGTAGTGAAGTGGGTGACACATGACTTGGATAGTCGTGTTTGCCATGCTGCAGACCTGCTGTTATCCATCCATCTGGATCTGGATGAGATTTACTTCAAGACTACTTTAGAGGTGCACAGACACTCACGCTTGCTGAACAGTGAAGGGAAATTTAAATCTTTGATCATTCAGGCTTTAAGGTCCAGTGGCAAGGAGAACGCTGCAGGCAGAAAAATGTCTTCCAGCATGTATGTCATCGGTGGATACTACTGGCACCCTCTGTGTGAAGTTCACATATGGGATCCTGTCAGCAACACCTGGGTGCAGGGAAAAGACATGCCAGACCCTGCAAGAGAGAGCTACAGCGTCAGTTTACTTGGAGCAAATATCTACGTGACCGGTGGTTACAGGACAAACACTGTGGAGGCTCTGGACACAGTTTCAGTTTATAACTGTGACTATGATGAATGGACCGAGGGTTGCCCCATGATCACAGCTAGATACTATCATTGCTCAGTGGCTTTGCATGGCTGTGTTTATGCAATCGGAGGCTACAGAGGAGGTGCACCAGAGCAAGAGACAGAATTTTATGACCCTTTGAAAAAGAAGTGGTTCCCTGTGGCGAAAATGATCCAAGGTATGCACAATATGAAGTGATGTATTATTATTATTATTATTATCATCTATTATTGATGAACTGAAGAGGAAGCTGGGGCTTTCAGTCATGTCACATGATCTAAAAGCTGAGTTTCAGTGTATTCTTAACTGTCCATCTGTTGATGAAGCTCATGATATGATTGAAAGCTCCTGAACAGCTTCTAGATGGAACTTGTGGTGTCAACTGTTGTTTCCAGGGTCAAAAATGAACTTTGAACCTTATTAAATTTATGCTTCTCTGATTGAAAGTCAAAGTTTATTCATGTACCAGCTTGTTGTCCGTGCAGTTTATCGAAAACACACGTATGTACACACAAAAATGAACTTTAAGGTTCATTCTTGATGCCAGCAATGGCAGTTAATACAGGACACACTTGCTGGTCTTCTTTCTGAGCTCAGTGGATGGAGTTTGCTCCGATATCATAGAGATGACTCAGTTGTCAGAACAACTGGATCATGCCCTGAGTTTAGATGTAGCTGTAATCCCCTGAAAACACTGTATAAGTGAAAAAATAAAGCATGTTCTTAAAACATACTTAAAGCTGCACCAGTCAGTATTTTCAGGACTTGATCACATGACTTCTTGTCTGGGATAGCAGTTGCTTGAACGCACAAAGAATTATCACCCAATTCTGCAGTTTACCTCAGATCTATAGAGCATTTTAGCATCTTTCAGCTCATTGTTTTGGTTTTATTGCACACAACTTTGTTGTTTTAGTTCCTGCTATCTTGAACGCCTGTTTCCAGACACAGGAAGCTGTTTTTTTATTGAAAAAACGCACTGTTTGCTACCTGCCAAGTGAACACAATTTAGCATTTAGCAGTTAAATAGTAAGATATTTTTCATTTGTCTTAACCTCTGTTTCCTTTGAAGGTGTAGGAAATGCCACTGCCTGTGCAATGGGAGATAAAATCTATGTGAGCGGAGGCCACTATGGATACAGAGGAAACTGCACCTATGAGAAAGTCCAAGTCTACAGGACAGATGTCAATGAGTGGAGTATCATTACAATAAGTCCACATCCAGGTATGAGAAAAAGAAGAAGAGATAGGAATAGAAAATGTGACTGAATACTGTAATCTGATTTAAAATCCTCTGTTTTCAGAGTACGGGCTGTGTTCTGTGTCTCTGGACAACATGCTGTATTTGGTGGGCGGACAGACGACGATCGCAGACTGCTACAACATAGAGCGGGACGAATGGAGGCCGATATCGGTGATGAAGGAGAGGAGGATGGAGTGTGGCGCTGTGGTAATAAACGATTGTATTTACGTAACAGGAGGATACTCCTACTCAAAAGGGACTTATCTGCAGAGCATCGAGAAATACGACCCCCGGCTGGACTCTTGGGAGATTGTTGGGACTCTGCCTAGCCCGGTCAGATCACACGGATGTGTTTGTGTTTTCAGTGTTTAGTGTCACTTATCGCAAATGTTGTCATCTTGTGCCAAATGGATCAATTGGTTAACTGTATTGTGTCAAAGTGTGCAAACATCAGGTACACTATCATACCAGTTTTGCACTAGATAACTGCCTTTAGATAGCTACACATGCCAAACTGTGAATATGATGAAGAACAAGCATTTCACTTAAAACTCAGGTGCTTCACACTTCATTTTACTTCAGGTATTTCTGTTTTAATAGATTGAAAGCAAAGACTGAAAACAGAAAGAAGATGATCCATATTTTAGTATTATTTAAATCCATATTATATATACAAAGAACACACATCAGACTATTGATGCACTAGTCCAGTGTTTCTCAAACTTTTTACACCACGTACCACCTCAGAAAATATTTGTCTCTCCAATTATCACTATTTTGACAGACCATGATCAGCTTCAGACATTTCATGCAGGAGGCAGGTTTATTCCTAAGAAGAAGATTATTTATTGTTTTACTGTTTTTGAATCCTGAACAGAACCGGTTCAAGAACCAGAGCTCATGTGGTGTTAAAGAGGTTCTCCTGATTCACACTTCACACTTTCCTAATATTTCCTGTTTGGATCACGACTGTAGTGTTTTTGAACCATTCATTTCACCTCACATCACATTTGAACTAATCATACATGCATGCGCACACAATATGAATGAACATATCTACGTATCAGGCTGATATTGAAACAAAATATTTCAGGAAATGAAAAACTTATATTAAATTAAATTCCAGTGATCCTCTAGTTTAGTTTAGTTCAAAATATTTTGATATATTTTAAATTATTTTATTGAATTAAAAAAACAAACATTTCAGAGAGTCCTCCAAGAACTAGAGGAAGGTCACGTACCACCAGTGTTACTCGTACCACAGTTTGGGCACTCCAAATATTTTAATTTTTTTTTATTATATAGAACTGTACCAGTCAGGCTGCTACTTGATTAAATAAATCTCTACCTTTATGATGTGATTTCTGCTTGATTTAATGAGTGAGTTCTTCATAAGGTACAATGGATTGTATAAGTTTCATCTCGTCTTGTGTAAACAGTCACATTGAGGTTCATGTTGGCTTTAGAAGAAGGTTCCTGGTTTTAATCCCCCAGCTGACTTCTGCCTTTCTGTGTGGAGTTTTCATGTTGCATGCACAGGTACACCGGCTTTCTCCCACAGTCCAAAGACATGCAGGATAATCTGTGACTGTAAACTACCTGTAGGTGTTAATGGGAGTGTGAATGGCTGTTTGTTTTTAAGTGCCAGGACTGGCGACCTGTCCATCACAGGGCGCTGATCAGCTGGGATTGACTCCAACCCTGATAACCATAAGTGGTTATTGAAAATAATCCATATAATCTAAAAATTAGCAAAGATGTGGATCATTAGTGGACCTGAGATGGGCCGAATGACATTTCACACAATGACCCCCCCTCAAACCTTTACCCACCTCGATAAAGAAGAGCACAACACAAAGTGAAGAAGCACCATCTCATCATCTTGCAGTGAGGAAACAGCAGAGGCAGGTTAAATAATAAAAAAAGATAAAAATAGATAAATAAAACAATAAAATAAAAAACATTAAAATGTATAATTAGTTAGATAAAATAGAATAAAAGTAAAGCATATAAGCACTGATTACTCCATTTGCCTACCTCTGCTTCATGCTGTGACCTTGATTCATTTTCTACAGCATAATTTAATTGTATATAGTTTTTTTTATTTTTATCTCTACTTGTAAAAAATCCATTTTACTTTTAATCAGGATCGCTTTATTGGCCAGGTGTGTGTACACACTGTGCTCTCAATTGTACATACAGGTATAGACATAAGTACAGTTTAAAAGACAAGGGACATGACAGGTAGGCGCAAACATAACATAAAAACATAAACATAAACATAAAAAAAACGATATACATATTTAAAAGGTATATATCTATATTTGCATAAATATATATATATATATATATATATATATATATATGGACATGAGTATCTATCTAATGTATGTTCTTTATCTATCTAAAAAATTAAATAAATACAGTAGATAGTCAAAAATTAAGGTTAAGATGCAAATAGACAGACAACTAACCAAATAAATAAAAAGTGAAAATGGTGTAACAGATTAAAATATATAAACAGAAAAATGTATAAATATAGTTTCAGATAAGTCAGAATCAGTTTATTGCCAAGTAGGTTTGCACTTACAAGGAATTTAACTTTGTGTAGTTGGCGCAGAATAAACATTAAGTAAAAAATATAGGAAGAAAAAAAACAAGTATTTAAATATAAACAAGTATTTAAATATAAACAATATAAATATATATAAGTTGGTGTGATAATATATTAAATATAATAATATGTTTGTAAAATGACATTTGAACAAAGCTTAATCATGAATGACAGCACAGTCTTGACTGCAGCGACACGCTGCGCTGGCTGTGACCTCCATCACTCCCTCATGTGGCCGCTGTGGCCGGCGTTTTGCGCTGACACGAGCTCTTTTTGGCCCTCGGTGTTCTCCGTAGCACGCAGTTCCACAACGTGCGAGCAGAAGAAGTGAGGACTTTTGGTTTGAAGAGCTAAAACTGCGGCTAGCGACGACTCAACGTAACGTAAGTATGAGTTATCCAACGTGTTTAATCTGTGCTTTTGTACTATCTTCATGTGTTATGTTGTAAATCTCGTGCAGCTCATAAAAACGCAGTTTCTCCTGCAGCATGTTTGAGCGGCATGCTTCTGCTCGAGTTACGCAGAGTGTAACTAAATGACTGATTTAACATTACACACTGAAGTAATTCAACGCTAATTAAACACCACATTAAATTAAACATGTGCTGGCAGCGTGGCTGGTCTCGACCAGCTGGGTGACTCGGCGTTTCAGTGTGTGTGGACACACAAGCTAAGCTATGCTATGCTATGCTAGTTAGTTAGCTATGAAGCTAGCATCAACAGCAGCATGACATCAGAAGAAATGAAGTGTTTATGATGATTTTCATGTTTTAACAGGTTTGAATTGGCTTTTTTTAGATTTAATTTAATGAGTCAAGCTGATTCATGTTGTTTTCATGCTCTGTAACAAACTATAAATGGACTCATGACAGAATAATCCCCTAATAAGAGCTGATGTTGCTGCTCATATCCAGGAAAGGTTCACTTAAATCTGCCTCTGCAGGTACTTTTTAAAAGAAATATGAATAATATCCACACAGCTGAGTCCTTCTCCAGTTTAATGGAGGTGAAAAATTAACCTCATCAATGGCTTTTGTCATAAATAGTGTGTGTTACACTGAAAAATCCCCCAGAACATCTTCCAAAAGAAAAAATATCACTGGATGTCAGCCAGATTTGGGCAGTGCTGTGGCCAACGCACCATGTACTGAAGATATACACTCACCGGTCACTTCATTCGGTACATCTAATGTGATCCAATACAACACCTCTGCCTTTACAAAGATAATAATGGTCAGTTTTAGGAGGTTATTTAACCAGGCTGCTGAGTCTGCTCTGCATACCTCAATATAAAGCACTGCTGTACAACACCACCACCCAATATGACCTCAGTAATAAAGAGTTGTTGTCTTAGATCACATTACACCTGAATGAATGAAGTGGCTGGTGAGTGTATAATATTGTATATTTATATCTGTATACTGCCACTTGTAATGTTTCTCTTGTTTTACCTGCCCAGGGACTGTGGATGTAACTTAGCATTCTTGCTAAACTCTGGCATGTTTACATCATCTCATATATATATATATATATATATTGTTGTAGTCAATGCAAAATAAAACCAATAAAACAAAGTTTACAGTTTAATCGACTAATCATTTCTACATTTTAATTCGCACAAATGTGTCTTAACCTTCAAAGAGTAATACTTTTTTTTTCTGTTACTGTTTTCTACACAGAACAACCATGGCAGAAAATCAAGAAGCGATGTCTCCTGTTGAGATGAAAGTGGCGCGACAAATAGAGGTAATTCTGATTTTTAAAATTAACATTTATATTTTGTGAAAGTCGGTCAAATTCGGCTCTGTAACATCTCTCGTTCTCGCCTCTAGTACTACTTTGGGGATCACAATCTTCCGAGGGACAAGTTTCTCAAAGAACAGCTGCAAATTGACGACGGCTGGGTGACTTTGGAGACGATGCTTAAATTCAACAGGTTTGTTGTTCTCTTTATTGCATTCTACTCATATTTTAGCTTTATTTCAGTCCTCTATTCACTAATCCATGTCCTTTACACAAGCTCAACACTGTTTAGAACTACGTTTGAAATGAACTCAAACACATTTCCAATTCCCCTTTCACCTTGATGGAGATCAGTCTTCCTTTTTGGTTGTTCATAATTTGTCGCTTACACTACGCATCCCATATAACACAAAACCAAGTAATTTTAGGACTCTCTCTCAACGTCAAACAACACCACAGAACACCACAGGAAGTCATTTCTCCCTGTGAAAATCAAGCAGAGACATGAGGTGTTGAGGCGGCTCCAGCCTCCATTTCAGATCTGTCCTGCTCTCTTTGTCTCTGGATTATTTACTCTCCTTTTAGATTAGAAGCAACCATCTGATTCATGAGACATCATGTGCAATATCATGGACATAATCATGAACATACCTGTACTTCAGGTTTCTTATTGTACATGTGCCACTTCTCGTACATATCTATGATCCTTAATGTTAACCTGTCTGTATTTTTGACATTGTATAAATTTTGGATTTGCCTTTTTTTATTGATTTTCTTTATTTATTTTTCTATTTCTGTGCTGTGATGTTCTACCGCTGAGTTCACTGCTCAGTATGATGCCTTAAGTTTGAGCACAGAAATCCATTTATTCAACCAAAGAGAGTAAATTCAGCTGCAGCAAATTAATATACGAAAGCTGACCTAATAATATGAAACGATCTGACAGTCTCTGCTTCAGTCCCCATGTTTTACCGTCCTCTAGATGGTTGTAGTTACATGTAGAGACATACATGTGCATGAGTCCATGACATAACATGACAGGCTCCATCTGTGCACGTAGGTAATGTTAGTGTTACAAAGCTGTTATGGCGTTGTTTGGGTGACTCTTTGTTATTCTCACCACACCCTTCACCTCAAAGGAGTGTGTGAGTAGGAGTCCTAAAAGTAATCTACATTTCACTAGTGTACTAACAGTGTATTTATTTCATTCTTGATATTGTGGAAAACAACATCTCGAAGGCAGTTGTGAAATTGTGTGCAACACACTCGTGTGCTTTGTTTTGAACAGCTGATATTTGCTTTGACATCACTGTCGGGAGCTCACCAGCACAACATGACTAAATCAGACGCTGAAGCTTCAATAACAACTAAAACCACCAAGCAATGGTGAGGTGTAAAGTTTGGCCGATGGGAGAAGTCGAAGTATGAGTAATCAGTTCATGTATCCATTACATGACTCATGACAAAGCATGGCAAGATTAACGAATGTCCTGTCCCTGAAGTACACTTGTTACCAACCAGCTTACGTTTAGCCACAGCATGCATGCACAAAAACATGCACACTTCATTAGGAAAGAGAAAATTAGCTGAAGTTAAGAGGTATTCACGCAGGGCCATTTGACTCAGAGATCCACCTATTAACAACTTGGCAAAATGCAACTGGTCTCTTGTATATATTTTATGTAGAAGTCTGTGTGACTCAGCTGTTTCACTGTTTTCTAATCAAGCCTTATTGCTTGGTGGAGGAGAGGAGTAGTAATTCAGATGCCAGTGTGATTTGATTTGAGTCCTGTAGATATCAAGAAAATCTCAGCTATGCGTGACTGTGGTGACGCATGACATCTGAACTGACCAGGACAAACGAGACCTTCATTAAAACCACAAAGGCTTTAGATGTCTCTTAATATCGTGTCACTGCAGTGAGATGAAGCAGCATTTACAGCAGGACTAATCTTTGATTCTTGGAGTATTTTGTGAGACATCTGTCTTCTTCTCCTCCTCAGACTGAAGTCTTTGACTACAGAAAGCAGCGTCATCGTTGCAGCTCTCCAGAAATCGAAGACTGGCCTCTTGGAAATCAGCGAAGACAAGACTAAAGTCAGGAGGTCCCCAAACAAACCTTTACCTGAACTGAATGACGAATACAAAGACGCCCTGAAACACAAATCTGTGTACATTGTAAGTTTGTTTTTGTATTACACTGCTTTGGTTTCAGCTAGCTGTACACAATAAACTGCATAAACATCTACATGTCAGGCAGCTCTGTATTTCCACAGTGCTCATTCACATATTTTGATATCTTTTCCATCTAGAAAGGTTTCCCTCTCGAAACGACCCTCGATGAGATTCAGGAGTGGCTGAATGGGAAAGGCGACATAGAAAACATTCAGATGAGGAGAAACCTGCAAAGGCAGTTCAAGGTATATTAAGTATGCTCTGTAACACTTGTATGTTTTTTTTTTTTGGTGAGTTTTGGGGACATTTCTAAATTAATACATTTCTTTACAGGGATCAGTGTTCATCTGTTTTGACTCAGAAGAATCATCCAAGCAGTTCCTGGAACGCTCCGACATCAAATCATTCAAAGACAACGAGATGCTCGTGCTATCGAGGTGAGTTCAGTGTGGTCGTGTCTTTTTTTTTATTGAGAAATAAAGTCAGCATAAGATCTGAAATCGTTTAAAACAACAAGAACAAACTGTACTGAATTACTCCCGTTGTGTCGCTGCTGATAGTTTACAATGAGTAGTGTCTGAGACAGTCTCAGGCTGTGAGGGAGCAGTGCATGGTCAGCGATTCATTCAATGAACGTACTACACAGTGAATTTGAGCCCTGTGTGATACACAGCTGCTAAGTTGCTGCCTCTCTCTCTCCCTTCCTCTGTTATGTTGCGAAACAGTGTAGGCAAACAGTATCTTTAAGTAAATTCTCAGCTCATTGGCTTATCCGTTTTCAGTCCACTTCGCAAGTTGAACTGAACGTTCAGTGAGTCGGATTATGCCGCTTCACTATTTTTTTTTAAAGATTTATTTTAACAAAGTGCATTGAAGTTTTCCTGCACAGCGTTTAACTTTTCATCTAAAAAATGTTTAATTGGTCCAGAGTCATACAAACATTTGAATATGAGTGTATATAATAATCATGTCATTCTGCTTTCAGAGAAGACTACCATGCAAAGAAGGCAGACGAGAGAAAACAGTTCAAAGCAGAGACAAAAGCAAAAGCTAGACAGTGAGTACACAAGTAATACCTTTCTGTTTTTAAAACACACTGTACGTTTTGTGAAAAATTACTGACCCTTCTCTCCAAAAAATATTATTCAGGGACAAAGAACAACAGCAGAAACACGCAGAAGACAAAGAAATGGTAAGATCCCCTCAGGTGCTTTCAAGTTCTCTCACTGGGATGTGCTCTGGTCATGGTTAATAATCATTTGTCGTCTGTGTTGCAGGGCCTGCTTTTGGATGAACAGACTGGTTGCTTGTTGAAGTTTTCAGGGGGGCTTGAAGATGTTTCAAGAGAGGACTTTCACGAATTGTTCTCTAATCATGGAAAGATAAAGTGGGTCGATTTTACAAGAGGGGCCAAAGAGGTATGTAAACTCTTCACCGTTCAAGTCTCGTACTCAGGGTGAAGAGATGTGACGTAGTTAAAATTGTGTGTTTTTTTTGTTTTTGATAAGGGCACCCTCCTTTTCGACGGGAACGCAAAGGAAGCGTTCGATAAGGCCAAAGAGGCAAACGGGGGGGAACTTAAAGTCAAGGACAACAGTGTCACATGGCAGGTGCTTGAGGGTGACGAGGAGAAAGAGGTACTAAAAAAGATAATCGAGGCTCAACAAGAATCCTACAACAGATCCAAAGGCAGAGGTAAATGATCAAACTATTCTCTCATCAGTTATTAATTTGCTGTATTTATAATTTGATACTGATGTATCTTGTTTGTCTTAAAAGGCGGCAGGGGAAGATCAGGCGGCAGAGGAAGAGGAGGCCGAAGGGGAAGAGGTGGCAGGGGAGATCAAGGCAGAACTCAATTCAGGGGCAAAAAGACGAAATTTGATAGTGATGATGACGATGACGGTAAGTTCAGCATATTTCAGAGCATAAAATTTGGTTCGATGGAAAGAAAATTGACTCGTAATGTTGTTAATCCTGTCGTATCTACTTTGTGGTTTTCCTTTAGCACCCGCAGCCCCAAAGAGAGAACTAGAAGATGCCGACGGTCCTGCAGCGAAGGTCGCCAAAACTGAAAATGGATCTTAGTCACAAGGTCACACCGAGAGTTTTTCTTTCTTGAAAACATTTATTATAAACGGTGAAAACGCAGAGGCAAAATTAATCCATTCCAGTGAAAGCGTCAGGCTTTGGAGAATCGTAGGAAGTCCACGTGGATGTCAACCTAGAGAACAATTGGCAAAGCTTGGCGTCAGTTTTCAGCCTTCGAGTCCCTGTGCATTGTGCCTCTCACATTATTTGTGTACACTTTTTTTTCCCCCTCTCTTCTTAAAACGTCTTTGATTTTATCATATTCAATATAAATCTGCTCTTTGACAGTAATTTAATTTCACCTGAACAATTAGTTGGTTTTGTAAGACCTGTGACATCTAGAATCTGTGTGCCATTGTTATTTTTCTTTGTAGATTTCCTACATTGAGTGACGAGATAATCTGCTTTGCTATTTTTTTAAGTTTGCAAAATCCTGTGAATAGCAAATAAAACATTTATAAAAATGAATCCTGATTAATTCGACTGTCAATTTCTGCTGGAAAATGTGAGACTGTAAAAAAAAAAAAAAGACTGTTAGCTTACCGATTTCTTTTTGTGGAATTTGTAAGATGCTGGCAAGTCGTATCTTAGTTCTGTAAAGAGAGCACACAGTGTTTGAATGTTTTGGTTGAAGATTGAGAAGATGTACTGTATTATTCTCACCTGCTATTACTTCCATCTTCACTCCCCAGTCATTAGCCTTCTTTTGTATGTGCTGTAATCCAACGAGGAATTACATGTTAAGCATTTCAGTCTACAGGTCAGAGATGAAGACATAAAAATGAAGACTTGAGATTTGACTTTTGTCTTGAGTGTTGATTTAACTTGTTTGAAAACAGAATATTAAGTTTTGACCTTTCCATTGACAGGGCATCATTACAGTTATGTAAACCACTGTTTTTACTAATAAAACTGCTTTAAACAATGTTAAAATGTAATTTTAATGGAGACTTTAAGAACTTGCATCAGACAGTAAATTTCCTCAAAGACTTGAAATTGCCTCATGAGTTCTGTCTAATACTAAAGTAGTATGGATGCTGAACTCACCTCTCGTGTTGATGTTTTATGAAGTGAATACACGGCTGTCTTTGCCATTGTTAAAGCGGCCCGTAAGAACTTCATGTCCATCCCTTGAATAAAGAATAAAATGTTATACTACGTGTAACTTCGTAGGGCTACGTTAAGGGGCACCTGAAGATCAGTATACTACTCAACCTGTGAAAACTGTCTTGTGCCTTTGGAGAGAGCTTTCTAATGCCATGTTCAGGTCATGTGGGATTTACCATGATTACCAGTGTCTGTCTTGTATAATTATGTCAGAGAAACTCTAAAAGCTCTGATATACCTGACTTTGTGCTAGATAATACAGAAAACAAAACAAATTCGGATGTCACTTTAATCTTATTCATTCTTTTTTAAGTCTTTTGAAGGCCCCTCAACTATACAAACACACAATGCTGACTCACCTTGGTTGTGTTTGGTCCCAAATGGTGGATTCATTATGACTGTGTCAAACTTTTTCGCATAGGTCTCTGCCTCCAGAGAGCACAGGTCACACTGGACCAGATCCACGTTAGAAATCTCGAACTCCTCTGCATTTCTTCTGAATATCTCCAGTGCGTCGTCGTCGATGTCGAAGCCCACACACAAACTGAAGAAGACAGAGAAGGGGATTGAGGAATGAAGCTGACTGAAATGTGTTGACATTATTCAGCTGCAGACACTTCATAAGAGGCTTTTTTTATTGTTGACTTTTGTTGACTCCTGAGCTACTTGGGTGCAAAAGTTGTTCTCCTTCTCTGCACGTGCTCTTCCTAATATTTCACATTTCGAGCCAATTGCAGAGTTTTTAAACAGTGTTTCCTCTTTTTAACTCCTCTTACTATCATCACATTTTGCTCATAACTAATCATGGATGTATGCGTGCTACCTGCATGAGTGTGACTACAGAGCGGCCTGAAACAGAATATTACAGGAAATGCAAAACTTATTTTACATACTCATAATTGAACAACTTAATTCAAAACAAGTATTAAAGTAGTATAAAATGTTTCAGACTATGTTACATTAACGCACACTTTATTATTTATTCATCTGTTGGACTTCCTCGTTTTAAATAATATCTTGCACATTTTAATATTCTGCATACCTCTGTGAACATGTGCACATTACCTGGTGAATACTTTGTTTATTCCTGCACAAACTGCACAGCTCTTTTCATTTTACAACATATTTTATATCTATTTAAATTGTTGTTGTCTTCCTTATATTTTTACTTAATGTTTGTGATGCACCAATAACACCAAGACACATTCCTGGTATGTCCTACTTGGCAATAACCCTGATTCTGATTTCTAAATTAATTTATCTAATCAAAACAATATGCATTTTAGAAATTGCACCAAGTACGACCCAAGGGAGCTTGTACCACAGTCTCTCTCTCTCACCCTGCATCAAGCATCGCAGCCCCGATGCTGAGGACTCCGCAGCCACATCCCAGATCAGCCACTAGTTTCCCCTCAATGTCATCAAACGTGTTGTGGATCGTGTAAAGCATGCATGCTGCGAAGGAAACACAACAAACAAGTTAATAAGCTCGCTGTCATAGAGGAGCTCTCCTGTGATCACACGTTGCCACCTCACCTGCAATATGAGGACTGGTCGGATATTGTTCCAGAAGGATTTTGGGCTCTTCGAACACGTCGACCTGCTGCAGACAACTCTCTAACTCCTTTAACTTCATTACTGACTTACTGTGAAGTGACAACCCCGATCAGCGCTTATTCATCAGCTACACCGTGTGTGTGTGTGTGTGTGTGTGTGTGTGTGTATTGTCAGTGTGTATTTTGAGCATGGTGGAAGACGACATCCGCAAGAGTGTGTGCATCAACCAAAACAATCCGACTTTGACCCCGGAACGCGTGATAGTAGTTCCTCCGTGGTTGTTTGCTTTATTAAATTAAATAAAAGAGAATATGGGTTATTTCATAAGTCATGTTTTATTTAATTTATTTAATAAGTCATATATATGACTTGAAGAAAATAATAATAATAATAATAATAATAATAATAATAATAATAAATGTTTCAGTTCCTAAAGTCCCAAAAGGTGCTATTTTTTTTATCTTCTGTGTACAGCAACCATATAATGGAGAGAACTCGGCTAATAAAGTTTTATTTTCACCTCAGATTGTCGTATCATGAGAAAGAAGGAGTGTTTGATTTGTTTGTTTTAAAAATGATTTGACTGGAATAATTAGCCACGCCTGAGTTATTGTCAACCAAAATACTCTAGCAGCCTTTATTATTGTAATGCCACTAAACTATGATTGGCTTCTCCACATAATGTAATTGACACTTGTCCAACCTGAACAACATCCCAGTGAAAAGACACACTGTTTGCTCTATTGTGGCTTACTACTTATTGCAACCAAGAAGGCAATAACAAGGAACTGGTACAAGACTGGATCTCCAACCAGGAGGAAGAATGGGTGTTGTATGGCAAGAAAAACATGTATGAACTGAATACTGTATAAACCAAAGAAACCTGATTAGTAATCCAGAGTAGCTCAGTCTGTAGGGACTTGGCTTGGGAACCGGAGGGTGGCCGGTTCAAGTCCAATATGGACCAAAGTATGGAAGGTGGACTGGTAGCTGGGCACTGCCCTTAAGCAAGGCACCGACCCCCTCCCGCCCAACTGCAAGTCGGTGGCTGCTCATCATCCCACCCTCTCTCTCCACGGGGTTAAAATGCATGTATAAAAAAAAAAATGAGTGAAAAAATAATTTCCCCTCAAGGGATTAATTAAAAAGTATCTCTTAGCCATGTCTGTTGATACTGCTTTTATTTATATTTTCTGCTCTTTCTTTGTTGTCTCTTTTGTCATTGTATATATTAATAAAAACTTCTTTTTTTTTAAATAGAAATAAGATATAGGACTACAAATAGAGATTAAAAAAAACTATTTGTATGTCTAAAATAGCATCTTTTGGGAATATAGTGTCCCGTATAGTGTCCTATAAAAGTATAAATATAAACTAAAATGAAAATAATAAACTAAAATATTTTGTTTAATCTTTGTCAGTTATGATGGAGGGACGGCCCCGAGCGAGGTCATCAGTTGCCTAGAAACAGGCAAACAAAACACCACTTACGACTGTGTGTGACAACTGTGTAAGGTATGAACCGAGCCGGATAAACAAGACTAATAGATCAAATACTTATACGATGTTTAATTAGATTAAATACTTCAATTAGATAAATTTTCAGGGTAAATTACGTTTAGAAATCCGTCAGCCAACGACGACGTAACGACAACGAAGTATCGCGAGAAAGCCCGAGAACATGGAAACAAGACAACAAAAATAAATTTGTGGACAACAAGCCAGAGTGCATGATGGCGGCGTCGCTGCTGCGCCGGGACAAGAAAGGCACTGCCGCCCACTTGAAGGCAGACTTAAATCGGATTGACAATAGCTCTGGAGTCCGACAACTTCAGGAGCTACTCGACGCCGTGCTAAATCCCGAAAAACCAGCGGCGGACAGTGAAGCTCTTGACTGGTGTAAATGTCTGATCGCGGGAGGCGACGGTTTCGAGGAGTTCTGCATAACGGTCCGGTCCTATGACAACGCGACTCTGTGCGGCTTGGTCTGGACGGCTAATTTCGTTGCATATCGATGCCGGACCTGTGGCATCTCTCCGTGCATGTCACTGTGCGCTGAGTGTTTCAATAACGGAGACCACACGGGCCATGATTTCAACATGTTCCGGAGCCAGGCTGGCGGGGCCTGTGACTGTGGAGACAGTAATGTCATGCGAGAGAGTGGGTAAGTCCAATGTAGCTGCTAGGCTAGGCTAAGCTAAGCTAAACCAAGCTAAGCTACGCGTTAGCTGGTATTGTTTTGACAGGTCTTGGTGGAAAGTGGGCTGCCTCGGCTAATAAAACCTCCTGATCAGCGTTGTCTGTGTTGCCTTCCTGATAATTTTGTATGAGATATGACATGCCAGTCAGCAACAGTTTTGAATGTAACGATGCTCCTGTCATTTATTAATAGGAAACCCTCGAATAAGCAGCTCAACCAGCCAGGCTAACCATAACAGTAATTCTCGTACCAGCTGTAATTTCCTCCTATCCAGCTATATATTACCAACATATGACTGCTTAGCTGTGGCCTGGGAGTGATATATCGTGTCCTCTTTTATTACTTAATTGCAGTTGAGTGATAGCTGTCATTTTATATTAATTTAATGGAGAAATCCTCTGTCCTCTGTCCATTCTTGATGATAGGTTTCCCTCCCTGAAACTGTAATTTACACTCATAGTATTGCATGACAGAGTCAAAACTTACACACACATTATTGCTACCCTTTTTATATGTTGACTAACTAACTGCGATATCAGATTTTGTCGGCCTCAAGCTGATTTATTAGGTTGGAGTAGGTCAGTGGTTCAGTTTAAGTGCTTTGATTTGCAGTGACTCTGCTGCTGACTGATTTGTTATTAAAGTTTTGATTCGCTCGTGCATACATAAACATAAAATTAAACTTGAAAATAAACATAGACATTGACAGACAATATCCAACATATAATACAGCAGTGTATACAAAGGCTTGTGATAAATTAACGTCCTTGAAACAACCAAAATAAACCTTCAACGCCAGATCTTCAAAATCTCCCAAAGGTCCTGTATTCCAAAAATACTTACATTTTTCCCCTTCATTGTAAATTCTAGCCAACATGTGTTCATATGATGCATTACATCAATTTTTAAACATCGGGAGCGACTGTACTCTTCCATAATCTGAGGATTGTTCGAGCAGTTGTGACCACCCCGACCTTTAAAAGCCTGCTCATATTTGGATATATTTGGTACATCTGATTGGTCCCCTAACAAACACAGTCTTGGTGATACAGGTACTGCCACACTTGGCCATTTACTTATGTGTTCCAATACTTTCTCCCAAAACAGGAGAAACATGTAAAAATGTCCCTATTTCACTCTGACATTTCCAACATAAATTATTTTCCAGGAAGCCTGTTCTATGTAACAGAAAAGGAGTAAAATAAAATCTATGAATTAACTTACACTGAATACATTTCCCCCTCGCCTCTCTCATGTGTTTCCTGGTATTAGATAAAACATTTAACCAATCCTCCTCGCTCAAATCACGCCCTAGGTCTTTCTGCCAGATCAAATACAGTCTTGAGGAATATGACAGAGAGATGTAGTCAGCTGTGTGTTTCTGTGGATCACACTGTGTGTATGGGCAGAGATAAAATACATCTCCCAGATTCTTACACTGGAATGCTCACCTAACATCTTCATACCGCTCAATATTCAACTTACTTCTGTAAAAACAAAATATTTAGTTACACTTAAACCCAAGCTTCCGGGTTTGTCTGGACCATTATAGAGCCTCTACATATACTCAGTTTCTGGTGTCACCCGATTTTAAGCTGCCTAAGAATTCACACAAAAACGGATTAATCAAAGAGAGAGAGAGAGAGAGAGAGAGAGAGAGAGAGAAACAGAAATGGCTGCTTTGATCTGTGTGAGAGGTCTGCAACATCAACGCTTGTTTTTTTGTTTCTTTCCTGACAGGTTTTGCAGACGGCATCGGTTGAGAACAGGGGAGAATGTCCCCTCAATACCTCGAGACCTTCTCTTGATGTCTGAGATGGTTCTTCCTCGCTTTATCCTGTGTATCATACAGTATTTGAGAGATGGATACATTGAACCAGGTGAAAACACTTCGTCTTCAAATCTACTTTGATTTTGATCATTTATATATGATGTGGAACTCCCGTTGCAAATCAAATGTAAGGCAGGGTCTGCTCTGCGAGCCGGTGTTATACAACTGTTTACATTCAAAGCTAAGTTCACAATGTACTCTCTGATGGCTTATATCTCTTATCTTGCTTTACCAGACACCTCAACTGAGCGAGATCTTCAGAAAGTGCTGCAGCAGCTGGAGCCTCAGATCTCCTTCCTGGAGGAGCTCACAAAGATGGGTGGAGCAATGAGGACTGTACTGACAAAGATCTTGACCAATCAGCAAACATTCAAGGAGTTGAGCATGGGTAAATATCTACACTAGAGTTTGTGTTAGACCAACATAGATTAAGCGTTGACATATTGCAGACATTTTCCTCTTCTTGATTTTAGGTTAAAAAATATTATGATTGAAGTAATGTTGTTGTTTTTTTTACTTTTCTTGGTCATAAATGCATTACAATCACTTCTCATGAGGAGATTGACTGATCCATTTAAGCACCTATCAACATCTCCAACGTTCACAGTTAAAATATAAAGAAATGGAAAGAGGAAAACCCCTTGGTCTGCATTTTAATCTAAGCCATGCTTAAATCCTCCTTTACTTCAAATATGACACATTTGCTAGTGCTAAAGTTTTCTTCACCTTGATGTTTTGGCGTTACACTAATTGTTGCCGTACCTGTTTTGCGTCACTCTTGCAGGCCAAGAAGAGAATTTGTATGCTAAAAAGAACTATGACAAGTATTTGTCAGCCTTGAAGAATTCAGGTCTTGTGTCTGTGGAGGAGAAAGCACAAGGTGCTGCTGCTGATGTCTCTGTTGGTGCTGAGGGAGGTGCAGGAGCAATGGTCCTGTTGGGTAAGACAACCATTACACATTACATGAAGCATATTTTCATTAACCATCTACCAATGCTTTATGTGAAATCCCAAACAAATCAAAAAGGGGTCAAATAATTGGCTCCGAAGTGTACAAACACTGGAACTGCCAGTATTATACCTATACCAGACAATGTTCGTGTATGAGTTTATTGCCACGCAGCACAGACCTCAGCACTTTCCACTTTCTAATTTTTAGAGAAATTGAACTACATCCATGGTTTTGAAGGAAGTAGAAAGTGTGTCACATCTTATTTTAACCCTTGTAGAATAATTCTGCTGCTTGAACAAAGTCCGCTTTGCAAACAGAGATATCTGCAGGCGTCTGCGTGTGTTTGTCCGGTGGCTTAAGGTGCTGCTAATGACGACTTGCTGCTAAATGTTTTTCTTGGTCTTGTTAGGAACCTCTGCACCCGGGAGCCCAGATGAGTCCAGTAAAGAGGTATGTGCAAATATCATACACACACACACACACAGAATACTTTTTAACCACCTCACCTTTAACCACAGTATGTTTGTATGTTAGCTTTTGGGTGTGGTTCTCATACAGTCCATTATAGGTTTCTACCACACCCTCACATGTACTTTCTGTCATGTGTTTTGTATTTATGTTTGTTTCACAAACACAGTTTAAAAATGAATTTAGTTTAGGAGCCAAAAGATTACTTGTCATTTCTTATTAATGTCTTATTAATATTAATGTCAATATAAATGTAAAATAAATTGCCCATCACATATTACCAGAGACTAAACGGATGTCTTCAATCATTCAATAATCCAAAAGTCCAAAGATATGAGTTTGTATTTGGGATTTTCACTTGATACTTACAAAATTAAACGATTAACCAATTACCAAAATGGTTATTGATGAGTCGGCATTTCAGGTTCGTCTATTTCAATTTGATATGACCTGATCTACAAATGGTTGTTTGTCTCTATGTGTCCTGTAATGAATTGGCGACTCGTCCAGGGTGTACCCCGCCTCTCGCCCTAAGCCATCTGGGATATGCTCCAGCTTCCCCGCAACCCTGATGAGGATAAGCGGTTACAGAAAATGGATGGATGAACTGATGTCCAGTTAACTGATAAACATTTTATAGGCCTGTTAGTTGATATTGGTGTTGTTGTTGTTGTTCTCTCTCAGGAGGACCAAGATGGAGGGCAGTCTGTTGGACAGAGGAAGAGGGTTAAGCTGAGCAGTAGTACCAAAGGTAAATGTAATGAAAATGTAATAATTATAAATGTCTTACTATCTGTTACATCAACCACCCGTCTTATCATGTGCCTTTTCTGCCCTCAGACCCGTGTATTATTGAATCTCTGAAGCATAAATGCTTTCTGGAGGAGCTGCTGTTTTGGACAATAAAGTATGAGTTTCCTCAGAAGATGGTCACCTTCTTACTAAACATGTTGCCAGATCAAGATTACAAGGTATTTTCTCTTCTGTGTTCACATTTATTCGCAATAATACAACCGTCTGCTTTCACTTTGAGATGCACGCCTGGCCATTTGTCGTAATATAATTTCTCATGGCAACTGAAATGATGCTTGTCATATTTATCAGGTTTTGAAAGCAAATGGAGTCCTCGTTTAAAAAGCCATAATTGTGTTATGGGCTTCTCTCTTCCTGTCTGGCAGATCACTTTTACAAAAACATTTGTTCAGCATTATGCATTCATCATGAAAACACTGATGAAAAGCCACGAGTCGGACACAATGTCCAACCGCATTGTACATATCAGCGTGCAGCTGTTCAGCAACGAGGAGCTGGCCCGACATGTGACGGAGGAGTGTCAGCTGCTGGACATCATGGTCACAGTCCTCCTCTACATGATGGAGAGTTGCCTTATTAAAAGTGAGCTTCAGGGTGAGTTGTGGGGTTATTTTGATTGGGCACGCATCTCATCACGCTTCAGGTAGTTTGTAAATGAAGCAGGTGGGCTGACGTGATACACAAAGCACACCCAATGTGAACAGCATTGCTTGATCTTGTAGACTGATCATTAACTTCTTTGATGGTATGCAAGAGGAAAGGTTCAAAGTTTTTTATTAGCCCACTCAGTAGATCCAGTGTCATGGATTGGGCCATCAGGCATGGATGACATAATTATTTTAATGTTGGCGGTTCATCATGCATTCATAAAGACCGCACTTTCTCTTTCTCTTTCTCTTTTTTAGTAGTATAAAAAACAGGTGCATGAAGCCTGTTAAATGTCTCAAAGAGGAAAGCCTGGACTGCTTTCAAAGAACAAAATGCAGCTGTTAAGATTGCTTTGTATTTTTTTAATCATTCTCAGTGCAGAAAAAAAAAACACACACAGATGTTTCATCCCCCTGGCTTTTCTCACGCTTAGTCAAATAAGCTTGAATTTAAAATTCCTTTTAATACCGCTGACAATTATTACTCTATATCGGCAGTGAGCTGTTGGGTTGTGTAACTTGAGTGAGTGTATTGTCCTCCTCCACGTATTTGTCAGTTTCTTTTCATGTGTCGGTTTAAACAACTAAATACAAAGGGAGCCTTGACTTAATGTACGTGTGTGTGTGTCCTTGTCCATTGTTTCTTTTTTCCTTGTAGATGAAGAGAATAGTCGCCATGTTGTGGTGAACTGCAGCGAGGCTTTGTTGAAGAACAACACCTACTGGCCATTAGTTAGTGACTTTATTAACATCCTCTCACACCAAAGTGTAGCGAAAAAGTTCCTGGAGGACCATTCATTGTTGATGCTGTGGATGAGCTTTGTGTCGTTTTTCCAAGGTAAGTCACAGTTTGATGGTTTTAATGGTTAATGCAACATATATAGTGCTATAGTTTTTTTTAACCTGAGCAGGACAAAGTGCTTCACAGAGTTTGCCGTTGAGTGCCCTTGCTCAAAGACTTTAAAGCAATTTGTTGCTCATGCATCAATTTCTGCAAAGCATTTCTATAATAAATGGAAACTTTGAATGCCGACCAGATATAGTGTTTGCCTGCTGTATATCTAGCTTTGATAATTCAGATTAGAGGTCGTAGAGGTGAGACAAATGGTCGCAAAACAGATGTTGCTCTCGGATCCCACCGCATCCTCTGTTGCGCATATGTTGTTATTTGTTTCTCCTTGATTAATACGTGCTGCCTTTTACCCCCCAACTATTCATTTCTGGCAGTGTAAGTGGTTTGGTAATGCCACTACACAGTTGTCCTCATCTGATAATAATACCTTGTAGGAAAAAGTGAGTTGTGGGGGGTATGACTCTTTGTAGTTGTGGTTAGTGTTGCTCATTTGCCATGTGCACTCTACCCTAAAAATAACACTCACCCCTGCACGGTAGGCTGCAGTATCCTCTTGCTGAGGCTGAAGTGTCACTATTACATTGTATGCATGTCTGTTGCACTTCTCTTGCTTTAAATTCTGGTGTTTTAATATAGAAAATGCTAATATGGTAACACATGCATACAAACATTTTAATATGTGCATAAAAATAATAGGGGGTAAAGAGGGTAGACACTGAATTTTCTGAATTTCAGATCTGTGCTTTTCTTTTTAATTTAATTGCTCATATGAGCATTAAGAAGCCGTGAAATGTGGCGACTGTCTGACTCTTTAAACCATTCCCTGCTGTGACAGGTATGAACCTGAATAAGCGTGAGTTGAACGAACACGTGGAATTTGAGTCTCAGACATACTATGCAGCGTTTGCAGCAGAGCTCGAGGCCTGTGCACAACCAATGTGGGGTCTCTTAACACACTGCAAAGTCAGAGTAAGTCCTGTCTCTACTCTCTCTCACACACATCTGCTGTGTGCATGATCTTGAACAAACAATGGAGCATGCATCTCAAGCATATATATGTATAACCCTGTATGACTGTTTTAACATGTTAAACAGGAAACACAGGAATATACTAAAACTGTGGTGCGCTACTGCTTGGAGACCCTGCAGATCTGGTTTGATGCCATTGGCTTCATTGATGAGGTAAATTTGAAAGCCAAATCACTATATTTAAATTTATTTAGTTTTATTTACAAGCAAGCTTGCTCATGGCTCTTCTGTCTCTTTTAGCCTGCTCCAAATCAAGTGACATTTCACCTGCCACTGCACCGCTACTATGCCATGTTCCTCAGTAAGGTATGTCAGATCGTCCGTCAAGACATGACTCCGCTGGATATTGTTGTGTGATTTTTAAAACTAGTCATTTGGTTAAAAAATTCTCAGGCTGTGAAGTGCCAAGGCCTCGACCTGGACAGCCTCCTGCCCGACCAAGAGATGCTGATGAAGATCATGGTGCATCCGCTTCAAATCCAGGTATAACACTAGAGGCCGACAGACAGATTTATAGGATGTAATTATGTGTACAGCTCATCCAGGTCATGTTAACTAAAATGTTGCCGTGTGTGACTGTAGGCATGCCTGTCAGAGATCCACAGCAACATGTGGGTCAGGAATGGTCTGCAGATCAAGGGTCAGGCTATGACCTACGTGCAGTCACACTTCTGCAACTCCATGATTGACCCAGACATCTATCTGCTCCAGGTTTGTATTATTCTATCACAGACAGTGCTCACCATAAGCATCACTCATAGTGTAGATGTTTTAACAATAATCACTATTTTAATCACTATTTAATCTATTTCAGGTTTGTGCATCAAGACTGGATCCTGACTACTTTATCTCAAGTGTTTTTGAGAGGTACGCTCTAACTCCTACACATGCGTTTATATATTGTTTCAACAATTTGAATTCAACACAGGTTAGTAGCGTTCTATACACTGTCTTCTCTCACACAGGTTCAAAGTGGTTGACCTGTTGACCATGGCGTCTCAGCACCAGAATGCCGTGTTAGACTCCGAGCAGGAGAGGCCGATGCTTGAGGGAGCGCTGACCTTCCTCGTCATATTGACGAGCCTTCGTATTCATTTGGGTAAGTGGTGCAACTTAGGATGCACACGGTCTGCAGGGAGTAAGAAACCGCTTATATAATGATATATTAAGCCTACAGCAAATAAAGTTTGCTGTCTGAGATGTTGATCCACTTATATGGTCAATAATGTAGCAAGTTAAGTAGCAATACGTCACCAATATCACCATTTCCATATGTGAATGTTTGCTATCATAGTATAATAATTTCATATGATATAATGTTTAGTTTATCTTTAGTGAAATATTTCGTAGGGGTATCATGAAATGCTGGTCTCAAAACAAGAGCATTTCAACCATATTTTAGATAACATACACTACAATTATATTTCTGAAGAGACATGGCGGATGCTACAATATACATGATGGTGCAGTGCTATTCTTCTATCCATTAAGAAGATCCTTGTTCAGGCATCTTACACTGATAGAGACCGGGTGGTCACTGTCTGAATTGCATCACTGGGTGAAATTGTGAAATGTGGCCGGCTCAGATTACATGACACATGCCAAATGTTGCATTATAAGAAAAGGATGGAGTACTAGAGTTGAAGCACTCTTCTGGCAATTTAAAAGAGTTTGAATTTCAAGTATCAGTGTCAGGGTTCTGGTTTTGTGCATGCTGGCTCACTGTCACACTATCACGAGTTACTGGGACACTTGAACAGCTCATCGTTAGTAGTAAAATCTGTGCTTTTTCCTTTTTTATGACAAACCGTCAGAGTTAACCAGCTGTTTCTCTTCTTTTGTCACTGGCTATAAACAGCCTGAAGTTATGAAAGGTTGCATGGCAAAAAAGGCGGTTTAGTGGCATTTTTTAGATGCACCACACCTCTGCAGTGTTTGTGTTTGCTGACAGTGACATTTGGACTTGTGTTTGAAAGAATTTTGTTTATGCTGGAGATGAACAGAGGCGCACTGAATCGTTTCCAAAAAGTCCTGCCACAGCAGAGCCACACTGAAACTCCTCTCTTTTAGATATTACTCAAAACACTACACAAAATATTAACCATAAGAGGAACCCCCTCATTTCATGGCAGTGTTAGTTAAACTGACACTGAGCCGTGGTCACAGTCAGATTCTGCTGATATTTAGTTTGGGGTTTTAATCTTAATCAGTTTGTCTTAATGTTCTACTTCTCACTCTCATTAACAGGGATGACTGATGACGAGATACTTCGGGCTGAGATGGTCTCACAGTTGTGTATGAATGACCGTACACACAGCGCGCTGCTAGACCTTGTATCCTTCAATGATTAACAAATAAGAGCAAGTATATGCAGACATCCATGACAGTTTTTTTTTCCTTAAGTGTTTTCTAAGATTCCTGAGAATCCCAACCCAAAGAGTGGCATCGTACCAGGGAGTTGTAGTTTTGAGGAGATGCTCTCTGCTGTGGCTGACTTCAAAGCACCGGTGTTTGAGCCCGGAGGCTCCATGCAGCAGGGCATGTACACACCTAAAGGTAGGATGTTTATGCAGAAGTTGTAACAAGTTGTGTGTTGTTATAATTTTTGAAAAATGCAGTGGGGAACGTCACAGAAGTGGCTGGTGAAAACAATGTGATGACTGTCAGGTAATATTAATCATTAGGGGCCACAGGACTGGGACGATAACATAGAATAGAATAGATACTTTATTGATCCCTTGGTGGGGAAATTCTTTTTTACACATATAGGCCTGAAATACACCCACACACAACCAAAGGGCTCATAGATAGACATGCAAATGTGGAGAGATGGTGGAGTGATGGGCAGCGACGTAGCAGCGCCCTGGGAGCAGTTAAGCGTTTGGTACAATGCCAACTTTTTGAACTCCTGTAAAGAGGTAGATATGTCTGTTTACTGCCCTCCACTGGCCAACAGTAGTGTTAGCCGTGACAAAGACTGCATTGTGTGAAGGGAACTGGGTGTTTGAAAGCAAATCAATGGGCTGGATTTCCCACTTTAATATTTTTTTTGCTATTTGGCCTGAAAAATTCATAAATCCAACAAAAGTAAAGTACTTTTTATATGTGCCTTGGAACAATTAGATATGTGTGTGTGCAAACGTTTACATTATTTAGGTGTATTGTATTAATATAGGATGGTGCATATTAGAACCGTATGCTCAATGCCTACTTGTAAAAGATATCGTACCCAACTCACAGAGAGTCAATAGATGTCATGTATTTCAGACCACACACTTTATGTTATACTCTGTGGGTAGACATAAGTTAAAAGCCTGAATAGGCTCTTGAGTGTTGGTGTCATTAGTCCTCAGCGGACCACTTGGGGGCAGGCTTACACCACTTACACAGAGAAGGTGAAATGAAGCAAGAAAGTGAATCAATGTCACTTTGTACCAGAGGTTACAAAACATCTCTCTCTCCTTTTTCTCATCCAGCGGAGGTGTGGGAGAAGGAGTTTGACCCCATCATGGTCGTCCTGAGGACAGTGTATCGGCGTGATGTACAGTCAGCAATGGACAGATATTCAGCATTGTAAGTCAACACAGTTGCCTTAGTTTCCCCATGTAAAGACGATTTTTTTTTTATCATTTAGGTATGTTATAAACAGCGATTTTTATTTAAATCATTGTATATCACATTTTTGTTGCGTTTTTGCTTGACAATATTCTTTTGTCTGGAGTTTTAATGAAAAAAACCAACCCGCTTCATGCTCTGCTCAGTGTTGTAGGGTCACTTCTCTCACCTGCACACTGAACGGACATGATAAGAAAGGTCAGGTGTACCAGGTGCTCAAGTTGGTTCCAATTAGATAGCTGTCGAGAAAAATCAATATTACAGCCCAAATCGTAATAGGATTGAGGAAATCTTTCTTGTTTGATTGTGGTTTCAAGACAAACGTGTCAGTGAAGGAGATATCTTGGGGTTAATTTCCTGAAGGTCGATGGGAATCTGTGAAGATGCTAATTATAATACCGGAGTAACTCTGTGTTTGAAATAGTATTTGGAAAGATAACCTTTTTATAATGAGATTTTAGTCTGTTCTTTTTTGGTATAGCTGTAATTGAAAGTATGGATAGATCACTGACAGAGTAATTGTACTTCTTTCACTACGCTTTCCTAGGCCAGTTTTGGTGTTACAAACCACAGATGAAACTAAGCCATATTTCTCCTTGAAGCATATTGAAGCTGCCACTGCCACCTTCAGAGTCTGATACAGCCTCATGTTGCTCATTCACACTGTTTGAATATGATGGATTGCCTGTCAGGCCGGCCCTGGTTTTATATAACAATGATCCCATCATCACTAATAGAGTGAGCGACTGCGCTGCCCATCGGCTGTTCTGTTGCATAGACTAAAATCTCTGTGCAGTGCATTACTCTGAACAATGTAAAGTGTCACTTCATCGAACCGCTATTTCTGAAATTCGACTTTGTGTTGCATGTAAGCGATTGTACACCCTTATGGGTGTGATGATTACTATGTTCATGTATGTTTTACTATGTGTGTTACTAACATTTCCTTTCTTGTTGATGATGATAGTTTAAAACAGTCTGGCATCCACACCGGCAACCCGTGGCCACCGTACAAGGAGAGGACTCCTCTGCATCCCTGTTACAAAGGCCTAATCAAGCTGTTGCACTGCAAGACGCTGCACATTGTGATATTCACTCTCCTTTACAAGGTGAGCCTTTCACTATTCATGTGGTTTAACACAGTGCTGCCCTCGCATCTCAATTTACTCCTTGAGCTACATTAGAAGCGCTTCTGTTTGCCATCTTTAATTGCCGCACACGTAGTGTGACATGGCGTCTAATTGGTGCTGACGTGTTGCGAGATATTGGTACAATACACGACTGGCAAAGTGCAGAAGGTGCAGCACAAAATGAACAGACTTCATAGTGAATTTGAGGCGTCAAGCACTGACAGGCGAGCAACTGTTTAACTGAAACTACATTAGCATAGTTTTAGTCATTTGTCTGTACCGTTACAATTCAAAATGATAAAGAACTAAGTTGGAAGTTTCACGATATGTTCTAGATATGGATGGATCATCAGAACATGTCCGAGCATGTGCTGTGCATGGTGCTATACCTGATCGAGCTGGGCCTGGACAATCAAGTTCAAGACAACAAGGAGGATGAGGTTAGTTATGTTGAGCGTTTGAGTTACAGCCCTCACGTGTGATATCATATCAGCGTCTCACAGGATCTTATGCTTACAGGAGCCTTGCATCGAGGAGCACTGCCACGACAGCTGGTTCCCTGGCACCAACCTCCTCTCCAATCTGCACCACGTCATCAACTTTGTGAGGGTTCGGGTTCCTGAGACGGCTCCTGAAGTGAAGAGAGAGGCCCCTCCCAGCACCAGCACTGAAGCCTCTTCTTACGGCCAGGTAAAAGGTTGCTCTGGCTAAAGGCTGGGCTGGATTACAGCACCATTAATTACCCAGTGTGATGTCACTATAATAAAGACAAGTGTAAGCGAGACTTCTAGTGACTCCTGGTTTGCTATTGACTGTATGCTTCCTGACAGTACAAAACAGCATTGAATTAAACCAACGGCTGGGGAGGAAAGCTGAACATCTAAGTGCTCAAGTCCCAAATATTTTTCTCAGGAGCTAAAAGTCCAATAATTATTGGAAACCCAAAAACACACTCCGGTGCCGATGTTGCTGTGTATCTGCTAGTTTGCATTAGTAGCCAGTTTTGTTAGTGTGTCCATTTGTTCTCTAGTGGTAAATGGACCAGCGCATGACGCCTATGCCAACTTAAATTGGTGGCAGTATAGATTCACAAACGTACATCTGACACGGCATGTAGTGGCTAATTCTAAATAGAAAGGTACTGTACTAATTTCCTCCACATGCTGCAACCTGATTATCAGCTGATAGAACATTACACCTGGCTTGTCATATGCCGCCTGCTCTCCGTCGAACTGAGACTTCCTGCCCTTGCCACTATGTAACAAGCAGGACGCTGGTATATCCAAATGGAGCACAGCCAAAGACGTGGTCTTGTCATTAAAGGTTGAGGTGAGGTTGCCAGGCAACCGGTGGAAACTGTATGACTGCTGCTGGTCAAGAAAAAGTCCACAGCTCAGTATTGTACTGATTTTTTCACTTAGAAATCCTTCGAGGTGCTGGGTAGTTGGATTTTGTTAATTTGGAAATGACCAAGCTTAGCCACCTGTTTCCAGTCTTTGTGCTAAGCATATTTAGAGTAGAGACGAGTGTACAGAAGAGCGTCTCCTCAGCTAACTTACAGCAAGAAATTTAATACGCACATTTCCAAGAATGTCAAACTATAGCTTTGAATACCAACCTAGCATTTCCTGCAATGCAAGGGATTTGTTGTGTATAAGTACTTTATACATGGATCATAAAATTGCTTATGAAGAAGTGCACTACAGACATTCATGGTCCCTAGAACACAAGGGCTAGTGTCTGGTGCTTCTCTGACTTTTCTTAGCATAGTTAGTTAGTATGATAACCGTAGCACATTACACCAACAAACACAGTATTGTTTTTAACATTTTCTGGAGCTCTGACATGCGTACAGTTAGTTTATCATCTTTCATAGTTTGTTTTTTGGGTACTTTCATGTTCCTTTTTCATACCATCATCATTATTATTGTTCATTTTGCTGTACCTGCTCCACAGAACTCCCGGCGTCTTTCAGGGAATTGGAGAGAGGTAGCTATCTACATTTCTATATCCATCCACAAAGGTTGATGGCTGTGATTAGCAGCTGCATTTGTTGACTTTTTATATTCATCGTGGAAGAATTTCTTTGCACATGTTTGTTTTGAGCTTTTCAAAGGACATCTGCCTTTGTGTGTTAAAGGGTGTGTATAATGCTGTGCTTCAGCAGTTTCCCTCCCTCTTGACTGCTGAAACTAATTACATGTGCAATGCAGGTTTGGGTAAATGCTTTTTAACCGCATGTCAGTATGATTGATGTTGCCTTGACTGGGCTATATGATGTATGTTTATTTAACAGTGCAGCTCAGGTCCTTTTTTTGTCAGGTCAGGTCATGGCAATCCTTCAGATGGCTTGTGTGCTTTAACATCAGGATGATTTGAATTTGCAGAGGTATATGGCTGTTCTGAGCGTTATCAGCGAAGGTATTCGAGAAACGTCAGCTGAAGGTTTATAATGGACATTTAATTAGACTTTTATGTGTATTGTGCCTGTCTGACTATGGTAATGAAGCATACCGCCAATTCATCAAAGTCCATCAGACTATTGGTGATGTAATTTTAGGAGATGGTGTTTGTGCACCCAGATGCAGGTGGAATTTAATTTTCTCTCTCTCTGTTTGCATATTTTTCTGACATGGTGTGTGCTTGATTCTTGAAACGTTGTGTGCTGTGAAAAAATGTACACGTGTGTGACATTATTTATGTACCATGTGTCCATATAGTTTTAATCATGGGGCATGTCATTAACACTGCCAGACTTAAGGGTTGGATCATTCATGCAAAAACAAATGTTCTAATGAGGTTGCAACTTGTTTCACATAAAAATATTCATCAAACATGTTAAAAAATCATTTATTTTTTATTCTTTATTTCTCAGAATCTGCGTGAAGCTCAGGTGTTCAGCCTCGTAGCGGAGCGCAGGAGGAAGTTCCAGGAGATAATCAACCGCAGCAACACTGAAGCCACCCAGGTCGTCAGGCCTAAAAGCTCCTCAACACGCTGGGTCCCGCCAGGCACACCCCCACAGCTGGTGACCGAGATCCTGGAGATCCGGGAGAGCATGTTGTCCCTCCTCATCAAGCTCCACCAGAAGATGTCGTCTAAGCAGAACTCCCTGTCGGCGTCCTGGCTGGAGGATATGGACACTAGCCGTCACGCTCACGGAGATGGCATCACGGCCATTGAGCGTATCCTCACTAAGGCAGCCACGCGCAGCTGCCAAATCAAGCGTAGCATCCAGGACATTTGTGGGAAGGTGTGTCCTCCTGTTCCACCAAAGAAGAACAGTCCCACTGACAAGAAAACCATGGATAAAGAAGAGAGGTAACATAATCATGTGTAGTTTTTCTTTGTGCACTACATTCAACACTATGGATTTACATTTGTACAGTTTCATGCTGCATATGTTGCTCATCCAATATGCATATATCGACCCATATTGCTTTACTTACCTGTCAACACTTGACAAAGATATGTAATGCAGGCAGAATATTTTCTAGTTTAACAGTAAATTTGTCCAAAATGACGTCAGTGCACTGAAACTTTAAATTTCACATCACTATAATTTAATAATTGTAAATAATTATACATAAAAGTCTGATAAAATCAGCCTGCCCATATAGCGGTCGGGCTCTACTCTTTGCAGTGGTTGCGTCTCCATACAGCTATCTTAAAAGCATGTTGTATTATGATTTGTATGATTACTTATAATCGATGCATAATCTACAATTATGTATATAAGACTACAAGAATTGTGTTTGTTGTGTTGTATTTCAGTACAACAGCTGAAAGCATCAGTGCAAGAACAAAGCAAAAGGTTTCAAATGAGTCAAATGAGTGAAATATAAAAAGGAAGTGATAATTCTTCACTTTATGCCTTTTTAAAACATCTGTACCAATCACTGAGCAGGACAAAAACGGCTTTAAGGAAAGGCTTGTAGGCTCGCTTCTCTGAAGAAGAAATTGTCTGGGAAGTGAAGAGTAGCGAGAAGCTTCACCACTAATAATGTGCCCGAAGCAGCAGCAGATGATGCTTCTTTTTAAGCTACATTTACTGAATTTTAATTTACTTTGGAAGAGGTTTTTTTTTAATTATGGAAGATAATCTAATCTATCCAGTTATCATATCTGTTGCCATTAGCCCTGTAGTACATCTTTGCCATCTTTGCACCACCCTGAAAACGGGGTCCAATGAAGTCAAACCCATTGGGGTTTTGGCTTTTCACATCACACTCACCCACTAGTCCGTGTCTCCCATTTTCCTCCTCTAATGATGATGGAATGGGCTATAACCATTTAATAATTGACTGCTTTTGGGGTTGGCTTCACCCCACAGACAAAGGTAAAGGTAGAATCTCTCCCATTCACCCGAACTAGTGCTGTTTCCAAGGCAACCGACAGGCAGCAGTGCGGTCAGCGGCGGTGAGAAGTGAGAAGCCGCTGCCCCATTCCTCATGCTGGTTGTCGGCAACCCTGAAGCCATCAGTGAAAATTATTGAGCTGTGACGCTCCTGTCAGTATTTGTTTATGTCCTCTTATTAGAGACTTAATTTACAGTCAGCTCTCACCCTGTAAGTCTGCAGAGACAGGCTCAACCCACCATGTTAGTTTAATAATCTAACTTTCACAACACTGTCCTCTTGGAATCAGACCCCTGCTGTGTATGTATCAGTATCCCCTGCTACATGGAAGAGTCTGTTGCACATGCAGTATCCCAGGATGCTTTATTGCATTTGTGAAGTGGAAGTGGTTTATGTCCTTAAATGGAGCAAGTGGTTGCCAGGAGCTTATCAGGAGCAGCTTATTGTCAGTGTTTGAAATGTTTTCACTTACTTTCACTTCCATGTTTTCTCATGGAGATTATGTTATTCCTTTTACACAATCTCGCTGATAGAAGTAAGATGATATGAGGAAACGTTTTATTTTAGTAGCTGATTATAATATATTAAACAAATTTAGTATTCATTTGGTTTTGAACTCAAGTTACATGCTCGGTTCTTGTTGTTCTTTTCATCATTTCATTACTCTTTCTTTCAGGCGCCAGAGGGCCAGAGAGAGACAGCAGAAGCTGCTTGCTGAATTTGCCTCCAGGCAGAAGAGTTTCATGGAGACAGCCATGGATGTCGGTAAGAAACGGCGAACTACGTCAGTTTTATGGTCTCAGAGCTTTAAATTGCTTGACATTCACAGATGCTACTGCCCAAATTTCAGTTTGAAAGAGTTTACCTCCCGTCAGCGCTAACACAATCTTTTCTCAGCATTCTTACGGTAACATAGTTGTAAATCAAAGTGCAATATTCAGTCTACTGTAACCTCAATGCTGCAAAGCTAAATAAGTGAACCAAGAATGAAATGTTTATGATGGAGGTGGTCATGTACACCTAAACTTCTCATTTATTTCTAATCCAGTGAGTTTGAGAATATACATTGTGTCAAGACAGTCATATAGGCCTCCTCCTTTCTGACTAATTATGTAGAATGAAAACTGGCAAATTACACGGAGCACCACTCTGGATGTTTATGCCTCGAGCAAGGACTGGAGTATGCACCGCTCTACAGTGTACGGCTGCAACGAGCACTCTGATATAATGTGCTTACCAAACTGGATTTGTTCTGACATAGGTGCACAAGACCTTTTATGAAGCACAAAACACACATTAACACTTTTTGTTTGAAGGGCATCTTGCTTCTGTAGCCCTTGAAGAAAAGCGCTGCTGGCTGAAATAAACTTATCATTGCTGCTGTGCCTTTTTCATCTGGGCAAGGTGACAGTGGGCCGAGTCTGTGTTTGTGGTCCCTGCAGGCCTGTTAGGAGAAATTGAGAGGAGAGTGCTCCTGTGGGAGTGTGGGTGGCTGCTGGCTGAGGGCATATAAGATCAAAGCACTAATAGTGGGCTGGACTCCCAGGGCCCACCCTGACACAGCATGGTTAGTGAATGAATAATGGCTGCTGCGATCAGACAGACCATTTTGGCAGGACTGTATTCTGACCTCTTTCTGTGCGCTCTCGCCGAGCTCTAACTTTAGTTTGCTTACTTCATATTCACTGCAGGCTTTGCATCATCTGCTCCAAAGTGAGATTTAAATGAGACGGGAAGATGACTGTTTAAAGTGGAGGACTTTGTAGATATCTTATATAGCATCTGGCATTATTTTCTTCAGGGTGTGTAACATAATTGAAGTATTTCTCCTCGAGTCTGCCATTCTGATAACAGTTGCTCACGTCTGTCGGAAAATTATTAGTAATCCAGGCCAAAGAATTTCAAAAAGTATTATGTGAAAGGCAGCTGAGCTTGATGGTCTTGGACTCAGCCTTGAAACCCAATTTTGTCACATAATAAACCTTGAAAGAACATTGAAAGACCTTGAATTATATTTAGGATAATAAAAACCTCTTCTTATGTGACTCCTTGTGTAGCTTGTCTTACCTGGGCACTGCTCTGTATAACTGAAGACAGCTCCTTCAGCAACAGACTGCTACTCCCACCGTGTATTCAATCAAGCCAAAAGGTCACATCGAGCTCCACTGGCTACCTGTAGCAGCCCGCAGTAAATTCAAATTGCTAATGTTTGCCTACAAAGTAGTCTCCGGTTCTGTACACACCGACTTGAATGCTCTTATACAGACATATGTTACCTCCTCCAGTGAAAGATGCCTGGCTCTGCCACCCGTACGCTCAGGGCAATCCAAATTTTTCTCTTCTGTTGTTCCCGTTGGTGGAACGTCCTACCAGATCATCTTATCTTAGGGTCAGTGTCACCATTAACCACCAGTCAGACTAACATTTGAAGAATTACAAACCTTTTGTATGCTTAGACCTACAGTAACAACACTTTGTGTGTCCTTGTCATCTTACCTTTTGCATGCGAGTGTGTGTGTGTGTGTTTTGGGGTTTTCTTTGAGCGCATGCACCACATTGGCTTCTCTACGTACCAGGATGGCCTGAGGCTAAAGCTGTGGCGTTGACATCTAATGCATCCTTCATTTCCCCAGGAACACGGTGACCTCTCTTGAGAACACATTTTTCCCCAAAAAGCAATAAATCAATTTCCAACACAGCTTGACATTTCTCCACAATATTTACTGCTCAAATTGAACACGGTTCTTAACATTTAAAACTAATTTCACGTCTGTAATTAATTTCGAGTACTGCGCCAATCAGAGGGTGAATTTTATGCAAGTCCCATTTTATTCTTCTGTAGGAAGGAAACACGCAGAGGAATTATTGAGTACATCAGGAGATCAAAGTCGGAAGAATGCTCTTAGAGTTGGTTATTTTCAGTGTAAATTAGAAAGGAGTGTTGTGTAACAGTATTTGTCATCTGAGTAGGAGTTTGGCTTACAGTCAGTGACCCCCCCCTTCGTTATGGATCCTTACCTCCGCTTCTGATCTGCCTAAAGGAAAGCCTCAGACCACATTACCTCTAAGTGTTTTTGTTTCTCACATAGGTGGATGCTTTTCATTCACACTGAGGTGAATGTAATGCTCACAGATCATTGAATATTAATTATTGTTGTAGCTGCAGTGTATTTCATGGTTCTGATTACGTGTTTATGGCAGAAGTTTGAATGTTTTTGCAAACTTTTGATAAAATTTGTGCTTTTTTTTTTCTCTTCCTTGCTAGAATCTCCTGACACCGAGGCAGCCATGGATCTAGGAGCGTCTGAAGTGATGGAGTCTGAGGTTCTTTATGACTGCGTGATCTGTGGCCAGAGTGGACCTTCCACAGAGGACAGACCCACTGGCCTAGTAGTTCTCCTCCAGGCATCCTCAGGTACTTCATGTCCCAGTGTCCTCTTCCATTCTCAGATGCTGAAGTTAAATCCCTACAGAGGGTGCACAACTAGACATAACTCTTCTATTTTTCTGTTGGCACCTTTGATCCACCTTTAACCGGGTTAACCGTTGCTTGAATTAGCTCATTTATCATTCATGTTGATCACTGCTCACTTATAAATAGAGCCTGTCATTGTGAGAGGTCATTTCTTTTCAGTGGTTGAGGACAGAGGAGGATCACTCACTGTCACCCAAATAAACAGCATGTTTGATTAGTAATTAGTCTCCTTGTAAAACGGTTCAGAAAACTCTGACCTCTGCGTCAAAAAAACATCTTGTACATCTACCACCATTGTCCTGTTTGTCGACCAGAAACCATCATCAGCTGTATGCTTTTCAATTTTGATTTAATTGTTGTTGTATGATCATTGTGAATAGCACTGAAAGGTACCAGTAAAGCATAGTGTATAGGGCTGAAACAATTAACCGATTGATTGACTAGTCAGTGGATGGAAAATAAATTGCCTTCTATATTGATCTACTATTCTAACAATTCATTGTTTATAAGTTATTTATCAAGCAAAAATGCCAAACATTCTCTGTATTCTGCTGCTGTTTTATAAAGATTTATTACTTTTGCCATTTTACATCACTGGAAATTGAATATCTTTGAGTTCTGGATGGTGAGTGCAACACAACTGAAATTTGATGCAGTCACCTTGAGATTTGGGAAATAATTATTGTTATTATTCATAATGAATCGTGTACAACCCTGATTCCAAAATAGTTGGGTAAAATGGAAAAAAAAATGTTAATGAAAATAGAATGCAAATTTTTGCAAATCATTTTCAACCTATCTTCAATTTAATATAGTACAAGGACATTTAATGTTCAAACTGATATACTTTATTGTTGTTTTACTCAGCATTCCAACTTTTTATTGGTAGCTTTTGACTCAATTCTGTATGAACTACAAACACAATTCTTGCCTTTTTTATGTAAATACTGAACACGTGAAACAGACTCATCATCATCATCATCATCACATCATAAATTATTCATTCGCTGACTTCTGTGATTGGCTTTCAGTGCTCGGGCACCGCTGCAAAAGCAAAGAGGCTAAGAAGCTACCGACCAGCGACGACGAGCACATCTACGCCGCAGACACGTGTGGAGTGGCTAATGATGTCAGGCTCACGCTCATGCAGCGGTTCTTCAAAGATGTAGGTGTCTCCGAAAATATTGCCAGCTTAAAAAAAAAAAAGAAGCTCTTAGAGCACCATTAGAGATATGGATTTCTGTGTGTTAAATAACAGCTCCAGCAGCTCTAATAACCTGCTTTCATCCTGTCTGTTTGAATTTCTTGACATTTAGTTTATATGCATGTCAGCTGCTGAAGTGAAGTCCCTAAGAGACTGTAGGATGTTGGATGGTCGCCGTTAAAGAATCCATTTCTTCAGTGTTTGTGATAGTCACTTTAGAGCCCAGCTAATAGCTGTCACATGACACCACCATTAAGATACAACACTGAGTGACAAACGGTGGAATAAAAGTGCATATACCAGAACAAAATCATCACTCAAAGCTAAATCTAAAAGAGTTAATTAAAAATGGCTTTGACTTAGCTGCTTTCATTTGCTTCTCTTGTTAATGTTGTGTATTGATTATCATTCCAACACAAATGATAACACTAGCTGAATTGGATAAAGTTGATTCACTCGTGCAGTCTAGTTGTCCGTTAAAAGGCGCTGGCTTTAAAATAGCTCACCAATAGGGTGTTTATTGCAGTTTGTTAATTCAGGCTTTTAAAAAAATCTATTTGTTTATCAGCACCACAAGTAAACAAAAGGTCGAGGAAGCTGAATGCCTGAAGACATATTTGCATACTCTAATTGATGTGATTCTCTCTTGTGAACTCTGCAGAGCTCTTGTCTGCAGTCTGTGTCAATAGGTTGGGACGGGGGCGTCTACGTCCAGACCTGTGGACACACTTTGCATATAGATTGCCATAAGTCATACATGGAGTCTCTGAGGGTAAGAGAACGCTTGACCTTATGAAACGACCAGTCGTATAATTGCAGTATTTATTTGACAGAAAATTAATCAGTGGCACTTCTGACAATTGATTCATTATTTAAGTCATTAGTCAAGTGAGTATAGCAAACATTTTCTAATTAGAGCTACTTAAATGTGAGAAGTTTCTTACTCATCTGTTCCTGGTGATAAGAACTGGTATATCTTTGCAGGCTTTTAGCTTTGATTAGACAAAACTTCAGCAAATTAATAATTTAACTCTGAGTACAAAGATGAGCATTACTTAGACTAAAAAGTCCAGTGTCAGTTGCCTCTAGCAAGTTTTAAGTTCAGGTTGTATCTGTCAAATTTCACTTCCATGTGTCTCTTTTTTCAGAATGACCAGGTCCTCCAGGGATTCTCCGTTGACAAGGGTGAATTCACGTGCCCACTGTGTCGACAGTTTGCCAATAGTGTCCTTCCCTGTCGCCCTGGGCGGGGCACAGAGGCCGGTGCCTGGCACACACCAACAAACAAGAAGACGTGTGTGCTTGTAAAGGAGGTGGAAGATCTTCAGGAGAAACTTGGCCTTTTTCCAGTAAGTTTTTACTAAAAGTACTATCCTGTTTATTTTAAAACACACTGTCATGTACATTACTAGCTGCAGGTCACATTACGGTCATTATAATCTCTAGAAACAATCAACATACTCCACATTGGAGGAAAGAGGGTGGTTGTCTTGTTGTTGTTCAGAGAGAATACCCTTCCAGTTTCATCAAGCACCAGACATACTTGATGAATCAATAATAACCTGTGGCACAAATCTGTCACTGAACTTAATCTATATTGATGGATGTGCTTTTCCATGTATTTTCTTGTGCCAGATTTACTTTATTATATTAATTTTAATGCAAACATGTTTTTCTTAATTTAGCGTTCCAAAAGTTCATTCTAGAAATAATTCTGACTGAGATTTTATTCTTATTTTTTTAAGACGGAATCCAACTTAAGTAAAGAGATGGAGTTTGTTATTAAAGACATCAAGAATACCACCCAGAAGAAATACATGGACTACGGCAAGAACCCTGGCTCCCCCGACAATGATTTCCTCTTCATGTACTCTGTGGCCAGGTGAGGACAGAGTCGCACTTTAACAGTGATGATGTAGATTTTACACCAAATTCACAACTTCTTATCATTGGAGGTGATAATGTGCATGTGACGACAAAAAGCTCTGTTGAAGTACAAAAGCACAGTAAAAAGGTCAATGTGATTAATAAATCAATAAACTGAGAATCACCGCCTCATCTTGGTGGCTACGTTGTGTCAATCTGACCCTAAAAGTGTGTTGACAGGGGAAACTGCTCCTGGTAGGATATCCCAAAGGTCTTAGGTATCCGTCTAAATGGACCTTATTTCAATACAGCCAGTCAAATCTTACATAAAGCAGAAACATCGGCGTTTTATCATATGCAGAGTAGACAGACAGCAGCCTGGAAAGGAATGAATGTGTAACTAGACAGGCAGATTGTAACGGAGGTAAAAGGTAAAGCTTGGGCTTTTGTATTTGCATATTGCTTCTTCTTCTTCTGACTCCACATTTCTCAGACAACATTTTTGGTTGACCCTCTTTGTTTCTGTTTGACTGTGGTGCAAATGGGAAATTCTGGAAGTTATGCATTTGGAAATAGGCTGCACTTTGTTCTGATTTACAGTACTGATGTGGTATATAAAAAAATGAATGAGATCAATGATATCATTGGTGGAAATGTGATTCCTAGCAGGGCGTCTTAGTTCTCTTTCGGGATGAGGTACTCCAAGCAGAACCACAGCTGTTTTGTGTTTAAATTGAGACATAGTTGATGTTACTCGTGCATCTACTTAAGATGCCTTCTGGACACCTACTGTTTGAGGACATGCAGCTGATAAAGAGAGCCACAGTACAGGCCCAGAACGTCCTGGAAGGAGGGAGGACATAGCTGAGTCGAAGGACATCTTGGCTACCTTGATAGGTGGCTGGAAATGGATGAATGGTTGATAAGATATGTGTGTGTCCTTCTAGCCCACCCCACAAGGCACTGTGAATGGGCTGAATATTGATCCTTTAAAATAAAAAGGCAGCATTAAACAAGGATGTTCATGCACCTAGTTTCATAATCTGATGGACCCGTTAGCTTTGTCCTCTTCTTTTTTCTCGGCTCTTGACAAAATACTATCTCAGAACTGTTGTGCATGTGTACGTGCATCTGTTTCAGAGTTATGAGCAATGACTTAGTCATATTGGGCTATCTCTCGGCGTCCGCAGTCCACGAACTTGGAGGTCCTCGTTCTGCACCACCTCACACATTTCTGCAGTAGAATAAATGCATGCCTGCTCTTTTGCTTCCCTCTTAATGCCAACTCCTCACCTTGAATAACAACGATTGTCAATGCAGTAGTGTCATCTTTGTATCAGAGTCTTAACTTTGTTTCCATTTTATTTCAAAAAGGCACCTTGAACTTGAGCTGAAATTCAATATTGCAGTTGTTGCAAAGTACTTGTACCAAATGTATGGATTGATTTGTGTTTTTTTCAGATTTATTCAGGGAGCTGTGAAGGTGTTGTTGATTTGTTTTCTTCATACTTGACATTATACTGCTGAGAACAGTACCCTTCTAAAGTAGCAGTAGCAGCTTTGTCAATTTAAGACTCAGTAAAATAGTATGGACTCTTGCTCTGTCTTAACTTGTTGTGTTTGTCTGAGTATGGATTTATTTCACCATCTCTGACTGAATTTTAGGACCGCTGGTCTTTTAAGTGGTCCTCCACACGGTTCCCGTACATTACATTGCCGTGGAGCACGTTGGACCTTGTGGTTGAAGATGAGTCCCAATTCCAGTTCTCTCTGACAAAATGGCCAGAAACATAATCTCGAAAAGAAATTACACAGTCCTCTCTCAGGTATTTGTATCTTCTCAACAAGCTGGTCACAGGTCAGAGAAATGACTAGCTTCCAGTTCACCTTGGGGTCTCCAACTTCTCACCATTCCTGTTCCAAAATCTCTGCCCTTCCTGGAGCATAACCATCCAGACCTCTTTGCCCACCCAGAGCTGTGATTCCCACAGCCCTCCACCCTGAACAGAAAGATCCCCTGAGTGTGTCTGGGTGCCTGTTGGCTCTCTGAAGTTCAATGAACAGCGCAAATTGCCTGAGGAGTGGAAAATTCCTTTGTCACAGGGGCACTCTTATCAGCAAAAGCCAGATGGAGCTTCACCGTGGCTGCATTATCTATGTGAAATTGCTTTTTCTCTCAGGAAACCCAAGGATTTGCCCCCACCTCCATGGCCCATAGAAGGAAATGGCCAGTGGCGAGATGAAAACAGGCCCAGATCAGTCTTATTTTAGTAATACCTATCTGTTTTCACCATCTATGTACTTTGTTAGAGGTTTTAGTTTATTTTTTCACTGTTTTGGTATTGGGGGGGAATTAAAATTCAGGAGTGAAATGTGTTTGGATATGCATGGGAAATTCACATTGGGGGATTATGCATGAACTGTGGTCGGAACAGCTTTTATGCTAATGGTCCAGCTTGTGCAAAATCAGTCTTGGAAAGCTGTCATTTACTTGATACGGAATTGCTGCTGCAAAACAGGCGCATTAAACGGCAAATGGCTTGACTAGGCAGCATCTTTCATCTTCCTAATCAAACCGATAAAAGAGGCAGGCAGAACCAAAAGCTGAATATGATGATACTCCATACGCCATTTATACCAATGCTACCATCCCCTCGCTGACACATGCACACTCTCTGCCTTAATGGCTGGTCTTTAAAGGAATACGCCACTCTAAATGCATTATTAGTGACTCAGCCCATGTAACCTGCAATACATGACAAAGAACATTTTACTCGCTTGCCTTCAGAGAGAACTGGGAGTACAAAAGCAGCAATTGTGGGACAATGAAGGTGATAGATTATGGCAACTAACAACAATGAATTAAAACAGTAATTGTGCTCTGTAATTGACATCTCAGTTATAACTTTAATACGTAAACCTGCTTATTTTGGCTGCCATAAAAACATTTTCCAAAAACCTAAATGCATAGCTGACCCTTGTTTATTTAATGAAATAACTGCTTCCATCTCCTTTGTCCAGCAAACATTGGCTGATGATTCACTTTTACTGTACTTAAATGTGCAGGTATAACGTGAACTACACACCACCTAATGGTGTTTAATTTTAGCCAATGAAAAGCCAGTAAATCTTGTGCTGTTATAACCAGAGATCTATGATGTGAGCGATAGTATGACTGAGCAGGACTGTGCATAAAATTGTCCTGCCTCTTTGAAAGCAAGCATCAAAATCTTCAGTTTTTTTTTTTTTTTCATATGTGTACTTACTTCCTACTAATAGTCACATTTCTGCCTCCTCAGGACCAACCTGGAGTTGGAACTTGTGCACCGGGGAGGAAACTTGTGCTCTGGAGGGGCCAGTGCAGCTGCCAAACGCTCATGTCTCAGTGAGTACTCTTAGACCTCTTCATCTTTTATGTCTTACAATCCTCTCCTCTAAATCGTGTAAGTTTACCAATATGCAACATGTTAAGTATAATGGAGGGTAGTGGGATAATTATTCAGAATTCTTGGACACAAAGTTAAAATTTTGCTCATTATTTTTTGCAGATTTTAACGTGTTGTCTGTGGGTTTTCAGTCTGATGTGGTGGTACATCACATGTATTTTGCTGTTTAAGTCGGCAATTATAGACGTGTGTTATCGCAGGTGCCTTTACATCATTCCCCCCGGGCCGCTCTGTAATAAAGTGTCTGACTTGAGATCAAATCCATTCTTCCATGTTGTAGCTGAATCATTAAAAGGGGGGGAAAAAGGGTCGATTAGCAATGGCAGGCGAGGATAGACGCTGTCCCAGGTGAGCTGTTGAGAGCAGTCTGAGTAAATGAAGCAGACGAATGGGTCAAGTGCCGTTTTAGTTGATTGTGTGACAGTTGACAAGGGCACGCCTCTAGGGGAGGATGAAAACTGATCTTTCAACCACTACCAACATTCACTGATCAAAGTCATCAATTTTTAATCAATTGTTAGAATATTTGTGGATGAAGGGTGGGGTATGGCAACAGACAGTGCATATGAAGGTGTCATAGCTAAGTTTGTTGTACAGACTACACCCCCATTTCCTGTTTGTTTAATTATTCTGTCAAAGTTGTGGCTGCCGCAGTGAAATGGCCTGTCATCCTTGAGTGGCTGAAAAGAGATTTCACACTGGAGGTTTGCCATTTGTGAGCTACATTAACCATGTAGCCATGCTGACAGCCAAATTTTCTCAGTCGCAGTACATTAGTGCTCGTTCTTCTTAGGGAAATGGATTTGAAAGAAAACGGCAGACGTCTGCTAACTGCGGGAACTCGTGGGGTTCCTAAACCTGTTTCCCAGTGGGCACTTCTTCTGTTCAGCCGATGAGGAGACGATGGACGACAGGACGAATCTGCCTTCAATTCCCCTGAAATAAGCTGTATCAACTCTAGAGAGTCTGGCCTCCAAAATAGCATGTCCTTGATTCATTTAACTGCAAATATTTGAATTAATCTTGGGGACTGTGTGGCTGCTGCTGTGCGGGGAGTTTAAAGGCAAATCACGTTGACCTCAGTTGTGCAGACTTGCAATACTCGGCGAGTGTTGACAGCTGTTATTTGTGTTATTTGACATCCCCCCTTATGTTTTGTGTGACGGATGTAGACCTCGGTGTGATCATATACCCCGAGAGGTCAGACATCAAAATGCACTTTTAGCATTGTATTCAGTGAGAAGTATACTTAGGCCTTTTTGACATGTCATACAATGAAAAGCAGGTTTCAATAATAAAATTAATGATAGCTGAACTCCATTTGGCTATTTTGGTTTCAGGGTGCTGGTATGGTGCATGCTGGCTTGCTGTCACACACACAGCGTCATTTTATAATGTTACAGCTGACGTGCTTTACCTACTTAGACATTCAAAATGTCAGCTGTGAAAAGAGTTTATTTTCTAGACAGCGTATGGGTAATAAAATGTATGTCAACTGAACTAAAAATATCAAAGGGCACGTCGCTTTATAGTGTGTAATCACAACAATAAGAAAAGGAGAGCTCATCGTGCTGATCATGAATGCAGATGATTCATATCTTAAACCAAAGTGAGGGGTCACCGTCTCTTTTGCCTCCAATTTCTTACAGTTGTCTCAGCAGTGCAGAAAGCGGAATAACAATGTTTCATTGTTAGATTTTGTCCAAGCAGATGCTTGTAACCTTCTAGAAAATATTTATTCATGCAATAGAACTCCTCTAAGGACAGCTGTGATCAGATATCGGCAGATAGACAAGCTTGTGATAAGCCCTTTTCACCTGTATAAAGTTTTTAATTTTATGGCGATCTCCCCTATTCCTCATTTACTTTCCTTCCCTTACCTCTTCCAGGTTAATTCCTGGTAAGAGCTGAGTGGTTGTTGAGGAAAGAGAGGGCGAAGACAAATGAGATGCAACGAAGCACTGACATCAGACTCTTGGCCGTCTTTGTGCCGTGCCTCTGTTTACCTGCGGAGGGCAGTGTTGCTCCAAGTATTGACAGTTCACACGAGTCAAATTGCAGAGCTGATTATTTGAAGCACTTTGCTGCATTACAGCATCATAATTCCCCATAAAACAAAATCAAATAGGATTAGTGTTGCTCTTTGGGAAGAAAAAAACACAGATACAGAAGGTTGGTGCGTTCGTCTAAAGATGAAACTAAATGGATGATCACAGGTTTCAAACAGGGTTCACGTGTGATTTAAATCTGTTGCTCTTATGCAACTTTTAATTTCTTGGTTTTAAGACTTGGATTGAGTTCATAATTAGAATAAGTAGGTCAATTTATTTTAGGACTACTCCACTTTGTAATATATTACTTAACATCTAAAATGAGTGTGCCAACTTGCTGCATTTTGCTATAATGTCATAAATTTTGGTACTTGTAACAGGTTTGATCTAGATAAAGGCTGTGAAGTGTCCTGCTAATAAAAGCTAGAGTGTACACAAGAGATTGTTTGTGTGTGTGTGTGTGTGTGTGTGTGTCTGTCTTCATGTTCCATTAGTCTCACAACGAACAGGTGTGACCTGACCAAAGAGTTGCTCGAGGCTATCAAGCACTACCATGTATCCATCTGGCCTGGCCTGGTTTTATCTGAGCCAAACCATTAGCCTACAGTCAACTGCTTTCATCATTCGGTGTACACTGGTACACGCTGGCGGGGTGTGACAATAGATACTGAGATAAACAGACACTTGCTGGTTTTGTCCCTGTCAGACCTTGTTGGAACATAACGACAATGTGTTTTCCCTCCTTTCAGATCAGCTGTTCCACGTGCTGGCCATGCACATGCGTCTGTACAGCATCGATTCAGCCTACAACCCGTGGACTAAGCTGACGCAGATTACACAAAGCAAAGAGACAGAGTGAGTAACTTTCTCTCCGCTAACAGTGTGCATTCTTCATAACCTCGCCGTCTCTTCTTTCCCCTCACATAAACATGCAATCAAAGCGCCACTTTGTCCTCTCTCTCTTTCTCTAAACACCACCATTTCCTCCCCCAACATCTCTTCCTCCACACAAAGAGGGAGCTAAAAACAGAAAAGGGACCGTGCGTGGTTTCCATAGATACCGATAATTGCTGCATCTGGCAAATTACCGGGCACTCCACGGAGAGCAAAACGACCCTGTCAAATTCACTGTACTGAGAACGACTGCACCACACCACCAACACCGTGCTAGCACGGCATCTCCAGCTCCCAGCTGTCTCAACTGGCTTCAACAGGAACCCATATTTAACAAAAGACACACACACACACACTGTATTTATCTGTCTTGAAGCACAAGTGTATATAAGAACATGCTGTTTTATGCACAAATGTGTTTGCTTGTCACGTTTGTAAGTGAGTTTAAAAAAAAAAAGCTACTGGCAGCACTTAACAATACAGGATGAGCTTGAACAACCTTTCCTCCCTGTTAGTGTTGTAAGACAGCTTTTACACCTGTTACTATTAAAGCGCTCGCAGCCACACAGTATTCTCAGAGGAGCCATTTGGTGTGTAAAAATACTTTGTAAGGGTTTTGAGAGGGAGCACTGTCATTGACACCCTTAGGCAGTCAACCTGATCTGGCCCAGTTAAATAGGACAGAGAGAGATGTTCCAAACGTCGCTGTTGCTTTATATTTCTATTAGATGAACCAAAGAGGAATGTATGAAGATTTCACAGGGTGCACGTATATTTCGTATGCAGTGGTCTTAGCAGGGTTGAAAGCTCTGTCCTCTGAGGCTTTCTTCCAACGCACGGTGGAATTAACTGGTGAGTGCTTTGGTAATGGAGGGTATTATTCTTTAAGTGCAGTTCCTCTCATTGAAAAACCCCAGAGGCCTTTCAAGAGGAGAGTGGAACCTCGCTGAATTGTCAACAGAACAACATTTAAATGGAGATGGCACACTATTCAAACATGTAACGGGTCGGGGGGGGGACAGAGCAAGCCGGTACAAGTCATGTATTTGTTAAGCAGGTTTAAGACTGAACACACAGAGAGGCCTTGTTCTCAAACCTTTTCAGACATGCAACACGTAACATTACTGCACTGCGCTGTTAAAGTGATGGCTTTTTGACATTTAGAGGCTGGTGATGTAAATCTTACAGCTGTACTCACACACAAGGGGGCAGAAAGAGACCATGCTCCTGTAATATTTGCCACAGAGACGGGCAATCAAGTTAAAAAATATTATGATAGCAAGAAAGAAGTGTGATTTCCGTTCTCTCAGAGGCACCATCGCTGTTTGATTTAAAAATATAATTTGCTGTTGAAACCTTTATAATGAACGTGAGCACAAAAGACGCCCGTCGCTGCTTCTCACTGTGAACTCACGTTTTCCCATCAGTTAAATCATTTAAGTTATTAGAGAGCGAATTCTGCTGCTTAATTTATAAAAATTCATCATGCACAAGCTTTGAATGACGGGTTGTTGGGTTGTGACTCTCCTGTAGTGCTTTACTGGATGTTCATTTATTCATTCATGCACACTGCAACGGATAAAATAAAATCCATTAAACTGAAAATATAGAAAAGGAGTGCGGGTCTGATCCCATCACAGTATCTGACACGAGACCAACTTTGTGTATGTATCTTCTGATTAATGAAAATCTGTTTTCCATTGCAGTGGCTTTGATGAGGAGAGGCCCGAGGTACCCATGCTGTTTCGAGATGTCCCCTCCCTCCTGATTATCTTTGTGCTAACAATGCCACAGCCGCTGCGAAAAGGTACACCATTCCTTACGTCTGCATCGTGACACTACAAGAGAGTAGGGAGCCTGTCGGTGGCTTGCTCCACAAGGACAGCCCCATTATCGGTGGTAATCAGGGCTGAGTGCTGGGAAAAGAAGCATTTCACATCTCTTATCTGTGCTCCTGTTGCCATTATTTGGCTGCCGAGGATCAGAGAGACGCGACCCCGGTGATGGGAGGGCTGCACCTCCTTCGCGTGCCCTTCATCTGTGGCTTGTCGCTGCATCTCCTCCATCTTAGCCCTTCACTAGAAAAAGGCATAGGGCCACCACCTAAAGATCTGGCCCAACACACTGTGGTCATGTTTAATGGGAGATGTGCCGCAGCAGGCGGATCTTTTTATTGATGTCTGAATTAGGTTGACCGCTGAAAGGGACAGTTAGGAGTAGGACAAGATAACATTATAATTCTCTGTCATCATTGATACAGGCCATGTAATGTTTATTTGATTTATTTGGTATTATATATATATATATATATATATATATATATATAATATATATTTGTTTTTCTCTGTACAACAGGGTGAGAGACACAAAAAGCAAGATAAATAGGGACACAATACGTCTGTTTTCAAACAGATAAAAAGGATGAGGCATGATCAATCCTTGACAGGTCCTTTGCTATAAAGCCTCCTTTTTTTTTTTTAACCAGTACCTTTTTTTTTTTAATTGTGTGTACTGACACTTGTCACGGTGACCAGGACAGTGGAGCTGTCAGCAGCCCTTTTTCTATAGAAGAAAACAAACAGCACTCTTTGTTGTTCTTTAAACCAAACCTAAATATCCTTCGGGCTACATTTTCCACCTGAAACGCTCCGCTAATTATCCTGCACACTGTTCAGTGAGGCTCTCTGTGCAGAAAAGCCAAATACAATGCCCCCTGTGAATAGCTGCTCTTAAACTGGCACTCTTGATGCTCACATGTTGAGGTGGTGTTATGAATTTATTCTTTGAGTCATTTATTAATGTCACCTTCCATCCCTTTGTAGAGCACTTTAGCTGTGTGGTGAAGATGCTGTACAACCTGCAGTTCACCCAGGCGCTGGCTGCACTCTCATCCAAGTTCAGCCCAGAAGAAAGGCAGGCCTGGAGCACAGCCGGAGCACTCAAGAAGGTAAAAGTGGGGTGTCGTTTAGCTCAGTTGGTAGAGCAGCCGCCCCACGTACAAAGTCTTAGTCCTTGCCGCAGGGTTTGAATCCGACCTGTAGCTCTTTCCCGCATGTCATTCCCCATTCATTTGTATTCATAATTATTCTCTATTATAGAGATTGTGCTTATTTCTTGTTGTTGCTATGATGCCCAGCATGACAGCACAAAACCTTTAAAGTCTGTCAGTTCTGAGATTTCTTTCAAAACACATTAAATATGTTGGAAAATAGTTGCTGAAAACATGTGAAAAGACTTTGAACAATGTATTACTGAAATGTGGAGTTAGAGGTTAAAACCGTTTTTCACCAGTTTTCAGTCCAGGATTTTGTGGGCGGTCCTAAAGGGTGGCTCGATGACACGCTGAGGCCACCCTGAGCATACCCCTGCACCCCTAGCAGAGAGATACAGATTAATTAATCTCGCTCGGAGTGTTTCAAAGTTAGTCATGTCATTTTCTGAACTCATCTGACACGTTTCAGTCGGTTCAAAATGGCTGCTTGACGGATCCCATGAGTGGGCGTGGCTTCAGTGCATTCAGCGGACACAGTCCTGGAGAATACTGCTTATTTTTACCTGATTGTGACACCTAATTTCATAAACTTGTCGATATTTTTAATCATTCAAATTTGGCTGGGTGGTTAATAACGACAAGGACTGTATTTCTGCTGCTCTCAGTGCAGATTCAACAAGTTCAGAGGGTGTTAAAAGTCTACTTGTATCCTCTGCTTGCTGAACTAGCTGTATCTTCTGACTGTTCCCCAGAACCAGTCTACAACAACAGTAAATCATTGTGTATGACTTAGTATTGAGATGAATTGAGCCCTTTCCAGATTCATTTACATGATTCCCACAGTTGACAGTATCGATCTTCATTATCTGCAAAAGTGTTTCATTAATTGGCTATCTGTCTTCAGTCTATTAAATCTGTATTAGTAAGTAGCTGGCTTGATTGTCAAAAGACAAATAGCTGAAACCGTCCCCCTTTAGGGTGTTTCCATCCATAATGGAAGTTTGGATTAGTATCTTCCTGCTACACTGTCACAAACAGTAGTGCGGGCATTCACGAGCTGTCATTAAGATGGATTTCAAATCCACAATGAGAACGGCATCCATATTTGGTAGGACGCCATTTTAATTAAATTGAAGTTGTTGCAAAATATGCAGTCTGAACAAAGATCAGAGCCGAGGGGAAGGAAATCCATGGACTTGAAATTCCTCCCCTATAAATCTATGACAAAGGACAGCCGACGAGATAAGAGTGCTGTTTTAAATTCTTCTACCTTCAGCTTGATAAACGCCTGCAGCTTCTCCTCTATATAAAATACTAGCCAAACCAGTTGAATTTTTATCAGAACTCACAGTCAGTAATGTCTCTACCTCTTATCAGATGTTATATTGCAAGGAAAGAATTATTGTCCTCTGCTTATTGTACATAAGTCATTATATTCTAGCACATTTTATGCTTACGAGGAGGAGGTGGATGAAGCATTCTGATCTGCATTATATATATTCTGATGTGTGACATCCATACTAACAATAGACTGATAATACCATGGGCATTATATATTGTTTATTTATGTTTTCGTCCTTGGTTAAGGGTTGTTTGATTGTCTTATCAATTTCTGAAGCCCAGTAGGTGACACACGTTCCCTGCAAGAAGCGACAGCTATCCATCTGTGAAGCCATTCGAGTGACTAATTAGAAAGTGTTTAGTTTAAATATGGAAGCGATGTGAATAATACGCTTTTATTATATCTCAACAGTAACCATCTGAGGGTGCATTCAGACAAAATCAGGCGCTGTGGTGATTCGCAGCAGGGTGTTGCTGCCAGGGGTGGGGGATGTGTTTATTTGTACAGAACGTAACCGCTGTTACACAATCGGGGAAAAAACTTTTATTTTGCTGATTAACCGGCTTTATCGATGCCGGCGCTCGCTCACTCTCATTCACTGTCTTGTGTGACTTGACCACTGCTGTCTCTCTCTCAAACAATCGGACACAAACCAAATTAAACTTCTTCGTGTCACTATTTTGCAGCGTAAATTGCGAGTCAGACTCAGATTTAGAAGCTGGGTACATGAAATAAACAAAGCCAGAACACAACAGGTAGAGTATCAGAGTTTAGTCCATGAATCCACCTGGATAGTCTTAGTTTTCAGAGACATTTCAGTACGATTGTGAAGAGTTTGACCAGTCTGAGCGCCTGATTGGCAGCCACAGACGTCAGGCTGCGTTTTTCCGGCTTAACTTCTTCGTGGCTTCAGAACGCTGCATTTCTTTTCTTTGTCATTGAAGAAATATTTTTAATATTAAGAAGTATTTTGAGTTCTGTAAGTCAACATACAACATCTGTGTAAATCTCACTTGGCCTCATTTTTGTGGCCTTGTCTCTCTATTTTTAATGGCTGTGGCTGTTCTAGCTTTGCCACAGAGAGAGAGCAGTCCGCCATTCTTAATACCTACAAAGCTCGTGATTGGTCAGTTTTATTAACTTGGGGAAAATTAAAAACTGTGGTTCAGAGGTCTGAAAGCTGAATACTAAAGACTAATCTTTGTCACCTATCTGTGCATGGAGGCCACAACCAAATGAGGTTGTTTGATTGTTTTATATGGGTGAAGAGTGGTGTGATAGTTTTTAATTAGCAAGTAGACGACTTATTAATTCTTCCTGGCAGTGAATCTACACATGCCCTCCAGGATGAATGGCTAATTTAGACAGCTGACACCCGTATTTATCACGGCTTTATGGGTTGGGTATGGGAGTTTATGTTAATACCTAATTTTGCAGGTGTACCAGAGTTTATAAGTGAAGGCAAAAATACTTAATTTAATGTGTCACCCTCAGTTCAGATCAAACAGGGAGCGAATGGTTTAAAGCTTGTCTGTTGACCATCAAATGAGATTATAGGACAGATTGAAGTCCAAATGTTGGCCTCCTTAAGTTTGATTACGTGTGTTAATTCATATATCTGCATTTTGATTGTCTGCCACAGAGTGCTGCGAATGCTGAGAAATCATTTGAAGCGCTGCTCAGTCATGTTATCAGCGAGCTCTCTAAGGACAAGAGCGTCTACAAGGTCAACACTGAAGAAACATCGATGGTGAGTCACTAAAATGACCATTGAGAACTTCACGGCGTGACTGCCTTCATCACGGCGCTCTCTCTCCCCCTTCCCTTTTGTTCTGCTCTTTTTCGTTTTCCCCTCAAACAATGAATTGGCCATTACCCTGAGAGACTGTGGTCTAATATCTCCACTGATCTCAAGGGGAGATATACATCACGGTATTATCACGAGCTGTTGGCAGGTTATTGATCAGGTGTTACCGTTGTTTCCCCTTTCCAGCTGATCTCCAGTGTGTGGTCCCCGCAGTCTATCGAGTTCAGCCTCCAGCAGTTCTGCCTGCCCTTCCTTCGCCTCTCCTGTCTCCTGCAGCATCACCTGTACGGAGACAGTCTGACAGGCTGCCTGGTATGTTTTATCATAACTACTCTCCTGTATCCTTGCAGCGAGAACGGTCAATATCTCTGCTCATCTTGTGCACATTGTTGTTAAATTTGTCTTCCGACTTCCGCACGAATCACAGAGAGTTCATGAAAGCACACAGAGCGATCTCACCGGCTGTTTTCTCATTCGTGTGTCTTCAGGAGGAGGAGGAGTTCTCGTCCTTGGCCGAGTGTTTGGGCGTCTTACCGTCGACCCCTCAGCCTTCCAACGTCGTGCACAGTGCCTCATGTCTGCAGTGGGCGGTCAGCGCCTTTGACTTGGTGACACAGTGGTGCACCGAGGTCACAGAGCTCTCTCAGATGCAGGCTGAGCAATCGTTGGTATGTATGTGAATAGATTTTGAACCCTGACACGTCTGTTGCTGCAGTCAAATATTCAGTTTACATCATTTTGTCATGTATTATTGTTTTGTTAATAGATTAGGGTCAATATTTGAAGCCTTATTACAAAAGACAGCAGGAATATACCTGTAAAATCACATGTGGATGAGACTTCCAACAAATTGTTACCTTACCTTATATATAACAGTTAGTCTGTAATTTAAGTTGTAAATACATGAGCTCACTTGTTATATTCAGGTGCTGAACGTGAACATTACCTTTCAGAGTGACTAGTAATTCTTCCCAATTGATTTCAGTGCGCAAAAACGATTTAAATTCACAAAATATCAACATATTGTCGAATGAGAAGTTGACTCTTAACTTGCTTTGTAATTTCCATGAAATAGGTTAAATACTCTCTCAGCAATTAAATATTCACACCATGTATTGTGAACTTGATGTCCTGTAAACGATTCATGTAACTCAAGGGCCTATTGACACTTTGAAATTAGTTTCAGCCTTGGTTGACAAGGTGTCTCTGAGGAGAGTGACTGCATAACTGGCCATGTGTCTGATGTCCTCATCATTCAGTATCGCAGTAACCTTGGATGTTGCACATCGTGTGGCGAAAAACGTCGAGTGTCAATTTATGTTGCTAATACTTAATATTATTACTTACATTATTTATTATTACGTCTTTGAGACAAAGGTCGTCAAAAAAACTGGAAGAGTATTTATTTTATTCAGCATACGAACAAAGAAGTTTATTTTATATTTTTAGACATTTCATCTTTACTGATGATCATTTCTGCAGAGGATTATTTCATTTTTTTTAATTGGTTAATTAGTTTTATGACCCAGAGTTTGAAAGTTTCGGTGAGAGCAGGAGGACAAAATGTCTTAATGACTGTAGTGCACAATAAATTGATGGCCTGAACACTGTATAGTTTACATTTTCTCTCTTTCCTCTCCTCTGAAGACCTTGCTTGTCCAGGATCCTCTGTGGGCAGCTCCCCGTCTCCTCCAGCTACCCGACAACTACAATATCATCTTCCAGTACTATCACAGGAAGGCCTGCACTGCCTGCAAAAAAGTGCCAAAAGACCCTGCACTCTGCCTCGTCTGCGGCGCCTTCGTCTGTCTCAAAGGCGTGTGCTGCAAACAGCAGGGTACCTGTGAATGTGTTTTGGTAAGTTTCTCACACCACCGCAGCCAAAACGCACTAACCCGACTCAAATGAATGGAAAAGCCGGTTCCTGTCTGAATGTACCGTAATTTCTAACAAGATTATTCTTTTAATGTTTGTGTTTAATGTGACTTGCAGCACTCCCAACATTGTGGCGCAGCTACAGGCATCTTTCTACTGATAAATGCCTCAGTCATCATCATCATCCGTGGACATCGTTTCTGTCTGTGGGGTTCTGTTTACCTCGATGCCCACGGAGAGGAGGACCGCGATTTACGGTATGACGCATCACAGTATTGTGCAGTGAACTCTATACAGTTAAAACATTTGAATACTCGTACAGTATGCTGTGTCCCAATATCATTACACATATTTATTGTATACAGCATGTATCTATGCGACTGGTTCTCAAACTTTGGTATGTGTACCACTGGTACCTGTACTGGTACTTGGAGGAATCGCTGAAATATTTTCTAAAAATGAAGTAGATTCATTGAAAAACATACCTGAGATAGCTGAAATGCAAATAAGTTTTACATTTCCTGTAATATTTTGTTAAAATATCCACCTGCTATGTCGTTGCAAGACAAAATGTGACAGTAAGATAGTAAACAGAGGTAAAATCAGTGGTTCAAAAACTGCAATCACGACTCCAAACAGTAAACATTAGAAAGAGAAGTGGAGCTCTGGTTCTTAAACCGGTTCCAAATCAGAAACTTTCCATGGGAATTTATGGGAATTAACTGGAAATTGGGGTTAAGTTATCATAACATAATTCTTTAGTATGCTTTTAGACTTAACAAACACAGCATGCTCAGACTTCTTCACATTAGGATCTAGTATGAAATTGGCACACAGCTTTCTCTCTGTTTTTTTTTTTTAAATACTTATTGCTGCAGAGAAAACAAACACCGCTCTCACTCTTGTTTTCCCCTCTGGCCTTTCTCCAGCCGCGGCAAGCCTCTCTTCTTATGTGATGAGAGGTATCGAGTGTTGGAGCAGCAGTGGGTTTCACACACCTTTGATCACATCAATAAGCGTTGGGGGCCTCACTATAATGGACTCTAAGATCTTCCAAAGTCCACTGAAAAAACAGCAACCCATGACGGAGAAGATGTTTTTTTTTTTGTTTTGTTTTGTTGTTTTGTTTTTTTTCTCCTGGCTTACGTGTCTGCCTCGATCAAAATATTTGGGAACTCTTTAACGTGATAAACACAAACATCCAGTGAGGGTAATTGCTGCCACAGCCTTGGTTTATGTGAAGTTTGGTGTACAATCATGCCTAAAGATTAACACGTGTGTGTGTTTAAGTGATTTATTGTGTGGTTTTCAACAGGGAAAAAAAAGAAAAAACAGAATTCGATAAGATCAAAATAAAAAGCACAACTTTGCCCAAAAGTTCAATTGGTTTGGAGCAGGCGTTTGAAGTCTGTCGTATTTATTTGGGTTAAAAAAATACACATATATATATATATATATATATAAATAAATATATCAAGTGCTGAATGTCCCTGCAGAGTTTGGTTACTTTTTGCACCATTTCTGAAAATGTTAATGCATATCCCTTTTTATTTATCAAATGTGCTCTGCTGTGCTGGCATGAGTTTCAAGCTCCTGATGAGTGTAGCGATGTTATTGCAATGTGCACTCATTGTCTGCTGACACGTGATGGTAGGCAGGACAAGTCCACCCACCCATCGACACACTAGAGTTTTTTTGCAAACAAGCAAAGGCTCTTTTTATGGGTCTAGTTGCAATCCATCCTCAGGAATTTATTTTTTGTTTTTGTTTTTTGCTGTTTAAAATAAGTTTTAGATATTTAAATAAATGCTGCTGCTCATTGTTCAAATAAGTAATTTTAACTTTTGTGAAGATTTTTTTTTTTTTTTTTTTTTTTCTAAGGATGTGCTTTGAGTTTACGGTAGATGGCTGGGAATGTTGACTCAAACTCACTTTAATGTTTAAGGGGGTGTGCGGTCATCTCATCACGCGCTCACTACACTTCCGTAGTCCTGCTCTATCTGCGCTTTTTGTGTTTTTTCTGGTTGGTTCTGAAGAAGAAAGTCAAACGCCAACTCCACGACAGCTAAAGCTACAAACTGGTCAAAGAGATTTACTGTCACCTGAAGTCAAACATTTAAGTAGCATACTTTTGTAAGGAAAGGAAACGTCATTGCACAGATATGTTGTCCAGCTGCACTGGCAAAGCTGAGCACCGACCGAGAGCAGAAATATTGTTACTTGTATTGGTTCTGTCAAAAGTTTTCACTCGATGAAATGTAAGTTGTGTTTCAGAAGAAATGCCAATACTTTCCATCGTTCTGTGCTGTCCAAAAAAAAAAAAGAAGAAAAGTTTTTCCCTTTTATGCTTTTGATTGTCGAGTCCTAACTGCAGTATGGAACATTTATTGTGATGACTATCCCTTACTCATGCATCAACTAGTTGTGATTTATAGTTGCATTCCAACGTTTCAAGATTATCAGACTTGAGTATCCGTTATACACTGTGCATGACATCCTTTAAGCCACCATTATTTAAGTGTCTTAGCTACTTAATTTTCTGATTATCATCTTTTTTTTTTTTTTTCTGGAAGAGAGGAAATTTATCCAGCCGTGCCTGCAAGATTAATGTTAATTTTTTCGAGTGATAAATGGCATACTGCTGATATCTGGTTTTCAAATGCTGGGGCACATCGTGTGCTGCGTCGAGGATTCTCTAAGAAGCAAGTCGAACACTTGAAAAACTTCCTCTTGAATTCATGCATGCTGCTTTTTTTTTTTCTTCTTCTGTTTACTGAGTTTCTCCTCTCTCCGTTTATTTTGCAGTACCCACTTTGTAAATGACCGCAACCAAATAGCCAACGAGTAATGGGTGTAAATTGTAACTGAAAGCTCTTGTGTGTTCTCCTGTATGACTGAAGAGAGAATACAGTACATTACTGTAGGTGCTGACTCAAACTTTCTGAGTTTGACCAGAAAGTATGACTTGGACATTTAATGCAAAATGTAACATATGTGAATAAAATATAATCACACTGATTCATGTCCTGTTTTCTGTTTTCTTCAGTTTTGTCTTTAAATTACCCTGTCATGGTTTTGTCAAAATGTTCTCTCAATGTTCTCCCAGTGTTTTAAGGAAGTATTCAGATCTTTTACTTAAGTTAGAGTACAAATAACACCATGAAAACACTCAATTACAAGTAAAAGCTCTGCATTGAAAATGTTACTTGAGTAAAAATATGTTACTCTTAGGAGAAAAACGCCCCTTATAACTGTGATACTATTATATATTAAGATTGAATGATCCCACAGTGGGGAAATTCACTTGTCACAGAAGCTCATATGCACAAGGTTGATTAAAAAATTACTCATAAATAAGAAATAAATAGAAGAAAGTGATAAAGTCATGCTGGTGTTCTGGCAGCTGTTGGAATGAAGGAGCTGTAGTAGATCTCCTTCTTACATGGTGGGAGTAGCAGTCTGTTGCTGAAGGAGCTGTTCCAGGCCTCCACAGTTTATATCATTATTATTATAATATTACATTATATGACTTGTGTTTTAATGTAACAGCAGGATTTTCAGGAAACTCTTCACGTTTTGTGTAAAATATCTTAATTTGTAAAGTCAAATAAATATAGTGAGGTAAATACAGTAGTAGTATATTCTTCCCCTCTGAATCCCAGAGGAGTAGAAGTAGAAAGTGGCATTAAAACAAAATACTCAAAGTACAAATACTTGAAATTTGTACTTAAATACAGTGCTCAAGTAAATGTACTTCAGCACTTTGTCTTTCTGTGCTGTCATTTTGTTTCTAACCGATGTAGTTGAAGTAATTTCCAAAAACCCTGACTGACTGACACGAGTGTTAGACAGACGATTTCATGCCTCTGCTATCAACTGAGCCCCATAAAGCTCAAATATTACTTTCTATAATAGCCTTTTTGTCCTGTAATGAAGAAATGTGAGATGTAAGGATGCAGACGTCCCCCTCTAACTGTCCACCAGGGGTCTCAGTTCATTGGAGCTCATCGGATCATAAACTCCATAGACAAATCCTGTGACCCTTTCGAACAATAATGTGACTTTACATAGGAGAACACATCGAGTGTTTCGAAATGCAGCTGAAGACATGCACCAGTCCCGCTTCTGAGGCCATTGAAATATCAGTGCAGGATGGCTGTTAGTGGGTTGGTTGTCAGTCTTATTCATCTTATTCATAACCTGTTTGTTAGTCAGCTTTTTTAATAAAACTCAAGTGAATACATCATAAAACTGCACACAAGTAAGCTCTGTTGGTGATTTCTGTATACATTATTGCATATACTCGTCCACTGTCATTCTCAGAGTACCACAAAGAAATTTCACTGCCACATGAATGAGCATTTTGAGGATAATTGGGTTGAAGTTTCATAAACAAGGGAGGCCCTCTGGTTAATGGCCAATGGCTGCACAAAGCCTCTTTTTTTCTGCCAATTAGAGAAAAAGAAAAAAATAAATCTAGCATGGACTAGTGGAGGAATTTTATCCGGGTTAAACCACCCAGGTTGTGCTACAAGTTTCATGCTGAGAGATGTTAGTGTTGCAGGCACTGCTGCGGCCTCCATCATTGGGCATTTCCTCATTTCCTTTCTGTCCAGGTAGGTACACCTGCTGCTGCTGCTGCTGCTACAGAGAGCATGAATAGGCCATTGAAGGCTGCAGGAGGTGATATTGGTCAGTTAGGAGCTTGTGGTCTGCAGGACAACATGCTCAGGTGTCTATACTGTTAATAATTAAAGGACTTCACTGGGTAAACAGGGAAATCAGTTTGGATATGTTGCTATGGACGGTAAGCTGCACGTAAAGAATTGTTAGTTAAATCCAATACAGTAAGGTTTGTGTTCAACTGTTTCCAGTGTTGGCTGTTTGGATCCAGATACACAGAAATGGATACAGGACTGAGCAGTGATCAGCTGGTGTCTGAAACCGTTTCCCCTGTTTTGCAGATTTTAAAGATGGAAAAGTGGAGGCGGCAAAGCCAAGGTAAGACTCTTTATTTCTTCATCAGGAGGTCTGCAGAGAAAACACTGTGAGCTTGTCAGGATAACTTTAATACTGATGCTACTTCATTTTAAAGTTTTATTGTGACGTACTGAAAGATAATAGTTTGAGAGCATCAAACATTGCGCATGTTTATCAGTGACTTTTGAGAATTGTTGCATTCAAAATGTATCAAGTAAAGATGTTAGACATTAACTAACTTTTATCAAAGCAGCTTACAGTGATCATTTTGTCAAGACTAGTAGCAATTTATACAAAAGTGTAAATAAAGATAATGAACTCTACATGACCTTCTACATTCATAAAGGCAAAATGATGAATGTTATTGTATTTCAGTTTATTAGTTTATTTCTTCTATTCTGTATCAGCCAGTTATTTTTCGAGCGATTAAACATTTAATTCAGATATTTAAATCATCTGTAGGTTTAATAGACTGCGTTGACCTTACTATTTCATGTCAAAATGGCTGCTGTCTATCATCTAAACTCCAGTAAGCTACAGTGCAAAGCATATAATATTAAATTATTGACACTGCTGAATTGAATATGTTGTAAAATCTTGACAGTAATCAAAACGCTTGACATCTGAAATATATTTCAGTGGTGTTGAGGTAATTATCTTGAAATGACCAGGGCGATGTTAAAATAATGCTACAGTAATAAATACTGAAACTTGAGTTAATACGAGGCAGCTGTATTCTGAGGACTGAGCGTTTGATTTGGTGTTATGCTCTTTTGTCAGGATGTTATTTTGTATGTTGGAGGTCAGATTGTTGCACTTTGAAACCTTGTTATGAGCCAACGCACTCTAATTCTCAGTTTTGCACAAATTCTGCAGCTAAATATGAGTAATCTTTAGAATATGATTCAGATTGTGCAGCCTCATAGTTTGTTTTGTTGCATTTACACAAGCAGGAGTCGTATTGCACTGCATCACATCCCAGTGGTTGCCAAAGCAGCTGTGATATTTATGATTACAGAGTCATTTCTGACAGTGGTTCAGGTTTTTAGATTGATTATTTTGATGATGATGTTGGCTTCTTGTTAATTAGGCTGATGTTTTGTGTATCCAACGGTGTCACTTGGAGATTATTAATCATGCAGGTGCACTGCTAAGCTTAGGGGAATTAAACGTGTTTGTTCCTGGTCGCGTGAGGCTTTGGTCATCCAGGGTGAGAACAAGGGCACGGTGCTTTCGGCCCAGCTCGTGGCTAGTTGAGGTTTACCGCAAAGCCTCTTCATATCCCCTTAAAAGGGATTATAGTTCAGAGTTTCTCTCAACAGACTTACCAAAGGGTTTATCAAGTGGAGTACCCATAAGGCTTTACCAGAGAGGGTGGGATTGTACGCGTTTGATGGAAGCAGAAAATTAGATTACTTACTTTTACTTTGCACTGTTTCTGGTGACAAAGACGGTCCCTGTGCTGCAGCTGTTCACATCATCTGAAGCTAAAACCACCTCCAACCAACCATCACCAAAACTGGGTCTGTACATGCACCATAAATGCAAATGTTGGAGGGGTCATATTATTTAGCTCAAGTAGCATTTGCATTTATTACCATCACAAAGCAATATTTAAGCAAACACATATCCCAGTTTGTATGTGTAGTTTGTCAGTTTTTAAAAACTATTTCATAGTTTCACACAGAAGCACTGACTATTGAAACAGCAGTCCCTTTTTCAGGTGTGCTGACACAGGTAAACAAAGGGTAACCTGAGCGTTCTAGGACCAGTGGTGTCCTGTTCTAATGCAGCAATGACGTATCTCCTGTTCATTTAAAAGAACAGTGTTTGGACTTTTCTTTGCTCTGTCTACGATTGAAGGAACATTTCTGACATAATACAACGTATCGCACTTATTTAAATCTGATCAGTCATTTATTAACAGTTAGATTAAAACTGAGGGGGCACAAAAATTGGGAATAAATCTGATTAATCTGGGAACAATAAACAAGAGTGCTCTGATGCTAGGCTACCTAGAGTTAGCATACATGTCAGTCTAACAGAAATCATGTCTTTCTCACTGGCTTCCACTTTTTTTTTTTCATTTGTGACCCCTTAAATCGATGCCATGCCTCCTTGCTAACCCTCTTTACAGGTTGCACATACCTACAGATTACAACCAGTCCAACCAAAGATAAATAGTCTTTTTCAGATGTTTTTATATAGATCAGGTAAATTGTGCAGTCACAAGAAGCAAAAACAAAAGCAAGGATTCAACAAATAAATATGTTTTTCCTGCTTTCATCTTGTTAATCACGTTGCGACCCCTCCGATATATCTCGTGACCTCTTTAGGGGGTCCTGACCCACATGTTTGCAACCACTGCTCTAATTCACTGTCACTATAGCAGGTATATAGTTTAAGCTTTTATTTGCACTAATGGGAAACATGCATAAAAACCTGTCCATGCTCTTGATAATGCTCAAAGAAATTCTCCTTTTGTGACTATTTCCAGTAATAAATTATGTATGTGCCAAAGAGCGGGGGTGGCATGGGAAGGACTGTAAGTTTTCATTAGCTTCCAAAATATAAATAAAATATAAACTCTACTCGGAGTAAGTTCTGCTGATGTTATTATTATTATAAAGCTGGGCTGCTGTAATTATCTTTCACTTCATTAGATCCTCTGGGCTTTAGGCTCATGGCAACAGCAACATCCACTGTTGTGTTTTTTTTTTCAGGTGGAATAATGTCTTGTTTTTTTAAGTCAGCATGTGGACTCTTGTGTTGATATATTGTTAAGGAAGCAAGGCTTAATTAAAACTCGTACAATGAGTCTAGTCGTTGGAATTCCGTGCGCAATTTTGGACTTATATTTGACTTTCTGGGCATATTGTCTTTAGCTCAGTGGAATCCTTTTGCACCGGTGTATGGAAGCTGCAGAGATGCTTATTATATTGTTGTCATTACAGGAAACAACGACAAAGTTTCCAGATGAGTTACAAACAGCTGACATGTGCAGAACATTATGTACAAAGAGGAGACAGACAGCCAAGTCATGTGACCTAGCAACTACCATGTACTTCCTGGTAACCTGTGTGCAACCTGAGATGCTTCATATCAGGCACCATTATGAGTGGCTACATCTGCCACCTGAATATTTAACAGTGCTGCATCAGGTTGCAGATTACTGGTGAATTATTAATCCCTATAGATTATCATGAATTAGTCCGGAGCGTTTTAGTGTGCGGGAGAGACACTAACACTAACAGAAACAGGTATGTTTGACTTTTGACTTTATGACCTGAGCTTTATTGATCTTTGAATGATGAATAGATGCAAACGAGTAAATGACCACATTAGTTCTGTTTGCAGACTCTTGTTTTATGACTGGTTGAACAGTAGGTGTCATTATTTGTGCTGTGTACTTTTGACTTTTTACAAGCTCTTACAGACAAAAAATGCTTGTACACTTAACAGTAATTCACTAAAAACAATAACCTGCCTCATATGATCTGCAGCTGCACATCTGAGGGTCAAACTCTTGTCTATGAGTCGATATTTTAGAGCAGGCATCTGCTACAGCAGGTCATCAGAGTCGTGAAGCTGTAGGGGAATATGAGCCGTCTGTTAGAAAAGTTGGTGAAGGTGTCTTGGCGACAGGTGACTGGTGATGTGTTCGAAGCACGGTGTGGATGCAGAGCAGGTGAGACACATGTTACACAACAGGATGACAGTTATAAATGGCACGTAAACAGGCTTGTTGATTAATAAGGCAGGTGTGATGCATTATTCACGGACAGTTTAAGATGGGCGATTAACTTCAGAACAATCAATGATGGATTATTAGACTGAAGGTGAAAGCACACTTGTAGGTAAGTGATTCAGTAGTTACCTCGTGTAATTCTTATTTATAAAAACACAATTACAGAGAGTGCTTTGGTTGATGCTACCATCACATGTGGCTCCCTGAAGGACACAGTGAAGGATATCAGTTGGATCTCAGTGCTGCACAGAATAGGAGTCTAATATCTACCCGGATTGCATTGCTCAACCTGCATGCACAACAATTCATAAATCCCGTCTGAGTTGCCAGGGCTCCTGAGGGTTAAACATCATTCATGTTTTTCACATCAATCTGCTCATCTTGGCTTCCCTCCCTCGGGGTCGCACACCGTCTGTGATGCACAGCACGTTTATGACAAGTGGAGCCAGTCGTGCGATCTTACACAAACATTCCTCTCCATCATGTTCGTATCTGGAATATGTGTCATTTTGGCAAAAATAGGATGCATGTATCCCAACATGGCAACATCAGTTCCTAATCCATCAGGTTATTCTGTCAGAGTTGTTTTGACACTTAATGCTCTGCATCGTTGGTCTTACATGTTGTCTTTGGTCACAAGAACATCACTTGCGGACTTAAAGGATGATTTATATTAAGCTTTGGCACCCATGCATTAGTTCTTCTAACCATCTTATAGGCTGAAGTCATGTAGATCACTTTATAAAATGCTTTACATAACAGTCATTTCACAAAGCAGTTTGTGGGGAGGTGTGGTGTCGGTTCACTGCTCATTCAGGACGGCACTTGTCAAGTTAATCTCCATCCAATCCAATTGATCTTGAGGAGATTGCACTTCTTAGTGGGCAGTGACAAGGTCCCCGTGGAGAGAGCTAATTCAGTGTGTGTGTGAAGTGCCACTTGTTGCCCGTCCTCTCTTCAAGGAAGCAATTGCTGTTGCTATTGGTGTTGTTATATTATGATCACCAGAGACTCTTTAGTTGTAATTTCTCTCAGCCCTGATGAGTCAGAGGAAAATAACACTTGCCATGTAAGTAGTAAGAGTACTGTCGTCTCCACCTACAGCTGTCTGCTTTGTTTTTGCTTTGATTTCTCCTGCTTTAAACCTGTTAAGTGGCTCCCCTGGCGGATATAGTCGTTTCACAGAGCTTGAATGAGAAGACCTCTGGGAATAAACTGTGCTGTGCATACACAGCTCTGCACAGTTCATACTTTTCCCTTTTAATTACTTGCTTCTCTGTGATGTTAACTGGGCACAGTGTGTTTTTCCTGTATTGCTGCAACAGTGTAAAAGTCTGTCTGTGAGGCTCAGCTGTTAAGTTATTCACAAGAAGCTTTTCTATTAGAAAAGGATTAACCTTTCTCTTAGTTTGCATCAAGTTTCCACACATGTAGAAGTAGCAATTCAGTTTTCATTTTGGCATTGTCATTGATGTGAAAAGATTCTACATTTTGTTCATATTTCCATCTAATCTTGTTGTTTATCCTCTAGGAGATCACTGTATGGACTGTATTCTTATAAGCCCAGCATGATTGGCATGGAGAACCTGGGCGATCCATCAGCTAACTGGGATATAGTGGAGACCATTGGTAAAGGAACATATGGCAAAGTCTACAGAGTCACCAACAAGAAGGATGGGAGTCAGGCAGCAGTGAAAGTGCTGGACCCGATCAATGTAAGTCAAATAAAAGCATGTTTACTGTGGAACCTTTCGCAGGACTGAAAACCACAGCGGCTGCTGCATGTCGTCTATTTTCAGACGCCTGTAAACCATTCGGGTCTAGATACAGTAACCTGTTCTGTCAATGCTGACAGATTCATGTGCAGAAATATAATGTCACTGTGATCAGTATTGCAAATGTTTAAAAGAAAAGCTGCATCTTTGCTTGACAGCATAATAACCATGACCTTATAGACCTCACAAGCTCTTTGGACTAACCATAACTATAGTTGAAGAAGAGATGAATGATGCATAACCAGATAGATTTTCATTATGTAGTGTATTAATCTAAAGTAGTGCTTTGTAGTCTATACAATCCATCATGTAATGCAGTGGTTTCCAACTCTTTTAGCTTGTAGCCCCTTAAACTGAAGCGATCAAATGTTACATGGACCAAACACATTTTTAATTGGTTCATTACTTTGAATCAATCAATTAATAAACATTAGCATGCTGACACGATAAACTAAGATGGTGAACATACCCGCTAACCATTAGCATGTTGGCAATGTCGGTGGATGTTAGCATGCTGACGCCTGCGTTTACCAACAGAGTCTTGCATGGTAAATTCTTGGATTTATCTTCTGACCCCATGGAGGGTCCTGACCCCAGGTTGGGAAACAATGATTCGATTTAAGGTGCACTGTCATACTTGTGTATCTGTGTCATGCCTCTTTTATTTGGCTGCAATTAGTGTCCCTTACTTACCTGTAATTGCTTTAATTGAGCCTGTTTATTGTCTGATATCCTCTTCTCTTTGTGACTTGTCATGTATGGCTATGGCTAACCTACCCTGTATGAATACATATGAAAATAAAATTAATATAAAACTGCTTAAAGGACCAGTGTGTAAGATTTAGTGGCGATGTGGCTGATTGCAACCAATGAAATACCCTCAGAGCCTGTAGCACTAGATTGTCCCTTCTGGGCTCCTGTAGAAACATGGTGGTTCAACATGGTGGACTGTAGAAGAGGACCAGCTCCCTCTGTAGATAAAAACAGCTCATTCAAAGGTAACAAAAACACTGTTTTTATGTTCAGGATCAGATTAAACACTAATGAAAACATACCTAAGAATATTATATTCAATTTCTGCCGATAGATCCTCCTAAATATTACACACTGGACCTTTAAATGTAGTTAATTTAATTGAAAACTTGACAGACCTTTATACGTTTTAAGTGTGTATACACTGATCTGACATCAGTCTGTGTGCCTCTGCACTGTAAGTTTTTATTGTGCATTGTTGGTGACCCCACCACCATTCATTTCGACAGTATTTTTTTATGCCTGCAAGAACTCATAATATTGTGACAGAAGAGAAAAGCAAAGACTAAAACCACTGTGTTTTTCTTTATAACTATGTGACTTGTCTCAGCATGCAAGCCATACAAACAGAGTAAGTTGCCAGTACTTTTTCCTCCTCTCCATCTTGATGCAGTTGTACTTGTACTTGCTCCAGTGATATATATCAACGTCTCCCCTTTTCATTTATTTCCTGTCATGTTTAGTCTAACACACCTTTACCAGAAAGTCTAGCTCCTGCACTGGCTGTATCCTCTCTGTAAAGCCGTCCATTTGTCTGCGTGATAAGGACGCTGAAGACTCTGCATTGGCACCGCATTGTGCTAGTGCGACTTGGTCTGAGGCATTCCTGTGATTGTGTCAATGGAACAATCCCCATCCTGGCAGTGCTATCCACCATGATGCTCCCCTGATGGCCATGAAGATGAAGCTGCCTGCTCTCTCATCCCTCTCCCTGATTAGACTGCTGACACTATCACTCAGACATCCAGGAAGAGAAATTCTGCCTCTCTGACTGTTGCTCTTCCCCTCCTCTGAGATTTACTTTGATAGAAAAGCACTTCCAGAAATAGTTTAGCACCTGGTCCCATCCCTCCCTTCGTTACCGAGTTCATAACCCTATCTTTAGGAGTCTAATAATAGTTAGCCTCAGAATGTCAGAATGAAGTAACCTGAAATATCTGGACATAAATGTTCTTTTTATTACATTTCACATGTTATTTGACTGTTTTCTGTTGTTGTTTAAAGGATGTGGATGAAGAGATCGAGGCAGAATACAACATCTTGAGGTCCCTGTCCAATCACCCAAATGTGGTGAAGTTTTACGGCATGTTCTACAAGTCAGACAACTTATCAGGTGGACAACTTTGGCTGGTGCTTGAGGTGAGCTCTTCATAATGTCTGCAGTCGCTGTATCAAGTTTTGTATTTCACTTAAAATAGGTATCTTCAATGTTTTTCAGGACAAAGATCCGGTAACTGATCAGAGCGAGGTCCCCTACTACATATGTTGCATAAAATTGTGTTGCATATTTAACTGGGTCTGCAACAATGTGTAGAACCGCCAAGTTGGTAGTCCTACCTTTTCTGCCTCCCGACTAATCTAAAAAACAGCAAAGACGTTGGTCATCTGCAGACCTGAGGCAATGCCTGTGACAAGTCATCTGTAACGGCACCTACCTGTCAATCAAAGCGGCCACACTGTTAATTATGCATAACTTTAAGCCTTAATATAATTTGAACAGGTGAGTTAAATAGAAATTCACCTTCAGTACAGTTGTCATGAACGGGGAAATTAGCTATAGAGACCAAAACAGTTTTTTGTACCAGGCTGTAAACATGTTTATTTCCGCTGGGAAGTTAGAGTTGGTTGGTTAATATGGAGGCTTATGGAGACTGATATGTTCAGCAGCAACTGCAGTTTTTTGGCAATTCTGCTTTGGCTTCATTTAATAGCCTCCACAGCTGTAAAGCTAACAGAACAAGGCAATCTCCACAAACCCCAACTTCACAGCAGAAATATATACATGTTTATAGCTAATTTCCCTGTTCATGACAACTGTACTGGAGTTGAATTTTTACATAACTCACCCATTAAAATCATATTCAGGCTTAAAGTTATGCATAATTAGGAGCATGGCCGCTTTGATTGACAGGTGGATGCCGTATATATGGCTTGTTTGAGCACCCAGGAATCATTCAGCCCGCCCGCCTCAGCTCCACCCAGGAGGACCCCGGTCTTCTTCTTTTGGATTAACCGGGAGGGAAGTAGTAGAGGCAGGACTGTCAAGATGGCAGCGATCAGATCAGAAAAAAACGTTAGATATACATTTGTAAAGATTCAGGGTATCACCAGTCTTTCTGCTGAGCTAACTAACCAGCTGTTGGCTGTTAACTGACAGATATTAACAGTGTTTTCAAGGATAGCCTGAGGAATTGTTGCTCACATCTCAGATTGTTCAGTTTATCACACATGCCCGGTGTCGTACCTATTAACGGCTGTTTTCCAGTATTGCCCAAGCAGAATGCTAGCTGGCTACATCCAGAAAAATGCTAACACACATTGGCTAGATTAACGAGGTTGAACATGGTGCTGCAAGGTGACTTACAGAAATATAACTCTTTGATCAGTGTGTAACGTCTAACATTACCACTGCTTTCATATGTCAACTGAAAATGACTCAGTCAGTTACTAATAGCCTTTTTTTCCACAGCAGCCATTTTGACATGAAGTAGTAGGTAAACACAGGTGTTACCAGTGATACTAATCAAGGTTCTGGTCCATTCAGGTCAGAGTCAGTGTGCTGCTGTGGTGCTTGTTGGCTCACTGCAAAGTCTCTACTGCAACAAATGTAAAGAAACCTTAATTATTATCATTGGAAACACCTGTGTTGACCCCACTATTTCATGTCTGTGAAAAAGGTCTATTGTTTGATGAATAGAAATAAGCTAAAGAATAAAATACAAAAGTATAAAATTTTAGATAAAAAAAGAACAATATAGAAATACAAAATATACTAAAATAGAATATAAAAAATATGTGAGCTGTATAAATATTATGTAATATATAAATATATATTATTATATTATAGAACTTCTCAACCATGACTGGTAGGCTACACGCAGGAGTGTAGGCTTAACCCAGTATATTTTGACATATGCAGAGGGCAGGAACTGCAAATTGAAGATGCTAAGATGAGCATTTGTGAGCTAAGCCTGCACTTCAGTTTGCCCAAAATAAATGTGTAGAGGGGTCGAGCTGTTTGACATCCAGCAATGTGCAGCAAATGGTGGGAAATACTGCTCTAAGATGAATGTGATGAATGTGTAGATGATCCAGATTTCAAAATGTTTACTGAAATCACTAAATGTAAACATAACCGTGTTTGTTTACCAGACAACTCCACAGGCTACCTTTAACTCTTGCCATTTAAATAATCTGTGAGCCCCCCAAAATATTTAAAACTCTTTAAACTTGATTAAGTGAAACCCTTTAATACTTTTAATGGGCCTCACAGCAGCCCACCTACATGAGTGTTGATGCTATCATGCTGCCATGTGACGCTGCATTGCTTCCTGTTACTTGTGTGTTGGGGGCTAGCTCTCCCCATGAATCATAATCTAGAGTGGTGAGTGATGGACGAGTCACTGGAGTTTCTCTGTCTCCCTCCCAGCTGTGCAACGGAGGCTCTGTCACAGAACTCATCAAAGGCCTGCTCATCCGAGGCCGGCGTCTGCAGGAGCCCGTTATCGCGTACATCTTATACAGTGCCCTGTTGGTAAGATGGCCCGCTGCAAAGCTGCTAATGTTCAGGGGGAGGTGGGATGCAAACATGCAGAGAGCTTGCTGAGGATTTATTTTCAGCAGGGGGAAGTGTGGCAGGCGGTAATGAATGTCTCTCCTTCTGAACAGCTGTGGGACTTCTTTTATATAGTTTGTACTTCTCAACCTTTGACGCATCATATTCTAATTTATACTAATGACAGATGACTAATAATGTGATGGTGATTCATGCCAACCACCTTGTGTTTTCTGTCCTCTAACTTAAAAGGGTCTTCAGCATTTGCACAACAACCGGATTATCCATCGTGACGTCAAAGGCAACAACATCCTCTTGACAACTGAGGGAGGAGTCAAGCTGGTTGACTTTGGTAATGGTCTTTGAAAGAGGCAATTTAACCAATTCATGGATCACTAGAAAGAGACAAAAGCATCAAGGTCTGAGAATTGTGTCTCAGCTTTATCCTCTCTCTGTAGTTAGATAGTCATTTTTGTTATTTGACTGATCTATGCGAAGTGTCAGCAGCACAACACAAGCACAGGATGAACCATTTTATGTGCTCCACACTTTAGTCCCTTGCTCACCATAACATCTTTTTATTTCATGGACCGTAGCCTTAACCCAAGGCTATTATTGCTCATTTAAATTGCATTATTTGATCCTTTGCATATTAAAAGAAAGCTGTTATGGCAAATGACTTTGAGTCACCCTTAGGCATGTTTATGTCCTCTGTGTCACGGAGATGAAGTGGACTCACGCTGATAAAAATCTGTCCTACATAATTTGAAATGATTATAGCCCATTATTATTACTGCTTGGCAGGTTGCCACACTAAATTATATGCCAGGATTTATTGATTAATTCAAACATTTAGTCGCTATCATAAATTATATTTTTATCTGTAGAAAATCCACACTGATAAACATACTAATATGTAAATATTAATTATTATAAGAGGTTATTAAATGTTATTTTCATTTTTTTTTTAAAGGTGTTTCAGCTCAATTGACCAGCGCACGCCTGCGGAGGAACACATCAGTCGGGACTCCGTTTTGGATGGCTCCTGAGGTCAGAGCTTCAGTAAACACACATAGCATACATGTTTTGGTGCCTAATGGTACATTTTAAAATAAGCAAAGCCTGTTATATGTGGCACAAAGAGAGAGAGAGGGAGAGAAGGGAGAGAGGCTCGGTTATTTCTGTGAGACTCTCCCCGGTGTCATTGTGTATTCCCCTCCACGGGTGCAGCTCTTGAGGTCGCTTCAAGGTTAATAGCTGGGAGTCTGTGGCCCCCTCGGCTTACTCCTTGGCAGAAATGAGGTGCGGTGATTGGGCTGGTAGGGAGGGACCTAGGGGCAATTAGAATAAACTCAGCTGTAAAATGTAGTGTCAGTTATAATTATTGACTGTGGAAAAAAGAAGCTCATATCAGCAGCCAGTGAAGTGACCTTTCAGTGTTTAAATAGTCCATAAATATAGATGTTTGTAACTCTGCCAGATTTTAGGCAGTAAATGAAAGAGTGCTTTAACAAGGAAGTAAAATTTATGATCAATTTAAATTATTACCCAGTTTAATAAAGTGCTTTATTTAAAAAAAATCTGACACAGTGTTCAGGTAAAAAGTGAATTAATCTCACCTCACTGGCAGATTAAGAAAAACTGAATTCTGGGAGTCTATACGAGTTGCTCAAATGGTCACTGTTGTGTTATATTGCCAGGTCATAGCCTGTGAACAGCAGTATGACTACTCGTACGACGCCCGCTGTGATGTGTGGTCCCTCGGCATCACAGCCATCGAACTGGCAGACGGAGATCCCCCGCTGGCTGAGATGCATCCAGTTAAAGCCCTCTTCAAGATCCCACGGTGAGTCCACTAGAGGGAGCTCCTACCACACAGCTGGAGGCTGCCCACACAAGGACACTCAAATGCTGCTTTCCATTATGTCAGGAGGACAATGGCAAACTGAATTTGACAGTAGAGGTGATGAAAAGAAAAAATAACAGTGGCGTTTCTTGACAAATTGATTTATTTTTATTACAGATATTAAATTTAGAAAAGAGTTGAACTGGATATTTGTTTTATTTTTCATCCTCTTGCATTTTCATGTTTCCAATCTGAGAGGCAGCATCTGCTGAATAATCAGTGTTTAAAATCTTCATCATCAAAAAAAAAAATGTAGCAGTGTTTGGCCTTAAAATTAATGCAGTGATTCAGTCTGTAAAAATATTCACTGCTGGAGACAGTGTGTGTCTGATGATCATTTGAGAGCTTAGTGGCTACACGCGGTTGACCTTTTGTTATCAGCACAATCGCGCAATTATCTCTCAGTTAGGTAGAGATATGCCCTTCTGATTGCAATTTGCATTGGTGATTAGCTCCATTCACATTGAGATGAGGCTGTCACCTCCTCCCCGTCACAATGTTATCTCCTCCCTGCCAAGCCAGAGGAGGAATATGGATAGCTTGTGTGTGTGGAAGGAATTATGGAGCTAACGCAGCATTTCATCAGCACCAAATTCAACCAGAATTTAAAATAATTACAACAGCAAGGGCCGGACGCCTCGGTAAAATGAATGCTGCTAATTCAGAATGAGCTTTTTTCTCAGACGCAAAACCTAACACATCACTTTTTTTTGTGGTGGAGTTGATGTAGCTTATGTTTGGGAACATTTTAAAAGAACAATCTGGAACCGGATGAGTGGTTTCTGTCAAGTAGCCATCATGTTTTCTTATCAAACAGCAGCTATAATTAGAAGGGGCATATGCATTTCTCATATAAATGTCTAATGCTATTTCTTTGCTGCAGATTTCTTTGACTTTGGGGATAACTAGGGTGTTGATAGCATTAGACATATATCTTTAACTGACATTCCTCCATCTCTTTTCCAATCAAAATAGATATTTTGCCCTTTTGGGATGAATCAGGACCTTAAAAGCTGTGGCGGTAGTGGTATAAATCACAGCAAATGCGTTGAACCGTGAAATCATTCTGTTAACATGTCATTTATCTCAAATATATTTTCCCGTCACTGCAGCACGGCAAGACAAAATCACAAGGAAATGTGGTGTAAATTATGGCTCCTGCATGAATTACTTTCTAAATAGGGAAATGTGTTTCACCTTTGGGTCTTTAGTGGCGGTGAGAGTGATTCATGACGAAATCAGAGAGATTTATCTTCACAGGTTTTCATGATTGCAAAGTTCGAGATTTTCTCTATTTAATACGTCACAAAGCGTCACCAGAGGGGCCTTTTCTGAAGTATTGTCCTTGGGTAGTGCATGTTTTATTAAACCATACAAGCACTAAAATCTGCAATAAGCATTTTCATCATTCTGATATTTTACAGTTGCACACAGTAATGTGTTTCCAGGCTAAAGGCTTCACTGGCATGTAGTTAATCTTGTGAGTATCATCCACCTTATCATTCCTCCTCTCCGAAACACATCTAGATAGTAAACAAGAAATATACAATGTATAATATACAGGATAATATTCAATATACAATAAAAATACACCTGGTTGTGGTTCATGTTATACATTTTCTGTATGTTTGAGCAGCGTGTAGTCAGACGTCTGTCATGGTGTTATTTCATTCGCTTTCACGAGACAAGTCCCTTTTGCCCAGCTAAAGATTTAATGGCTCCTGGTCAGCATCAAATAAACCCTCTGTGCTATCACCGCTTTGCCTGCATGGGCTAGAAGCAGATAGCCATTATGTTACCACAGTTTTGGTTGTGCTACAGGAAACCTGCACAGTTGGAAATGATTCTCATCCCAGCAGGCGGCTATAAACGATAAGAGGAGCTCTGATATCTGTCAGAGGGGACGCTGATGAGCTCCATGAATTAGGGTCACCTTGGTGCGTGGTCTGTTTGTGCTTCAGAAATATCTGATATTTGATGAGTTGTGACACGCCGTCGATGCATGCATATGTTTAAATCTCAGGTAGATCATTCTGCTATTTTTTTTGTACCTTAATTTTAAGTTCAATGAAAGGTTTTTGTGAATTTGCTCTTTGTTGTGATCAAAGGTAATTGAGTGTGTTACAGTGACAGATATGTGATGTCCATGGTGACCATGGATGAAGGTAATGGAGCATGTCAGAGGGTAAAGTTGTAAAATCATCAAGTGCAAAATTAATTACAGATACTCAAGACAAAGATGGTCTGTGATATTTAATATGCAGGAAGGTTAATTGCTTGCATCAATGCTCTCTATGCTGTACAGGCCTGGTGTGTCCATGTAAAGTCAAACCAAAGTGTGTGTATGTATGTATTGTAAAGGTTAGAGGCAATTGGCAAAGACGTCCAAGGTTGTGTTTATTCAGCCAGATCCTTGTAGATATTAGCCACATATTTAACAGTACGTGTATCTGTCTGACTGAGATGGAAGACAGAAGTAAATGATGGCTTGTCAGAGACACGAAAGACTAATCAAATCATGAGGCTTGGGGAGAGAAATCCAGACCGGTGTGCTTTAAGAGACAGCTCTTCGTGGAAAAAGCCTGAGATAAAATCTTTGGAGCAGAACAGCCAGAGGTGGAGGATATCATCACAATTTCTGGTGTTTTTGACACAGAGTGAAATCTTTCAAGAGATGAAAAATCAAATTTGGACTGAACCAAAATGTCTTGTGCCTGTGTGTTAAATAATATGTGAAACCCATGCATTACTGAACTACTGCTGATTTTGTGGGTAGTATATGTAAATGAACAATGTTTACCTTCCCTCCATGTTGCTGTTTTGTGTCATCTTGCAAACTTTTGCCAACAAATGAGTGGGGAGCTCTGATTGTAGGCAATATGGAGGGATATAAACATTTTACATTTGCATATACTGGCCATGTTGCTGCTTCTCTTGAGAATAATTAGCTTCCATTTGCTTCACATGTATTTTTACTACAGCCATGCTAGCACCTCTTAAGCTTTAAGGTAAATGCCATGGTCAGCATGCTAACATGCTCATAATGACAATGCTAACATGCTGATATTCAGCCGGAATAATATTTACCATGTTCACCATTTTATTTTTACAGAAGCCCCAAGTGGTCATACATTCATACATTTTATTTTCTTGTGATAACGAGTTAATTTCATTTGTTGTTATTCTGAGATCACATGATAATTTTCTCAAGATCTCAAGATAACGAAACTTTGTTTTCCCGAGATAACAACATAATTGATTTGAGATCTCAAGAAAACAAAAGGATAGTCGAGTATATTAAATAATGTTGAATGTCGGAGGAGCAGGAGAGCGTTGCAATTGCAATTATTTAAATAAATAACTCAAGATCTCGAGAAAACAAATGAAATTAACTTGTTATGACGAGAAAACAAAGGAAATGAAATGTATGAATGTATGACACACTAACTTTGTTAATCATTTTTTGAAATTCCCAAACTTTTTCACGAATGTACCAAATTTTGTGATAATCCATTCAATAGTTGTCAAGACATTTCAGGCAAAACCACAAATGCCAAGCTCATAGTACAAGAGGAAAAGTCAGGAGATCATTCAAATCTATGATTCATCCTCTGGAGATCATGAAAAACACGTCATGACTATCTATCCAAAATATTACGAGATCAGTCAAGGTCGAGATCAGTTGAGTTTTCCGTCAAGACGGTAGACTGTATGTGGTCAAGACCAAAGTAGGGGTGTCTAATAATTGATGTTTTTGGATATTTTCTCTGAGAGCCTTTGGCAAAGCCATTGTTTAAAAAGTCTTTTGTCATCAATAACAGTGAAACAATTTGCTTCTGGATGATTACGATTGATAACTTGTCAACTTCGCGCAAAGAATGTCAGAAATAATGCTGATTTGGAAAGCCTGCCAGTGTTCCACAAATTGCTCATTGTTACTGTGAACTCCAGCCAACATTTAAAAGAACTCACATAAACTTTTCCATTTTATGTATTTAAAAAGCCTGTTTGGATAGAGTGCACTAACCATAGACCTTAATGTCACTGATTCCCCATCATCAGACACTGATGCAGTCTTGACCCCTGATAGGAGATCATTGGCTGGTTGGATGATTTTCCAATCATGAGTAAAGGCTTGAACATCTCCTCTTTTGATGCTGTTATTTTACTGCTCTGCATGGTGTCCAGGACTGCAGCATTTGGCAGTGTGGCAGCCGAAGACATGATAAATGTAGTAGTAGTTCTCCGTGTTCATGCATGTGTGCGCAAAGAAGCGCCGGTGCTCTGGCTGTGGTGATGGATGAGCTGAAATTTTAAGCGGGTGGTCCGCTGAATAAGTCTTTATTTTGGATTCTGTGCTCATTCTGTGTTAAGCCTGTATAAAGGCCACTGTGTCTCTGCTTTAGGACACTAATTTTTGCTTTTGTTCGTCTTCCCAGCCCCAATTTCATCAGCATAACTTACAAATTGCACCAAGAAAGTTATACAAGGACACTTTGAGATAGATTTACAGCATATTTAGATTTTTCTTCATTATGCTTCAACAACTCAACATTGCTGCGTGTTGTTTTGGCAATTGAATCACCTTAAAGACGTCATGTTGTCTGGTTTAGTGGACTTGGTTCAAACCCTTTACAGCAGTTGCTTCATACGTATTAACAGAGAGCTGTATGGAAAGATTTTAAGTGACAGTGCATTGTGCAACATTGTGCAGTGACAATTGTCGCAGTGAAGAATTTCTTGAATGAAAAATAACACTGTTAACACTACATCATATGGGAAAAGGAGGAATTATAAATTCTCCATATGAAGTATCTTATTCTAATATTGCATTGGCCTGATTTTTGTCTTCCTTCGTGGCTTAGTTACAGCCGTCAAGTGCTGTTGACACCTCCTGTGATTTTGCCTCAATCCACTCTGAGGAACGTCTGACAGTACAAGCTCTGCCTGGACCTAGATTTGAATAAGCCATTTGTGTTTACAATGTGAGCCAGCACTCTCACAAATACTGAAAGAGAAAAAAAAAAAAAAACTGCCTGAATTTGCTAAGCACAATGAGCGCACTTGACAGTGTTATCAGCAGTGTGCTGCTATATTGACTTTGTAATGTATAAGCAATATGGTACAACATCAAGGCGAGAACGTGTCTTCAGGCTCATATTAGAGGTTGCATTGAAGCAGTCAGTTACTGGCTTTGATCTGCACTTTGGAAAGGATTGCCTGTCTGAATCCTTATCAAAGACTCGACTAACTTAGCGCTGCGGAAAATGACAGATTTTGTACCCCAACGTCCTCCCATGCCTTCCAAAAAAAAAAAAAAAAGAGAGAAAAATATATTAAAAATATGTCAAATATGTTGTTGTTTAATGTGTTGCTACCTCTGGTTTGTTTGTGATAAACAGAATGAAACATTTTTTAAAGCCAAATATCTCTTACTCTTGAGATTTCATATTCTAGTTGACTGAAACAACACGTGTGAACTAATTAGCACAGTTAATAAATGTCTCGACCAGGTCTGTCACTGTTTGCCTGACATTGACAAAAGACTCAGCCTCCAGCTGTCAGACTGGCAGCTCCCTGTGAAGATGACTGTACTCAGGCCCGTCCAGCCTTGGCTCCTCATACAGACCTGCCTCCTGTCATCGTGTGCACTTGAAAAGTGTTAGCCTCATTATAGATGGCCTCCGTAAATGCTGCTGACAGAGGTATAACTAGCTCCCATAACTTTTAGCTCCCAATGGCAGATGCTTGCTGCCAGACACTGGAGGAGCTGTTATCATTTGTCACTTTTTCTGTGGCTGCCACAGACCTGGACCCCGACCAGCTTGTCCTCAGACCAGAAACTCTCACAGGATTCTGACTGTCACACTCTGCCTGCCAGTGATCATTTGTCAGCTAACTCAGGAGACAAGCCGAAAGGCTTTAATTTCCAGCCATGATCATCATGATGTTGTTTTGCATGCATTTGATAAAGTCACCGTTCTTCAAATATTGTGCTGAATTTCCGTCTGTGTGATTCTGTTTCAGAAATCCCTCCCCTACATTACGAAATCCAGAGCAATGGTGCAGAAGTTTTAGCCACTTCATCGGCCAGTAAGTGTCCTCTTAACTTCAACCTGTCAACTTTTGTCCTCTTTCTGTATTAATACTCTTTTAGAGAAGATGTTATTTTCCAAAAAGGGTTGTGAAAGCAGAGAGTAGACAGACATAATTAATTTCAAAGAGAGCCCAATGAAGAACTGATGAAACTCTTCAAAACATATCAGCCGATATTTATTTACTTCTTTATATGGACATATCATAAATGGACTGTCACCGTAAGTCAGTTAATTAAGAGTTTGGTTTGGTTAATAAATAACGATTTGGTGCGATATGTCTGCCGTAGATTGGGATGGTTTAGGTTCAAAGTATTTACAGCATAATGTGATGCAGTCTTTCAATATATAATCCTGAGGTGAATTCAAGTTAACTGTTGTTCATCTACCTGTGAATACACAGTTTGCCCATAAAGTTGGAATAAAATATTTTTTACCTATTCTCATGAAATAATTGTGACAATGTGATTTATTCTCAATAGATAAAGTGTATCTTCTCAAAACTTTATTGATCAATCTCTTCCGTAAACATATCACAGTGGAAATTAAACCACAATTAACCAGACGTGTATAAATAGGAAATAAAAAGAGGAATGTGTCTGAAAACTAAATTATTCCAACTTTAGGGGCAACAGTGTATATCACTCAATCAATCAATCAATCAATCAATCAGTCTTTATTTGTGTACATTGTAACACAAAGTGCCTCACACAATAACACCCCAACAGCCACCGCCCACCCCGCCCCATTATAAACAAAAGCACAACACGAACTGAAATACTCAAAAATATATGTGTATGTTTTAGTTTCAACAAAACATTGAAATAAAAGTATATTAAACATGAAATTAAACTAAATAAAATGATAAAATAATAAAAATTCAGCCTTTTTACAACATGTTTTCCCACATGTTGTTCTTGATATTCAGTATATCACTATTAATAACACAAAATACATTAGATACAATATTATCAGTTGATACATATAATACATACATAGTTCTCAACCTGGTTTGTCTTAAATCTCCTGAATCTGTGACTGAAAGTAATGTTGAACATCTTTTGTTATAATATATACAACATGATAAATTCATATCACTTCACTGGTGTCATGAACAGCTGCTTAAAAATTCAAAAACATTTACATTTGTCCTGTATGAAAAGACAAAATGTGCATGGATGATGTTTTGTAACGGCTGCACAGTATAGTACCACATAGAGCAGGTGGGAATGTGCATGTAAACATGGAGGGAATTGAAATTGATATTTTATAGCCAGATTCTATCAACCCTCACGTCTTTCTGTTCATTGTCTTTCATTTGTGTAAATCTGCCACAGAGGAACAAACTAATTCACCTGAGTTATCAGGTCTATCTGAGGCCCAGGATAACTTATCATTTGCTCCACTGTGCAAAGCTAATAATGTCAGGGGTGGCTTGTAATGGTTGCTCATAATATACAACCTTAATATCTACTGTGCAGAGGTGTGTGAGTCTGAACCATAATGAGAAAATAGAATTCAATTTGTTTAGAATTATTTGTGTAGGCACGCTTTCTGGCTAACATTGTTGGAGGTTCGCAGCGAAATGCAATAACAGAAAAGGAGTAATTGAAAAAACAAACAGACCATCTGCTTTGAAGGTCTTTTTTTTTGTCCCACTTGAGTTACCGACCAGCCAACTGTACTGACACACCACAGTGTTGTTAGTTTTTATACTTTTGTGTAATTGCAATGGTTTTCTTTGGCTCCGTTTCGGATTGCAGCTCTGTAATCTGCGTTAATGGATCGCATGATATCATATCAGAAGTAATCTCTTCAAACAAAGCCCAGCTGAGTTCAATGTGGGGAGGCTGGACAATGTTATCAAGGTTTGCAGGCTGTTTGTGAAGCCCTTTCAGCCCTAACAGGCCTCTGTGTGAGTGTGTAAGGGAAACTGAGGTTGGTGGGGGTGTTTTTCAGGATAATGAATCCATCACCAGTGTCTGCACTTGTGCAGCCAAAGAGCTGACTTCTGTGACAAAGTGGCCTGCCGTTCAGCATCCCGGCAGCACAGCCCTGCTAATAGCAGCAACCTCTGCTTAATGTCCTGACGCTAATGAATTCATGGAATTAACTTTCAGAGCCGAACAAACTGATAAAAGAAACAGAGTTTCAGTGTAGATTAGGTGGTAGGAATTAGATTGGTGTTTTTCTACTATCTCGCCTCGGCCTGCAGTTGTTGGCATTGTAGTTCCTGCACACACACACACACACACACACACACACACACATCCAGACTTTGATCAAGTACATTGAACAGTACTAATGCGGATTGTTGATGGATGCATCATTGAGTTCAGGTGTGGATAACAAATCATTTTTTGTCTCCACATTTGTTCTCCCGAGCCTTTGCTGCTTAACAGTCAATATTTTGCAACCATGTGTATCAGCAGCTAACTGATGCTGAGTTGTAGCCACTGGCCAGAATCACAAAGTCACATCACCTATTGGCAAACACTGCACATCACAGATAGGACTTCTTGCGTGCTGTGCCATAGCAGGGCTTGTTTGGACTCGGGGCCATGGTGATAGTGACCATGTGGTACTCAGATAGAGCACGGCAGATTAGTGACCCAGACTTTTTAGGACACTTGCAACGAGTCCCCTGCTGGTGTCAGAACTGATCCAGACAAATCCACAATGCTCAGGTGATTAGCTGTTTTAATTCACTCTGATTTGAAGAGGCTTCGTCCGTTTGAAGTGTGTCAAAGCTTCCTCTGTTTTTTTTGTGTGTAAAGATGTCTGATAAAGGATTTCGAGGCACGTCCATCCGTGACCCACCTCCTGGAGCATCCCTTCATCAAGCAGGCCCACGGCAAAGATGTAGCACTCCGACAGCAGTTAGCCGCTCTCGTCCAGGAGCAGCAAGAAGCGGGCTGCAAAACCAAAACCAAGTAAGAAACCTTGATTTTTTTCATTATTAAATCTGCTGCAGTGACAACGCTGCTTGCTTCATTTGTGTGCTGTCATTGGAGATCTTGACTGAGTGGTGATATGTTTTCTGTCCAGTAGGGGGCAGGGTCTCATCTTCTTAGGGCTCAGAGCTGATGATGAGCTCCAGTAATGGACATTACAGTATATGATTAAAGAGAAGTTAGGGGAGTGTGACTAATTCAGAAGGAGTGATTGTGCTGACTAACCTTAGATTAATAAATGCCATTTAGGCCGGTGGATGTGGCAACTATTCTTATGGGGCCTCCTTTGTATAAAGCACTTCTCCACCCGTGTGATTAAACCAATGATGGAGTAAATATCCTGTTCCAGATTGATTTCAGCTGTGCTGCCTTTTTTTGGCTTGCTTTACAGCAGCTAATATAAAAGTTTCTTATGTTTTATATAGATCTATAGATATGTAGAGACAGAGAGGGACATTAAATGAGATTTTATCCTAAAATGTGTCATGATGAATAGTTCACACAGACACTTTCATGGCAGCAAATGACAGAGCCGAAAGTGTCTGAGAAATACTGACTTTGGAAATGCTTAATCTTCATTATAAAGGGAGTTTGCTGAACCTGCCCTTGACTGAGAGTCTTGATGTTGTGCCAGCTCTGTTTACTCCCGAGAGTGTGCAGAGAGTCTGTGCCTGAGCCTGATCCTGAATTCCTGTCCACAGTGAAAGTGGATAATGGGATTAGGAGCTTGTAGGGCGAGAACTGGGCTCGCCTGGTTTAGTCTCTCATGCCACAGATCAGCACACAATAACTCCAGATAAGAATAAAGACATAGAGAACTTAAAAGTAGCTGCCGTAGGTGGAATAGTGTGATTTACTTCAAAGCAGGAGAGAGGTAGAAGCGAGAGGTCTTGAGTCCTCCTCTGAAGGGACATGGTGACGAGTATTCGGGACCACATATTGAGCATGTGACTTTATTTCTGTGCTGGTGAATTTACACTATATTCAGAATACAAAATGAATACAAAGGCATTCTTAACCTGAAGCTACAATATTTTTATTCGTGATATGATTGATTATTTATTATAACAGAACATAGATACAGCTTTACAATGAGATATTTTATTGTATTTGCAGTTTATTTGGATACTTTTTCAACAGATTTCTTATTTTTTTTCTCTTAACTGTCATCAAATCCCATGAAAAGACCAAAACCGAATTTATTAGTCTACCTTTCACTGCAATCTGACTTCCCTACTCAGCTTCCAAGCCCATTTATTCAGGAAGGGAAGACATAAATCCTCGGAAATGGCTCACAAATATGTTGTTTATTTTTTTTTTTTAAGTAACAAAACAGCTGGACATTTTAATATTTAGCAAAGATTACTCAAAAAGGAGTAAATAGTGCATTTGTTGTGGACTCTTTCCATCTGCGTCTAAGTTTTAACCTGGCCTAATTATAAGTATTCTAAGTAGAGGTTTACACATCACTAAAATAAAACATACTGCACAACACAAACAAATTTTTATGTAGATATTAGCTTTTACTGAATATTTAAGCCACCGTAACTTCCTGGTGTCTCGAGATATCCGACCTCACACTTGATTAAAAGGCTGTTTAATAAAAACACAAAACAGAAGTGATAGAATATACCTCAAATTACAAATGATAACGCTAATGAAATTATGCTAAATCACTACAGTGTTAGGTTAGCATGATTGGATGTTTGTTGCTGCATAAATACTAGTCGCTCTGAAGCACACTTTTCTCTTTATGCGTGTTTAAATAAAACAAATACAGACTTACATATAATAAGTATTTCAATGAACTTTAATATTACTTATTATATTATAACTATTTTTGGCAGTTTTGTGAGGCTACATTGACTTCCTGTTTACGTAAGCTAGTTATAAAAGCTTGTCATTCGAAGGCGCTAAGAAACAAATTTATACATTACTAATTCCTTCATTGGTGGAGAGATTGGAGACAATATACACAAATGTATGTACACAAACGTAGTGATGGATTTAGAAATAGGTGGTGCATCCCAGTCCTGGTGGGTATTGACAGCAGCAGTATTGTGTCTATGGGATTGACTGAAAATAAACTAAAGTGCCCAGAGCTGTATGACTATACATGATGAGGAATGAGCTATTTCCAGCTTTGGCTCCACAAACAGTATATGTTATTAGGATAGATTCAGTGCTGGCTTTGACCTTTTCATGGGATTTAATGACACTAATGAAGTATCACTTCATATAAATGGCTGATTGTCCACCGTACGTTGGAGTCTACTGTGAATATCTACACACATGTCGTATATAGACACATAAAGCAGCAGGCATTCACAGACATGTCCCTCTTTTGCTCTCTTTCACACTCTATCTGGTGTCCCCTGAGGATTTCCACAGTCCCGTGGATCCAGCTGGCTCTGTGTTGACCTCTGCCCACTGGGGCTCATTTGAGAGTGATAGGTCAAAACACAGATGAAGTGCAATCACAGCCTGTGATAATGGGAGATGTGTCCCCTGGGAGAGCTTTAAGGGCTTCACACAAACCTTGGAAGTGACTGGCTCTTACATCCAGCCAGGCAAACTACAGCTTCTCATTTGGTGGTCACTTTACAGCTTTCTGAGGCATTATCATGTCCTTGGCTTCATACAGGCACGAGCGGATCAATACTCGTAAAACCCTCATAATAGAGAGCTGTCCTGATGATGATCTGGTAAACCTGGAGTTCTTAGATGAGGTAAGATTTAATGTGTTTATCTCATCATGCATTGATCTGTCCAAGGTACAGTGTTGTTGATGCTATGCGTGTGTGTGTGTGTGTGTGTGTGTGTGTGGGTGGGTTTTTTTCTTTCTGCAGGAGACTATAATCAGCCATCTCCAGAAGAGGTATGATGAGCTGCAGGTCTACACTTACGTTGGTGACATACTCATCGCTCTCAATCCTTTCCAGAATCTCAGCATCTACTCTCCCCAGGTTTGTTACAGACCAGTCACACAAATGTTTCCACTGGTTTCCCAATCACAATGGAAATAGTGACTGATTGCTCATCAGTTAATTTAGATTTTTTTTCTAACAGTAACAACCAAAAAAAGCAAAATCCAGCTTTACAGCACAAACACTGTGGTTTAGCCTTGTTGTTTTAGAATAGCATAGATGTCTGGTGGTCGGTCCACTACTTTGCAGACTGAAATGTCTCAACAACTATTGTAATGAAATTTTGGACAGACATTCGTGGTCCCCAGAGGCTGACTTCTACTGACTTTGGTGATCCCCTGACTTTTTCTCTACCACCATCACAAAGCTTTGTTTTTAGTGAAATGTCTTAAGAACAATTGGATGGATTTGTTGGTGCCGACATTCATCATCCTCCAAAGTAACTGTAATATCTGTGATCCCTCATTAGGTCACCATTTCAGTTCAGACTAATGACATTCCCTCAGCCTCAGCTGTACTTTGTGTTTAGTGCTGATTAGCATGCTAACATAGTAAACTAAAATGCCGCAATGTTGAAAACCTGATATAAAAAATGATTACAAAACTGAAATCTGGGATCTTTTAATAAATGGGGGTTGTGGGGTAGTGTGTTTTTGTTTGTAAAATAATGTGTAGACATGTGCCTTCTCTTAGTTCTCTAAGCTGTACCACAGTGTGAAGCGGGCTGACAACCCTCCACACATCTTTGCTACTGCAGATGCAGCCTACAGAGGCATGGTGACGTTCTGCAAAGACCAGGTGAACGTCTTTCTCTACCAGACATCTACCTGGATACCCATGTAATTTATTATAAATATCCCCCTGCCTGATGCTTTAGTCACTAGACTTGTTTCCCTGTGTTTTAGTGTATCATAATCAGTGGGGAGAGCGGCGCAGGAAAAACAGAAAGTGCTCATTTGATTGTTCAACATCTTACCTTCCTGGGAAAGGTAAAGTAGCACCGTGGTCATCTACTCATTGTTCAATGTGTTCATACTAGTGCTGAATACTGTACAAACTCTAAACTATCTCGATATTATACCGTAGTTTATGAAAACAAACATGTTGTTGTTCTCAGGCAAACAATCGGACGCTGCGTGAGAAGATCTTGCAGGTGAACCCCCTTGTAGAGGCCTTTGGAAACGCCTGCACAGCTATCAATGACAACTCCAGCCGCTTCGGCAAATACCTGGAGATGAAGTTCACACCGACCGGAGCGGTCATCGGGGCCAAGATATCCGAGTACCTGCTGGAGAAGTCGAGGGTCATCAAGCAGGCTACGTATGTGCTGCTCAGGCTGATTGATCTGATTGGACTCCCCTTTGTCACACTTCTGACTACTGGGTTTGTTTTCTTACAGGGGGGAGAAAAACTTCCACATATTTTATTACATATACGCTGGACTTTACCACGAACACAAGCTGAAGACTTACAGCCTACCAGACAAGACGCCTCCCAGGTCAGCACAGCAATGTGACTGTTTTTTAATACTCCTGCCACCTTTCCCCTCCCAAATATGACATTAATAACCAAAATGTGCATGTGCAGGTATATCGACAGTCAGCACCGCAAAGTCATGCAGGACATTGTCTCCAGCAAACTGTACAAGGAGCAGTTTGACGCAATTCAGGAGTGCTTCCGAAATATCGGCTTTACCGAAGAGGTACTTTAACACTCGATCAAACATAAGAGTCTTCAGATGCAGTGTTATGATATTTGTATTTTTTCTTCTCTCTTCTTTTAGGAGGTCAACTCTGTTTACAGAATTCTCTCGGCCATTTTGAACACGGGCAATATTGAATTCGCTGCCATCACATCCCAACACCAGACTGATAAGAGTGAAGTGCCTAACTCAGAGGCCTTAGAGAACGGTGAGATACAATACATCAGGCAATGTGTGTTGTAACACTCAGCGATGCTCTTCTTTGAGCTGCAGAAACAGGTAGGTTTAATGGTCTCCCCGAAGAGGAGCGAGCTTGTTTTGTGATTTAGATTAGATTAAAGGAGGCTATTTTATGTTTTTTTATTCCTCCTTGTGTGTTGATTTAAGGACTGCACTCTGTAGTAAAATGCCCTCATCCTCTGTGGATCTTCTCTGGGTGGATGATTTTTAAAAGACTTGAGTTGTGTTTTAAGAAGAGAACCTTTTAGAGAAATGTGAAAATTTTCATCATTCCTTGTAGCTGCGTCGCTCCTCAGCATCGGCCCTGAGGAGCTCCAGGAGGCGCTGACCTCCCAGTGTGTGGTCACCAGGGGCGAGACCATCATCCGCACCAACACCGTGGACAAAGCCACAGACGTCCGAGACGCCATGTCCAAGGCCTTGTACGGACGCCTCTTCAGCTGGATAGTCAACCGCATCAACTCCCTGCTGCAGCCTGACATGAATATCTGGTGAGTGTGTGTGCTGGTGATGAACATCTGTGCAGACGTTCACGGTTCCTCTTTCTTCTTCGATTATCTCGAGCGATCACGAGGAGTTTCTGCGAAGCTCAGATGACCTTTATTGAAGTCTGTAGAGGTAGATGCAAACATGCAGAGGAGAATATCAATGGGCAAACACAAGACAAGTAAAAGGAGAGCAAAAAAAAGTTTTAATAAATTTTTGATACAGAGTTTCGTGCAGAGAAAATAATGTTCAGATGATTAAAAAGACTTCAGAGAGACTGCAAAGAGGCTGTTCATTGATCCAAAAGAATTCCTTCATAAATATGAGCGTTGACTGTCAAGGAGTCGTCTCTTGGAGATGTACAAAAGCCAGAGTTCCTGTCTGCATTCCAGTCATCTCTGCCGTTTCCTTATTGCCATTAATAACCCGGTAGCACAGGCTAAAGGTGACCTCTACATACAGTGGGTAATGACTTATCATGAAAAGTAGCAGCTCGGAGTCCTGAATATGAAATGCAGGCCGTTAAATCTTCATGCTGTGTTGTAGAAATGAATATTGTTTGTGCAGATATTGAAAATGACTCGAGGTTAAATCAATAGAGACCGAAATAAAACCATTTAAGAAGCTCTTTCTTTTTGAAAGCGTATGTTTATGATTGCTCATCACACTACTATGCCGTCCAGACCAGACTCTCTATTTGGGTTGAACTTGGATTATCATTAAAGTTTTATCAATTAATATGGCTGCTGGGGATTCGCTTGTTCCATAACATAGAAGAATAAGTTTGTTTGTCCCCTTTTCTTCCTTTTGAAGTGCCGCAGAGAGCGGCATGAATGTGGGAATCCTGGACATCTTTGGATTTGAAAACTTCAAGAAGAACTCGTTTGAACAATTGTGCATCAATATTGCAAACGAGCAAATCCAGTTTTACTTCAACCAGCACATATTCGCCCTCGAACAGGTGAGTCTGATGTACAGAAAGAGGTTATTGATAGTATGTCTGTGCGAATGCATCCACAAAGCAACAATGAAACATATCGAGCAAAACAAACTCCCTCTAAAACTGTTATGGACATCAGTCATTTGAATATTATTTGTGCGTTTTCACATTCATCAGGGCAGAAATGCTTTCAACATGAACATTTTGCTTTTAGCTGGGCTGTGATGTGTAAAGGATTGTTTGTAGTGCTGTGCACCAACAAATGACTCTCTTAATTGATTTAATGAAGTTGTTTACCCTGAAGTGCGAGAAGTCTTTATTTTCCTTGATGGAAATGAACAGACATTAATCAAGAACCATTTTGCCGTAATGCCTTTTAGTCTGCCTTGACTTTGCACCAGTCCTTTTAAAAGGAAATCAATGAAAGACGGGACAAATTTTATTTATAGAAACCTTTTTTTAAGTAACTTTTACATTTACATACTCACAGCGACGCATGTACAGAAGAATACTCTTAATAAAACACAAACAAGATCATTTATTGACGCAGGATTTCACACATTAAAACCGATCGTACTCCCTGCTCATTTACATAAGATCAGAACTGTTATCGGAAGCTACATTCACCCTTTACACATTAATTACAGCAGTGATCGTTCAAAAGAAGGCCCGTGGAAAAGTTTCTCTTCCACAAACAAGTGTGAGCTGCCCTCGATGAAGCGCTTGCGCTCAGTGGAAAAGGGATTTTTATTTGGTGTGGATGTCTTCAGTCTAGCTTGTACACAGAAACTGATTATTCTGAGTTAATGACTTAAACATGAGGACGGTTTAGATCCATTGGTTCCACTTTATTAGTAAAATATATATTTAAAACAAGTTTTTGATCTGAAATTAAATAGATGCAATACTATGATATGACTCTGGGTTATTTGCAAAGTGAAATAAATTATGAATAAGTAAGTGGCTCTATTTGTTAGTTGGGAGCTGCTCTGTGTTATGCATTCAGTAAAAGACTCTATTATGCTGTAAACTTCAGCCATAGACACACACAGCCGACTGTAGCTGTTTGGTTTTGTTGATTAGAAACCCCCCCACACACACACACATGCACAGATCATATTTAGCCCAGATTGTTTAATTGGGTCATTTAGAGAAATCATTAATTAGATTATGCTACATTCACTGGTTCTAATTAAGATGGAATATCAGAGCGAGGGGGTGGATGCCAGCCTGGTGGAGTACGAGGACAACAGGCCCATCCTGGACATGTTCCTACAGAAGCCCATGGGTCTGCTGTCCCTCATGGACGAGGAGAGCCGCTTCCCTCAGGCCACTGACCAGACCTTAGTGGGTAAGACTGGAGCTACACCTGCAACATCAAACAGGCAAAAATCATGAAAAATTAATAGAAGGTTAGAGGTCAGTGCTACTTTGACTGCAGCTGCAGCTCTTACCACACAGTTTACACACTTCAAATCTGTGCTGCTTATGTATCTTAAACTTGTTTGCCTTTCTCGTTTGTGTCTGCAGATAAATTTGAGGACAATTTGCGCTGCAAGTACTTCTGGATACCAAAACGTGTGGAGCTTTGTTTCGGGATTCAGCATTATGCCGGAAAGGTGTGAGACGAGTCTTTGGACATGAGCAACAAATCATTTACTGCCTCGTTCATTGGTGTGATAAGAGTGGAGACTTAGCTTTTAAAATACATGTCACGAATGCCACATTATGTTTACTGCATGTCTTTCAATAAACTTTAATGCTTTGCACAATGTTTGTATATCTAAATCAAGGTGGAGAGACCAACTAGCCAACTTCAGGCCAACTAGCAGTTGTAGCAGTTGAGAGCTAATTCAAATCTAATTGAATATTCAGGATTAGGGTGGACTATAATTAACGCTTATCGCCTTTCAGTGATGATATAATCGTATTGCCTTTTACAGAATTCAGACTGTAATTAAAAATATAACATAATTAGTCTTTGAAATTTTTGCATTACGTGTGTGCAGCAATCTTTCTGATTTAATGCAGTGAACAGTTAAACACAGCTCATACTGTAGGCAGTTCTCACAGCAGTTATTCTGACTTGTCGTAGTAGGAGAAGCTCAGGTGTTACTAAAAACATTAACTATGGTTCTGATGTATTCAAGCATCCCAGTAAGCTGTGACAGTGTGACAGAGCGCACAATACCAGGGCCACGAAACTGACGCAACTAAATGGAGTTCAGCCATCGTTAATTTGTGCTTTTTCTGCTGTGACGTGTCAAATTGTCTTCTTTGAAAAGGCTCTATTGTCATTTTTTATATGTGATCTCATTTACAAGAGGTAATGGCAGATCAGACTGTGAATAACATTTAAACTGTTTGTGTCCTACTCGACAGGTATTGTACAACGTGAACGGGTTTCTGGAGAAGAACAGGGACACTCTTCCTGCGGACATTGTTCTGGTTCTGAGAACATCGGAGAACAAACTTTTGCAGCAGCTGTTTTCCAGCCCTCTAACTAAAACAGGTATGCTGTGACATAGGCCTCAAGGAAAAAATATAGCACTGTACTGCTGAACATCTCAGCCACTAACAGGGACATCATTCTACCGCTAACCACAAAGGAAATGTAAATGGAAAACTTTTCTTTGAGACAAACTATTGTGAACAATGCTGGCTTGTGACTGTATTACTGGCTGTGAATTATGCTGGTGTCTCCTGCTTCCATAAATGTTCAGGTAAGTGGGTTTCTTAAAGACGCGTCTCCCAGGCATCTCCTGGTCCCCCTTCATTTCAAGCCTCTGTGTGCCGTGCTCGGATAAATCTGCAGTCCCCATTATCTCTTGAGAGGCTCAGCTCTTTGCACGGCGCTCTGTTTTTATTTTCACTAAGCTGTCCCTCTTGGTTTCTCACTGCTGAATGCTATCTACAGATTGTGGGTGCAGTGGGATATTTTTATGATAAGGTTTCTAAATACCCAGGGGATGAAGAAATAGTATTTAGAGAACACAAAAGCAACTCTTCCCACCTCTTTTCTGTTGGTTAAATGAAGGTAGAGTAATATGCTCGTCATTAGCCGTGGCTGCGGTCTCCTGGTCACTTGACTTAGCTGAAATGCTAATAGATGTGTTGAATTATCAGATTCCCACTTCCTACTTTATTTCAGCTAAGCCACATTATGTGATTCACTTCCTTTTTGGGGACCTGTAAATGCCTGCTTTTAGTCCCGGTGGCATTAAAAGGAGCTTCAAATCACAAAAGACACCTTAGCCCGAGACTCCGGTAGAAATCTGTGTGATGTGTCTGTAAACTTCAATTGCATGTTGTGCACAAGGGAGCCTTCAGCCACTTCCTTTCTGCAATTAACGGCTTCAGAGGGGTACACTCTATAAAAACAAATTCAGTGAACACTTCATTTCAAAGCACAAAGGTGCTGAATAGATACCAAGATGTGCTGTAATGTTTACTGCTGCTGCCATAGTGTCAGTGAGGTCTAAAAGCTTCTTTATTTCCTTTTTGTTCCACTGCACTTTTGTCTGTTCATTCAGACTGCTGCATCAGGTTAATGTGATGATTTTCACAGATATAAACTCTGACTGTTAAAGGAAAAGATGGAGGGGAGTGCTGCACAGGGTAAAAAAAAACAGTATATGTAAGAGAAAAGAGGTGCTCTTCAAGGATCAGGCCAGTAGTCGAGTGAAATAAAACACCAATGGCTGCCTGACACCATAAACTGGTACTGTGTTGTGCATTTTGAGCCTTTATATCCTAAAAAGCTCCACCAAAGCTCACAGTTACAGATTCCTTTGCACGTTCATGTGAAGGCAGTGTGACTATGACATGCTCGCAGGAGTTGGAGGTTCAATTTTCTTACTGCAGTTTGTGAAACCTCAAGATCATCTCATTAGATAAAAGCTATGAAACGCTCCGCTCCGGCTTATCATTCGGGAAAATATGGAGCGCAGTATACCATAAGAAAATTATAAATCTATTCTTCAGGGTAAAATTTGTGGGGGGATTTAATTTGCATTTTACTTCACATTATAGATTCACTGTTATCTGTGAAATTACCATTATCTAGAGGGATCTGATGAAAATCTTTTTTACACCAGGGTGGTTTCACACTCTGGATCCCCCTCCTCACAATGTCACCACTAGGGGACACCCTCGTAGACCTGCAGCCTGACACTGTGATGCAAGTAAAATAATGGATCTGGGATGTTAAACTACACACACACGCACACACAAATCAAACTGCAGTGATACCAGAACAGATCCTCTCTAAACCGCATAATTTTCCTCTACGTCACGTTTTAAGTTTAAAACAGACACACCGTCCACATTTATGTAATTTTTCAATTGACTACCCATTCATTTCACACGCCAGATTGAGAATGTGATGGTCTGAGTATCGATGCAGTTCATGTTTGGAGAACAGTAGGAAACTAGGGAGGGCCCCAGAAAGTAAAAAGCTCCCAGGCGGTGAATAGCGAGGCCACTTGAGCCCTGCAGAATGTGGGTCCTTGAGGCTTGGACATGTGGTGGTGTTTTGTCAGAGGAAATGGGATGTATTTGCATGGACAAATTCATCAGAGCCAGGGCCTTTCCCAGATCAGGGGGATCACAGTGTTTGAATTGGCTGAGCTCAGTAAGGCCTGCCAGGGCCTGGGCAGCCTGCGGTCACAGTGTGTGTGTGTGTGTTTGTGTGTGTGTGTGTGTGTGTGTGTGTGTGTGTGTGTGGCTGCAGGGCTGCCTGGCCTTGCTGCTTGTAGCACAGCACATCTGCACACACAGCACCTCAAGACTGCCAGTCCTGTCAGAGCACAATGAAAATGTAGGATGTGAAGAGTGATGTGAGCCCTATGAAAAGTTCAGACAGTGGAGGGTAAAGATATATATTTCCTGTATTTCCGCTTCTTTTTGATATCCACTATTTACCTTTTCAAGGACTTTAACACTTACCGTGCACATGATGTGCATATTTATATATATATGTAGGTAAAAAACCACTGGTATGTGCATGACCTGCTCTACAGTGGTGCAATTCGTTGTCATTTTGAATTATTAGTATGCACTCTAGCTGAGCATTTGAAATATTCATGTGATTAAACTTAAGCAGTGGCAAAATGTATGTAAAGCTATGCAGATATATTTTACTTAAAAGTCTGATTTACTGCTGCATGTATGTATGGAGCTGCAACGATTTTACACGTGGAACTTTCTTCTAATTTTAAACAGACAGCCATAATTTAAACCGAACGTTTACTCAAGTACTGCAGATTTTGAGATTCTTGTACTTGCACTCGAGTATTTCCATCCATTTTTCGCAGCGTTTAAAGTCGTTAAATCAGCTTCACCATGATCTGTTACACAATTTATGTATATATATATATGCACACATATTATCTTAATGTACTTTTCTGTACCTTACTTATAAAAGAGCAATTTAATTTTGTGGTATTGCTGCTTTAACGGTTACGTTTTACTTTAATACTTATGATCCTGACCCATAAAATAAGCCCATAAATGTCCACCATCTCATGACTCAAATTTCTTGTGAGTGACAAGATTCCTGTCATGAATTTCTCTCTTCAGGAAAGTCTTGTTCATATTTTACAGCCATAAAACTGTGTGAGTTAACAAAACGAGCTCTTACCACAATATTCCTGTGTGAAATATCACAGGTTATAAGTTCAAGTCCATCATGTATGTCGAACAATTTACATTGTTTTATTTCTTCACATTTTCACATGAAACCACAGCTGCAGTTCTCATGTCGTCTGCATCTCCCTCCGTCTCCCTTCATGTTAGGAGATCCTCCTGTGTGGAAATGACAGGCTTCTCCCAGCGATATGACACATTTGGCTCTTTGTTCTCTCCCACTAGAAGCCTTTTTCATCCCAGCGGGCAGACACCACAGTCTCTCACTAGACTTCCACACACTCTCGCTACCAAGAGAGACACTCATCGAGTAATACTTTTGTTCAATTTCTCCCCTAATCGTGGTATTGGAGAATGTTTCGAGTCAGCAGTGGGATTTTCGACGGGCCTCGCGCATCAATAGCGAGGAGCCAGCTCTCCTAAGTCACATGGTACAACATCCTTTGATAAATGCAACACTGTGTTGTGTCACTAAAAGCCAATTACACCATGCTTTTTATGATTGATCTGCTCTGACAGTAGTGGATGGCATTTAAATCAACAGCCCCCGGAGCCATCTCTAGGCATAAACGGTGGTGGTTATGGAGGGTGGGGAGGGTGGCGCGGGGTTATGGGTGCTTTAATCTCATTTGCTTGGTTGCTGAGTTGAGTTTCTAGATCACATGTTTTCAAAAAGAGAGCGGGAGAGAGCGGCGGAGATATCCAGCAAGCCTCTGCTCACTCAGCTCGAGAAGGCTGCTCTCTCTTACAACTTTGATTGTCCCCCGTGTCGACAGCTCGATCCACAGCTTCTGAAGTACAAGGCGCACACTGGCACTCATAAAAGCGTGTAGGGAGGTGTCATATTGAACGCAGGATTGCTTTTTAATCCCGAGCACATTGACTATTCTTGTCAATAGAACCCCAATACAACTGCCAGCTTGAGCTTTTTTTTTTTCCTACAGGATTCTTGCTGGGCTTAATTTTCAAAGTGAACGCACAGATGCCAAGGAAGGCTTTTTCTCTTTCTACCCCCCTCCTTCCCTCTCCTCTTCTTCCCCACACACTGCACTGCCTCACTGTGTGTTTGTCCTGGAAGTCCATGCCAAGAGCAACATGCGTGAAGCAGAAACGATCAGTGGGCTGCTCCTCCACCGCCTGTTTCTCAAGTACTGAATGACCTGATGGGAAATCTTCCCCTCACCTGCTCTCCTCTTTTTAATTATGACGCTTTTATATTAAAACACTCGGTCTCTCTTCTTTTATTTTCATCACACGTCTACTCGAGAGCACTGACAAAAGTAAGAAGTGCCTCCAGCTCTAAAAACACGTGGTCTTTTTCTTTAACCGAGTCCACTGTCAAAGAACAAATCTTCCCTTTTCTTGCTCGTCTCTGTGGTTTGAATAATTATAATCCACATCATTAGACAAGTTCCCTACTGTATCTAAATTAGAAGGTCTCCTTTCAGGCCGGACATCACAGGTGTTCCCTTGGTTTCATGTCTCAGGAGGCAGAAATCTTTGAGGATACTGACTATTAACCCATGCTCTAATCATCTAGTCAGGAGGGGATATGAAACCCGCCAGAAGAATGAATTAATACGACCCGCCAAGGAATACATGAAGAAAGCAGCGAGTGTCCATTTGCAAGGCTTAGGTACAACTGTCATAGTTTCTCTCATCGCGGCGCAGCCCCTTCATCTCCCCCTTGATGGTGTCATGGAAGTGAGAGGCGTGAAAGCACAGTGACACTCCACGAGCCCGTTCCACTCGCAGCCGCTAATTCATCATGACAAATGTGCTCAGATGATCTGGCCCAGCAGCACTAATGGGGAGAGGAGAGAGCGCACTTCATTTGCACAAGGCCCACTCCAATTAATCCATCCAGCTTTACTCTGGGCTAATTGGAGCGGGGCCCTCCCTGCCTGTGTGCTGGTAATATACCCGACACAGTTTAACGGCTCCTGTTCTCAAAGACCATACTTTTTTTTGTATGTGTGTATATGTGTGTGTATTTTTTTGTGTGCAGATTGTGCTGAAGGGGCGTTTGAGGTTGTAAAATCTGTCCCCGCAATCCTGAACACAAGGCCCTCTCACAAACATGTGTTCATAATGAGCAATTAACTGCTCATATTTCCATGTTATCATATTTTACACTTTCTTCTATTTTCAGGTCCAGATTCGGATCCTGTGGATATTTTTTTCCGAGCACATTATTAACAAATATAAAAGTGCATATTTTAATGTGACAGAATATTTTGATTTTGTTTATATGCCAAATGCAAAATGCACTAATAGCAGAATAAATGAGCAGATAAATAAATAAAAAATTAGCAGACAACTGTCAAATGCTAAAAGCAGTACCATCACTAGCTTAAAAGACTGTTTGAGTCCTTTTGAAATGCTCTCACATCATATGTTTTGGCTTGTTTTGACTACAAGCATGCATGCATGTGTGTGTGTGTGTGTGTGTGTGTGTGTGTGTGTGTGTCCCATGAGACGCCACATTGCTTTGGCTCACTTTTAAAACCTTTGGCACAAGTAAGACGTTCTTTGTCTAAAGTTAGAAGTGGTCTGGCTGTTAATTAATCCATCATAAATTGATTTTGATCTCTCCAGTGTTTGATTGATGCTGCTAATACACACTTGATAGCGCGGGGGTCCTCTGAGGAAGGCAGGCACTGATCCTACTCTTTAAGTTTTTGGCTCGTTGTCAGACCGCGTCCTGAACAACTGACGGGAGTCTTGAAATTATAGAGCAGAAGCCGACTACATATTTGCATTTTAGAAGTTCGTCCGCGTGCGGTAGAAAATCTAGAACAATTGTTGGCCTGTCACTTCAGCTTTATCTTAAAAAACTTACAAAGGTTTTCCTCCTTGCCATACACGGCTGCTTGGGTAATGCTGCCTCCTGTGTCTGCAGACGTATTTTTCTAAAGGTGTGTGTGGCACATCTGTGCAGCTATTGTTTATTCATGGAGTAAACCCTTTGAAATGTGTTAAGATACTTCCCACTCATTATAAAAATCCTGCCACCCATGGATTAGGACTTTGATGTCACCAATCCTGCTTCAAAGGCTTCTTTCACTGCTATTAATCACAGTTTAGCCTCTGAAGATATAGCCAGAGAAAACATTTGGACATCTTGTGCAGAAACTTTGAAATGTTCAGACTGTCTTGCATATGCTATGTTCATATCCTTTCCGCTGTGTGTGGGGCTGTTGGACTGCTGTGCACGCAGCTGCACTCCTGAGTCCATGGGATTCAGCTCAGATTTTGGCTCTGTCTTTTATGCTGTGCTGCAGTATGAACACTACTGTTAACCTAGTAATGTAGCTCTTCACTTTGTTTTCCTTGTGTGTTTAAAAAAATATCACTTTTAAGGTGTTTACGGTGTCTCTCCATGCTTGATAGTTCACCCTCAATAATCATGTCTACCCTTTATTTCTCACAGCTGTTCAAACTCTTTGTAAACTTTAAATAAAAAGCCTGACTTTGCAACTTACGACTGCTTTTGAACAGGAAACCTGGCAACGTCCAGAGCCCGGGTCACCGCCGCCTCCAGATCTTTGCCACCGCAGCTCAGTTCAGGACGCACCAAGGTGAGGCTTGTGCTCCTGTAGCACAAATCATCACATCTGAGAACATAATGTCTTTTATTTGTTGCTCACAGGCATTGCGCCATAAGAAACCCAGTAAAAACTTGTGCCGTGAAGCATAGCCACATTAATTGACTACCCTGTTATGTTTGCTGTCTTGCTTGTGGTGATGCAGCATCGCCATCTGGCATTCGGTGTCTACGACATAAAAGTACTTCTTCAGACTTACTAACTATTGTTGTTTTGTTGTTAATGAGCACTAAAGTATTGTAAAAATGTTTGTGGGTCCTTACAAAATCTGCTCAAATAGCTGCTTTAATGTACTTCAATAAGAGGCCAGGATAGTTTCATGAGTTTAATATTCCACAACAATTCTTCATGTAGCAACACCGACAAAAGGACTTAGTAAGAAGTGGATGTTCATGAGGTTCTTCATGCAGAGTGTCTTTTTATGGTGTCACACACACTACAGGGTTTTTTAGCATAAAAGCTTCTTTCTTTCTCACCTCTGGACTCCAACAGTTTCATTTCGCTGTGACTATTTTACTTTATTTAAGGGGGAAGCGTTTGGTCAAATCATAATGTTTGTAAGATATGAAACCGAAAATATCTTTGTGTCCATTGTTGGATTATTTTTTTTTGTTTCACATTATGATTTAAACCCCTTAAATGTGAATTTCTGCTTCTTTATTTCTTGTCTATCCAATTCTCCTTTATTTCCATGTCACTCGCCGACATGTGCCGTACTCAAAGTCTCCCAAATACCTGTTGAAGGTAAGATTTCTGTTGAAAATAGCGCACATTTTTGAGTCTACATATGTTTCTAAATCACTGTCCAATGAATAGAAAACACAACTGAAATCTGCTCATCATCATTGTAATCCAGAACTTTTTAACTCACAAACTTTGAACTGCGTGCAGCTTCACTCATCTAACATCAATCACAGTCTGGCTTTGGAAAATGTAAATCATTTCTTTTGAACTATTCTGTGTCATTAATGTAAACAAATGCTCTGTGATGTATCCTTTTTAGATTTTAGAAATGCTTAATGTGGGACATAAACACAGGATGACATAACTGTGCAAATAACTGTTCCACTTAGTTGAACTTCCTCTAAAGCACCTACTCAGTTATTCTTGAACAAGAAAGGCTCTTAGTAACAACTCTGTGTGATTGATGTAATATGTATGCCGTCATATTCTCAATCAGAGTTGGGGAAAAGTTGACCAGACGACCAGATTAAAGTAGCGTGATGGTTGTTAGACTAGTTGAAGTGAGTCTTGGATAACTGTTTGTACTTCTTCTGTGTGATCTGCTTTCAAAATAGCAAAGCGTTCGATTCCTCCCTTCGTGTAACTTGGAGAAGGTTTGATGCACCTTCCCGTCTTTGTACTAGGTTGAAATAAAGTGTTAAGATATGCACTTTGCTACGTAGACTTACCATAAAATATATATTGCATCATTAATTTTGATGAAGCCATGAACTGCGAAGGCCATTAGAAAGCTTATATTGTGTCCTCGTTAATCCGTCGTCTTCGGGATGACTGTCTACTCGGTGACGGCTAGTCTCATTACTCAGTATGCTGTGCAATTTTCCCATGCCCCACAGCAGTGCAGAATTATTCTCTAGATTGTTAGCTTTAAGTGTTTATGGGGCTATGTTATACAGACGGCACAGTTAGTACAGATGTATTCCCAACTGGCCCATTTAGAGGAAGGAGACCTGCTGTAATAATACCTTTATCTCTACAGAGCCCACAGAGGACGTCAGGTTGCAAATAAACTGCATCTCATTTGAATCTGCTGCATCTACCGGTGATGCTGCCGGCCTGAGTCTGGCCTGTTTATGAATGCGGCGTGCTCATTATGAATGTTTGTGTTCAGGTGGACACCATGGAGATGATGCGTCACCCTGAAGAGACCACCAACATGAGGAGACAGACTGTAGCCTCCTATTTCCGTGTAGGTGTTTCCTCTTTTATGCTGCTTAACTGTCTGACAACAACCCACATTTTTTAACATCTCTTCTGCTGTGTTCAGTTTTAAAATCATAATTGTGTTGACGCGAACAAACGGATCCACATTTCTCTATTGAACTCTTGAAATAACAAAGCAAGAAAATGGCACAGAGCTCTGGTGATGTCAACAAAATGTCTAGTTTTTGGAACAGAACATTGTTAGAAGACGTTAGATCTATTGATGCCGTTGGTTGAATCATATGTCTCTGTTTAAATTGGATTTCAGTTTGTTGAGTTTTAAATTAATATATTTGAATGCATGCACAAAATGAAGTGTTCACACATGCCTCTAAAAATGAACCCGAATGACTTTTGAAGACGACTTTCAAAAAGTTTCCTAGAGCCAATAATCTTTATAAACGTTGTAAAATGTCTTGTTAGTAGTTCCTAAAGATTTAATTAACTTTATCACACTGTATCTTGTTAAGCTGCAGTACTGCCTGATAACAGAAATGCACATTAAATCAGAACCATAGTGTTTAAAAAACAACCAAAATTCACAGCGAAAACAACTGAAATCATTTTTACCACATTACTCATCACCTCCACAAGTTTAAGAAATCCCGATCGAAAGGTTAGTCATTTAATTTGAACCATTTCTCAATGTGCTTTTAAATCAAACGCACCACTTTCTGTAGATATTTCACATTTTTTAAAATCCAGAGAATGGAAGTGATTATTCTTCCTGAGCCGTGAGTTTACATTTATAGCAAATAGCAGCAACAACATGACAAAACAAGGCAAATAAACATCAGAAACAGGGACGGCCTCACTGCAATATGATCAAATATACATTCAATTCAGTCTTAATAAAATAAACAATGTCTCTTCAATAATTGAAATGTAACAATAGATCTGCAGACATATTTGTCTAAAGTAGTTGTAGTGATAAACCAGCAGAATTATTTTTTAGAGAATTATCACCAGCTCTGCAGATCTCCTCAGCTCTACAGACTGTTTAGCATCTTTCAGCTCATTGTTTTGGTTTTCTGGTCTAAACGCTTGTCAGCACCGTTTCCAGCAGCAGCAGACAACAAGTTGCTAACGGAAGTTAGCAACAGAACTAGCTGATGAAAACTGTGCAACATAAAGAGCCAGATATTTTTCTCAGGAGTTGGTGGAGACCAAAACAGAGCTTTAAAAAAAGTGAATATTGGATTTACTTCTGTCTGGTGGCCAGAATGGATGCTAATGTCTGCTAGATCTGTAAATAAACAATAGTTGCGCGTTCACTTTATATGTTGATATGATATATCTCTCTATTTATTGATATAGTTCGCCTAAAGGCAAAAAAAACGTAATGCATCTTTAAACAATGACAATTGTTTCTTGCCTTGTGATTTTTAAACATGACCTCAACTGATAATCCAAAATAACAACAAAAAAAATCTGTAATTCTGTTTCTGTTTTTTAATCCTCCGCTAATTCAGTTATTTATGTCTGTTATATGAGATTTAAAAAGTCTGCCAGATCCTGTTGGGACTGATTAACACTGTCAATTACTATTCAGCTTGTACTCTGTTATCAAACACATCTATATCTAGTAAAAGTTAGATCTTTGAAGTTGAAGTTCAGATCATTATAACTGAATTTAAAACCACCAGACTTTGATAATGTGAACTGATATCTGCTCCCTGGTTTGTCTCTGCCCACTGTTTATTGTTGTCTCATTCTGTGTCTGCAGTACTCCCTGATGGACTTGCTGTCTAAGATGGTGGTGGGTCAGCCTCACTTTGTGCGCTGCATCAAACCCAACGACGACAGACAGGCGCTGCGCTTCTGCAAGGAGAGGGTGATGGTGCAGCTGCGCTACACGGGGATCCTGGAGACTGTGAACATCCGCCGGCAAGGCTACTCCCACCGCATCCTGTTTGAAGAGTTTGTCAACAGGTAAAAGTGATGTCAAGACAAGGCAGCACCTACAGTCTGCAGCACGCACACACGCTGAGCGTCGACACAACCCCAGAGATAGTGCAGAACAAGCGAGCCATGCTCTGCATCACGTAAAAACACGGGTTCTTTAATTAGATAGGGGTACAAGTTGAACAGAGCAAGAGGCTGACTAATTGGCAGTCATTAGTGATAGTGCAAGAGTAAATCCTACAGCTCTTTTAACTGGGTGGATACTCCAGTCTGGAGAGTATGGATACAATTCAAACAGGGAGGAACTGTGATTAAAAGGGGTGATGCATTTTAATGGATTTTTCTTTTTACTATTCATAAAGAGTTTGTTCTTAAATTCAGTGACCTGGAAAAGCTCAGACGTAGTCTCCATGTCCCATTGGTATTTCATTAGAACACAATTAAAACAAGGCTTCATCATTAGGGGGACTTTTTACGTAAGGGTGTTGTTTCTGCTTTTTTAAAAAATGTGGGACAGGAATGCGATTACTGGTGCTACACACTCATGTTCGAACGTCCAACCCCGTATTTAAAAAGTGTACCTACACGTACTTTGACGAGTGTGGGAAAATGCAAGGAAACTTACGTTTGATCAGTTTCCCTTTGAAAAATATTCCAGCCACCTCTAATGTGGAGACTTTAAGATGATATGAAATTTAATTAACTCGGGCTTGTGGCCTGTAGAAAAAAAAAAGAAGAAGAAGAAGAAGCTTTTAGATGGTTGGTTAGTCTCACTGCTTCGGGGAAACTTTGCTCAATTTTGTTGACCAAAAACTTCGAATGACCACATGGTTTCTTCTTAAATGTCCTAGTTTTGGTCTCAGTATTAGAGAGTGACGGATGATTTTGCTGAAGTTTGTGTGACTGCGAGTGTGTATTACCACTTCAGACTACATTTTAACCTTTCTGTTGAATCCATATCATCCTACCTGAGCCTCGCAGAAGTCGTACAGACAGACCCGACCAGCTAAACTGCACCTTTAGTGAAAACTGATTTAAATTTGTGCTCTCATATCAAAGGCTTGTCTGATGTTGCCAAGCAGCGCTTTGTATTTACCATCAAAGAAATAACAGGTATCAACAGGAATTAGAATGAAAGGCTGTAGACTGAGGCGGGGAGGGGAGTTCAAAGAAGTTTTTCTTCTTGTTGTTGTTCTTCTTTTTGACCAACGCCAGAACACAAGAGATGAACCAGTCGTTTTGGAGCCTTGATGTCCCTGAGCAAACAGTTAGAGCCACTTTGTCCTATGCTGGTATTTTGTAAACTACAACAAGAGGATCAGTGGACGGATCCAGACAATGTGAGCGATAAACATGCAGTGGAGCTGATGAACACCGATAGGCCCGGGCTGATGGGCATTTTCTGTGGCCACTGAAATCAGAGACGATGATCCGTTCAAAAGAGCTCCAACAAAAGGGCCTCTGTTGAAGACTCATGTCTCAGTCAGGCTCATTTTTTCACTCTGACTGAGCAGCCGATTTTCCAGCTGTGGTGACGCTTCCAGCAGTGTTGAGGGAAAAGTGTCAAGATTTCCAGTGTCTCCTCGTGTCCAACGTTGGGTTAAATTACTCTAAAATGTTGTCCGAGGAGCTTTGTCGTAGTTTGTAATCGGTTATGTAATTGACTGTGTTCCCGAAACCGAAGAATCTGATAAGAATGCTTGTAGATTACCTCTCACTTGTAATCCTAAATTTCACAGTTTACACTAAACGAACACAAAAGATGAAAAAAGTAATAGAAGAGTAAAATTAAAAGGAAAAGTTTGACATTTTGGGAAAGTTTCTTGCTGAGTTAGAAGATAAGATTAAGTGTCTTGTCTGTACAGTAAATATGAAGCTGCAGCCAGCAGCTTGTCTCTTTTATATGAATGGTTTTCTTAAGTTTTACACAAACAAGACAGAAAATGTTAATTAGTGAGTCTTAGAGGTTCTTGTTGACAGAGTGAGGCTAGCTGTTTCCCCTCGTTTACAGTCTTTATGCTAAGCTAAGCTAACAGACAGTCGGCTGTAGTTTAATATTTACAAACATGATGGTGGTGTCAAACTTCACGTCTCCAGGCAAAAAGGAAATAAGAGCTTTTCCCAAAATGTTAACATTTTCCTTTAGAGGAAAAATTCACCTTTTATTTTTTCACATGCTAGCTATGCAGATAGTTTTGTTGAATTGTTATAAGATGTCTATGTCTGAGATTTTTGCTACCACGTGTTCCTTTTTTTTTTTTTTACTGGCAACAAACTATAATCCATTATTAATACCGATGTCTTCTGGAGGTCTTCTTTTTCATTTTTCACCACACTGTCTGTTTTATGGATCAACTTGCTGTTGCAAAAACATTTGAAAAGTGATCTTTTAACGGTCATCAGATAACTTTTCTTTTACAGTTTTATAAAACTTTTATGATCTGAACACACGATTACACTATCAGTGTCTGCTATAACATTAAATCACATTTTGCATTGTGTTTTCTTTATATATTAGATATTACTACCTTGCATTTCGGGCTCATGAGATGCCGGAGACCAGCAAAGAGAACGCTGTTGCCATACTGGAGCGGGCCAAACTAGAAGACTGGGTGCTGGGGACGACAAAGGTAATATATAAAAAATATGAAAAAAATATGAAAAATTAAAGAAATATGTGTTTGTATTTCACATTTCATGCATAATAAGTCCAATAAAACAGTCTAGACTGAGATAATGTGATATTCTAACCTGTGCTAAACATCCTGTCAGGTTTTCCTGAAGTACTACCATGTGGAGCAGCTGAACCTGCTGCTGAGGGAGGTGATTGCGCGGGTGGTGGTGATGCAAGCTTACACCAAAGGCTGGCTGGGCGCCCGACGTTACCGGAAAGAGAAGGAGAAGAAAAAACGCGGGGCCATCATCATCCAGTCAGGTACACTGGTACCAATTAAACCGTAAACAGAAGGAATTATTCAGACTTAAGTCAAAAAAATGCAAATGAGCGGGAAAATTCAGATATATTCTTTTATCACGTAACGATGAAACAGGTGCAAATTTGATGTGAATGTGACCGTTGGTTTCTTAATGACCTCTGGTCTATTATGTGCCGGCGAGTCTTCATAAAAGAGATGAGTTTGATAACCACAGCTTGACCTACGAGGGTTAAGAGCAATGCTTCAGAGCAGACAATAAGACCTCAGAGAGTTCAAAGGGATCCATCCCTCTGCCACCTGGTTTAGCAGTGTTTTGAAGTGGGATCTTGTGTAGTATGTGCAGTCTATTTTGTTTCACAGAGGCAGGTCAGCAATCTCTTGCGCACACACGAACACACACTGTCTCTTTCTCTCTCTCCAGCCTGGAGGGGCTATGTTGCTCGGCAGAACCTCAAGCAAATAAGAAAGGAGCGGGAAGAGGCTGCTGTCCGCATTCAGTCAGGTAGAGAAATGTTTACATATAAGTTCTTCTCACATTCAAGTGCAGGCCTCTGGAATTCCTCGTGTTAGTACCGTGTCCGGTGGAAAATAACGCGCCACTTTTTTTTCGTACGTTTTCAAAAGGAAAAAGGATAAAGGCCCGAAGACCTTACATCTTTGTGAAACACCTTTTTGATCTCAATGAGTGGCCTACGAAACAGTAATAATTAATTAATAATGCATAAAGAAAAGCTTTTGAAAGTTTGGGCAGCATTTGGTCCCCATGTTTCAGAAGAACAGTGCATACTGAGATCCTTTTTTCCTTTCATCTCTTTCCCAGTAAAGGCAAGAGAGGGGCTTATCCCTTCTGTTTCCTCACGACTTCCTCTCTCAAATTCCTGGCCTATTACACAGCTCTCACATACCAGAAACAAGATGCCTTTTTATACTGTCAACCTTTTCATCTGAAATGTAAATTAATTCTTACTCAGTGTGCCTTGACGAAGATCAAAGTGGGCACATTAACCTTCCCGGTCCCCCCCCCCTCTCTCTCTTTCTCCCTCCCTCCTTGGAGCCTCTCACTGGAGGACAAGGGAGGGTGCCAAAAGGGGCAGGAGAGAGGAGGGCAGGGGGAGGAGATTTGGCATTGTTTCCCCTCGCTCTCCTAAGGGCTGCCCTCATCTGGCACATGGAGCATCTCAGTCGCCTGCACACCTTGTGTAAATGTCCTCCATTAAAGCCCTTGTAAATAAGGCTGCAGAATGGGTAAACATGGTTTTGGTGTGAGAGGAAAGCCTCTCTGTCGCCGCTCGTCTTTCTCTTTAGAGAGAGACGTGTTTGTGTGTGGCCGCTGGGGTTCAGGGTGGTGGTGGTGGTGGAAGGGAGGGGGGAACCTGAACCTGACATAAGTGGGGCCTCAGCCCCCCGGCGGAGCACTCCAGCACATTCACATTGTGTGTTCTCTGCAGCTTATAGCCTTTGAGGTGGGCTGCATTTGCATTCTGAAAATAAACAGATGCCTTTCAAATGTATGAGCCTGGTGGCTTCTCAGATCTCAGCGGGGCCTGGGGGACATGCTCACCATCGATCAGATTAGACCATGCAAAATAGAACCACGGCTCAACAATGTACTTGAGCTTTCTTTTTCCTGCGCATATAATTTTACAAGAAAAACACAAAGCCCGTTGATGGAGTAAGTCAGCGGGCTCCGTTTCCCATCCATCTTGAGCCCAGTGTGTCTCAATAATCACATGATGTTTTCTCACTGCACTCCTTATACAGATGCTAAACATATTTCACTTCCTCCATGCAAATATAGTGTTTTCCTCAGTGGACTTTATGTTGTTCAGATCATAACATGCTTTTTCCCCAACACGTCTGTCATTCATATCCTGTGCAGCTTACAGGGGCCATCGGGTGCGTCGGGACCAAGGACCCCAGAGGCACAGATGTCACCCTGAGGCTGCAGGGAAGACCACCAAGGAGGAGCATACGGGGTGAGCCTTGACATCTCTCGTCCTTCAGCGTTGAAAGACCGCGGTTTGCTTTTTGTGATTTCTTTATTGTTGTTTCTTACAGCGCAGACAAAAGGCTTCAAATGTGACCTAAAAATGAGACCACCATTAGAGCAAGAGGTCTCATATACCTGTCACTCATATTAAGCCCCGCTGGACTGGCTCCTCTTGGCCCCCGTAATGTACTGTTGTTTCAGGCCGATGAGAAAGCTCCTCCCTAAGCACCACCTCTTTCAGTTTTATAAACGTAATAAATATCTTTCCACCAAGATAGCACACTTGTCTGACCACAAATGGGGTTGGGCGCTGCGCTGGTCTCCAGATGTACGAGCTGAAGACTTTGTGTTTATTCAGCATATGGGCAGGCCAGTCATTAAGAAAGTATGTGCTAAGCAGGAGAGCAGCCACCGACTGAACAGCAGCACACGTGGTGTCCATGGCGGCTTTTTAGCTGCGTGTTTAGCGTCTCTCTGCACCACAAGTCACACGTATTACGTATTACAAATTCCATAATATTTAAGATGTTATGAGGTTTGTTTTTTTATGTACAGTATCGTAAAAATGACGATCTTTTTTATTACTGTCAGTGCATACCCTAAACCAATTAATGTGTGAGAAATCTCAAATCTTGAGTGACTTTTGGTCAACGCCGTGCATCCCTCTCTAGACTCCAAACTCCAAAATACTGGATTTACACATCTGAAAATGTTATGCTTGTTGTATACTCGAAACGAGCGGAGCCTCATCTGGGATTTTTCTCTCCGTGTTTACAATCATATTCCTTGGTGAGAAAAACTTCAAACCTCCACTTAACAATTCTGTTTAATCAGTGTTGGAATCTCTCCATATAGATTTATTTTGACATGATTTGGCCCATTTTCCTCCTGTAAGATCTATGTTCTCACCTACATGCTGTTCTTTTCCCTTTTGATATCCCTCCTCTCCGCCACGCATGAATTCTGCGCTTGCATCCAAACAGCAGAACCTCCAGTTGCATCACCAAGTCCAAACTAGATGAGATTTTTGTTTTTCTAGACTCAAAAGCATGACTGCGACTGCTGCTTGCAGCATTGTGTTTGCAGATGTCGTATCGTTTTTTTTTTTTTTTTTTTTTAATAATGCAACAGAACACAGAAACATATCTCTGTCTCGCTCTCTGCAAATTGCATAATCATAAACCAGAGTTGTTGTTTTTTCCATGAAACAAGAAGACAAATAGAAATTATCCTCAGCTCTGCAGACACAATATGTGTTGTTATGTGACACATTATGTTAATTTCATGTATAAATGCTTCTTGCTTTCGCAGATCTAACAGCCAAAAGAGCAAAGAGGCACCTACAGACCACATACATAGAGGAAATGTAAGTCACAGAATATCAATGAGGGTTTTCTTATGCCTGACTTTAGCCGTGTATGTAAAAATGCTGCTCCGCTACAAAGCAGCTTTAACCCAGATTATTCTTTGGGAATTTTTTGAGTCCTTGAGACAAAAGAGATCTCTTGCTCCAACCTCCATCTCAGCGGAGAAGACAGGGTGGTACGGGAACGAGAGAATCAAAAGGCTGGAAATTCACGGCTGAGAATAAATGCTCGCTCTTCCCTGAGGTGATTTGTCTTTGCGCTCCTCTTTCTACAGATGTTAGACCCCTTTTTTAGTAAAGACCTGAGGTTCTTTGGTAGCACTTTGATATCCTGCTCGGATTCAATATGTGAAATAGAAGAGCCACTCCGTGACTTGGAGCACATCACAGTCTTTGAAGTCTGATCCAATTTTTGCTGCTCACCATTTGATGTTGAAAGGATGAAATGAGGAAAATGTACAGTTTTTGCCAGTAACTCTGCTGAGCATATGTAAGATTAAAAAAGCAAAATCCTTTGGAGGATGTACTTAGAAATGTTAAGCAGATTAATACTTTCCTATAGCTCTTTTATTCAAAGATAAAATTAAATATGAGAGGAAGTCTGTATGAGCTGTTTTTCACCCTCACAATTAAGTCAGTGTGGTGCTGTTTGCTAGGAGGTAGGGCTAGTAAAGGGGGGATATGCAATTGCATTAGCATTTGATTAACATTGCAAAGCACATTAATGGGTTTGAGTTATATGAGTGCCAAATTGTAAATTGTAAATAAATGAATACAGCATCTACATGACTAAATTGAAAAAAACACATTACGGGGCTTGCTTTAACTTGTGTCTATTTATCCAGTGCTTTCATTGACATTGCTCTTCTGGGTGTGTTTTCTACGCCTCCTCTTTCAAGGTTGGCCTCGACAGCCTCGACAGACAAGTGAAAGACATCAAGAGAGACAAAGGCAGAGCAGAAGACAGTGTAACGAAGCCTTGCAGGGAGACAGCTAGGCTGCGAGACACGCAGTGTAAACAAGGTAAGCCCGAGCACAGAGCTGGCGGGTGCAGGTAATTACACAAAGAGACAGCAGAAATCCCGCTTTAATGGATAAAGTGCCATTTTTAATACGGGGCCCCTTTCAACCTTTCATCCCAGCCAATCCTCTGCTGCCATTCTTTGTTGACAGCCAAAAGAGAGAAGAATTATGGGTGATCATTTCTGCGGTATTTTAATAACCCAGGTCAGCTCGTCATAAACGTCTCATGGCAAGTGGGGGGTTTTCGAAGTGGCATGAGCACTTCAAAGCTTTCATTCTCCCGCACGGCGAGCCCTTCACTAAGGATCTCATCAATGACTCTAATAGACCTGCACACTAACGGTGACAAGAAAATACACAAACCCTGATTTGTTGAACATATGTTTGGTTTGCTTTTTGCCCCAGGCGATGAATTACATTAATTCCTGCTGCCTGGAAGGCTGAGTGGGTGGCTGTGCAGGGGGCCTCCGATTACGGCCGTCACCACTGGGGTAGCCCGGGTAATGGGTGCCCGGCCCTTCATTAATGTTATTAGAAGGGGTATGAGGTAAGAGAGGGAGGTGAAATAGCATTTAGCGGCGCGGTTGAGAGATTACGGGGATTAGACATGATAATGTAACACAGACAGGGCTCTCTAACGGGCCCCGGGATTAGTGTCAGCACGCCACAGCAGGTCTGGGTTAGATAGTGGCTAATTCGGTAATGCCTCGTACAGGTGACCCCCGCTCCCAGGCATCACTGCTGCTGAAGGGAGGCAGTGTTTGATGAATTTATAATGTCAGAGTGATTATGGAGGGAAACGTTGCAGTTAATGCCAGTGTGTGAGGACGCTTTGCTCAAATGTATGTTTTGTCCGGCGTCCCCGGAGCTTCCAGTCATTTGAGTTTTTGAAATAACGGCTGAATTACTTCCTTGTTTGTGTTATTTCTTTGAAGTCTGAAGCCCAGGATGTTTTATTTGATGTGTAAAACTCACATTCCTTTGCACTTAGCATCGCTTTCAGCTTAAAATTAGTGTAAATATACAGTATTTAAATGTCTTCACGGCTTGTAACCTTAAAAGTAGAGCTTTTGGACAATGATGTGTAGCACAACACTTTGTACTTCAGCACCTAATACACTCACCATCAACCTTTTTGGCTCGCGACCCCTTGGCACAGTCTATGGCCCCAGATTGTTCAATTTGAATGATTTCTAGAGGCATGGAGAGGACACAGTATCTGCTTTATGAAAAGCAGATACTGTGTTTAAATAAACAAAATATGAAAAAATGTCAGAAGAATCAGAAAAATAAACTTAATTTTCTGTTTTTCTCTTGTATCCCTTTGATCATAACTAGTACAAATCTCCATCCTGAAGTAATTTCGGTCTAGAATTAAAGAGAATTTCAACCTGTTTCCAATAGAAACCGACTTGTTTCTGCAGGAAGTTTCTACACATGATTGTCCGTGTCTCGAAACATGAAAAAGAAAAGCAGATTTCTGCTCTAGAACAAAAATGAAACAAGATTTCTGAAAATATTTGAAACAAATTGATTTACATCGTGGAAAAGTTATTCTCAATGCACGAGTAACTTGTTTCTTTTACATTAAGGACTCAAGTTATGAGCAGAAATGACTTTATAATGAGATTTCTGCAGTGATACATTATGTTTGGACCCCTTTGGGGGGTCCCGGCCCTCAGGCTGGGAACCACTAAGTTAGTGCAACCTAAATTCTTTTAGTTAATCTCACTGGTGTCATTTATTGCAGTATGTCAAACACTTCTCTTCCTTTTGTTATTAGGTAAATTGAAGGGTCTCTATAATAACTGAATTCGCCTCGGGCACAGTTCAGTTATATTCTATTTAAATGTCCTGACAAAGTAAAAACAACCTCTTCCTCTTCCGTCATGGGCTTTGCTAACGTTTTTCTTATTTTGCGTGGAGAGCACACAGATTTTCAGGTATTCACCGTCTTCCCCTTTCCTGCCTCGTTTGTGTTCTGAGCTCAGCTTGTGGCTCCGACTTCTTTCAGGAAACCCCATTTGAATATGTTGAGGGAGGCCACTGTGGCTCAGGCACCCAGGGCACACTTTGATCCCTGCAGATCTGAGGGGCTTTTTTTTTTTATCCCGAGGTTGAGCGAGTCATGGAAGCCTTGCCCTGCCAGATGTTTGGAGACCAGGCTCCTTCCTGTGTCTCATCCTGCTGTCGCCTCTGGTGATCGCGCCGGTTCTCTCAGGCTGCTGGAGCTCGACCTGGAGTGTTTCAGGACACCAGTGGAGAAAAACAGAAAATTAGCCATGGAAATCAAATTACCCCACCCCTCCAGACACTCGCACACACTCTACACCCTGCTCCCATTAATGCCAAAACACGGGGGCATGACCTGGAACCTCTCAATGTGTTTGACGGACGTTGGGTCTTTTCTAAGTGATTTAACAAAGCCTTGTGTTGCAAGTGACGTGCCCAGCACCGTTTTTTCTTTCATGTGTGAAACATAGCAGACCAGGGAGGGAGATGATTTAGATAGATGTCTGTTTCACTGTATATCTGACACCAGGCTCTGCAAACTATACTCACTCTTTAGCAAAATACCCGCAGTGTTGCATTTTATGGTGGGAAGAGAGCATTAAAGCACTTTGTACTCCAGGCGCTCTCAGATGTCTGCAGCACAAACCTTTGATTCCCCCCGTGTTTTTTGTCAGTGAAAAAGTTACACATGCACGGCGTAGTCGTGTAAGCCGTGCATTCAAGACGGTGTCACCTCTCGTCACCTGTCACCGGAGCCTGAATATTAATGCAACATGTTTGGAAATGAGTCACAGAGGCGTGCGCGGAGAGAAAGCCTTTTTGCTAGCAAGCGGCAGATATGATCAGAGTGCTGCTTATGCTCCTCAGCGTGGTAAACAGGATGGTGCTGAGGATCAGTCAGAGCTGACTTTATGGTTTATGAAAGCTGAGCTACTTATGTTAACAGGCTTTTTGAAGATTATAGTTGTGGTAAACATACATGTCAAGAGAGAGACAGTGATAAAGTGGAGCCACAACACAGAGACCAATTACCTCCGCGCCTTGGAAGATAGTTAACCTGGTGAGAAGAGAGCAGAATGAAAAGAATAGTTCGTGAAGTTCATGTTGACTTATTGTTTATAGTTATGTCCCCTCGGTGCATAACATGGTATAGTCAATAAGAATTGATTTTGTTTGTCGCCCTGAGCTCTCTCTACGCTTTATAGCTGCAGCTGGAGGAGCTCATTGGAAATGTGGACGCTGTTTTACCCACACTGAGGTCAAACCCACACTCACCAGTACATCTCACTTTTATCTCCTCTCGCCCCCCTCAGCTTTTTTAAACGTCTTCCCACTCTTCCAAAGGTTTGCAGCCACCAGGTGCTGCTCCACAAACCACCACCACCACCACCACCACCACCACCAAAGCAGCAGCAGCAGCATCACCATATCAACATGCATCTGCCAGACAAATGATCCACCCTCTCCGTGTTCTCTAGACAAATACGCTCCCACCCTCTCGCTCTCTCTCAGCCTTTTTGATTGATCTGTCTTGTCTCCACATATCGCAGCGTCTCAACCGGATGCCTTCAGTTTTAGGCAAATTACAGGCTCGACGTAGCGGCAGCAGAGATTTAGGAAGGGATAGGAAAGACTCAACTTAACGGAAGGAGTTGCCTCTGTCTGACGCTACCTACGTAATCCTCTTAATGTCAGTGGGAGTAGTTAACAGGATGTACTTCCAAACTACTCATCATCACAATTCCAACAGAATAATCTCCTCAGACGTAAAATCAAGGTGGAAAAAGATGCTCCAAGTTTTCTGTGATTTTCACATGAGGATTGACTCATTTGATGTAGTTTAAAAGTTATTTCTCTTGTTGTTAAAATACAGTTTTATACTGTTAAAAAACATATTTTATCTATAAATTACTAAAGGATCACAGCGATCAGGAGAAAGAAACGCTTAATGTCGCTCATTTGCATATTTAATCTATTTTTGGCCTGGTTTCCTCGTCATTCATGTCTTACTTTTTACTTATCCTCCTAGGTCACAGTTATAAATTACATGTATTATGTCTCTGACAAATGATTGACTTTCACAAAGTTCAGAGATTTTTTTTTCCCTCCACGCAAACATTTCTTTTGGAGTCAAAGTTTCCAAATCTGCTGTCAGGGGAAATGATTGATTTCAGTGTGAAAAATTGGTTGTAAGTAACAACATCCTCTGCTTGCATTAGTGAAAACAGATGCAGGAACTGCTCTTTTAAAGCATTATCTGCAGGACTTGACCAGTTTGTCTTATAATTTAAAGCACATGAGTTGCTTTTTCTTTTCTTTTTTTTAAAGTATAATGTCCAAAATGATGAGAGCATTAATAAATCTCAGAAGCTTGGAAAAGTTCTGGAAATCCTCTTCAACTTCAGATATCTGTTTGGAGTCTTTGTTTGCAGAACAATGTCTGTGTTAGCATGCACGCTTGTGCACAAGTTTACATGCATGTGTCTGGGTTTATGTACCCGTGCGTTTGTGTGTGTGTGTGTGTGAAGAGGCAGTTGTGAGGTAAAGAGAGGGGTCTGGGCTGCACATGCCTCATTTAGACATCAAAGGCCCCTGCTGATGATTTTTCCTTATAATCCATGCCTTTTGGTGCCTCTGCTCCCTCCATCTGAATAAACAAAGCCCAAGCGGTTCTCTGTGGTCTGGGAGAAGTCAGGTGATTGCAGCACGTGATTTGGGGAAGTAAATCGATACATCTCTAATTTATTCGACTAAAAATCCCTTTTAGCAGCCCTTTTATGTTGTTTCTGAGAAGCATTCTGATTTTCAAGGCATTTCAAAGTGGTATTTAGAGATGTAATGCGAGTCATCTGCTGCTCTTTGAAAATGAAAGAAATACCTATCTCAAAAAGAACTCCAGCTCTTTTTATCTGAAGAAGCAAACATGTACAATATGTAAGTCTCTCACCAAGAAGAGCAAACTCTGCTTGGCTTTCTTTTGATACGGAGAAATCAATATTGTATGAACCGTGCTGCCTCTGTATTCCCAGTCGACCATTATGCCTCCCCACCCCAAACAGCAGACATTACCCACGATCATTTAGCAAACCCTGGTATGAGCCACTGTCTGACCCCTTCCCAGCTCTGCCTGCCCATGTCCAAGCCCTTACTCCCATGCCAGAAGCCAGTTTTGGCAGCCTCCTTGCCTGTAATATATCTGCAGGAGCAGCATTCCTCTGGGGCTGGCCTGGATCAAATGGCAGTGATTTCCCAAGCAGAGGCGCAGAGATGGGAGGCCTGACCCATCCTCTGATCTGCTACACGCTCTAATCGCTGCAGGTCAGAATGGATAAATGGTGATGCTGAACCCCCATGTGTTGTGTTTTGGGCTTCAGATCTGCAGCGCTAGATCCAGCAGCTGAGAGATTTTTGGAAAACATTTAATTGAGATCTCAACCAAAATTGACAGTTGTGATTTACAATTGTTTTCTAGAAACTTAACTACAGGCCTGTATATACACAGTACTACATAGTATTAAATAAAATGTGAATCACAAATGTATCTCATCTGTACATGAATTAAAATGATGCAGTTAAATGATGTTGAGGATGTTAGCAGCTCTATGCGGCTGCACATGTTAGGTTTGAGCTAAATGCTAATGCTAACATGCATGCTCACACTCTGATGTTTAGCAGGTATAACGTTCACCTGTTTTAGCTTAGCATTTTAGCATGCTAATATAAGCTAATTAGCACTAAATACAAAGTTCAGCTCAGGTTCAAAATGTCATTCGTGTTTCAAGTGTTTTGTCATAAAACAAAATATTGAACACATTTTTGACCCAATAATGGCTCAAGATGAAAAGTCAGAGGATCAACCGATTCATCCGCCGGGTTCATCAATATCTGAACAAAATGTCATCACAATTCATCCTGTAGTTGTTCAGATATCTCAGACTAACAAAGTGGAGGACTGGCAGACCAACAGACAAAAAAATGATACGTATTGATGTTTCTTCTTCCACAAAGCCGTTTTTAACTGAAGTGTACAGACACAGAATATTAATCTGGCAACAGTCAGTACTTGCTGTTTGGCCAACTCGCAGAATTAATGTTAATTAGCTGCAGCTGAGTAAATTTACTGGCGACAGTTGTTGTTATAGCCGGTGAACTCGACAGTCGCCAGGTTTAATTTTCACAAGGCACTGCTAGAATTAAGATTGTGACATTTGCAGTTTGAAAAACTCTTTCCAGCTTTGATTTCAACATAAAGCTGCATCGTTCAGACCTTCATCAGATCTAATATTTTATCTACAGTCTCAGATACTTTCACTGCAAGCAGTTAAGAGTCGGTGCAGCACTTTTTTGTGGATTTGTTATTAATTTTTACAAACAAAAAACACTATTTTACAGTATGATTCAATTTTGAAACTTTGTTCAAGGACGTTGGGCTTCATTATTTGTGATTGAGTGCTTTGATGGTATTTCAGGGGAATAAAACATTTTCTTATCAAGCCCATCTTTGCATCATTAGTAGAACATTGTCCTACATACAGACATTAGCCAAGATGGCGGTGGCCAGCACCGCATATTTTGAGCTCCAAGTCTGCAACTCTAAAGCTTTTTAATTAGTACTACTAATATTTTGTTTGCTTAATCTATGCAAAAATCAACCACACAAAGAAAAAATGTACCTTTAGACGGAGCCGTTTAAACCATGTATCCAGTTTTTATGCTAAGCTAACTGGCTGTTGGTTGTAGCTTTGTGTTTAAATGACTGAGTGCTTTGCTGGAATTTCAGGGGAATAAAACAAATCCATTCTTATCAAATCCGTTGTCCTACATACAGACATTAACTAAAATGTAAGGCACATACATTTTATTTGTGCTGGTTTTACCACAACAAGTCATGAAGATACAACAGCTCTAAGCAGCAATGTGGTATCACCTAAGCACGTTTGATGCACACATACAAACCTACTTGATTAGAAGAAGCTGTTTTTTTTCCACAGTTATTTCCCTCAGTACATGAGATCCAAATATCCTCAAAATACTCAGGGGTGACAAGGATTCACACAGTGGACGGTTAACACCTCTGAGGCACGGACAGATAAGATTCACGGTAAAAGTTAACTAATATCTCAGAACTGACAGGAACTTTCTGGGCATTTACAAAGTGTGACTTTAGTAAACCTCTGCTGGTTTGAATAACATCAAGAAAGCCGAGGAGAGATGAGGGGGTGGAGGGGGAGAGAGAAGCTTGCTCTTTGATGTATAGGATTGAGATGTGATGAGGTCTGTTCAAAGTGAGTACAAAGTAGTGTTAAGATGGAAAAAGCAAATGCAGCTTTAGTCAAGGTAGAGAAGCCGAGGTAGCAAGAGATGATGAAGAAATGTCCTGTCTCACACGAAAACGTAGGCAAAGAAGATGAAACGTTATCTGACATTAAATATAGATGCCTCCTTGTAAAGGTGTCTTGGCTTTAAAACACCCTTTTGTAACCTGTAAATGTTGAAACCCTTTGCGTACTGCAGTAGAAGAGCGTAATAAGCCGTCATAACATACCTTATGTTAGAATAATAACTCATTATCTTCAGTTTGTCGTCAATAACATTTCGCTTTCGGTGGTGCGATGAATAATTCATTCTTCAGAACGCTGTTTGGAACAATCAGGCGAACCAGCTCAAGCTGCCAGAGATTTGGTCATCTGCTGGAAGAGAAGCAGCAGACAGTGGAGAACAAGTCATTCAATGGGCGGGAGTCTGAATCTGTAAATTACTTCTTACTCTGTTTAACAGATTAGCCACAGCTCACATTTTGTGCCATTGGTTTGGGTAGAAAGTAGGAGGGTGAACATCTAGAGTCCTGTAGAGCTGAGTCAGTGCAGGGACTTTCATCTGGTCCTTGTTCATGTGTGCATGGTGGAAATGTACTTTTTATAGGCCAGCTAATGGTTGTCACTTCATTTTAAATGATCAATTAATCCAAATCAACACAAATCAAATTATGTGGTCTTCTATTGTATTGTGGTGATAATTTTTAACCTCTGCAGTTAAAAACAAAAACCATCTGCTATCTGCAAACAGACGTGTGGAAAAATATGGGTTTTGTTTTAGATGAACTGATCCTTTAAAGGGGTTGTTTAGAAATATGTTTATTTGATTTATACCACTCGTGTGTACAGTGTGAACCAGCAGCCAGTTAGCTTAGCTTAGCATAAAGACTACAAACAAGAGGAAACACCTAGCCCGAAGTGCCAAAAACTGCAGTTCCTCAAACGTCCACTTGAGGCCGAAGCAGAAATAAACATTTACGTTATTATTACGTTAAATAAACGTTTACAGCCTGGTACAAAAAACAGTTTTGGTCTCTATAGCTAATTTCCCCGTTCATGACAACTGTACTGAGGGTGAATTTTTATATAACTCACCTGTTCAAATTATATTAAGGCTTAAAGTTATGCAGAATTTACTGCTTTAATTGACAGGTGGGTGTTACAAGTGGCTTGTTTGAGCACCAAGGCATCATTCGGGCCGCCTTAGGTCCACCGATTATCCACATGACAGGACTACGAAGATGGCGGCGACCAGCACCACAGACTTTTATACTATCGGTGATACCAGCATCTCTAAGGCTTATTAATTAGTACTACTAATATTTTGTTTGCTTAATCGATACAAAAATCGACTATACAAAAATAAACACGTTAATTTGTGAGCTTTATAGGTTAGTAGGTTTTTCTTTTTACCTGTAGACGGAGCCGTTTCACCCCTGTTTCTTGTTTTTATGCTAAGCTAAGCTAACTGGCTGCTGTTTATTAGAGATCAACGTTTAACTCCTCGCTGAGACAAATGTAAAGAAATACATTTCCTTCCCTCCCTTTCCTTATAGTATTTAATTGTCTTAGCAAATGAGTGTGGCGACTTTCTATGTATTCATCTCAGTAGGAGGTTGATTTCTGTCCTAGAAACACACTTAAACTCGGTACATGCTTTGTCGAGAAGGTCACGGCTGTCACGTGTATATTGTAAGCGGCACTACAGTCGTACTTGTTTCTACTGTGAATCGATGGCATGATCTGATCTGAACCTCAGTGTAAACACGCTCAAGAGTCACTCTCGTTTTGTGGGTTTTGGTCACAGGAGAGAGAAAGTGTATCCGATACCACACACACACACGCCACAGTGTCACATCTACCTCTTCAGTTGTAGCTATTTATCAAATTCGTCGTCTGCTGTGCACCTGTGAGGGGAGATATAATTAGATGTGGTTTATGTGTGTGGATTTATGTAATGTTAAGCCGTTATTGAGTCAGCTCATCGATGAAATTACATAATCTTTAACCTAAACCAAAGTAAATTTAAAACGTTTCTGCCACTTTGTCACGCGAGGGTGCAGATTTACAAAGTCGAGGGCAGAATCTGCTTGCCGCTGCTGTCATCACCATCGGTATCACGTTGGTGCTTCTTGTTCTTGTTGTTGTTGTTTTTGCTCGGTTGGATCACTGCCCTCATTTTTCCTCTGTTGCAGGTCCAGTGATGAAGCTGCAGCAGAGAACTCCTCGCCGGCGGGGCCAGCAGCCCAAGCTGCTCAACAGCCCCGAAGACAGCCTGTACTACAACCAGCTAAATGTGAGTTCAAAGTGCCGATAAAGGCCTTTGTCTGACTTTGGTTCCACATGATAATACAATTAAACCTACCTGTGCCAGACCCTGGAGCCCCACCCCCACGCTTCTCTGCCTCTTGTCTTGAACATGTGCTTATGCTCTTTATCTGTTGCTTTCATGTCAGGATGTCTGCCTTCACGGTGAATAATTGATGTGGTTTATCAAAGCTGAGCAAGATGCATGCTTCATCAGACTCACTTGAGCCCTTTGATCAGAAAAAATTATGCTGTGACTTCTGATATTATCAGCATCTGCTCGCATTCAACACAAAATCACTTTGAATTAAAAATTAATGACTCTCTGCTCATCTTTTGACTGTGTGCTCTTGGCCCTTTCCTCAGAGAACTCTGGATTACCAGGGGAGCAAGAGGAAGCCGAGAAAACTTGGGTAAATAACTGCTTTCCTACTTACAGCAACTCTAAACAGAGCAGGCCCTTTGTGGAATAGGAGAATCCAGAAATGGAGTTGTTTTCTTATAATGTAAATGCAGAGCCGAAAATAACAGGCTTTTTATGAGCAGTTGCTCTGCGTCATTAGAAAGGGGCTTACATATTAAGGCTTTGTCAGCACGCTTATTTTAATTGTTGAAAGTCTGGACTTGTATTTGTTCTAAAAATGACGTTCCGTTTCGGATCTGAGCCTCATCGCTGCGTCTGCAAATATTGTTTTTGTTCTAAATGTCTGGTTTTTCACATCAAGACTCTTTTCTGTGTCCAAGTTATTTCTCACCACTTTCTTTCCCATCACAGTCAAATCAAAGTGCTGGATGGAGAAGATGAGTACTACAAATTACTGTCAACTGTGGAGTCAATCCCCGAGGAAGAGTACGCGACCGCCCCCGCCTCCCACCCTTTCTAGTGGGCCTCTCGTCAGTCAGAGCTGAGCCTTACAACCATGTCAACTGGTAAGACAGACGCACCAGACATGTAGACAGACACTCCAAAGAAACATCCTCAGTGTTGGATGTGCTGCATGTGGAGCACGTAGCAGCAGCAGTGCAGAATAAGCGACCCGTAAAGGCGATGCCCTCAGCTGTTCATCCAAAGTGGTCGTACTCATCAGTGATATTATTACAACAGTTTTCTTTAAGCATTGTGATGTTTTCTGTGTCGGAAACCACCATAGTTTCTTAATTTTAGCTTGTTTTATCGCCACAATTCTTGATTGTAGTTAAATATGTCTTCCTAGTGGATGTACTAACCTGTACTTGCTGCTATTGTGCCTCTTAATGTGGCAAAAAAATGAAATATCATCATGTTGTTCCAATTCTCCAAAAGCTTTTTCCTCTGGACTTCTTTTAAATCCAGCACTGAATGAGACATTTTTCTTCAGCTTACAAACTGCTGTCAAATGATACAGATGTTACATAAATTAATGACATTACATGTAACACAAAGAATACATCATGTATGAAGGGAGGGGAGGTTGCAAACTCACAATGAAACACTTTAAATGCTGAGCATCCATTCATAGATTTAAAGTGGTTGTGTCGGATGTGCCAGGGCTGCAAATCGACGATTATTCTTATTATTTATTCATCTACTAATTATTTAAATTATTGATTGTTCAACGAAAAGAAATGTCTTCAAATTTCTTTCAGCTCTTTGTGAAAAACTTCCATTATATTCGATAAAATGATATAAAGTGAAGAGAAGCGTTCGGATCTGTGGAGTTTTAAAGCTTTAACCAGCAGATGTTTGGTGTTTTATCTTAATAAATAAATGACAAAACTATTAGCTTATTCAAATTTAAATAATCAGTGATTGTTTTCTGTCAACTTACTAATCAATTATGGTTTCAGTTTACTCTGAGGAGCCTCTCATCTCACAGGCAGTGTGCTCCTAAACTCAGTGGTGTTTAACCCGACTTGGAAACCATCTACCTATTTTTGAGCATTATGTCGATTGTCTAAGACGAATCCAGAGACAAATCCCTCTGAAAGCTCCAACTCTCCCTACGAGTTCTCCCACAGCGAGCAGCCTGTAGTTAGAGGGGCTTTGTGCTGTCTGAGTGCTGGAATCACCACACATAGCCTCACAGAGAGAGCAGAGCTAGACCTCACTTTGAATTTCACCCTAAATACAGGAATTTTCTTTTAAGATGTGAAGTGTCGGAAATGCAGGGCTGGCGAGTTGATTTGTGGAGCTTTTTTTTTTTTTTTTCTTTTCAATTTGCATATCATTTACTGCATCTCCCTTTGTTGACACCCGAGGGCCTGAGAGGAGATTTTGATCTTAATAGGAAGAGTAGGGTGGTATGACTGAAGATCTCATCCTCCTTATACTCAGCGGGGAAAACATTAGAGCTCTGCCTAGATAGCGAGACTGGCTTCACTTAGGTTCAGGTTCACAGGAATCCTGGTGGGTTTAAAGAGTCCCAAAAGTGTTCATCAAATCCCACCGCTCAGCACTGTGAGGGGTCAGACTCAGGTTGAGACACTGAGGACTGACTCATCACCTGAACACCACTGATTATATATATTTTTAACCACGTTAAATATTAGGCATTTCTTTAGATTCCCCCTCCAAGATGTGTTGTGATTAAAACAAGGTGCAAGTGAAATCTAAGATGATACACAGTTTCAAGTTGACAACAATGTGGTTTCAACCCTGTCATTTTCTAACCATAACCACGCTGTTTGTTGTGCTCAACTGCCAAAATGTTTGTAGTGGTGATATGGTTGATACTAAATGTCAAACACCCTCTACAGAAGTGACGAAAGAAGTATTCAGATCCAACGTAAGTACAAGTCCTGCATTTGTGTTGCTTAAGTAAAAGTACAAGAGTATAAGCGGTATTTAAAGTACATTTTTACCCAGAAACTGGCTCCAGTCATTGTTTTTTTAGATTAGATTAGATTCAACTTTATTGTCATTGTACAAACTGCGAGTACTAAGACAACAAAATGCAGTTTTGTGCTGTTACTTTGTGATCTACTCATTTTTTGATTATTATTACTGACGCATTAATGTGCAAGCAGCTAATTTGGATTTGTATCCTGTAAGCTCATCATCAGTTCTTTCTTCAGTAAAGGAACTACAGCTGTTAAATAAACATAGCTGAGTAAATAGTACAATATTTCCCTCTGAATTGTTGTGAACTAAATGTTTTAAGTAGCATGAAATGGAAATACTTAAGTAAAGTACTCAGATGTCGTATTCAAGTACAGTCCACCTCTGCATCTACAAGAGTATGAACAGATGTATCAGAAAAGCAGCTGTTTAATGAAATATTTGTCATTTTCTCTTGACAGTAACTCTTGTGGTTGTTTGAGATTTGGTTCCAGTTATCTATGGGAGTAAATCAGCTGTTTTCATGATCAAATTATCTCCTATAATTAAGCTGCATCAATAATAAAGTCCTAATCTTTTCTATTTATTGTCTTATTTAACTCAAAAAGATTCAAAGAGTAATACCCCCGGACCACTGGCAGGGTTGTAATGTGGTGTCACAGTTAGTTCAGAGGCATTTCACCTCCGGTCGTAGCCACAGATCCTGCAATAATTAAAATCCTCGTTGTGCATTACTCCCTTGCTGGGATAGTTGGCTCCTCTGAAGAGCAGCCTGAAATAGGTCACCCCAGCACCCTGTAGTGCATCTTAAAAGTACACTGAATCAATTAAGTGTGATCATGCTCCCTTGATTATTTTGGCCCTGTTTTTACCACGGAGAGGAATTTCAAATAGGCTCACTAGTTTGAATAACAAGGTTGGACTGTGGTGACAAATGGTTCCAGAGTGGGTGTTTCTTCCCCTGTTTTTCTCTGCCAAATTAACTCCCTGGCTGATTGCCTGCTTTAGCATATGAGAGGAGGTGAGCGGAGGTGTGTAGGTAATTACCTTGGTTAGCTGATTATGTGTTGCAAAAGGCAAATGTTATGAAATACTACCGTCACCCAATGAACTCAGGTCAGGACGTGAGCTTCCGTTTGCTCGGACTCCCGGTCGTCTTTAGGGCTCCGCAACGGCTCAACGCCGAGGGGACAGACGCAGTGTCAAGTCAGCGTTCGAGGCCTGACACCTGCGTTCTCTTTAATAAGTCTTCGTAAATCCAGCTCCCTCTTGTTTTTCCTCATTAAATCTGACAACATCTGGTGAGCGAGAGAGGACTGCTTTAATGTGGCTAACGTTACTGCTGGTGTTATTCTTGCCATTTTAGCTATTTGCTTCATGTGCAGCACTTTCATTGAAGCTCCATCCAAGGCAGCAGCCTCAAACACCGTTATCCAAAGTTTTAAAACCACCTATATGAAAATCACTGGAGCTGCAGCCTTAACAAATGATGAAAAGCTTTTATTTTCTAAAGAAGCATACTTACCTTTTCACCTAATAGTGATGTCTCACTTCAAAGAGAGAACACGATTAGGCCAACATTGTCCTGTTTCTATATCCTTTGAGTTCAAAGGGAGAGTTTGAATACCTGTATTTCATGTGCAGCCTTTTCAAATACTGTTTTAATGCAGTTTACGTGCTTTTGATATCCAGATGTGTCAGTTTTCCACCACAGTAGAATATATCACTCTATATTACGATTGCATACCACAGTTTTATAAATAAAGAATTAATGCTTGTTTTGAAATAGTTTTTCTTCCCACCAACTTCAAGGACAGAGGGCGAGCAAGACAAACTTAGCGTCGTGACGCTCCTCGCTGGCTTAACGATTGGGTGCCAAAGAAAGCGACATAACATGAGCGTCATCCAGATGTCAGATGTGTGCGTCGAGGACTCATTCCCTAAAGACGGCATTAATAAAGAAACTGGTTGAGCCGGGTAGAGACAGAGAGAGAGTAAGAGGCAAAGAGGAAGAAGGAGATAAAAGAGTCTGTTGAGTACATACATCAAAGGTCTCTTAATGACAAGGGATGCCATTAGGGTTACAGTGGCCTTTGTTTCAGCTTCCTCACACCTGCAGTTTGTTGAGGGTTCTTTATGCACTGTTTTATTGTTAACATTTGCATGAATAGAAAATGCATGCATGAGGGGATGAGAGTCTGTTCCACGCCGCTAATCTCGGTGGTGACCAAATGTTTTGGTCAAAACTACAGCTTCCTTTTCATTTGCATAAGAGAGATGTAACCATTCAGTTGCTTCCTTGTGTAAAAGGGAAAAAAACAGAACAATAGAACAACAGTACGGAGAAGCTGTTATCCTGTACGGCATAAAATTTATTGACTTAAAAGTTTTCTTGGTGCCTCCGGTGCTGGAATGGGATTTGACAAATCAGAGCGTGAAATTGTGATTAGCCTCTCTCAGTTTGTAGACGGAGTGGGGCACTAGCAGACTTGGCATGGCCAAAGGTGTAACCTGTTTTGTTTTGCCCCGGTGCTGCTTTCCCAGATGGTGGGACCAGCTGCCATTGAATAAACGCTGGACGGGTAACAGTGTGAGAATTACCACGGCCTTGTTTTTAGTTTGGGATGCATAACAGAAAGCTTGTCTTTTTGCCACTGCCAGGAGGAGCGGGGACGTATCACCTGGTGCTCAACCAAACGACCTCTTGATTGAGGTCAGAGTAAAGTAGAGTCCGGTGTAAATGTTTTAAAATCTGTCCTCCTGTGCTCCTGGATATTTGTGTAGCTGTCCATGGAGACCACCCACTGTCATAATGACAGTATTTTCTTCACTTTCTGCACACTCCTGTTTTACTTTTACTTACTCTACTTTTTTATACAGATTATTTTAGCCTATGACAACGTGGGATCTTGTTGAAGGAACAAACTGATGTTAAAAGTATCTAAAACAGCATTTTGCAGTCCGGTTTCATGATTTCAACGAGCTAACAACTTATTCTGCATGACTGAAGCGACAGTATTTCAAATTTCCAACAATCATCATTGCATAAATAAAGTTACAAGAAGCATTCAGCAGCTCTTATTGCCTGAAAGTCGTTGCTAAAGTGAAAGAATGTCTAACAAGTGTAATAAAAACCACCTGTTCTTGTTCATCACAGTATAAATGATCACTGGAGATGAGATCTTTTCATTATGATTTTTCCTGGGAGTGCACTGCAGGCGGTAACTTTGTACATCATCACACAAGGGGGAGAGTTTCCCTCTTTAGGGCTGGATTAATGCACCCAGGGTGGGCTGAGGGAAGGTAAAATGACCTGTCCCGCCCTACGTGACCCCAGGCCAACCGTGCACATTGCCAAGGCTTTGCTCTTTGCCCTTGAATATGCAGAGATCCGCAGCTTCATAGGCTTGGAAAAGAGAGAGGGAGAGAGAGAGAGAGAGAGAGAGAGAGAAAAAAAAAGAGTTGTATCGCATTGCAGGGAAAATTAGTGAGACCAAAGTTGGAGTTTCTGTGTGTTGGGGGCTGCGAACAATGGCAGCTTTCTGTCAGACAGCAACTTCAAAGGTCGGCTGAGTGACTGCTCTGAGTTATACTTTGTTGTAGATCACTGAGGAAATTCACAGATGTTTTCTCATACGAGACACTATTATAGCGGCTCAAGTACCCAGTAGCCTCGAGCGCCTCTCCCTCCTCCCCCATCTCTCTCTCTCTCTCTCTCACACACTCTCACTCTCACACCACCTCCCTCTCTACAACCCCCAAACCCCCCGTCCCTCATGCCCATCTCTGATATCTCTCTATAAGACAGATGTGGAACCTGTTTTCTTTCCAACTGTCCAGAGAATATAAAAAGTTAAAAAGGGGTTCGTGTTGTGGCATTGCCCCCTGACTGTCAAATCCAACGAATCCTCTGTCAGTTCGCTCAAAGTGTCAAGTTCACTTGCAGCTCCGCTTTCTTTCAGATCCATTCGGGGTCAATACAATAAGAAGAAAATCATTACAATAAAATTATATGAATTAAAAACTGATGCAGTTCTTCTCTCTCTCCTCTCTGCAGATCGCCTTCTTCAACTTTGACCTGGACCTGAACCAAAACAAATTCAGCAACACGCTCGATATCTGTTGTAAATTTTTTATTTATTTCTTGTAAACTGCTGTTTTATATCAGTCAAATAAATGTGTTTAAGCTGCAGATGTTTGACTATTGGTGTATTTTTTTATTCTCATGTGGTCTCGTGATGGTCCTTTTCACATCTTCCACAAAAAAACGTTGAAAATTAATATAAATATATAATTAACCCACCACAATGGCATTATGGTGATTGTCTTGGGCTCTAAACAGCAACGCACGCACAATAAAATATCTTCTATGTCTCAAATCTGCTATAATTTTCGCATTGTATCTTATAAAGCAACACCGACATGAAATTAATGAGCACACAGCCTCCTGTTCGTCTCCTGTTAAACATTTATCAAATATTTCATTTGATCTCAGGTCAAAATCTGAATTTGAGCCGACTTTAACACATGTAGAAAAATGCCTGCTTCAGTTTTCTGCCCTTTAAATACAACCACAGTGTGAGTTTAGCTTCCTGTAACTGCAAAACTAAAATGCAGCTTCATTCACATCTCAACCTCTTAACAGTATTTCTGTAGATCGACTCTCTCACTGTATGAAATACACGGATGGTACAGACTGCTTCCATGTTCAAACCTTTGAGTGTGCAGGCAGAAAAACTCCTCCAGTTGGGTGTTCCACCAATTTAATTTCCCCATCAAATGCCACAGGAAAGATTTCTTTTAGCCAAAACCACTGCTGAGGTGACCCTGTAGAACTTGAGGCATGGCCATAAGACGGTAAAGGTTTGGAGCAAGTAAATTACCTTCGGGGGAACTGGACATTGTGTCGCACAGTCATGAATTTCTTACAAACTATATCAAAGTCCTGCTAAGCCAAATCTATCCCTCGGCTGAAGTCCCATTGAGATGCATTAAAATGTGACAACTTGCATTTAAGGCTGAACCGAGTATCTCAAAGAAAGATATCAATAATTTGGTAATGCTGATGGCTCACAGAATTCATGCAGTTGTCATATTTGGCGGACGCCAACTCATATGTAAAGCAAATTTATGTGAACATCCACCCTGAATCAGAATTACTGTATTTTAATGTGTACAAATCACTGCTTCTGCTCAGGATCATAGAGAAATCTTGATTCTGTTTTAGGGTGGATTCTCCCTTTACCTTGTCTGGTTTGACATAAGAGCGAGCAGATTACAACATTTGACATTTATCTGACATTTAAACCTTGAAGGTAAGAACTGGCTGACAGCACTTTTCTGCACAAATACAAACTTTTGGAGAAGACTGTAAAAATGTTTACTGCAATTTAGCTAATAACAGCTGAGTTTACTGCAGGCAGCCATTTTAAAATACCTGTTTCACCTCTTTTGAGCGCCGTTGTATCAAAATCCTTTATTTCAAAATACATAAAGTGAATACATGTCCACCAATAAAGTACATTTGACAGTAAAGCTGTGTTTGTACTACTTTCTAATGAGGGGTCCTTTATAAATAATTTAGTAGTAACTTTATAAATGTTTAATAAATCATTTACCACTCCTTATAAGTCAGTTATAAACCATCAACCATCAAAGTGGTGAAAAGTCTCTTTTTGCTGTTGTTTATCCTCTTGTATTTTTATCTTATCCATTCATCAGTGAAATAGATTTGTGTAAAACTCTTTATTAATGATTAATTAACACACTGCTGGATGCTCAGTAGAAAAAGTGAGAAACCTGGGACTGTGTATGAATATTTTACCTTCATTTACAGCTAAATTATTACTCAAATAGAAAGGATAAACACCAGTCAAAGGAATTTTTTCACAACCTGGCAACCCAAGCAAACTTGTTCTTAGTGATGTATAAACCATTAAGTCATTTTATGATTCTCTTTTCACTTGTTTTGAGCTCCTTTGTGTCAAAATCCTTTAATACCAAAATGCACAAAGTGAATACATGTACATATAATAAAGTACAATTCACACGTAGTAACCAATGGCTTCATAAATGATTAAGGAATCGTTTACAAATGCTTTATAGATGCTTTAGATACCATTAAGAAGCACACGCTTTGTGCTTTTTCTCTTATGTTTGATGATAATTTAGTGATAAATGTTGGTATAACATTTGTAAACACTCACTTTCTAATTAACCATCAAGTCATCTGTGTTTCAGTAAGTCATCAGTGAAGTCCTGTTAGAAAAATCCACCTCACTGATGAATTCAATTCAGTTTTATTTAGTTATATCTGAACAGGTCTAGACCGTACTCTTTATAATATTATTTACAGAGACCCAACACATCCCACCATGAGCAAGCACTTGGCGACAGTGGCAAGGAAAAACTTCCTTTTAACAGGCAGAAACCTCAAAAACATCAAAAGAAAATGCCTGTTTTTGTTTTGTTACCCAGGAGTTGCTCATGAAGCATTAGTAAATAACCATTAGTCAAGTAATTATATATTAGAATAGTTCCTTATTAACAAGTAGTACAAACATTTATAAAGGGACCTCTGCTTTTTCCAACAGGCACGTCTAGGTGTAACTTTCAAACACACACTTTTGTGTAAAGGTCAAATTTAACAGATCCTGGCTCAGGATTCAAAGCAGCGACCTTCCTGTTGTTCTCCAAACTTCTGTAACCTCCGTACAATAAACTTCATCACCCACTGCTGCCACAACTTGATGTAAACAAGGTTAATCTACCACTAGTGTTTTTATCAGTCAGCGGTGTGACTACAACACTCCTGTAGCCAGTTTTGTAGTTTAACATGGCTCCAGTGCAGCCCAGCAGGACCCCCACCACCACCACCACCCTCCTTTCCCTCATGACTGTGTGTAAAGCCGTGGGAGAGGACTGGGAACATTAATCCCTTCAAAGGAACAGATCTAATTCAAAATCTGCCGCTCCAAACTAGTTGAGAGGACAGTGATTGTTTCTGCAGGGAAGCCAGATAAAGATCAGAGAGTTGATATAGAAAACTACAACTTCCATTTCGACTGCTCCGCCACAAAAGTTTGGCTATCATCTTGTGAAAACTGCATAGTTCTGCCTTTATTAAATGTTGTGAAACAAAGAAATATGATATTATGTGACAGTTTAGCCTTTGTGTTGGAGTCCTCTTACGCTTTGATGCTTGAGTTGCTGTGAGCTTCCTCCACAGACACACTGACATGACAAGTTTATAAGGGAAAGATAATTGAGACATCAGCATTTCAAGTGCTGCCTTTGTCACCTGATTTTAAAAACAGGAGGTTTTCCCCTCTTGTGTCATGTTAACTAACATGTTATAATTCATCAGAATGGGCTGCAGGGAATTCACCCTGAGGCTCTTATAAGCTTACATTTTTTGACGCTCAACAAAGAGGAACTAAAATCTGAATTATGAGTAAGGTTTCGGATGAAACAAAGCGAAGGAGAAATAAGCATTTAAATAAATTCAGAGAGGGCATAATTAAGTGTTTAATTCTGTGTTGTGGTTCAAAGGAACAACAAAGACATTTTAATTCAAATTAGAAATGTAAAAGGAAGATTCTTCAGAGATGAGAACTTTGTGTTGAGTCACTTGATTTTTTTTTCTCTTTCCCTCCATCAAACAGTCACAGGCAACGCTCTTGGAGATCTCCAGAGATAACAATGTCACATTGTCACATAGGGTTCTGCTACAAATCCTTAATTACAAAAAGAGGATCAGATGACTACAGCATCCAATACCGGGGTCTCCAGGCGGCATGGGGGTCTTTGATCAAGAAAATCCAATTATTTGTGTATATACATTTCCCACATAGTGATTACTTCATTAATTGTCCCGCCTTTATCTCCTCCCTTCCCATCCCCCCTAATAATCAGCTCCTTTATCCAGACCAACAAACACACCATAGGAGCTTTGTGGATTCAAAGGATTTGCTTTCCCCTCTCAAAGAGCCGCTATTCTTTGATGATTGGGCAGCGGCAAACTTCAAAGTAATAAATCTTATTTCTGACTGGCTGGCGGCCCACCAAAGTCCTTATCAAATTCTAAGAAGTGATCCCTCACTCTTCAGATAGACCAAGGATATCTCGGAGAGAGGAAGCACTGAAGAGTGGAGGACAGACCTGCCTCGACACGACACATTTTTTACAGCGAATGCACACATTTATTTTAAATTAGTGTGTTTTTTTTTTTGTTTTTTTTTATTTGTTTTCATCATCGAGTCAGAGAGAGGAGGACGTTTTACCATGGCAGCAGTGGCTGTACTGCGGAATGAAACACTTCAGGCTTTTCTCCAGGTTTGTGCTGCAACTTTTACTCACTTACTGTTTACTTTGACCACTTTAATAACTTTAATAAACTTACACGCCGACACGAGTTGGTTTTTTTACGGTCTTTTTTTATATTTAACAACATGCGTAAATGTCGTGCTATAGTACCTTCATAGTCCAGTGTCATTTAATTTAATTACTATCGCTAATTGTTGTGCGTAAAAATTACTCCAACTTTTATGGCACGTCGTCGCCATTCAGGGTCGATTAAAGCGGATGAAATTCAAACTGTTTAGACCCTATGTGATTGGTTATTAAACCGCAGTGTGTGAGTGTGTTAGATAATGATTGTAATATAGAAAATGTGTGTCTCGGTTCTCCAGGATCGCACCCCAAACTCCTCTCCAGAGAACTGTAAGCACTCTCCGCTGGCTCTCCTGGCTGCCACTTGTAACCGGATCGGGCATCATCACGGATCAAACCCATCAGATTTCCTCCAGGTCCCTTACGACCCAACTCTGGGCTCCCCTTCGCGTTTATTTCACCCGTGGACTAACGAGGGAACCCCTCAGAGCAGCCTGGCCAGCAACTCTACTTTCGGACTATCCTCCAAGCCTCAGCTGTCTGCGCACATCCAGAGCTCCTTCAGCTCGCATCACGAACTGCCTCTCACCCCTCCGGCGGACCCCTCGTACCCCTATGACTTCTCCCCTGTGAAGATGTTACCTTGCTCCATGCAGTCTCTGCAGTCCACCTGCCCTCCCACCTACGTCCCCGCTGTCAGTTACGCAGCCCCAACTCCCATTCCGCCCGCAATGCCAAGTTTTGTCACGGGACCCTCTGGCCTTGTGCACCAGCAGCAGAGACAGTTGTCCCCAAACCCTGGAGAGGATATTCCGTGGTGGAGCCTCCAGCAGGGGAACCATGTCAGTCACTCTTCCTCGCTTGGTCCACATCGCTTCCAGCTGCAGAGAGGTTTGGTTCTGGGACATACGGACTTTGCGCAATACCAGACGCAAATCGCGGCTCTGCTGCACACAAAGTCCCCTCTCGCAACTGCGCGGCGGTGCAGGAGGTGCAGGTGTCCCAACTGTCAGTCCTCCACGTCCAGCGACGAGCCTGGGAAGAAGAAACAACACATTTGTCACATACCGGGTTGCGGGAAAGTTTATGGGAAAACTTCTCACCTCAAAGCGCACCTGAGGTGGCACTCTGGAGAGCGGCCGTTTGTGTGCAACTGGCTGTTCTGTGGCAAGAGTTTCACCAGGTCGGACGAGCTGCAGAGACACCTGAGGACTCACACGGGGGAGAAGCGCTTTGTTTGCCCGGACTGCTGCAAGAGGTTCATGAGGAGTGACCATTTGGCAAAACATGTCAAAACTCACCAGAACAAAAAAAGCAAATGCCACGACAAGACACTTGACCATGTCAAAAGGGAGGACACGAGGAATATGTTGTAACACACCCCTTGTAGACATTTTAAACAGTAGAAATCACTAGTGCAATACAGTCAGTCCTACATTAGTTAAAGTACACAGTGAGCTGCATTTTTATAGGGTAATTTCTTCATTTTCATTGGTTGATTTCTTCCATCCTGACAATAGTTTTTTAACAGTCTGTGTAGCACATTTTTGTGTATATATATATAAAGTTTCATAAGTTAATTTGGGACCATGGTGGAGAAGTTATAGCTCATGAGTTTGAATTCACTGTCTATATCATATCAAGAAGACAAGTTTTCAACTTGTGTTTTGATCATTGTCTTCGGTGGAAGATTTCACACCCCTGTAAATTATATTTAATAGCTTTTGTTGAATGAAAGTGTCCGTTTTTTGCTCCTTATGGGGTGTTTTTAAGCATGCTCTTGAAAAGATCTGCTATTGTTGATATGACCCAAATACTGTGTGAGAATAAAGATTATAACATTTTTCCTCAACTCAGAATAAGTCGTTTAATATCTCTCTCGGTTATATTGGTGACGAGACAGCCGGGTTTTATGTTGATTGGTGTTCCTCGTGAAAACTATTTTGTGTCGTAAAATCTAAAATTGAAGTGATTTTGAGGACTTGCAGGAAATATTGTGCTAATATTTAGTTTGTCGTGGTCAAAAATGAGTAATCCACCTAAGCTAGAACAATGTTTAATATTACTTTGGCTGTACTGAAGATGAAAAAATGGTTTAAAAATCAGTTTCTTGTCCTGCTGATGTTGTTGTTTAACCTCTAACACGAGCGAAGAAATATTTAAGTAACGTAGAGGTGACAGAAGTCGAGTTACTCTGTGGACTGTGTTTGGAAATCGTCACAGAAATAATTGGAAATGTACACTCACAATGTACACACACATTTATAATGTTAAACACTGAAATGTGTGAGCGCCAACTGAGTAGAAGCTGACATATAAAGCTCGTATGAGGTTCCTCTCCATCTTACAAAGACCTGAGCATTTCAAAGGTGCACACAGGTGCTAATACTCAGAAATATAATTTAATTAAAGTCTAAATCTTTTCAGTATGGACCATTAAAACTCATTTTCATGGATGAAAAACAAACAATAAATAAAATATTTTTTGTTACATTAATTTGTTTGGCAAACATCAAACATTTCCACGTTTTCACACACTTTTTCCTCCATTTGAATCAACTGAAATCTGTTAATGCACTCTTAATAGATGTGGTCTATTTGATTTGTGCTTTTTACATTCACCTCTGAGGAGTTTGCAGTGACACCGCAGGCTAGAGATGAGACCCATTAACAGAGAAACACTTTGCCTTTTAGCTGGAATATCACTGGATTCATGTTAGTGGACAGTTTTGTGACCAAACTAATCAGAAGAACTCGGTCTGTCATTTGTCCAACAGAGTGGTGGTAATGCAATAGCATTTAACTTACACCTTCACCAAGTGTCATGTAATATTCATCACTACTCCACCACAACAGCACCCTTCAAAAAGTACAGTAAACTAACTCCTACTTAATATTTTATGTTGACTTCAGATAGTGGATTTAAAGTGACCTTTTGAAGGAAAAATACCTTGTTTTTCTAACCTGAAAGCAACAACTTCCATAATCAACACAGAGAAGTGATGAACTCTTTAGTTTCTAACAGGTCCAAACACTGAGTTCAATAACTTCATCATGCAGAGAGTCAGCAGGGACCCTGTCCTCCTGTCTGTCTTATGAGGGCTCACTGAAAATGTCAGTATGAAGACAACAGCCGCTCACATTATTTAATATTTTGTCACTTTTTCGCCTCAACAGCGCCCCCTTTTGTAAGTTCATAAGAGCAGACAAATATTATTATGACAAATGTAACTGATTACTGTTCATGCTGAGCTCCATGCTTGATAGACAGTTACATTTGAAATCAGAGAGAGAGACGTTTTTTTCTATTATTTTATCGTACATGTTGACTTTCCTGGAAGATTCAACATGTTTGAGTCCATTTGTATCACTCAGTTTTATTATTATTATTACTATTATTACTGTTTAACATTTATCTAACAGTGCAAATGCAGTTTGTTTTGGTTTCTGTGTTGTATGGCGAGTTTAGTTAATTAATTATCCTGATGCATATTTAAAATCCAGATGTGAACATCAAAATTCAAAAAGCAGGAATTGAACGTGCTCACTCCCAAACTGATTTTAACATGAATTTAAAAGGCGAACCGAGAACGGGAGCTGCTAGATGCTCCATATACTTATATTTCTCCTAATAATGTTGTACCTGTTAGAGAAACTAACAAATAAATGATAAATACAAGAACTATCACTGTAGGCAACACTTAAATACAAGTTATCATGTTTGCTAGTGTTGTTAAAGGTTTGTTTACATCAGAAATATTTGTAAATTGCAGGAAATCAGATATTTCAGATATTTTTCAGTTTTCATCTATAAGTCAAACACTTCAGTTATTCAGTTATATACAGTGTAAAATGGTCGTACCTGTAATTTTTGTGGTCAAAAATGATTGGTTGGATCTTTAAAGCAAACAAAACGTGTCTGCTGCAGTTTGTGTTATATTTATCAGCTGTAGTATTTGGACCACTTCACTGTACTGTCCTATTTTATATATATATAGGTATTGTTGTACCCGTGCTGCTATAGCCACTTCATAGTAAATGTGTAAGTGGTGCTCTGAGAGTTCAGAGAGTCCAGTCCTACCAAATCCAAAGACTGAACAGTCTGCATGAATATTAACATACATTCAACACAAAACGAGGAAGAAGCTACAGTAATATGATGAGATGTGACCATGTGAACTGTAAAGTCTTTATCCACATTTTATGATCCTATTATAAAATGATGCCTATGGATGGATGTGTTGAATGCACCAGACTGGCTCTGCACAAAGGCATTGTTCAGCTCTGATTTGGCTTCATTGTCCAAGAAAGAGTCACGATTCTTTAACAGTGTTAGGAGGCCATAATGCTTAATTGTTCATAGAGAGGAGATCATATGGCTTAAGTTTATTTTCTAAAAATGAATGAAGAACTTCAAATATTCTTATCTCAATTGACTGTGTATGTAGGATTAAAAATGATTTAATCTCAACTGTCTGAAAGAAAGAAAATAATCATTAATATTATTATTGCAGATTAAATCCTAATTACCTCATTCTGTGTCATTCGCTTCAGGTTTATACTTTTGTATATAAACAGTTAAAAAATGGTTTAAAATACACTATATGTAGTTTTAAGTCAATTTACATATTAAAGTGTTTATTTATTAGTTAATAATGTCGACTATAACTTTACCCACAGAGAAAACAACCCATATTCATATTACTGTTGGGTTAAACTAAAATATGGTGTGTTGTGATTATTTTTATATTATTTGTAGTTTTGAATGACATAAACAAATCGTTTTGTATAACTAACTTGTTGTGTCTAACACTGGGTCAAAATTTTCCAGTTTGGGTAATATTAACCCAACAGTAAGAAAATAACACAATCGACTAGCATTGCATTCATGCCTTGTTGATCAAACCTGGGTCAATTTTTAACCCAGTGATTCTTAGTAATATAATATATATCAGAATATCAGAATAATATAAGACACAACCCTTTAAATGTTTGCACCCGCCTGCCACAAAAGCTTGTTTCAGTGCAGTCACTCTGTGTTTTTGACTGGTCGTTCATGCCTTTAGGTTGCAGAAAGTCGTCTTTATAATAGATGTTGTTTTGTTTGAAGGGTTTGTAAAAAAAGAAAAAGAAAAAATAATGTTTGTACACGGAGAATAAAATGCTGTACAACGGTTCAACCAGACTGACAAATGAAAAGGCAGAAAGAGACAAAAAACCTCTGAGCACCAGTTATATAAGAATATAAGAAGTTACTGGTCACTGGTAAAAAAGATAATGAAAGCCTAGCATCAATATCTTGAGCAGATTTAACAGTGTCCAGTGCACGATAATATCTAAAACAAGCTGGAATTAACGGCCATGAAGCTATTGTTTCAAACAGAAACAGAAGGTGAGTTTAGGGTTAGAAATATTGGAATATCAGCTGAACATACTATGAACAGTTTCAACTTGTTCAATCTAATCACTGAGTAGTCTGCAGAGGGCCCACAGAAAAACAGCTTCCCAACATATTTGGAGTCCAACTGCACCGTTGTGGTTCAATAATGATGTCGAGGTCACCTCCGCTTCTCAGGACTGGAAAACAAATTTAAAATCGAAAGGGGGAAATGGTTACAACAGTATTCTCTCCAGTCATGCAAATAATGTGGGGACATTGAATAAATGGAAGTTTTATTAATTCTTCTTCTTTTTGGGCCGAAACTTTTTGAAATGTAAATAATACATTTGATGTCTGAATTTTACTGTTTTTGTCTGTTAAAGCAGACATTATTGATTCATAAAATGTATTTATTTATTGAAGAAACTTACTTTTTTAGACCTTTTCTATCTCCACAACAACGTAGCAAACACCATCCGCTGATGGAGATCACAGGATGCAGCTCAAAGCTTTTGTTGTTTTTTTTTTGCTGTCAGACTAATATTTCCAAAGACAGGAACAAACTTTCAGGTTCAGTATGTTTTAAACCTGCCTGTGGATGTTTGTTACACATGCCAACAGTTACCAAATGCTTCATAACACACTGAGACTGGTTTGTGTGTAATCATGTATTATCAAATATAACTGCTGGTTGTGTTATCAATCACTCATTAACTTAGGGGATGGTTCATAGGAGAATATACAGTTGTTGACAGATGCAGTAATACTTTAAACTGTCCTTATATCTGCTTACAACTACAATATATTGTTTTCTAAACGTTTAATTAACTAATTAATACTGCCTGTACTAACTACATAGACTAGAAATCATGTTAAACTACAACATGACAATGAAAGTCGTAAGAAGAGTTAAAAAGTGAAAATATAAAAACAATTACTTGATCATGTGAGCTGAGACAGACTCTTTAATCAAATTTTTCACTGTGCAGTAAAACACTAATATTTCATGGCAAAACCTGTATTTTATACGGCATTCATGTGGAATTTCTATGTCAATTAAATGGCAAAACAGGGTTTCTTTTAATGGATAAAACTTGTATTTATACAATAAAATGTGGAATAAAACAGCAACCATAACCATGAAATCAACAGTGCTAATATACTTTTACTGTAATATTAGAAAAGGTTATACTATATTTATTACTGTAAAATTCTGGCATCCACAGTTTTTACAGTGTGGCTCTGCAGATATTGTTCAAAATAAAATGACTAAATCAAATCCTTGTTGTCAACAGCTCTGCTGCGCTCTGTGGAGGTTAGTTGGTAGTGATTATATTGATCTGTGGAGGTTAGTTATGTAGTGCCTGAAAATGTGTAGCTGCTGTTACATTTAATGTGGATAAATAATTATTAAATCTGTGAGCTGGACTGCTTTTGGACCTTAAAAGCCACTGATTGAAACCTGGTTTCAAATCTTAGGTATTCGAATATCTATCACTAAATGTGAAACAATATTAAACATGAGGAATTGTTTATCAAGAGGTTCAAATAAAACTCGGTTAATCTGCTTCATAGTCATCATTTTTATTGACAACAAAATCAAACAACTTCACAACTGCCATCAGATTTTTATTCAAATATAGCCAAAAATTAATGACATCACCTTTTTCCAAACTGAGCAAACAAAAACACAAAATGCAGAATAAAAAAATAAAGAAAACACTTTGTGTTTATGTTTAGCTCATAGTAAACTAACTGAGAAAACATGTTTTCAGGGTCGGATAAGTAAAATATGACACTGTTGGTGAAACTGTAAGTTTTCTTGTTGTCAGCTTCTCCTCACAGAGTTTAGCTGAGAAATGGCAGAGGTGATAAATGAGTTTTTTCTCTCTTAGTTTGGGCTGATTGACTAAAAAATGGGAACCAAAATCATGAACACACACTAAACAATGGAAGTGGTACACTTTGGCACGTCACTTTGTGTTAGTTTGAGGTTAGCTTTGTTGTTTAACTGAGAACTGTGACTCATATCAAACAGACCTTTTATGACCTTTAGAGCGAGGCCTGGTGGTTTTATAACAAACCTGAAGCAGCTTGTTAAACTTGCCTGCTTGGTAGGACTATTTTGTATTGCTGACCCAAAAATGGGGGAACTGTCTCTCTACAAGGCCCTGTATATGAAGAGATGTCCTTAACAAATAATCTTTAAACTGAACTGAGCAGTCACTAACTCTGACACTGAATCAGCAGCTTTTTGCAGTGGAGCTCCCCACACTGGCGACTGAGAGCACCGTTGTCAGCTCAGCTGTGATTCACAGTACGTTATTTCCTTGTTAAAAATATATGTGACAAACCCTCCAGTAGTAATTATGATGGGAGCAAGACAGGAGCAAAGCAGGGAGGGGAAAGTGGTGAACAAAACATCAGACTTTACCACCGGAGACTGTTGTTTGTTTGTTTGTTTTGAAGTATGATTACTCCTGACCCTTAACCACACGATGACGAAGGTCCCCTTAACTTCTGTGGAGTAGTAATTTTAACCAAACCACATTGTTTCCCTAACCCCTAACAAAGTATTTATTTGAACCCAAACCACGATTTTTCCCTAAAGCTAACCAAGACGATTGATGATGATGATGATGATGATGAGGAGGAGGAGGAGGAGGATGAGGAGGAAGAGGATGATGATGAGGATGAGGATGAGTGGTACTACATCATGAAACTGGTGATTTGAAGGTTTATGAAGGAACACATGTCGTCCTGTCAATAGGTCGGATCAGAAAACTCTCTTTTGTGGACGAACATGTTGTTGTTTTTCTTGGAGGACTTGTTGCTACTGAACTAAAACAGTGAACCACAGACAGTATAAATATGGACGTCGTATCCATGACGTCACCCACTAGGCCTCCTGCCTAATCGGCAAAGATGTGGGTTGTGGAGGCGAGACCGGTTGAATGACACCTGGGTACTCAAACAAGCCACCTATAACGGCACCCACCTGTCAATCAAAGCGGCCATGCTATTAATTATGTTATTAATTTAAGCCTTAATATAATTTGAACAGGTGAGTTAGTTGTACCAGGCTGTAAACATGTTTATTTCTGCTGTGAAGTTGAACATTTTAACATGGGGGCTTATGGAGACTGACTTGTTCTGTAGCCAGCCTCAAGTGGACATTTGAGGAACTGCAGTTTTTGGCACTTCTGCATTGGCTTCACTTCACAGCCACAGAGGTTGCTGCTTGCAGTGAACCCATAACCATTATGCGTATTTGAACAATGACATAAATCCTAAATCAACGTGAACGAACAGTCAGTGAACTGAACTAAGCAAAACAATTCGAATCAGCAAAGTGATTCATGGATTTACCTGCGTAGGAATGGCTTCTGGCACTTGTAACTGCTATAAAGATACTCTTTAATCCAGACTATAATGTAACAGACTCACGCTAAGTGTTCACACAGGAGCTTTAAGTGTCTCCACGTAGCTGTGAGAGGGTTTTCATGTGTCACCGGAGACCCGTATAAACTACACCCAGTGGTTAGTACGACACAACAGATTCTGTCAAAGACAATAAAAATTGTTTTGTAGTGTAAACAAGATGACCTCATGTTGCATCTCATCCCATCTGCAAATCCCTGTTGTTCTATCGTTTATTTAATGTACATGTGTTACCTCAGAGAGAGACGTCATTGCTTTATAATGTCATGGAGACATTTAGAGATTTATTTTCCATTGTTAAATAATTTCTTCTGATTGTAACAAACCATTTTGAGTCATTTCCATTTTTATGAGAAAATTAAAGTATCATAATTTTGCATATTTTAATTGGCTTTTAAAGGAAAAAGGGGGAATCTTGGTCATTTAAACCATGAAAAATTGTAAATTAGATTCTAACTTTGACATCTTATATCTATACATATAAAAGTGTTGTGATAAAGAGCAAATTTCATGGCACTTATGATTAAAATGGTGACTCTTGAATGGAGATTTATGCGTATGAGGTCAACAGTCAGTCTCATGCTGGGCCGCTTGTATTATACATCAGTGCACAGTGATTAACATGTAATTAAAACATGTTATTTTTCTTCATTATTATTCATTATTACTTTTCTTCATAACCATCTCTTTATTGAATACATAAGTGTGTTTAGATGCAGATAACTGATTACATAGCTCCACAGTGTTTGTCCAATAACGTGCCCACCTTGTTTACACTCTGTCCTTGACCCTCTTTGAGCTTAAACCTTGCTCAAGGCCTTCAGCTGGGGTTTTTTTTAGCAGCTCCAGGTTGATTAAATTCTACAGTTAAAGGAAATATTTAACGTTTGATTAGAAGACCAGTACCACTATCCTATCTGTACAATAAAAACAAAGCTACAGCCAGCAATCGGTTAGCTTAGCTTAGCACAAAGACTAGAAACAGGTGGAAACAGCTAGCCTGGATCTGTCTGCAGCAAGATACCGGTAACTCCTCTGTTTGCACCTTTAAACATGTCATAACTTGTTTCTTTAATCAGTCAAAAACAAATGCTGTTGACCTCAGATATATATTTGTCGGATATTTCCCAAAATGTTGAACTGTTCCTGTAAAATCCTCCATATGATCCGAATTTTTAGACTCAAAATATTTAAATTTGCATGGAGGCTGAGAACGACTGTGGCAAATTATTATTTTTTATCTCGTTAACTTGAGACTGAGAGTTAATTATCTCATAACAACGTGGCTGTTTTCTTGTGATAACAGGAAAGAAATGTTATCTGGAGACAACAAAAAGTTGTTTTCCCAAGATAACCTGATAAGATAAGACCTGTGATCTCGAGGATATGAAACGTTATTGCAGCCAAATTTGACCACTTTCTAAATAAAGCCTACAGTATTTCTCCACCACAAACAACATTTTCATGTTGGGACATTTACAGAAAATAAAATTTAACAGTGACACTTTACAAAATGGTACATGAAAAACAGATTTACAAAAATCAGGATGAACTGATGAATCATTTAAAAGTAAATGTGAATTGAGGACGCGTGATGTCACCCACAGGTTTCTGAATGCCGTTTTGAAGCTCAAAATCTCTGGCTCTGGCTGCTGCCATCTTGGCAGTCCTGCCTCTTTTGCCTCCCGGATAATAATAATAATAATAATACATTTTATTTATAGGCGCCTTTCAAAACACCCAAGGTCACCGTACAGGTAAAACAGGGTTTAAAATACATAACAGACATCAAAACATTTAACAAACTGTAATACACTAAAAGATACAATAAAAAGAAAAAAGATTCGGTTTAAAAATTAAAAAAAAAAAAAAATCTGGAGAGAGTGACAGTCAAGGAGGGTATGATTGGAGAAAAAGGTGGGTTTTGAGATGGGATTTGAAAATTGCCAAAGTGTCAATGTTGCGGATGTTGGGTGGAAGGGAATTCCAGAGGCGGGGGGCGGAACGGCTGAAGGCTCTGGACCCCATGGTGGTCATGCGGGCAGGAGGGATGGTGAGGCTGATGGATGAAGATGATCTAAGAGTCCGGCTGGGTGTGTTGACATGGAGAAGTTCTGTCAGATAAGGAGGGGCGAGGTTGTGGAGGGCTTTATCTAAATCTAAATCATAATCTAAAAATCAGCAAAGATGTGGATCATCAGCGGACCTGAGGCAGGCTGAATGATGCCTGGGTGCTCAAATAAGTCAAATGTAATGGCACTTACCTGTCAATCAAAGCGGCCACACTGTTAAATACGCATAACTTCAAGACTTAATATAATAAGTGAGTTAAATAAAAAAAATCAGACTCAGTACAGTCGTCATGAACGAGGACATTAGCTATAGAGACCAAAACTGTTTTTTGTACCAGACTGTAAACATGTTTATTTCTGCTGTGAAGTTGGACATTTTAACATGGGGACTTATGGAGACTGACTCGTTCTGTAGCCAGCCTCAAGTGGACGTTTGAGGAACTGCAGTTTTTGATACTTCTGCATAGGCTTCACTTCACAGCTACGAAGGTTGCTGCTTGGTAGCAATGCAAATTGCATATTAAATTATCTTATTATTATTACTGATGCATTCATGTGTATGCAGCATTTTAATATTACAGTCCTGTTTGATAAAAAAATCTGACAATTTTACATACTGTCTAGTAGTTCAATCTAAAATAATGTATCATATTTTATAAGCTCATGATACAGTTTGCATATAAAATGTAAAGGAACTAATATCTATAGCCAATAAGGAAATATAATACAAAGAAGAATATTTGTTTCTGACTTGTACAAGCAAAATTATACTTAAGTGCAGTACTCAAGTAAATGTACTTAGTTACATTCCACCACTGTGATTATCTCAACATTACTTGTGATTCTTGTGTCCCTACAGTAAAGCATCACAGGGGGATTCACAGACAGCAGATCAGTTTATTGTTCATGATCAGTTTGTTTTCAGCGCCTTCTAGTGGTGAAATGTTATATTTTCTCTCTCATTCCTGTCATGTGACTCTATCATGTGACTTCTACAGGCCCTGAATGGCTGCTGTTCAGCTTCACTCAGATGTTTGTCTTCAATCCGTTTGTTCCTGCTCATATCCTCGGTCCTGTGATGGCATCGTCTGTATGTACTGCTTCATTTATTCACAGTTATTTTTCTAGAAGAGTATTTTTCCAGTTTCCATTTTAACCCTTTCCTAATGAGTGAATGCTTTTAACTGACAGACAAAGCACATGATTTATGTGAAGGACAGTACGATGAATGAATGAACGAGTAGTGAAGGATCACTAATAACACCACTTTACCTGAGGTGGCATAAAAATAGTCTAATGATCTATCTATCCATCTACCAACCAACCAACCAACCAACCAAGCATCACTCAAGTGCAACAACACAAGACATAGAAGCCCAGCTTGGCCTTTTATTTCACAAAGCTCTCGTCAACGACTAAAAGTCAGTCCTAGATTTACTCTTGTCCGGTACAAATACTTCCTGCTGCTTTGAGCTCACAGTCCAGGCAGCCCAGCTAACAAACTGAGCTAACATTAACCAACAGCAGCTACAGTTGGCAGCAGTTTACTTTACTGTATGTCAGAAAACTCACAGAGAGTTGCTGCAGAGCAGCTGGAGGACATCAGACAGAAATGGAAATGACAGAGACACCGTTCACCTGATTACATGTAAGATTATCTGTTGTTTTATGGTAGAAAAGTTCCACAATGTGAGTACAGACTAATATATAATATATTATATACTAATCATCAATTATTATGTTGTTCTCTGCTCTTATTCTTTGGTAGCTGCTCAGTATTTCATCTCCTTCACTGCACTGTGAGCAGAGGAAGAGCCGGGGGACGTGGACTCACGGGCCCAGCGCCTCTAAAATTTTGGCTACGGCCCTGAGACGCTCCCAGATGATTGCTGCTGATGTTATCATAGCTTCACCTGCTTTAACAAGATCAAACATAGCTTTTCACAGAGTGCTGCATTAGCCCATTTTATCCTTAATCCTCAACGCTGAGCTCTGGGTTAAGAGTCGAACGTCAGCAGCATGCCTCTTCTCTCAGCAGGAGTCGTCTACAGACAGATTTTTTTGGGGTCTGTGCCACCTGAATTTGTTTTGTAAAATGCTGCATGAAGTATTTTATTTACCTCTTAATTTTTAAACATGATGACTTGCTCGTTATCTGACTATTTATTCAAGGCAGACTCATGTGGCCAGATTTGTTCACGGGTGCTTCTTGAGTTGAAGACAGGGTTGAAAAGATGAAAAGTTTATAAGATGAAGGAGACGCCAGTGACACCAGTGAGACACCGTGTGACAGTCGAGGGAAATTCACAGACAGCTGCAGGATCGGAGAGAAACAAGAACAAGACCTGGTGACGTTCGTTCTCTTTCCAGGACGGTGGCAATTCAGACAACTCGACTTGTTTAATTCAGATTTTGCTCACAGACTGTCGTGACAATAATCACTGTCACAAACACAAATACAGGAATAGTCTGTCTCTCTGACACCCCCCTCCTCGGTCTCTGTCTTTCTCACTCTACATTTGGATTATGCCCCATCTTGTGGACAGTTTCATACAACTGCAGGTAAAAAAAAAAAAACAACCCCACCCCTTTTCCTCTTTGTGTTTTTTACATCTTTTGTTGTATTTTTACGCTCCACTCCTTTGCAGCAGAGGAACAAAAAAAATAAAAACAGTGAAACCTTCTTTGTGTTATTGCCACTGCAGGGCGGTACAAAGACCACATGACAGGTATTGGCAGAGGACAGGTATATATATATATATATATATATATATATATATATATATATATATATATATATATATATATATATATATATATATATATATATATATATATATATATATATATATATATATATATATATATATATATATAAAAATAAGGTGAAATGCAGCAATGTGTTGTTACTAAATGTACAAAGCTGGACTATCAGACAGGCAAAGAACCTCAGATAGCCCTAAATCATGTTCATTGGGTGAAATATGTGGTAATTTGCACAAGATAACCTGACGTGATGAAGGCCTTAAAGATTCGCTGTTTTAATACAATACTCACATGCCTATGTGTTGGTCACTGTAATGATTTCTCCTGTCCAGATTGGCATGGAAGATGGGGATGCATTCATTTCTGCTGATGCTAATCTGACTCTTCAAAGGTGTCTTTCTAACTCTAAAGCATTTTTATATGAAATTCCCTCTTTGTCTTTCCACCCACAGTGTTTCTGTTCTAGACTGAGACGTAGGAATAAAAACAAAGAGGGAATTTCAAACTGAAAATACTGAAACTTCATATTAGGAAAGGAATTCATCAAGGCCAGTAGGCCACAGGAGGAACAATTTCAGCAGCTGATAACTCTTTCATAGTACATTTAGACATGTGAAAATGGCTTTAAGATAAAAAAAATGTGAACCTACATGAACTCTTGCAGATTTGTACTCGGTATGAATTTCCATTTTCCTGCTAACTTTTCCCTAGCTATGTTTATGTGTTCATTTAAAAGATCCCCGAGTCCACAAACATTCAATACCTTACTTTAATTGCATTAATATACAGAAAAAATGATTATCAAAACTTACATTCATATACAGATCAAAGCCAGGTGACACTGTACATACATGTAGATATAGTTCTAAAAGTTCACCAATGAAAAAGCAGAAAAAATCTATATAGATGATGCTGAAAAGAATGAGCGTTATACAGCTCATGTGAAGGGAAAACAGTCATCTTCATGCCAATAAATGTCTGTTTTTAAATGATGATTTATTAGTAATTTGGTGGACATTAAGAGGTTAGGTATTCCAGTCTGTTGTACCTCTGTAAATCTGTGTTTTTTTGTTGATGTCCTTTTTGTAGTCTGTCATTATCTGAATCCAAATTTCCCCTAGTGGGACTTGAATTTTAAAACCCCCCTACCCTTTAAGGCAAAATCTAGTCTGTATGACTTATCTTATCATTTAAATATTGTCCTTACATGCTGCATATTCCTAAATAAATATATGTTTAGTGAAATTATCAGATCCTGACCAGCATACAGCAGTTCTGTGGGTTCTTAGAGGGAGGACAAGGAGCTATTGAACTATTCCTCTAGGCTGTGAGTCAGGATGTGGTTATCTTAGCTTAGCATAAAGACAGGAAGGAGGGGGAAACAGCTAGCTTTGCTCTAATAACACCCACAAATGCCTTTACAGCGCACTAATTGACACTTTATGTTGGGTGACTTTAACCTTGACAGAGCACCAAACAGGCCTTAATATGAATATGTTCTTTGTAGGATTTTATTTGGATTTTTATGCATGTTTTTGCTCATGCATGTGGCCTTATCTTTAGATATTTAATATGTGGGCTAGTGTTGATGATGTGACAAACACAAAGCTGTGTTACTCATCATCCATGCAGAGGAGATGGATCAAGATGCTGAAATAAGGGTGTTCTTGTCAGTGGATGTTAAACGGTTAAAGGAGGATTAGCCTTTATTTTAACTGAACTCGTCTTCCGTGATTAATTGTTTTCCATTTTTTAATCTTGTGTCGATTAATTGAATCTAACACTTTGTTTAAAATGACTATTTGTGGCTTTAAAATGGAGGCGTCTGCAGGACGAGTCAGCAGCAGGACGTGGAGCTGAAAACCCTTCAGACTCTGTCCTGATATATAATGTGGTGTTTTATATCAACAGTGTCACAACATGACAAAATGACCTTTAATATTCATGATACGAAAGATAACAAACCTCCCAGAGACTTGTGGGCGATTGACTTGTCTTGTCTTTGTGTGTGTGTGTGTGTGTGTGTCTGTGTTCATGTATGATGGAGACGTGTTCCAGATTAATTGCTCTGGTTTATAATTAGCTTCATGAAGTATTTCTGGCATGGCCCATTTGTGCTCTGCTGCTCCTGCAGGAGTCATTCTTGGTTTCTCACTGCCACCTTGTGGATTTTTTGTTATTTTCTGGTCCTTTCAGTGTGTCATGATGTCGTAGGTTACATCTTCACCATTCAAACAGCAGCCTGTCTGCACACACACACACACACACACAGAAAAAAGTGGGTAAATAAGATGTTTATGACAGGATGATTAGTCTTAGATTTAATGACAAGTTGTGTTGAGATAATCTGCAAATGTTTTTTATTAATCTCAGTGTCCAGGTGGCATATTTTGAGAGATTGGAGGGGGTGAAATAAATAAATAAAATCAATTAAAGGAGTGTTGAGGCTTTCACTGTTATCCTCTTGTTTTTTTCCACAAGAACAAAAACCAGCTTCTCTCCCACCTCCTCCTCCTCCTACACCACCACCACCACCTCCTCCTCCTCCCCTCTTCAATCCTGAGCCCTCCTCACGTAATTGTGGTTGCTCACAGCATCAAACTTCAAGTCCATGTTCGTGACCAGGATTTGGACCAGAGCTGTATTATAGATCCGGAGACGATCAAAAAAAAAAAAAAAAAAAAAAAAAAAAAAAGTCACACTTTAGTGGCGCCATTCAGTGTCCAACCTGCAGACAGACATCCTGCAGACGGGTCTTGTGGTCTCTCCTCACAAATATGCAGCACCGGTGGAGGTAGTACTACTCTCCCGTGACTCATCCGTGCGCAATAACAATAAACAGATAAGGCTGGCTTTAAATATCAGCAAATCAAAGAGCCACTTCAACAAAAGCAAGGTCACCTTGCGTTGGATCTATAGCAGGACTGGAGCTCAGGTCTTTTTTCTTCTTCTGTTTCTTGGAGTGTGTACCAAAAGAGCGCAGCAGTCTCTCCTCCAGGACTTAATTTGGTGGTAAATACACTTTTTTGTTTGTTTGTTTGGGGAGGGGGGGCTTTGTGGGACTGCACCTGTTCACCTGGACTCCCCATCATCATCACGGTGAGTGGCTTTAATTCATCTGTAGAGTCTAAACTAAAGACGAACTCTTCTTTTATTGTCATTGGAGATGCTCTAACAGGTGTTTTTATGAGGTTTACATACCTGCAAAAAATAATGCCACGTATAAGTGACATAAATGAGCAGTAGTTTGTGTGGAAGCTGTTTTATGTTGCACAGGTTTGATCCTGCAGGAGATTTGTCATTTAGGCTTCAATAACCGGTTAGAGGTGTGGACAGAGGGAGGCACGTCGTCCTTTTCTGTGGGTGACTTTAACCTGCATCACGGTCAACAAGGCAGTAATCACCTTGACAGACCACTGACCACCAAAGAGGCCTTAATTATGAATTTGGTGAAATAAAATCCGCTTTTAAAAAAAAAAAAAAGATTGTATTTATATTTTTATGTTTTTTTTTTTTTTGCACATGCATGTGGTCTTATCTTTAGATATTTAATACGTGGGTTAGTTTGGATGATGTGACAGCTGTGTGTTTCATCACCTTGGCTTAAATAATTAGAGACTATGATGATTTACTTATCATCCATGCAGAGAATATGGATCAAGATGCAGAAATAAAGGGTGCTCTCGTCAGTAAATGGTTAAATCAGCTGTTTTAAATGAGGATTTGTCTTTATTATAACTGAACTTGTCACCCAAGAGTAATTGTTTTAATTTTTTTGAGTCTTGTGCCGATTAATTGAATCTGAACTTGTAAGACAGACTGTGTCCTTGTCGTCTACAGGTCTGTGTCGCCAACTTAGAGGCGCATATTTAAAATAGTCCCCTGCCAGTGAGCTTCACTTTTCATCTCCCATAGTACAAAGAGAGATTTTTTTTTCTTGGAGGAGGGTTGGCATTAAAGAAAGAAAGAAAAGAAAAGAAAAAAGTGTCCAGGCTTTTTGAGGTGAAGACTTTGGCACAGGGTCTCCGGGAGTGATGGCGGCGTCTGCACCCTCCTCCTCTGGCGGCGAACCGGATCCCAACTCGACAAATTTACGACCACCGGGCTCAAGTAGGTCCATCACAGATAAAATGCCATTTCACGTGTGCTATTTACCTTGTGGGCAATGCCATTAATCATTTTCATCGAGGGAGGGAGAGAGAGAGAGGGGAGGAGGAGAGGAGGAGAGGAGGAGAGGGGGGACTAGAAAAAAAAAATCCGCTGCCATTTGAGAAGCTTTCCTTCGCCACAAATCACCGCTGCATTTCATTCAGCATACGGACCTCCCGGCTCCTGCGAGACAGACGAATGCTGCTGTCAGACTGTGATGTCCTCTGCTAACGTTACACTGAAGGAAATTAGCCTGGAAAACAAGCCCGAGGCTGCAGCACCCAGGACATCTGATCAGAGAGGCTGCAAATATCTGAATATTTATCTGCACAATTATTATTATTATTATTATTATTATCATTATTATTATTATTATTATTATTAATGGTGTTTTTTTTAATGCATTCATTTTTCTGTTTTTTTTCCCCTTGGTTTGTCTGAATAAAGTGCCTGCACTGAAAAAAACATGGCAAATTGCCCCTGAAGCTGTTAATTCAGCCATACTAAATTGCCCACTAATGGCACACTTAAGCATTGTAGCCTTCAAAAAGGAGGGGGGGCATTGTAGGAGAAACCATACAGCCACCACAGTCCTTTCATTGTCAGCTGGTAGCAACAAAAAAAATAAATCATGTTACAGGTGTACATGAGCTCCTGACACAAGATATTTACATTTTTAGCTTTTACCAGCTGTTTAATCTCACCAGAATTTGATTTTAATGTTGCATTAGGTTTTCATGTGTGTCTGAAGACAAACAGATATTATTTTATATTATTAGGCCCCATCCTTCAAGCTGCACCTCTAAAAATGTAGGGCATGTCCCCTTCCCCTTTATTTGTGTTTTAGTTTAGTCTCTCCTCCTCTGGCTTTGGAGAAAATCATTGTGAGGACTGAGTTAAAGTGCGTCCAATGAGCTGAGCAGGGCAATGATTTATCTAATGATCCAAAGCAAGGGTTAAATTGGGATGTGGGAATGGGACTGCCCCCCAATCCACCACCTCCTCCCATCACCTCCTCCTCCTCCTCCTCCACCCCTAAATTGCTGCTTTTGAGCATTTCGTCTATGCCTCCCATCCCAAGGTGCCCCATCCCCTCTGTGACTGGAAGCCCTTGATAACGCACTAATTCTCTATCTGTCACTGACCAGCCTGCTCTGCTCGCATCTTTTCACTCTATTAGATCTTTTAGGCTGGCGTGGGTTCAAACGGCTAATTAATTTTAATTCCTTGCCTAGGTCATGAACGGTGACAGAGTGGGTAAAAAAAAAGATCGAGGGGCCCAGGGAGTCATGTTTAAATAATCCCAACACAGCCAGTGCTGGATATTTTTTGTTTGAGCATCACTCCACCTCATACGTCTCTCCATCAAATTTCAACATTAAATTTCTCATCATATAAAAATAAACTGAAGCTGGATTTATTTTATCTCCATGTGAGGCCCTCTGATTGGTTTGTTCAACCCATTTGCAGGCTATGATGCTTGGTGTGGAGTCGCTCATGGATGTACTAGAAAACTGGGGATGAAGATATGTGGTGAGTTCGCATTTATTTATTTGCTCTATTTTTTAATACAATTATGAAAAAAAATAATTTTTAAGGAGAAATAAAACACATGTGTTTTTTTTAGTGTATGACTGATGGCTGTGGCCTGCATGTCTTTACGGCTCAATGGGAAACTTTAGGAATGAAATATAACCGAAACAAGGATTTATGTTAAACAATATTATTCAGATTATTAAATTACCATCACGTCTGTTTTTGGCATTTTAACCAAAATGTAAAAAAAATAAAACATTAATTTATCCCACATTTGGAGCTGATGAAATTAAAAATGATTCATAATTCTGCAGGATTGATTTCCACTTGCAGAGTCTGTTTCAGTCTCCTGCCACACTCACCAAAGACAGGCTGACATCTACCATAATAGTGAATGTCACGCACCAGTGCGCAGCACAATTTTCTGCTATTTTTGTGACCGACACGTCCTGCTGCTTTCACTCAGGCCATTTTAATTACTCAGGACCACAAAAGCTCCAGAACATAATGGTAAAAACAAAAAAAACCCATCAGAGTTGAAATGGGTTTAATGTCTCACAGGTAGCTTGTTGCACCATTTTCTATCGTGCAGGCTCTTCCTGATAAATCCACATTCATTTGTGCTGTGTTGTTATCTACCTGCACTGTTTGCTGTTTGCTGTCGGAGGAGCTTTTAATAAGTATTTACAGCCGCTACATGACAGCGATTTGTTCTTGCATGGCTGGAGTTGGATGCTGATGTCACCGAGCTCAACCTCCCACAGGGGCCCCCACCCTCCGCCCATAAATAGGACTCCCAGTGCGGGATGGGACCAAAAAAAAACTACAGTGTAGATCTCTGGAGAAAGAGAGGAGATAAAAGAAGCCAGATATGGTAGAGGAGACTTATTATTAGGCCTGTTAGAGTTTTTGTTTTTTTTAAAAGGTCTCAACATGTTTGGGAAGTGTAATCACCCTGCGGACTCCTCTTCTTCTTGTAAACGTTTAGGATTTTTGCAGAAGAACAACAGTCTGGAGGAGAGGAGCAGGATTGTGAGTTCATTCAAGGAGCGCGCAGCCAAGAACCTGCAGCTGTCCTGCGATAACATGGGCGGAGAGACGCGTTTCAGCCGCACGGAGACCGACTTCTCCAATCTGTTCGCCAGAGGTAGGCTGGAAGAGAAAGTCAAAGCGGATTAACCTCTGAAATGAAACACTTAACACCTGTTTTAATCTGGATCCTGGTAACCAAAACATGCAAATAATGCTTTGGAAATTAATAAAAGTATAAATAATATGCTGATTAATCAGGTTGATGCTGCCAAAATAATTCCAAATTGTTTGTTGGTGAATGTTAATTCCTTGATGCTGTTTTAACCCAACTGTTGGAGAATTTGCATTAAATATTCATCAGTAAATGATGGAAATGAGCTGTAAATATTATTTGTATAAACAAAACATGGATTTAATAGATGCATTTTATTTTGTAGATCTGCTTCCTGCCAAAAATGGAGAGGAGCAGACCATGCAGTTCTTGCTGGAGGTTGTGGAAATCCTCACAAACTACGTCAGGAAGACCTTTGACAGATCCACCAAGGTTTTGGACTTCCACCACCCTCACCAGCTCCTGGAGGGCATGGAGGGCTTCAACCTGGAGCTCTCTGACCAGCCTGAGTCTCTGGAGCAGATCCTGGTGGACTGCAGGGACACCCTGAAATATGGAGTGAGAACAGGTGAGAACAAAGAGGCCTGAAGGCACAGCACGGCCTGCTTGCAATCAATAACTCTCATTAGCTTACATGCCAGTGTAATGATTACAGATAAGCCATTTTCTCTCTCAAACTCTCAAATGATTAATTGTTTTCTTGGGGATTATGTTGCTTTGTTGTCTCTTTGTATCACAGGGCACCCCAGGTTCTTTAACCAGCTGTCCACTGGATTAGACATCGTTGGCTTGGCAGGAGAATGGCTTACCTCTACAGCCAACACTAACATGTGAGTACAGCGATACATTTATCCGTTTTCACTCCATAAACACAGTCGTGCGGATAATTAGAGAGATAAGCCATTAAAATTAGATCCAGTGTGGACGTCATTAAGTTCATTTTATTCTACTTTTTAAAGCTTTTTTTGTAGAAGGAGGCTCTCAGACTTGAAGTGACATACTGTAATTACTGTCTCTGGCTGAAGAATACTGTGCACGCTCTAATAGATTGTCAATCAAGCAAGAGAATGAAAAGCACAAAAGAAGACATTTGTACAGCTACTCCCCACAGTATTGTCCATGTTGGCCTGCGCTCCGGCTGTGGTCAGCCCTGCAGGCAAACTAAATTGCATATTGATTTGCATTCACAGTTTACATGCTGTCTTTGTTTCATGTGATGCTAGTTCCTGTGACATAACAATGCCAGGAGGGGACATGGTATGCCCCTCGGACCATCTGTGGACAATACGAACGTCCATCACTGAGAATCAGCGATGAGTTTAAATCCTTTCTTTTGTTTTTGGTGTCTCTGTCAGAGAGGTGTTGATTCATCTCTGTCGTCATTTTGGAGACTGTAATTTACGAAGGCATTGTATAGTAGTGCATTATATTGAGAGGTGTTCACAAGCTTATTATATTTGATTGCATTGCTTGTAGTGTACCTTGTAAACTGATCGCTCAGTGTGTGATGATTATCTTAGGAGACTTGGCCTGAACTCTGGGCATCCTGGTAGCTTAGTAGTCCAAGATGCATACCATATATCTCAGCTCTGATTCTAGTCATGGAAGTCCCATTACTATTTTTATAAACCATTAAATAAACGTGAAACACTTGACCAGCAGTGGGTTTACATGCAACTTTAGGGAACTACAACATGTACACCTCCAGGGGTCAATCACTTAATGTAGAGGACAATACAGATGAAAATATTTCCATGATTGTTATAAATATAACTGTATGAATAGAAGACGTTGTCAGACAACCACTTTCTAAAAATGCGCTCTCTGTAAAGGGTTTAAAAGTTTAACTAAGGGTTAATAAATCATTTACTAATGTTTATGTATCAGTTATAAACCATTAATAACAACAAACAATGGGTTGCCAGGTTGTGAAAAATTGTTTTTATTGTTTGGGCTGTACATGCAAAAGATCTGGACCAAACAACTATTTAAGACATTACTCATGCTTATAACTGCATTATTACTAAACATAAAGTATAAACACCAGAAAAAGTGGATTTTCTAATTAAAGGCTCATAATTGATGTATAAAGCATGAGCAAATGATTTACCAAGCATTAATAAAGTGATTAGTTAGAACTCATAAACCCTTCATGAAGAGTGCTCCATAGTTTTTATTGTGATGTGTGGTTTGTTGTCATTTTTACTATTTTAAACATTTACTATGAAGCTCAACAGTCCGTCTCAAAGAATACTGTAGTTAGCTTGTGGCGACATCAGCGAGGATGATTTGAACCAGAGGGTGGAGGTTGCTTACATACTTGTAATTTACCTTTATTAATTACTCCATCAACCCTAATTACCCCTGGCAGATATTGACTGACACTAATAGACTGACAATCACATCCAGGTCTTACATAATCAGAACGAGTGAGCGTCGCCTGCATGAATGAATGCGGTGAAATTAATGTGCGACATCTGCAAAGTGGCATCTGACTTGTTTATTTTTTCCCACACTCCATATTACTGTACGCTGAAGATGCTGTGGGGCACAATGCGACATTCTGTGATGTTCCACTGATTCATTTACTTTCTTTGCATGAATAGACAGATACTTACGTAATTAGAAGAATATTGGTCAGGAGAAGATGGATTAGCCTGCCTGTGCTGTAATTCCAAATCGACTGTGCTGTTTTTCTCTGAGGCAGAGGAGCTTTTAATGTACTTTGATGATGTGGAAGAAATTATATACTTGAGAGGATAAAACATGGAAAACAAGCACGCAGTGAGAAAATTAAAGGCACCTGAAACAACCGTATTTCATGAGTGTGAACACAGACCACAGTTATTATGTTTTTAATTATGTTTATCCCATTGTTCAAGTACATTGTTCATATTTTGAATATTACCGTATCAATGAGCCTCAGACCACCAAAAAGCCATTTCTAAAACAAGATGGTGTTGTCGTTGAAGTGTTACTGTGTACTTAACGCTGTATCTGTTCCATTTTTATTAAGAGAGCAGCATGCTCAGCAACCGTGCTGTGCAATTAGAGTATACAGATGCATGTTGTTAAATATCAGAGTATCTCATATTGATCCCATCAGTCCCTCCTGCAGTCTGTTGGTGAAATTACTTGAATGAAACTATTTATCTACGATTGTTCAATTAACACAGAACAAAAAATACAAAGTTAAGATTATACTGTATGTTCAACAAGGAGCGACAGAGGGCTTCACTTTGTTTTTGTTTTTATCTCATATTAAAATGGATTTTTTTTGTTTCTGCTCCAGGTTCACCTATGAGATCGCACCCGTCTTTGTGCTCATGGAGCAGCTGACGCTGAAAAAGATGAGGGAGATCGTCGGCTGGCCTGATGGAGAGGGCGATGGAATATTTTCTCCAGGTGAGAGTCAAACCTAAGACTGAACATGGAGCTCAACAAACTCTGAGCTCTTATGCAAATGTGTCAAAATCTCCTTAATATGTTGTACTTAGATACCACTAGATGTTTTATGGCTATGCTTCTCTCATCTGGTCTCCAGTGGTGGAAGAAATACCACAGAGTAGAAATGCTCTTTTGCAAGTAAAGGTCAGGCAATCAAAATTTAGTTAGCATTAGTATTACATTGTAATAAAGTACTTATTATGCAGAATGCCACACTTGAAAATAGTATAAATAATATTTCTGGATCAGAATTATTGATGCATTCATGTGTAAACATCACTTTAAAGTTGCAGCCTGTAAAGATTTGGCTAATTTTAGCCTGCTTAATCTGTAATAATGCTTCATAATTAAATGTAGTGCAGTAAGAAGTACAATCCTGCCTTCAAAATAGGTGTACTATAAGTGTAATATAAAGCACCATAAAGTAGAATTACTCAAGTTACTGTTGGTTTCTGCAGGAGGAGCCATCTCCAACATGTACAGTGTGATGATCGCCAGATACAAGTTCTTCCCCGAAGTCAAGACCAAAGGCATGGCAGCTGCTCCCAGACTGATCCTCTTCACTTCAGAGCATGTTAGTCCGACTCTGTAATATTATTTAAGCACCTTTATCATCAAAGTTTGACTAATTAATATCAATATATTCAGTGTAAACCTAACCTGTGTTGTGACTGATCAACATCTGTTCTTGCAGAGCCACTACTCCATCAAGAAAGCCAGTGCAGCTCTGGGCTTCGGGACAGAGAACCTGATCCTTTTGAACACAGATGAGAGGTTTGCTTTATACTTGACCCACTTTCAGACAGTCTGGTAGAAGATCAAATATTCAGATAACTTAATACTGTCTTCTTCTTTTCCAGAGGAAGAGTCATCCCTGCTGATTTGGAAGCCAAAGTAATAGAGGCCAAGAAAAAGGTAAATGTCAGCAACAAAGACTCAGACGGCTCAAACTTATTTATTTGCTTCTATTAGTGACTCCACACAATGAGAAACACTTCTCTGAGATGTGGAGTTTTATTTGTAGCGAAGGAAAGGTTATTTCAGTAAGGTTAATGCTTCTGTCTGCTCACATGTGAAGCTGCTCCAGCCTAAAGTACCTCTCCTGGAAGTAATCCGGCACAGTGATGTACAGACGAGAAGAAATGGGAAAGCAGAAGTTGCAGAAGGGGGAAGAGTGCATTATTTGAGAAATGTGTTTCAGTCCATCTCTTTGTTGTCAACAATCACAGAGAGAGAATGAACATAACAACTTAAATTCAGCCCAGAACTGTAGAAAATGTCTTGTTTTTCCATTTGCAGGGGTATGTTCCGATGTTTGTGAATGCCACTGCTGGTACCACCGTCTACGGAGCCTTTGATCCCATCAATGAAATTGCAGACATCTGTGAAAAGTACAACATGTGGCTTCATGTGGATGTAAGACTCGACAATACAAAAGAAATATCTATTAAGCCACTGTGATAGACATTAGCATCCTTATTGTTATTAATGTGTTGTGTCCTGTGCAGGGTGCATGGGGAGGAGGTTTGCTAATGTCCAGGAAACACAGGCACAAGCTGAGTGGAGTCGAGAGGTAAAATAACAAATGAATACATCAAACACACAATACACAAAGAAAAAACAAAGCTAGATTCAAGATAATAAATAAACCTGACTTACTTCATATTGAGGATATATTAAGGAGGGTGGGACGTTAAAGCCTAGCTCTAATGTACTCGATAAATGGTTTCCAAATTCGATGTTGTTCGATGTTCCCATTCAAAGATGTTGGAGAAGAATCAGTCTGCGTGCTAGCAAAGTGACACATTTTGTCTCCATGAGTTTAACTCCAGTGAGATTACTGTTGTTCTCTCCTGCTATACCAAAAATGGCTATCATATCGCCACTTTGAAAAGATCCGACAGTGTTCCAAAAATTGAGCTCCAATAAGTGGAGAGTTTAGGACTTCGCCAAAATGAGTGTGCTAGAGAGGCAGGTGATATCAGGGTTATTTTTGGCATGAGCCTGGAGCTGACATAACATTTTCTTAAATAAGATAAACCTGTGTTAAACTAGGGGTGTTAAGCTTAAAAAACATGGGCATTTACATACAGGAGATGCAAATTGCATTATGGGAAATGTAGGATCCAGTGTTTTGGGGGCTTGACCCATATTTGAGGATAATATTTGCTACTTCAATTTTTTTTAAATCTAGCTGCTTTTTCCTCATTTTAAATGTACATTTTATCCATTTATTAGCTAGCAGACAGTAGATAGTTGAGAAGAAATGAGGGGCGAGAGACAGATGGAGAATGACGTACAACAAAGTTCTCTTTGGGTTGGAACCAGGGTGGATCATGGTCAGCATCTTAACACTTAGGTCACAAGAGCACCCAGACTGCTGGAGAGCCCCTTTAACATCAGTGCAGATCACAGATGTTTCAAACTATATCTATCAAAAGATATGCACGGTTATCTTGGGGGGGCTTTGGCTGTGGCTGGGGCTCGGGAGGTAGAGCAGGTCGTCCACCAATCAGATGATCGAAGCGTGGCAAGATACTGAACTCCAAATTGCTCCCGAAGGCTGTGCCATCAGTGTGTCAATGCGTATGACTGGTTAGCTCCCAAAAATGATGCCACCTTGCAATGCAGCCATCAATGTATGAATGTGTGTGTGAATAGTTGAATGAGATATGTAGTGTAAAAAGCGCTTTAAGGGGTTGGAAAACTACAGTCCATTTACCATTATTTCAATAAAACTGAAAGGATCAATGTCTTCTTAGATTACCTCCTCTGTTTCTAGACTTGATACACACACACACACACACAGACACACACAGACTCATGTTTACTGTTTCAATATCTGTGCAGGGCCAACTCAGTCACCTGGAACCCTCATAAAATGATGGGAGTGCCGCTGCAGTGCTCTGCCATTCTGGTCAGAGAGAGGGTGAGACTGTGTTTTTACACACAAACATCGACGCAGACGACTGTTTTCTGCCGCTCTTTGCTAACATCACTGTTTTCTTTCTTTCCATTGCAGGGATTATTACAAGGCTGCAACTCTATGTGTGCTGGTTACCTCTTCCAGCCAGATAAACAGTATGACATTACATACGACACCGGTGACAAGGCCATTCAGTGTGGACGCCATGTCGATATCTTCAAGTTCTGGCTTATGTGGAAGGCGAAGGTGTGCATTTTATCTGTTGTTTTCTTTCTTCTCCGTCAGCTGTGCTGCCATGTCTAATAGTTTTTTTTTCTTTTTTGAATCTACCTAAAAGGGAACAGTAGGATTTGAACAGCATATCGACAAGTGCCTGGATCTGTCAGCGTACCTCTACAATAAAATAAAAAACAGAGAGGGCTACGAGATGGTGTTTAACGGAGAGGTGAGATCATTATTTCACACACACGGCAACTATTTTTCAAAATGAACACCCAAACATTCACTGTACTGAGCTATCAGATGAATATAAACTAGCAGCCGCAGCAGCAGAATGATATATTTAATATCTTAATTTGGTTTTAGTATTGATTGGCTCATTTTGCACTGCTGACAAGTTGACAAGAAAAGCTGAAATTACAGAAGGTTTTTTATCAGCGCTCATTACAAATGTTGTTCCCATTTTCTCTTATCAGCCGCAGCACACTAATGTGTGTTTCTGGTACTTTCCACCGAGCCTGCGCGGCTTGCCTGATGGCGAAGAGAGGCGGGAGAGGTTGCACAAGGTAATGACTCATCAATCTGCTTTTTAAGGCTACCTTTTCGAGTTCCCCTCCTCTCTCAGATTGATTTATTTAGCGTCTGCTTGGATTTAGAAATTCATGGACAACTGTGTGTGCATATCTTCATTGCACTGTTTGTTTTTTTCACAACAGGTGGCCCCAAAGATCAAGGCACTGATGATGGAGTCCGGGACTACGATGGTGGGCTACCAGCCACAAGGAGACAAGGTCAACTTCTTCCGCATGGTCATCTCCAACCCCGCTGCTACCAGGTCAGACATCGACTTCCTGATCGAGGAGATCGAGCGACTGGGGAACGACTTGTAAGAGCCCCACCTAAACCCCCTTTTTCCTCCCTGAAACATCGGTCTTTTCCGACTCTGGAGAGCCTTGAGCTTGGCTTCACGTCCCTTTTGTCTCATAAAGACATTTTTTTGCTTACAGGTCTTCTCTGGCAATGCACAACAAATAATATGCCATGTGTGTCTCTTCTCTGTCTCTTCTGTCTTTAGCAGTGATGACATATATTCAAAACATTTGCACACAAAGGTTAAAAAAGGAGTCAAAACTTGAGAGAATCACAAAAGCACACTGGTATTCTTGCTAAAGCGCATGTTAAGTGGAAAGATTCAGACTTCCATGTAAATATGAAGGCTTAAGAATATCCGAGCACTTGAATGATTCTTCCTATAGCAGCTATAAAGAATGTCATTTTACTGTTGTACTGAATCAGATCAAAATATTTTTTCACAAGTAACAGAGCACAATATAGGGAACCTTATTGCATTGACTTAAACGGTATTAATGTAAAATATATATATATATAGTATATATATGATGTACTGACTGTTGGTGCTCCATGTCGTCTATGTAATTATCAAGCCAGATGCACCGCCACATTGTACCCCAGCTGTTATTTCCCTTTGATATTACATAGGTGGAAATATATATATAACACAGTCATTGTAACAAGTACCGTACTTGGTTGCTGTGTTTTTAGAGATTTTTGTGTAGATTGTGTATAGTATTGTTACATTGCCTTTGTGCCAAATGTGTCCTAGTTTTACAGTGAGAAAATCCTATATGTAAATCGACCATACGGTATAGTATGTAATAGATGAATCACTTTATTTATATCCAGAGATTATAATTGTGAATAGGTTATCTGCTGTTCTGTTCCATTTGTAATGTATCCTCCTTCCTATTTGGAAACTCTGCTGTATAATATCACAATGTTTTGAATAACATTGAAGTCTTTTAGTGTATCTGTGAACCAAAGAAGGGTTGAGTTACATTTATGAACGTGTACGTGGCCCTTATTCTCCCTTATGGATGGATTCAGATGTTTATATAAGAAATACTTATCTTACCGCCCTTAACTTTAGTGCAATCTATGTTGTGTAACTGTGCAATGTCATTGTGATTCACTGACTGAATGTTTTCGAGACACGTGGCTATATGTGGGAGGCATGACCGGCAGTGCGGCTGCTACTGCCAGTGCTTTGTTAATGATAAAAAGCACAATGCTAAACCATGATCATGGGGCAGCTTTTATTCTATGGACACATGATTGTCTGTATTATAACCGTGTTAAGTGGAGTAAAACTATAATATGCAAAGTTTTGTTTGTCTTAACATGCTCACTATAGGCACATGTTTATGTTGAGGAAAACGACGTGAGAAAATAGGATTATTTATCATTTAGACTTTTGCTTGAACAATGAAATGCACAGTGTTTGCTACTGTAATAAGGTTTATTGAACAAATGTACATTCCTGAATTAGTGGGATGAAATATCCCTTGTTAAATTCAATGTAGGCACTTTAACTTCATGCCATCGTTTGAGTATTACTGTTCTATCCACAGCACTAATAAAGACTTGAGCTGTAGAACATCTGTGGGCAACTTTTTTGCAGTTTGTAAAAGGACATTTGAACTTTACAAATAAATATGAATGGCAAACAACACTGGAGAGGACTTAACTTATGTGTTCAGCCGAGTTTTGTCATTCAGATGTTTTATTCTTATTAAAACCCCAAAGATAGAAAACTAATAAAGTAGTGACAGTTATCTTTGCTACAAACTGGGCTTGCATGTTTCATGAAGCCAACAAAATGCAGAAAACATTATTGTAACTACACTGGTCCAATGAAATAATGGATGTCTTTTGGCGTTTTATTTACCTCTCTCTCACTCTCTGGTTATTAATGCAAAATAAAATAATGTTAAAGGTCTGGTGTGTAAGACTCGGAGTACAATCTATTCATAGAATATGGCAGAAATTGAATATAATGTGCACAATTATGTTTTTATTAGTGTAAAATCACCTGAAAATAAGAATCATTATCTTTTTGTTCCATTAGAATAAGACTTTTATATTTGCAGATGCTTCCGGTCCTCTTTCACGGACTCCACCATGTTTCTACAGTAGCCCACAATGGACAAACCAAACGCTGGCTCTAGATAGTTTTCAAGTTTTTCTGTGTTTCTCTTATACACTTAGAACAGGAGGGCAAGTGGAGGGGGTGGAAATCTGCAACTACAACACCAGATTCCACTAAATCCTCCTTTATTTATATTTTTTATACACACTGCTCCTTTATTTATATTTTTTGAGCTGGTAGAGAGAGATGCGGCGTCTCCAAGACACCAAACAGACACTTAGAAGACTGACAGTTCATCAGTCAGTGTCAAAGACAGTGCATCAAGGTGTTGAGGAGTTGACAGTTGCAGACTGTCTCTGCACTGGTGTACATCCGTTAGACAATATATATGCAGTAAGGACAATATGTGGAGAGGAATTACAATGTGGTACACTGTGTAAGAACAGACAGGTCTGGGTAAATGTGCATGTTATATTCTCTTTTTTTTCGTCCATCTTTTCAATCCACCTGGCTGTCACCAACCGTTGGTCAAATTAATCACCGTGGAGGGGCTTTTTTTATTGGCTGATCATCTCACAGCTGAGACTTCACGAGCACCCCCTGCCAATTCCTTCACTCCCCTCATTACTCACACTTTTAAGATATTTATCATAAAACGCATTAGACTGTGCTCTCTTAACATTTTTTTCCCTGAGCCGCCTTATTTCAAGGCTCTGCCTGGCTGCGTTTTATTTCGACACAGCCATACAGGGACCGGGCTGTCTTAGTGGCTCTCCTCCCCATCCTCCATCCTCCATCCTCCACCAAAGCAGACGCTGCTTCTTTGTTTCATGCTTCAGTGCAGCGATCATTACAGGCCCGGTGTCACTGGCTGCTTTGTAAAGTTACAGGGAACAGAGGATTAAAGGAATAACCACTCATATACAGGGGTAATAGAAATAATAACCCTTGACTTCTTGCCACATCTAAAGGGAGAAGGATTTTTTTTTGTTGTTTGCTGCTCTGAGGACGGCAGTATTATGGAAGGTTAGACGTGCCAAAGCGTAATGACATGGCTAATTTGAAAGCAGGTGTTGGAGAGTCTCATAATGATAACCAGGCCTCCAGCTCCTCCGTCACAGTTTAGTAACTCGCAACACACCCAGAGTAACACACTGAACCAGTCAGTTTATACAAATACTCATGCATAATCTTATTTATATTTGGTATATGCTGGTAAATAAAGCATGAAAAGAACAAGTTTGTAGCTGATTTAGTTTATAAAATTAATATTTAATAGTATCTGAAGAGGTTCATCACTTTAATCCACCATCATTATGTCCATCAATTCTAATTACAAGCATAATTAAACTTTGATCAAGAGGCGATCAGACCAGTGGACTAATAAGGTGCCGGAGCAGCTCTGTTTTTGCAGTAGCCTCTGTCTCTGGAGGGTGGGTGGGCTGTCTCTGAACACCAGACTGTGAAACACTTAATGTCTGTCTCTGCACTAGTCTGTTCACCCTCCATTTCACACCTTTTACACACACTCACACACACACACACACACACACACACACACACACACACACACACACACACACATTAGAATACTGAAACAAAGGCCATGAAATGTATCGGGCTCATTGGATTGCGCTTTTCTTGTGTGTTAATTGTATTTGTATCACAGACACAGAAAAGTTTCCCCTCTCTCTCTCTCTCACACACACACACACACACAATAGGTCGCTCACCCAACCATCCCTTCTCAGCTGTGTTACTCCTCTCTCTTATATATCCATGAATCTTGTCAGTGGTTTCCTGATGTGCCAAATATATCCCCCGCCCCTGGGAATCACTGCCACATTAGCTTCCTGATAGAAACTGACGTCCCCATTGTGTAAGGCAAGTCTAATGAAATGATGGTGATGATGATGATGATGATGATATTGACTGCGGGCTGCTTGCCAGTGCTATCCTCCCCCTTCTCTCTTTCTCTTCTTCACACATGCAGCTTTGCTCACAATTTTTCTAACTTTAATTTTTACCAGCATGGGCAATATTTTTGCTTTTTATTAAAGGTCAGTAGTGATCCATTCTCGTGCTGTAAAAGATGTTTATGTCCCTCCACAATCTGTCCACTTTGTTGTTAAATTCAAGCTAAATAGCAAGCGTGCTTGACATTAAAAAACAATGATAACAGAATCAATTACAACACCTTAAAGCCCTCTGACTTTGCTCACCTAAAGTAATTATAATGGGTTACACTTATCTAAATAGCCTCCTCTTATTGACTGCTTGTCCTCGGGCTTGATTAATCTTGGCAGAAAGTAAATTTTAAGCAGGAGATTAATAGTCCAGAGACTGTAACTTGCCTGTCTCTATGGCTGGGGAGTGTAAACCTAATGTGGCACTTGTTAAAGTTGAAAGGCTGCTAGTAAATGTCTTTCTAAAGGAACAAGCATGAGCCTCAGGAGCAATTACACAACACAGCTAACCAAGTCTCTGTGTGGTGATTGCTATCATGCATGCTAAATGAACAAACCAACCTCAAGCACATGATGGTAATCTAGTGCTCTGTAGACTTTCATGTACGGTCTGCTGTTTTCTGCAGGATGACTAACAGTGAGACATTCTTTTCTTCCCTGAATTAAAACTATGGAGCGGGACAGGACAAGAAACATGTGTCTGACGCTGCTGGAATTAAAATGATAAACAACAACAATAATGACGTGATAACTACTCTAGCCGGCGTTTGGCTCTGCTGCTCTGTCATTTAATTGCATTTTATCTCTGCGTACCAGCACAACAGAGTACGTTATGTCAGCAGGAAGCATGTATTTATCAGGCAACCCCTTCATCCTGCGAGAAATGACCTCTCACAGACATTAAGCAACTAATCCTGACAGTAACAGCTTATGTTGCTGGTAGCTGTGACTTTGCTTACTGTGTAGAAAGGCGGCGTGTGAAGCAGCAGAGAGATATTTATCAAATTATGGACATTTTAATTTCTGGCCTCTTCTTTGTTAATGTCTTCCTCGCCTCTTCACACTCTGTATCTGTGCTGGAAAAACACCTGAACAAAAGTCTTTGCAGCTTTAGTTGTAAATTCCTTGGAGGACTGAAGAAGTATAAATCTGAGAGAGCTATCCAGAACAGTGATCGCAGAGTTTTAAGGCGTCAGCAAGCTTCTGCTGAAATACAGAGTTTATTTATTTGCTTCTTGAAAGAGCAAGTGTCACCATATAAAGTATATTTCTCACTGGTAGTAAATAATAGATCTGTTACAGTGAGGAACTTACTGGATGGTTTTTGATATTAGGGCTGTAACTAATGACCAATTAACCTGCTGATTATTTTCTTTATTATTTGTTCACTTGTTTGGTTTATTATTATTAGAAAATAATGATATTATTAATTTCCCAAAACCCAAGATTGATTTTTTTTCTTAAGCAGCAGTCCAACACCCCATGAAATATAGTTATATTTCATGGCAAAACCTTTATTTATACAACATTTTAAGATCATACATCTCCTTACATGGTGGGAGTATCAGTCTGTTGCTGATTCTGAAGGAGCTGTTCAATCACACTTTAAATTGCTCATTGAGAACAATATTTTGGTTTTCTTCAAACCTGCCTAAATGTGATGAAAGAGTGAAATATTCTCATCAAACAACATCCCCGGCACTGTGATCCTCACAGCAGGTTATGCAGACTTGTGTCGGTGTAATTTGTGGTGAATTATTGAGGTTGTAATGTTGATGCAACCACACTGTTAACTGACACATTATTCATGTTCTGCGTATGTCTTGTTTTTAGACGGATCCCTTTGCTGTATCAGACAGTCTTGCAGTTAAAATACTCACTTTTTTCACATCAATTAGACGATTTTCTGATTTTTTAAGATGATATTTTTCTTATTAACAGTCTATCCCTGTCAGTGTCTGCACATTTTAAACAGGAGACAAGGAGTAAAATTATAATAAACCTTACTCTAAAGTGATTATATGAATCACAGCGCTGATGACTCAGACCACAATGTCAAGAATAAAATCTTCTTGTCAGAATATATCACACCAGTTCTCCTCTCTGATCTCCTCTCTTGAAATATGCATTTAAAGCACCATCCAGCACAGCTTGCAGAGAGATGAAATCAAGGTGAGCTTCAGCGGACACCTAGACTGACAGGATAACTGATGATTGATGAGGAGAATCACAATGCTGAGCAAGTTTATTTCAAATTATTTGATAAGAGACGCTGCACTACAGAGATATTCGGCTACATATACATTAATCTACTCCTTGAGCCCATGTTCTTTATAGCACTGATGATGTCTCTTATTATCACTGTTTGATCGCACAGACAATTTTGTTCAGTCACATCTTCCCTGGCTCTTATTTCTGCTCTGACGTGATTATACGATAAAATCAAAAGAAGCTGAATTAAAAAGCAACTTTTAAAATAAAGCTGAGGTTATCACTGATGTTGCTCAGCTGTGTTAATGGTTATAAATGGTGACAGGAAGGTACTGGCAAGGAGGCTCATCACTCATCTTCCAGAAAATCTTTATTCTACACATCTCTAATAAACACACACACAGATTTATAAATAAAAAATAGGCTCACGTATTAACGGCAAAATGAAATATTATGAAGAATATCACATTAAGAGTGTTGAACTATTGATGCAGCACTTTAATGTTTCAGCTGCTGCTAACTCAAGCTGTTTTATTGACGTACTTCGTGGGATTATCATGTTCTGAATAAAATGTCAAATGTTACCTAGCAACACAATCAGATAGGAGCAAAAAGCACAATCATTTCTGCTGAAATACCGTGGAGTAAGTGTTATGGAGATAATAAATGCACTTCACCTTCCAGCAGAGCTTTGGACCTGAGACCTTGAGTCAGACTTGCTGCACAAAAAGACTCCATAAAGACTTGGTTTGACTTGATTAAGCAAAAACATTCAGATCTCGACTTCTGACCTCGTGAAATGGGAGCACAAGAAATAAAACTTCCACTTCGCCAGTAAAGACAAACTTACTGACCCCTTCACAAATCGGTGCTCTGTGTACTGTATGTCACCTCCAAGTTGACATAGCGTATCACAGTCTGCAGCTTTTTTATTGAACTGCACATCCAGAGACCAACAACAAGTACTCATGAGCTGAATTACCTGCGGTGAGGGAATTTTCTATTCTAACATGCCACATATGGAGGTTACACAGGGTCAAGCATCTGTCTTAAGGTTACTGTAGGGATAGTGTTAAATCTTATATTGTTATGGGGACACTGACTTCTCTCCATGAGATACAGAACAGTTGTATGCTTGTTTAAAGGAAAGCAGGTGCCATTCTGATCATTACTATGATAAGTCAGGGGATAGGACTGTCTCCTCCCTAGACACAAAAGATAGGTACATAACGTAGAAGCCTGTATAGAGTCAGATAAACAATGTCGGACCACTAAAGGGTAAACATATTTCCTCGTTTGTAGACTTATGACCAATTAGGAGTGTTGAGTAGGTGTGGCACTGAGCCAGAGAGAGGACAGCTTCTTCATAAATAAGGCGACATCATGTCATGACAAGTGTATTTCTGAATCCTCCTTTCTCCTTGATCAAGCTTCAACAGGTCCCTTTGAGATAAGAAAAATCTCTTTTTTCAAAGGAGAAAAGGTTCTGGTTCTGGCCAAGACAGGCAGCAGCACAAACTAAGAACAAGTAAATAAAACAAATATGATATAAAACAAAACAGTATTACAAAACAGACAGTATCACTACATGTAATATCCCAAAAAATAAAGATGCAACACAAGCCGTGAATCAAACAATATCCGTTTGAGCAACAACACCTCTGTGTTTCTGTCTCCAGGTCTTTCAAAGTGATTTTAAAAGCAGTCGAAGAAATCAGATCATGTAGTTTTATAACTTTCTGTAAGACATTCTCAATGTGATAGGCAGGCTCTGACATCTCACCTGGTACTTTCCCAAGAAGCTCCACCCTTCTGCCTCTCTCACCAGCAGACACACACACACACACACACACACACACACCTGGCAGGTAGGTAATATAGGTAATATAATAATTTTATACATGGATAGAGCTACATGTTGTTTCTTCCCATAGATGTTTAATTCTAATTATACTATAGTCACTTTAAACTAATCTAGGGATCAATAAATAATAATCTATCTATCTATCTATCTATCTATCTATCTATCTATCTATCTATCTATCTATCTATCTATCTATCTATGCAGTGATCATGTGGTATGTGTGGCCCCATGATCCAGCCTTTCACCCCTACTCTAATTAATTAATTAAATTGATATTAAACAGAGGAGAGGGGGCCTTTGCGGTGCACACAGTGAGCTACCACAGAGAGTTAACTGCAGCACAGCGGAAGTGCTGGGAACCAGGAACCACAGCCCGGCTACGGAGATGATCTGCTGCTGGAGAGAGTCACCTGCTTACTGAACACACAGCCGGCTAAACCCCGATAGAGACGCCGTTCAGGGGGGGACATGGGAGGGTCTCAGAGCGTCGAGATACCCGGCGGAGGGACGGAAGGCTACCACGTCCTCAGAGTAAGACCAGCTTTACATGAATATATATGTCTGCATAGTGACTGTGGAGTCTGTTAGCTGCTGCAGAGGCAGAGGAGGAGCTAGCTAGAGTTAAACAGATAATAATTCACATTTAAATATTAATTAAACGTCAGTTATTTGATAGAGCACACGTTATTTGATAAGCCACCTCATTAGCATCGCCTCTACCTATCTACCTGCCGGCTAACTGCCAACTGCCACAGCTAGCTGCTCGTTTGGCGTCAACGTCCCACACACTCGTTAAAAAAACAGTCTTTAGCTGTCATTTTACACCGTAGTTAATCAGCCAGGTGTTTTTAAGCTTTATTAATAAAAGGTTCATTAGTATTAAAGCACGTCGTTGTCGTTACAAACGCTTTTTTTGCCAGCTTTCATTCACATTAAAGCAAACAAGAGTTGTTGGTGCCAGAATAACCGGTGTGGTTACTAACGTTACTCACACTGTGTGTGGTCAGGGGTGTGTACTTAGATTACTTCAATACATGTTTTAATAACTTAAGACACACAACAATGACAAGACAGACTGACTAAAGAGGAAAACTACTCTGATGAATGACACAAGACTAAACAAGTCTCCTTTTTTAATACTAATATTTATTTATGTTATAACAATCCCATTTTCCCCAGTATGTAAGATAAGATAAGATGAGACACAGTAAACATACATTAAAGATAAATTTGAAGATACAAATAGAAGTCTATATAAAGTAAAGTAAAAAACAGAAATAAAAATATAGAAATCTGTATAGAAATAAGAAATTGAGCTAGAAATAGAAATAAATACTATATATTATTAAATTCGACTGCAGAAAATGAATGAAAATAGTATTAATTTATTATTATTAGTTTTTGTGTGAAGACAGAACAGATGGGTTGTGAAAGAAAAAGAGGAGCAAAAATGGACCACCAAGAGTTCTAGATTGGTTATAGCAATCACATTTTTTCCAGTATTTAAGATAAAAGAAAGAATATATATATATATTGTAGAAATAAGAAGTAGAACTAGGAATAGAGATACAAAATATATAGAAAAAAGTCAGGGTGTCATTATTTATATGATAAAAAATATCTAGCTTGGTATCGACACCATTACTGACTTTATTAAGGGTGTATTAATGATCAGGCGTTTCCTATTTTTAGTTGTATTAGTTCAGTCACTCTCCAGCCTCGTGTTAGGTGTACAGATTTTAAATGTAGGGTAAAAATCTTTTAGTGCATCTCTACTAAAAGTGGTGCTGTTTATTTTATGTCATTTTTTAAATTAAGTTTGTGGCATCAGCGCTCTAAACTCTGTAAGAGCTGGAAGGAAGTTCACTTAATCCACTGTTGCACATATCATAGGACTCTTGGCTGAATAAAAACATCTAAATTGTAGCCACCTGTGTGTCAACATACGGATCCTGTGTGGCTCATTGACTCAAGGAAGGACAAAAACAGTCAAGCAGCATACTGGAGGGCTGCTGCAAGAAGCAAAATAACCGGTTAAGTCTGACACTTGAAACTGGATTCAAGTTACTTTGTAGATTCTTGCTTTTCTCGCCCAATGCCAGCTGGGATCGACTCCAGCCCCTCACGACCCTGATAAGGATGAGCAGTTATGGAAAATGGATGGAGACAGATATCAGTCTAAATGGAGCACATCTCACCAGTCACTGTTCTTCTAGTCATTCTCTAGTGTTTTGTCTATTTTAAGATGTCATAAGATGTCACACATTTGTGAGGCTTAAGCCTCATTATAGACTAATTATAGTGATTAAACAGTATCTTCATTTTTATCTCTCTGTGTTTTCCAAATCTTTCATTTTTATCTAAACTGAATATTGATTTAAAAAAAAAAAAAAAAAAAATATTTTTTTTTTTAAAAATATATATATATATATTAATCCTGCGTGCAGCCATTTGAAATGTGTCACCTAGGATAATACTTCTTCTCCTTGTTGAGTTCTTCGTTACGCAGACTCAACAAGGAGCTGGAATCATTCCCTAGAAATTCAGGTTCATGCTGACCATACCACATACCATACATCACACAGTTGCTGCAGTCTCTCAATCTCTCGTTCCTCTTAATTCCTGAGGTGCTCTGTTGGACTGAGATCTTGGGCCAGATGCATAAAACTCACAACTGAAATGCACAAGCCTCGTTTCCACTCGACACATTTAGTCATAAACAAATGTAGAACATTTTCTTAAACATCCATATTTGTGCCGCTCCACCACTCATTAGACCCAAAGAAGAAGTGCAGAGTGTGTAATGACATGGCAGCAAAGCAGCTGCCGTAACACACGGCTGTGACTATTTATAGAGCTTATACTGCTAATTCATCACGTACCTGTGAGCCATCACCATGGCGATATTTCAGTCATCATTAAGCATCAGAAGGATGATCAATAATTAAATTAAATAATAATATATATAATATTAATAAAAACCTAAAAACATCGACAACGGTTTGACAGTGAATATATATCTGTCATAAGATATCGCTGAAATGTTATTTAAAATAGGTTTTGCATTTCTTGAAATATCTTGTTTCAACATCGGCTTGATATATCTCACGTAGTGTGTGCATACATCCATGATAAGTTATGAATTCAAATGTGACGTGAGGTAGTAATCAGAAGTAAAATTTAATTTTTTTTACAGGTACAAGAGAATTCCCCCGGTCACCGTGCAGGACTGGAGCCCTTCTTTGATTTCATCATTTCCATTTCTGACACTAGACTGGTAAGTTTACTTTAATAACAATAAAAGAACTAAAGCTGTGGCTTCAGTAAGTCTCATGTAGTCTCACGAGTGTAATGACTGTTGATTTTGATGCTAGAACAAGGACAATGACACCCTGAAAGAGATGCTGAAGATGAACGTGGAGCGGCCCGTCAAGATGCTGTTATACAGCAGCAAGACGCTGGCAGTGAGGGAGACCACCGTCATACCCAGCAACATGTGGGGCGGCCAGGGGCTGCTCGGGGTCAGCATTCGCTTCTGCAGCTTTGAGGGAGTCAATGAAAATGTTTGGCATGTTTTGGTGAGTGTGCCGTTTGATATATGATTTGTGGATGTTTAATCATAAGCCTGGAATTATGTTGTAACTGGGTTGATGAAGGCTGTGTAAAGAACTATAAATAACATGAATAACCTTTTTTTTATTGCTATCACCTCATGTTTATACGTGTTGTTTGATTCCAGGAAGTGGAGCCAAACTCTCCTGCAGCCGTGGCTGGTTTGAGGCCCCACACTGACTACATTATAGGAGCCGACACCGTCATGAACGAGGTACTTGCTTTGCAGATTAGTCGTAGCACTGACTTAAATTTGGCAAACAGGTTGACCTGCTGTGTGTCTCTGCTCTATCGACAGAGTGAAGATCTGTTCTCCGTCATTGAAACGTTTGAAGGGAAGGAGCTGAAGCTGTACGTCTACAACACGGATACAGACAACTGTCGCGAGTTGGTCATTACTCCAAACTGTGACTGGGGTGGAGAGGGCAGGTATGACTCTTCAGGGAAATCATCTACCTGAATTTGACCTCTGTTGCCAGTTGAAGACTGTGAATTTTGGAAAGATGTAGGAAACTTACAGTATCTAATAAACTGTGGTATTAATCTTTCATTTCTTGTTTCAGTATTTTTAATAGCATCGGTGCAGTGGTTAGCACTGACGCTTCACATTGCAAGAAGGTTCCTGGTTCAAACCTCGGCTGGAACCTTTCTGTGTGTAGTTTGCATGTGTCTGCGTGGGTTCTCTCCAGGTGTGCAGCGGTGTGTCATGCTTGTATTTGTGTCTCTTCAGTCTAGGATGTGGGATTGGCTATGGCTACCTGCACAGGATACCCACACTGCCGTTTTTAGAGGGCAAGAAGATCAGTTTCCAAGCAGAGACTCCCAGTGAACCAGCTCCTCCACCTAAAGATGGCTTCACAGAGGTAATTCAGCATGTTAAACATAGAAAACATTATTTTGATGTCCCTGGGTGAAAATCTATTGAGATGATGTGATCTTGGTTACCAGGTCCACCTCTCTGCTGTCGTTCCAACCGTTCCAGTTGCCGTGTCTTCTTCTGCATCAACTGGATTAGAGCAGTCTCTTTCCAGCTTGTCAGTCAGCTCTAACCCGACCACTGTCGTTAGCAATTTGCACACAGGTACATTATCACCTCCGTTTGAATCGATGTGAGGTTATCCTAGCTGTAAAATTCGCAGATGTAGAAAGATTTCCATTTTATCAAGATGTTTGAAGTCCAGTATATAAATCTGTTCATTCTTGTTCTGTTGTTTCAGGAGTTCCTACTGTCCCACTGACCAACCAAGCCCCCTCCCCACAAAGCGTTCCCCTGTCTGTCAATCCTGCTGTCACACTACCAGGTTAGTAGACATTATTTTGGGAGGTTGTAGCTCTTCTGGTGTGGTGCGAAATCCAGACTTGCATGACGCTAGTCTGCTAAGCAAGCACTGACTACTGTATATATTTGTTGCACAGGTTTAATGCCCTTACCTGGAGGTCTTCCACCCTTTCCTAATTTACCAAATCTAAATATCAGCATGCCAGACGTGGGCCAAGTATTGCCACCTGGAGTTGGTGGATTCCATCATGCAGGTATTGTTTTGTTGTCTGGAGTGTACCTGGGTTAGTTGTAAATAATCTTAAAGAATAGGTGTTATTATATATTTTTGTTATTGTCCACAAATCTCATGAAAAGCAAGGAATCAAGGATGAATTGATTATACTAACGAGCATTTTATGTGCACATCAGCATGATATAATTTCACATCAATGAGTCATTGTGGGCGGCACGGTGGTTACTACTGTCGCTTTGCAGGAAGAAGGTCCCTGATTGGAAACTCGGCTAACTAAACTTAAAGGTCCAGTATAGTGTAGTTTCCTCCGCCAGTTTCCTTTATGCTTGAAACGAGAGGGTGAGGTGAGGGGTATTTAGCCGGTTGCATTCTGCAACTTCACCACAAGATGCCACTCAATTTTACACACCGGACCCTTAACAGTTAATAGGTTAATTGGTGACTCTAGATTGCCTGTGAGGGTGAATGGTTCTTTCAATGTATCCTGTGATGAACTTGCGACTTGTCCGGGGTGTAAGTCAGCTGGGATAGACTCCAGCCCCCCGTTTTGATCTTCTGGTGAGATTTAAGATTACAATCATAGAAATATAGATTATGTCCAGCTCGAACTTTGTGTGTAAAAATACTGTTTTCAACATGAGGGACTGCATTCTCAGATGTCAGTGAAAAATCAAATCAGCTTCTTCAATGCAGGTAAAAACTTGCGACGTGTGCAGTAGTAGGTAACACTTTCTGTTTTCGCTCCGCAGGTCTTCCACCTCTCAGCCTGCCAGGTGTGGTGCCTGGTGCAACTCTGCCACCATCGGACTACGTCCCTCCCCCAGTCGCTGCTAATGCAGGTCCTGCTGCTGTTAGACAGGACACCACATTTCCCTACTCCACCATCCAAATGAACAGTACACTGACTAAAAGCCCCATCCCATCATCAGTGACCACCTGTGAATCAATAAATATCACAATGACTGCAGACTCATCTTAGCAGAGAGCACCATTTCAGGTCAGTTTGCTCTTAAGTATTTATAGCCAGTCTGTTGACAAACTGCTCCCACGCACTGTTAGGATTGCTGTACGCTTCTCAAGGATACTGGAACTTCATTGCTGTTCTTCTCATGCGCAGCAGGTTTTCCTGTGAATGTGTCCAGCAGCAGCAGTCCTGCATCTTAAGAGCAGTTTGTTGATGGCAGGAAAAGTTACAAAAATCATCCAACTCCTGAGCAGAGTTCAAATACACACTCTGTAGCAGAAGAACTTTTAAATAGTTCACAACAATTATAGTAATAGGTGTATTAACACAAACTATGTGGGTTTTTTGAACTTGAAGTGTTAAATACGAGGGAAACAGGTTACTTTTAAGTTTGCAGGTCAGTATCTTTGCCTCTTTCTTGAGTGGTCAAACTACTGTGGAGCCCCTGAAGGGTCATGGTGGGAACTGAACTGAACTTTTGCATTCCTCCAACCCCATAGGAACAGTTAAAGTTCTAGTTGGTAAACTTTCTGCAGAAAGGTGAGATGATGTGACGATTTATGCATTTATTGCTCATGAGCTTCGACAGTGGACCACCAAGTGCATGTTGAGTGCAGCTGCTCTGCCTGGCTGTGGTTGAAGCTGTGGATATTGCTCGGACTATGGCTGCCACTATGGTTGAGTCTTTCAGGCTATAGATATGGCTACTGTGACTATTCTTTTGTAGTACTCCCATATACCAGTGTTGTAGTCAAGACAAACTAAACCGAGACCAAGTCTTGACTAAGACCAAAGTGTATCAAGAAAAGGCTAAGACTTTGAGGGGTCAAGACCAAGACCAGACAGTATTATAGCTAACTTAGGTAGCTAATATTCATGAAAACTCTGTGGGTGAAAGCATAGTTGCTACATTGAGCGACCTCATTAAGCATTTTATTCCAGAAGATTTGGCTGATGTCTCCTCCCAGACAGTTAACAAATAAATTAGACAATGCACAGGCAATTTAAGTCATATCCCCACAGTTTCAGCCTTGTCCTGAGTCTGAGACCGTGGGGAATGACGCCTTTAAAGAGACAGATTTCAAGTACTACAACACTGCTATTATATTAACCAAGAAAGCATTGTTAAGCCACATGGGATTTGAACTTGTGGCGATTCTATCAGACATGACAGACGTATTACCAACACACCACAGGAGGAGTGCAGGGTTACAGTAGAATGCAATGTCAATTCACTGCACACACTGTTCCATGTGGTTAGTGTTACACCCATTATAAATGAATGTGTCTCTGCCATGTCATTAAGCAAAGCCAAAGCTGTAGCCACAAGCGCAGCCAAAGCTGTCATCTGGCTTTTGTCACAATCACAGCTAGTCTGTTTCAATCAGGCTCGGCAGAGAGAGCTGTAGGTTAAACTAGATCTGAAAGTCTCATTGTGAGGTAATGCAAAAGAATTTCAGAAAATAAATCCCACTGATCTTTCAGGGACTGAACTACTGAATGTCTACAGGGGATGATGGGGCATTAACTTATTAACTACTGGGGATTTTCCTTCTGCAGTGCAGTAGTCATTACACATATAAACTGTTTTGGTTTTGTACAATAAATAATTTGTAAAGTGAGATATTGTTAACTTAATTAAACTGATGTATTTTCAGTATTTCAGCCTCTGGTTCTCTGCTTTGTATTTTATGCTCGTCTCTGAAGTACGCCCTGTAACAAGACAGTACCAAACCAAACCACAGGGTGTCAGTATGATCTCAGACAAATGCTGGAGGATTGCAGTCTAATATTTGAAGAGTGTATTAGGATGAATGTTAACTTTAAGAATGAACAGGATGATATATTTTACCATTCACCAGGAGAGAGAACATTTTTTTTCCTGTCATTTATTATTCACTCTTAGAACTGTACAATTTGTACCCGAAATGGAACATACAGCCCTTGAAAAAGTAAGAGCAACAAAGCAGCAAAATGAAACACTCCAGGAGACTAGTTTTACATGGGGAAATCTTAACTTTGTACACATTACTGCTGCAGTTCGAAATCTGAAAATTCACCTGTACAGCATATACAGTTTCCAATTTATCTATTAATTATTATTCCTGCATAGGATTTTATACACTGTCATTTTTCTACATTTGGTTACTTTGTGCATTAAACGTTAAGTACGCTGCCCCCGACCTACGTGTCACTAGATGCCATTTGTATGCTACACATTACATTCTCATGGCTAAGTAACTGAAATTAAAGCCTAACATTTGTGAAAAACAAAAACACTTAGCCAAAATCAATAGTGAAATCTTTGTAGTTCTATATAACGATGACTGTCCTCTCCCTCACAGTAAATTAAAGTCTAGCAGCTGAATCATTTGCACCCTGGCAGGAACATGTTATGTAATCGAAACGGCGGGCTGCCAAGTCTCCCTTCGGCCCTTTAAGGCTTTATCCATCTGCAACATCTGAACAGACAGTCCAGTCACATTTTCTTCAAGGTACGTTGTCAGTTTCAGTGCTTTTTGTCGGACCCTCAAAAGATCCTTTTAAAAACATCTCTTCAATGTCCCTCCATTGATATCAAGCCCTGGTAAACAAGTAGAAGCCTGGCACAGGTCAGGAGGCCAGGTGAGATCTCCCCACCAGTGTCCTGCTCCTCCTGTTGCTGGCCGTTCCTTCTCCCCACGAGCCCCGAAGCTCTGTGAGTGTGGAGCAACTTGGTCAGTTAGCCTTTTTTTTTTTTTGTCACAGTACAAGGCTGTCAGTATGAGATGATACTGGAGGAGGCAAGTCCTGAGCCAGCGGCATTCATCTGCAGATTTCCAGAGGAGCTTGACCTCCGCATGTGAGGGAGAAGGTAAGGGTCGCTTCCCATTTGGTGAACGTCGATGCGGTCCTCCTTCCTGTACGCCAAACAACGCCTTATGAAGGCCTGGAGCGGGGAGGAATAATATCAAAAATGTTATTTTTGTTCATCTTTGATAACACACGATTTATCTGAACTACTTTCGTATTCAAGTTCACCCACCTTTGCTTCATTACTGGCAACAGGCTTGACAGGGAACTGAACATCGGTAGCTTTCAATATGGTGTTCTCCTGCAGGATGTCCTGCTGGGACTGATTGTGGCCGAAGGGCTGAAAAAGAAGAAAGAAGAAACAGAGCTTAAATCATCGTGCAATAACATACAGAAACATCAAAAGGCTAGCAAATGTACTGGCCCCCTTACCTTCCTTCCATACAGACACTGAAAAAAGATAATGCCCACAGACCACACGTCCACCTTATTGGAGATCTTTGGAGGTTCTTTCCCGACCACAAAACATTCAGGAGGCAAATACCTGGACAGAAGATTAAAAAAAATGTTTAATGTCTGTACTAGGAGCCAGTTTAGTAACTAAGCACAGTTTTTATTTTAGCACTTGTATTTAATGATACTAGCTGGAGAAATTGAGACTTACAATACATGGCCCCTCTGATAACCATTTATCTAAGCTAAGCTTTAACCTCCGACCCTCCTCCATGTATCCCCAATATGAAGTAAGTCAGGTTTATTTCTTGTTCCAAATGTTTTTTTCAGCACATCACAATGAAATACACTTTGTCCTTATTTTGTACAACTGCCTGTTATTGTTTTTGTGTCTTCTATTTTTTTTGCTTTCTTTTTGTAATGTTAATAAACTCAAACTTTCTAACTAAACTTGAAATGTCCAGTGTAACATTTAAGGAGATCTATTGATAAAGCTGATAAAAATATGTTTGAAAAAAAAGAAAAAAAGCACACAGTTCATAAAATAGTTGAACTTGGCAAGCTGACGACATTTAAATGATGTTACATATTTAATATTATAATGCCATATTTCTGCTGTATGGTAAGGCTCGGCTTGAAACGACTGGAACTTTTTCCCTTTGTCAAAAGTGGTTGGTTGGTTGGTACTTTATTGATCCCGAGGGAAATTCAACCAGTACCTGAGCCAAAACTAAAAAGTGGAGTGAAAGCTTTTTATCCACCATACAGATCACTGATTGGCCAGAGGATTGTCACTAGAGCGGCACAAAGCAGCGAGGATCACTTTAATGTACGATTCCCCAAACACAAACTGAAAGGTTTTGTCAGCGGTCTTTTGTCTTGCTTCGTTCAACCTTTTCTGAAACAAAGTTTGTCTCCTCGCTGTGACAAACGGCCGTCCCTTCGATGTCCTCCATTGTTCCTGTGTTTGTGTCACATTGAAGATGATATCCCCGGCAGTTTCACACACTGCGTTGCTATGACAATCAGCTAAGTAGAGCTGAGCCGTACCATACAGTGGAAACAGATTAACACTGACAGGGACCGTACTTCTACTTCTGATACTTGCACTGGGAATTTTTACAGTGAGATATATTGCTACTTTTACACAAGTAAATAATCTTAATATTCTTCTTTCTACTGTTGGTGATTCACGTATGTGTGGGTAATTTCTTCTCACCAATAGGTCCCTGCACCCTGTGATGTTAGATCCATCCCATCTACGCCATAGTTGTCGTCATCCATGATTTTGGACAATCCAAAGTCTGTGATTTTGATTTCTCCACAAGCTGTGCCGTCCACCAACAAGATATTGCCTTGAAATCAAAGTGAAATAAGTCAGCACGAGACTTGGACAAGCACTTGGACAAGATAACTGCCACTCACTTGGCACAATTTAAGGGCATGTTTACCTGGCTTAAGGTCATAATGGATGATGGGGGGTTTGATTTCATTCAGGTATTTTAGTGCGTTCACAATCTGCATGACTATGGACCGTGCCTCCTTCTCAGACATTAGCTTATGCTGTTTCAAGTAGAAATCCAAGTCGTTGCCTTCGCAGTACTCCATGACAGTGCAAAACCTATCAAGCAGAAAAAAAAGAATTACTACAACTTGAAGAAACCAAATGAAAAGTGCTGGAAATGCCTGAACAAGCGTTTCCCTGTGCACTCACGTGTCTGTGTCCAGTGAGAAGTAGTCGTAAAGTTTAACGATTCGGGGGTGGTCCAGCTCCTTGTGTATTCTGTACTCACGACAAGCGTGCCTGTGGAGAGGAAGGTAATTATGGCTCTATTAGCAAGCAAAGCATGAAGGTGCAGCTGCTGTATTCTACACTGACATGCCGGCATAACAATACACTGAGTGCAAAGTGCATCAGAACTGCTTGTACATCACAACATCTGAAACACTGATTATAGTATTCTGCAGGGCCAACATACTTGTGATAGTTCTCCTTTTTCTCTTCTCTCCAGTTCTTGTTAAGTTGGTGGATTTTCACAGCAGCGTATCGTTGCTCAATCAAGTCAAAAGCCTGCACAACATGCGCGCACAGTTTATACTTGAAAAGCGACACATGCTGAGAGTTCTTTCATTTTGAAACATACAATATAAACACTTAATGTACCTTGTAAACTTCACTGAAGCCCCCTCTTCCTAGAAGGTGTAGGAGCAGATATCGTTCATTCAACGTTGGGTGATCTTTAAATCTTTGGATGAAAAACACAGAAAACAATCAAAACACATGACCAATGTGGGAAAAGACAAAATCATATCAGTTACTTAATATCCCCCGTATGGATGAGGATACTGGCCTTGTGTGTATATGTCATGTACCGATGCTGATGCAGTAACTGTCAAAGAAATTGATTCAGACTCACTGTGAGCTGTCTTCATTATTTATTCTCTTCAGCTCCCGAATGTGAAGGTTGCGCACTCTCTCCAGACGCTCCAGCTCCGCCTGGATCTCAGCTTCTTCCTATAAATGATTCAAGCGCACAAACACACAAATGCACACAAGGAACTTTAGAGCTCTGACTACAAGGAGAGGAGCTCATCAAAACCCACTTGTACACAGCTGACTAGTTCTGTATTAAATATTAACGGTTGACTTGGTACAGAGTCTGTCAGGGGCTGCCTGTGATGCTTATTCATCAGGAAAAAAAAACAAAACAATGAATACATCGACAAACTACAGGCTCACTCCATCCTTGGGGTGATTCACACAAAAGGAACAGTGGTTCAGCTCAGGAAACAGGATGAGCACACTGAATATGTTCAATTATCCTCATATAGAAGGACAAAGATTTTCTACATTCAATAACCCCAATTAGGTTTCAACTTCAAAACTGTGTAAAATTATTCTTTGTCCTGATTACATATCCTGGATAACTTATGAAGTGTATTAATACATAAGGTCTGTCTGTACTTCACAGGAAGACAATTTCCCACCAGAAAAATGAAAAATTGTGAATGAGAAATTGTTGCTGCAGGTTCACCATCAGACAAACCTTCTTGAGATGTCCAAGTCGCAGTTTGAAGATCTCTTCCTGTTCATGGTACTCTGCTAGTGTCAGCCTTTTCAGGATGAGAGAGAGAAAATAATTTGCTTGTGTCCACAGCATCACCTTGTTTACTTAGATTACATTCCATTATTCACCTACTGCGCATTCAGTCCTGTTAAACTTGCTTTACAACATCCCACTACACATGAGAATAAATATATAAAATAAAACTAGAATGGCTACTCTCTAACTTACAGCTGAGGTAGGCTGGGTTTTAGAAAGGGATCACTTTCTGCTCCATTCACTGCCTTGGTCTTGCGTTGCTTTGGCTCAGAGTTTGTGGTTGGTGCTTGGGAGTTGCTGGAGGATGGAGGTTTCCTCTTGGCTAGAAGTTTTCTCTGCCTCTCGATGTCCTCTCTCTGTTGGTTTATCGACTCCTGCTGTCTGCAGATGGAAAGCAGTGTTTTTTTGTTAGGTACCGGTGTTCCACTACGACATCTTATGAAAAACTACTTTTTACTACGCATGTTAAAGATGATCAGCAAATATGAAAGCTGCAACGCTAGTGATGGGAGCTCCACCCAAGTCTCATGTTTTACACTAGAGTTCTTGATCATCATTTAAAAACACAAAAGTAACAGATTTCCACTCAAGCAAAAAATACAAAGTGAGCGTCCTCATCATCGTTCATTAAATCAAAAATCACGCCGCCTCTCCGACATGGCTCCTGACGGTAGAGGAAGTGGGGCTTTTTGGTCTGATCAGGAGCAGATCAGGAATGGAGCTGAGATAATCTGAGTGAGCGGGAATAACAGGCTGTCCAAACATAAATTTTAAGAAGTGGCACTACAGGAGAAAGCTCAACTTTATGCAGATGAAAGAGACGACCAGGTGAGAAAAAAAAAAGAGCAGCTCAGTGTGACAGGAAAGTTTCTTTAAGGATAGGTAAAAGGTTAAAAAAAAAAAGGAAGAAAAAATCTATTATTAACAAAGAATAATTAAAAAAAGAACAAAACAAGAACATGATTAATAAGACAGAATTTTAGTAAAAGTCTCGTACTTCACAAGGTTTTGGAAGGCATAGCCGTCAGTCCACTGTTCTGTGAATGAGGCTCCGTGTCTCACTGTAGTGAAATGACCTAAACGAAGTCTGTCCTGCATGCTCTTCTCCCGACAGGCCTGCTTCTCCTGGGTGCTCTGAAGAAAACGAAACAAAACACAGGTTTGTATGTTGGTTTGCAGACACACGTAAATGTTAAACGTTCATAAAGGGTTAAAAAAAAACAAAAAAAACTTTACCTTTTCTATGAGCAACTTCTTGCTCATGGTGATGCATTTATTCAAGCGTTCCTTGTACTTTTCAAGTAATTTTTGTTGTTCGTCTATCTGTCTCCTGAGATCACAGTTTGCCTGTGAAGCAAAAAAAAAAAAACTTTATATCAGCAACTTGACAAATTAGATTATTCTCCCCATCCACCAATTATTTAAAGATGTAAAAATGCAGTGTGTGCAGAGAGACAATACAAATTAAGGTTTATTTTATTACCAAACATTGGCAAATGCGCTAACTGTCTAACGCTACAGTCCAGTCAAGTCTTTCTGCAAGGTAGTAAACAGTTAAGATCCTCTCCTTACCCGTAGCAAATCATCTATTCTCCCCTCCTTCTTCTCAAGGTCTAGATTTTTAGTGCTTTCAAGGGCAGCCAATTTCAACACTGTAAGGTCAGTCTAGAGTGGAAAACAACAAAAGAAGCTGTTAAAAAACTTGAGCAGCAATGTCAAACACATTTAAGAGCAATCACGAAAAGCCAATGTCGTCTGGACTATCCACAGTCACCCACTCCAGCTCACCTGAACAAATTTGACTGCTAGTTGCTTTGGATGTGTCATGTGGTCCCCAAAAGACAGACTAGTAGGAGATGAGCTATTTTGTCTAACCTGCAACAGAGGAGAGAGAGAGCACTTCTTTTATGACAGGGCGACACCAAACAGAGCAGCAATTTGAGGAGATTTTGAACACAGACTTTAGCGTGACTTACGGCTGTGCCCTGAGCGGAGTGGGAATGTGAGTTCTGGGGCGAACGAATCACTGGTGGGAGACCTCTCACTGGACTGGACCCATTTCCTCCCTGGAACTAAAAAAGTTTAAGAGATGAAAAGTGACATCAACAGTTAACAGCAGACACGCCGGTGGCTACCTTTTCTTTCAAACTTGTTTAATTTTAGAGACAGGAAATGGATTATGCCACAAATATCGAAAGACTAATGCAGCAGACATTATTCGCTCGACACTTCCTTTCAATGTATGAAACATCAAACACCAAATTTAAAACTTACATCAAAATAATCACTTATTTTGGGTCCTCGCACAATTGATTTCCCTGTGGATGGAAAAGATGGAAGAGAGTGTTATTATAATATTTCAAAGAAATACTGCAAGCAGGAGCTGAAATATAATCAGTTTAACACAAAGACACTCACCTTGGCTGCTCTCTGATTGGATCTCGGGTTTCCTTTTTCTGCCTCTGGTTGTTTCTGACTGTTTCTTCTCCGGGGTCTGTGAGAGAAATTTTGATTTAGAAAACACAAACTACACAAAAGCATTGGCTTTGTGAAGCTACCTGTGGGGATAGTCAGAATCAGAATCAGGCTGATTGCCAAGCAGGTTTTCACACACACAAGGATCTTGGTGTGAGTAAAAAAAACATAAATTATGTACAATATGTTTTTAGGATAAACAAACCAACTTTTTTTTACCAACTTGACAATAAACGGAAGCTGCATTAAGCAATATTTCTTATACCAACATTAAAATCAACCATTACCATGACAGATTGTAGCCATAACAATAACACATTTCACTTGTAGCTGCTCTCTATAATCAGATCTTAATTATCCACTGATGTTATTTCTATCTAGTCTATTATTAATTAATAATTCTACAAATACAAAAATAAAAATCGCACTTTTATTTACACGCACAAAAAAAGAATAAATACGTGCTAATATAATGAAGTTTACAACAAATTTGCTGCATTTAAAGTCTATTAAACAATGACCCTTTAACTGACATCACCACTTAACCTAGAGGGATCACGGTAACCACAGCACAGACAGAAAGCAACAGCACTTCTAAGAATAACTATTAATTTCAAGATTTCATCATGTGCCTACCGAATAAGCAGGAGAACTGCCTCTTTTCACGTCTGATCCCTATTGGAGGAAAAAACAACAACAATGTTTTAGTCAAACATCATGAAGGAGGATATTCTGTTTACAACACAGATAAGGACATTTTAGTACAACTTTGTGTCGTCGAGGCATTTGTGAAGAGGTGCCGCTCTGATCTGACTTGTTTCTTGTGTATCATCAGGAATAATGCCATGAGGGAGTGCTGAGCGACAGCAGTTTCCAGTTTTTGTATAAACAGTCAAGGTTGATTCAACTGGTCAAAATATTGGATTTAAAAAATGCTGCAATAATATAGGTTACTGCAGCCTTAGAGGGCATTCAGACAAATAACAGCAGTACTGCAAGACATAGGGGCTGCAGTGGTGTGGGTGTGCTGCTGGAGCATACACGAAGAACATAAAATATGAACATTGAAATCCAGTTGAAGGCTTATTAAATACCAGGACACAGCATGGTAGTTGGCATCCCACGCTGTACGGATGCTGTGGTCTTACTGAAATTAATGAGGAGGTCTTTGTTGGTCTGATTGCAGTCTCACTCATTACCCAATGTGGTTTGTCAAGTAGTTTAAAATCTACCAGATTAATGGACAAAAAAAAGCCACATGAAGATCTTTCTCTCGTTGTTATTAAAAGAGAATCAACAGAGTAGGCATGTTGAATATTTTAGGTATGGTACCGTTACTGAGACAACAAACATACCAACATTAGAACCTAAAGTGTCATCATGTGATGATGATCAAGCCTCTGGAGGAAAAGGCCAATGTTTCTAGCTTCTGGTGTCGCCTGGAAAACCGATATCCAGCCAAGACTTCCTTTGCAGTCCAAAAAGCAACTTGATACGCAATAATAAAAGAATTAATAAAAAGCTAAATCATCATCAGATGATAGCCGATGGGTTCCAAGATTGCATTTCCACCAATGCTGTTGCACCTCAATCACACTATGACTCAGGTATTTTATGATACACTGGTCTAAAGCTCAGAAAACCTCAAACTTTGATCTGGTAGGCCATTGTCACTCATTAATTGGGCTCGGCTCTGCAGCAATGAGCAAGAATATGAGTGAAGTATGCCTGGTAACATATTTAAAAATTAGTTAACTTATTTATAATAATGTCTGATTCTTCTAGCCCGTGTAATTGTAGTGAGTGCCTACAGGTTAGTGTACCTCTGACTCCTTGTCGCTTAACGATCCCAGGCTTCCAAAACTGTGATTTGAACATTCATTATTGGTCAAACCCTGAAAAAAACCCAACAAGAAATCATTTTAGGACATTAAAAAACAACAGTAGTTTGATCGAGTACAAACAGTGATATTGCTAAACATTCACTCACTTTGGTTCCCCCACTTGTGCTGCCTGTGCTGCCCCCTGTGCTGCCGCTGACCCCGCCCATAAAGCGTGCCTCCAGCAGCTCCTGTCTCCGGGGGTCCAGGCTGTGCAGCTCCTCCATGGTGCCTGGAAGGGTTAGCAACAATTCACAGTACGCTTTAGTAATTCAACAATTGACAGACTAATGATAAATATAACTTATAACAATCTAAAACCATGACAAGTAAAAATATTTTACCATTATTTATCAAACGTATGCACAATCCCCAACAGCATATCCAAGACAGGTTTCACTCTGTTTGTTGATAAGCAGGATTTTCATTATGTTTACACCTGTTACCACTACCAGAGCTACTAATAGCAACTTAATGCTGCAATAAAAGATAATGAAGTCACCTAAAACATTGATTGAAACACAAAAGACGCAGAGTAAAAGACTAACAGACATTTCTGTGGTACAAACACTGTTATCCTCAGAGTGCAAGAGCATTGTTTCGACTGCTAGGCACTGATAAATACTGGGCTGCTGTGGGACTGATACGTGAGCTCTCCGGGCTTCAGTGTTGCTGCAGACTCGGAGGGGTCTGCCCACTAAACCTGTGCTTTAATGAGACAACCATTTTGAATCTGCAAAGGAGTCCATTTAAGGGGAGGAAACCCGAACACACGGAGAAATGCTTCTTAATAATAAAGTACAAAATAGTTGTGGTCAAACAAAATATAGACAAATACACTATAACTCTTAACATCTTTTTAGAAAAAGGCACAGCGGATTAAGGAGTCATAGTCACAAACCAGTAGGTGAACGACAAACGCAGAAGGTAAAACACACCAAAAGGCAAGCTGTGATACCGTCTCATACTAAATGAAATATATGCAACTTCAGCTGAATGTAAGGCGAGGGGGGCATCGGTGCATTTAAGCAGTGCTACAGGGAACTGACACCGAAATGACTGATAATGAAACAAAGACAAAAATCTGTCAGACGGAGAGAAACTATATTTGTAAATAAATGAGCCGTTTAGTGTCTGATTACAGGCAGAGTTAAATGTACTTAATAAGTAGAAGCTGTGAAAAGTCAAATACTTCTTGCATGTAACATCTCAAAACAATCTTCAACCATCTTAGCTCTGGACTCCATTTAGACCCAGTGTTGTCCGACAGATTGCGCATGATACAAAACAAGCCATGGCAGGAAAAGCTAAGACAAAAGGCCATTCATGATATCCTCTAAAACAAATACATCGTTCGCCATTAAGTTATGCATTACAATACAATGCCGGGGCGAGCACACGGGCCCACTTCAAGTGGTACAACATGAAGCCACTTGAGAAATGTGTCGTAGCAGGTGTGATACGTCTGACTCACTCAAGAGAAGTAGTCTGAAACAAAAAGGACAAAATGTCTCGTGTCATTATGAGACAAATTACATCCAGTCGATCAATGTCAACCACAAAACCAGCTGGAAAATGTATAGTATACTGTATACTAAGACATTCCAATACGTTCTTAAACTATTTCATCCTGTGTGTAGATGTGTGGATAACCAGTGTGCCATCCAACTATACACCCTACCGGCAATAATCTAAACAGTGCTACTTGCAATTAATGTAGTACAAGTCCAAAACCACATTTATTGATTCGCTCATGATTACCGATGATTCTCTGTCTGTCATAGCAACACAGCAACAAAACATGAGCCACATTCAGTACTTATCTGACTGAAATTCAATTATCAGATGCATGTAATCATCTAAAAATAAGAAATCATAAGAATGATCTGCAAGTAAGTTATAACTGGAAATGAAATAGCAGTTACGTGGTTTACTGAGAGGCATTTCCCTGGATAAACCAACCACTTGCTACAGTCAGTGATCACATTTTCAGGAGTTTGACAATGCAAATAAGCTAACATTTGCTTACGCACATTTCCCTGATAGCAACTCAACACATTAACAGCCACTACCCTGCCTTAGATGAGATGATTTCCTCTTCCTAAAGCTAACCTAAGAGGCATTAAGTTAGCTTGTAACATTTCCCAAGGCTATTTCGCAATGAGTATATACACAACAGTGCCCTGTAATCACTAAGACATACAGAGACAAGTTTTGTCACTTCATTGCCAAACTATTCAAATGAATACCAACTCATGTCGTGAAGAAATGACTGATATGTTCAGTGTTTACAGTTTGGTCATAACTTCAACATAAACACTGAAATATTCACTACAAGCGTGTTCAACCGACCCCCGTTAAAAATCTGTGATTTTTACCTCTATAAAAACGTAATCTTTACGAGGAGCTGTACCTTAAAAACTGCACTACAGCTGCCATTCAGAAACAACCTTAGTCTGACTGAGATCCATAACCATATCTCACTTTTCACCCAGAATATTTATGGCAGTTTTCACATCATAAATACAAATCAGCTATGTGGTATTTCTATTTATGTGTGTGTGTGTTTCAAACATAAAGGCCTCAGTGCATAACTATCATCTATATTCAAGCCCCTGCAGGAACAAGTGGTTGAACCCTTACAACCCTTGCTGTGGATGTCATATTATGCTATATTTATATACTGTTGACCTATTAAGTCAACATTTTGACTCAACATCTCATAATGTTGATTTTATTTTGACTGTTAGTGGTAGGAAGTACATTTAATCAAATACTGTACTTAAGTATTCAGCAAAGTTGAGGTTCCTTATAGTCTACTTGAGTATTTATGGAGGTGGTCCCCAAGCGGTCGTACATTCATACATTTTATTTCTCCATTTTCTCTTAGAGCTTCCATAAATATTTGCCATTGGAGATGTAGAAGTATAAAGTTGCATAAGCGGTCGTACATTCATACATTTTATTTCCTTCATTTCCTCCGATAACAAATATTGTTATCCTAAGATAATGGGGCTAGTTTTCTCGAGACCTCAAGGTAACAAAACTTTGTGTTCTCAAGATAACAACATAGTTAATTTCAGATCTCGAGAAAACAAAAGGATAGTCTAGTATATTAAATTATTGCAGGAAACATGATTCAGTGTAATAATGACAAAGGAGCAGGAGAACGTTGATATTGCTATGATTTAATATACTGGACTATCCTTTGGTTTTTCTTGAGATCTCAAATTAATTAAGACAAGTTTTGTCACTTCACTGCCAGACTATTATAACTCATGTAGTGACTGACATGTTCAGTATTTACAGTTTGGTCATAACTTCAACATAAACACTGAAATATTCACTAGAAGCTGTTGTTGCCATTCAACCGACCCCCGTTAAAAATCTGTGATTTTACCTTAAAAACCACCCTACAGCTGCCATCGAGAACAACCTTAGTCTGACTGAGATCCATAACCATATCTCACTTTTCACCCAGAATATTTATGGCAGTTTTCACATCATAAATACAAATCAGCTGTGTGGTGTTTCTCAGTGATTTGTCTGTGTGTGTGTGTGTGTGTTTCAAACATAAAGGCCTCAGTGCATAACTATTATCTATATTCAAGCCCCTGCAGGAACAAGTGGTTGAACCCTTACAACCCTTGCTGTGGATGTCATTTTAACAGTGTGCTGCTCAGTCAGCAAACTGACCACCACCTGTTTACGGCAGACACTTAAATCTTTTAAAAAAAAATCTCTGCTGCAAACTGACTTGGATTACTTTAATTTAGGAAAACTCATTAGCAACTCAAGCTGGAAAACAAACAAACAAACAAACAAACACAGGCCATAATAGTCTCACAATTTTTAGTATCATATTGATGTAGGCCGGCCATCACTGATTAAGTTAACGTCAATCAATGCATGCACACTCATTTAACCAAGAAATGGAGATGCTTGCTCATTCATCATTGCAATATCAAGTTAAAACAACTCAGGGTGCAACCAGTGACACAGATGACAGCCACACTGTGTCCCAAAATGACCAAATTAAAGCATTAGTTGTTTATTTACATGTGTGTTCGCATGCTACAGCCCAAATCAGACACTATATCATGTGTGTTTCTTCATGCTTGTTGTGGTATCTAACATTACATGAACACTTAGCCTGTTTACTCCAAGTTAAAAGGTCAAACAAGGCTACCATCCAGTGTAGTAGCACCTATAGCTAAGAGCTATCTCAAAGAGCATAACTACACTTAATGTTACATAGCTACTGTCGTGTTTAAAGCCCATTTCTGTGCCGTTAATATGATTATTAAGCTCATTTATACACATATTTTGGACACTGTTGGATGGGAAACACTGTAGTTGACACACAAAGGGTTGCTAACACCTAACTTATGCATTGCTTGCTATCAACCCAGTGATATAACGTTAACCATCATCACCCCCCTCTTCCAAAAAATGCTTGATTTCTCTCGTTACTGCTCCATTTTTTTAGTAACTTAACGAGTGTTTGCTCTTTATAACGGCGGCATGCTTCATTAAAAACGGATGCACCGACCACAGCTGTAACCTTTCTGCTCTCGTTTAAGGTTTATCGCCATTATGCACGTATTTGTCTTTAGGTTACAACCCTGGCCTGAGCACAGAGAGACGGTCCTGTGTGTCCTCGGTGCTACGAGCTAGCCGAACAGGCTTTCAATTGACTTTGGAGCTGACGCGTTACTGTAACGTTAGCTAGCAAAAGCGGTTCCGCCACCAAGATTTGCTCGGTCATTTTAACACAATTCCCCTTCGTTGTGTACAAAATCACCCAAACGAACAGGTAGAAAAGACATAAGCGTCTTAAAAAACGTTTTACAATACCTTCCCGGGCCTTCACCACCGCCGTGGTATGCTGCTGAAAACACAGTCCGTGTTGGGGACGTGGAGAGCTGGGACCAAAGATGGCGTCCCCTCCAAACTTCCACTACTTTGGACACTCATCAAGCTACTTTTCGTGTGTTGGTACAGCAGCCCACACGGTTAATCTTTCACGTAGAGTGTTAAAATAAACGGCACAGTTGTTTTACATGGGAAGAGTGGCTGCTACTTGGGTGAAAATGTCTAATTATTGTCGGGTTTTGTTTTTTAGGGAACAAACCTCTTCACACCTCAGCACTGCGTCCTGGCTCCAGGGCCACCTCTCCGTCTTCAAGTGGTTGCCTATGAAACGTCATGCATCGTGTGCAAAATACTTATCGCGAGGGTGATGATACATTTTTTCTTGCACAATGACAACATGAGGGAAAACATCCAGAAATAAACAATACTTTTAAGTTATACGCACTTGAACCACGCACAGACACAATGTGAGTAAAAGTTTGTAGACTTTAATCAAAGGATATTATGATGTTCAAAACTTATATCTGACTTTATATTTTATATTAAAGGACATTAAATAATAACTGTTGGATGATATCAAAGGTTCAGATTCAGCCAATAAGTCACCTTTGACTGAGTGTGTTAAAATTATGAGATATTATGCCATAGTTGTATAATTTCACTATTTAGTACTTTATCATTTTGACCTGTTTTGTCAACATTTTGACTCGCCGTCTCATAATTTTGACTTGTCATGGGTGCTTCTATCATGCAAAAACTTTACAAGTACTTTATTCAAGTACTGTACTTAACCAAGTTTCCTACAAAATCAAGGTACTTGTTGTCTACTTGAGTTTATTACATATGGTTTTGTAGATTTTAATAAAAGGAAATTTTGTTCAAAACTTATATCTGACTTTCTCTTTCTTCTCTCTATAATTTTGGTACAAATGTGGTGATTTTTAAATCAAATTTATAAATTGTAACTTAAAGAGTTCTTCTGATAAACTGAAAGATGAAGTGAACTGAAGTGTTTCTTTATGTGGTCATAAACGTATTATCAAAAGTAAAAGTACTCATTCTGCAGTAAAATGGTCCCTGTCAGTGTTTTAGATTATTTTCATTAATGATGCATTAATGTGCAAGTTGTTTCAGGTTGTACTCATTTTAATTACTTTATATAATGTTGGCTTGTTATAATATTCAGTCATTCATCATATTCTATGAGATATGCAACTTTCCATGAGCTCAACAAAACAGCCATTTCAGCTTTGTGACAATATATTTTCCAGCTAATACAAGATGTTTTTAAACTTTATTTAGTTAAATTAAGGTTTTAAATCCAGGATGTTTACTTGTAGTATTTGCACAGTGTAGAATTGCTACTTTTACTTAAGTAGAGGATCTCACTTCTACTTCTTACTAAACACCATCACCTAGTTTTCCCCTCTTCCTCTCTGACTTAAAGATTAAAATAAGTAAAAATTAAAATGTAATCTTAATCAGCAGCTGTTTTTTAAATTCTAATTCATGTTCACCATATTTGCCCCCTTTGGACCTAAAGAAGTTAATCTGATATATATACTGTATATAAATACTCATCTCAGGGATCTACAGTGTATAAAACTAGACAACACCATTGCTTGCTTTGCAAGTTTATTGCATAGAGTTTTGTTGTTTGACACAGACTCCTTTGGTAAAAAAAACATTTTTCAGGATTGAATGAATAAATATCAAAGTATTAAAATAAGTAATATAGCTCCAAAAATATATTGTACATGATGGGACATTAAGACGGTGACGGTGGATATAATTTTCTGTATTTGCTCTGCATCCAAACCCGGTGCATTGCTACTTTCTTTCCTCTGTTCACTTGGAGTCGTCTGTCCTCCAGATTCTGAACTTCTTCCAGTCCAGCGTTGGCAAATAAATCATGAACTTCTTCTGTAAAAAAATAAATAAAATAACACAGTCAGTAACCAGAGCTGTAGCCCAGATTTTTAAAACACTGAACCTGTCCCCTCTTCTCCAGAAATATGTGAAGTTTAATTAAATGTTCAGATGTATTGTTTGTACATTTTATTTCCAAACACAAAAGCATTTTGCTCACTGCCAGGAGTAAAATTTTGGGGAGGAAAATAATTATTACTACATTTCTTTTTAGTCAAGCTTAAATATATCATGTCAACCTGTTCCTGTGTCCCCAAATATCCACCCATGTAGAATGTAAACATCCCCCTGGGTCCTAAAACCTTCAAAATCCCAGAAAAAAAGGCCAAGGACATGGCCTCAGTGTCTTCAGTGGTAGCTACAGCAAATATTTGGTGAAACACGCAACCAGTTCCTATCAAATCAGGGCCGTCCCTCTCTACCTTCAAAAACCTCCTGAAGACCCAGCTCTCCTCTCCTAACACTACCAACAACTGGACATGCTAAATCTGTCACTGTCACTTGATTGAGTTCTTATTGCTGCACTAACATGTCCTTCACGCTCTGTACCTTGATTGTTCCCCTTTTTTAAAGTTGTTTTGGATTTCATGATTCATGATTACCTTTAGTGAAAAAGTACACGCAGGTTCCATCTCCTCGGGTGTAGAAATTCTCCGATAAGCACCGCCCTGATTGTGAGAGAATACAAAATGAAATGACTGAAACTTAAATATATTAAATTGTCATACAATCCACACACAGAAACAAATTAGCAGATTAAATAGATGTATTCAGCTCACCCTTTTTGAACCTGAGTTGTGAGAAGTCATATCTCCCATAATCACGAAAGAGGAACATCCCTCCGTGTTTCAGGTATGTCGATAGTCTGTTCACAACTCCTTGAATTCTGTCAATTAATGGATCAATAATGTTTTGAATGTAGCATCACAGCTAATGAAGATCCAACACAAAAACAATGAGTAATATACGAATATATTCACAGAGGGATTAAAATATATAACAGTTAAACAAGTACTAGTCAAAAATGTAAAATATGCATGCTGTCATTCTTTAATGCTTAAAATGTCAAGCAAACCACTGTGCTGTTAACATGTTGTACTCGGTGACATAATACAGTAAGATTTATATTTGGGCTCTGTAATGACATTCAAACAAAGCCTGGGGAAAGTGAAGGTGGGTTGAGGGTATTATTGGGGATTTGGAAGGGGGGGGGTCTGGCAGGTGAAAATTGATGATGCGCTCTCCTTTCTTGTAACCTTCACCTACCGGTCTGGATGAATGGAGGAGAGTACAAAGACTGCCAGAATAACATCCAGGCTCTGAGGAGGGAAGGGAAAGGAGGCCATCTCCTCGCAAATGTCATGGACAAAGGCATGACACACAGAGTCATCGTAGTCTGGATGGTCCTATATGAGGACAATAAAGTAGGCTAAGTCTGTCATACACAAAAAGTACATTTCAATTGTAGCTCGGATACAGGTTTGTTTTGTTGCAACAGTCTATAATATTTAATACTATTTCCAAACATCACAGGTATTACTGATTCCCCTTTTCACCTTTACATCACCTCTCTATCATATTCAATGTGTCTTAAATATTGCTAGGGTACAACCACTTTGACCACTGAACAGTACAATTTTGCACTTATTTTAAGTCAGGTTACTGTGTAATATATAAATGAACAGTATCAATAATCTAATGAGTATGTTTAAATCTAAATCCATCTCTTTGTCTTAAATTGTATGTCATCTGTAGCTCAATAAAGAATTTCAAAAATACAATATACAAAATATCTGTAATCTGTGCAAAAACATCATCAACAAATGACCAGATTCTCTTTTCAGCTTCTTCACATATTAAGTGATAGATTCAGCTGAAGCTGCTAGGCAGAGCTTTGAGTTATTCTGCTGTATTTTTAAGTATGCACACTGTGTGAGGGAACAATGGCCTGATCCATAAAATCTAACATTATTCTGAAAAGCTCAAAGACAAAAGCTTCACAACAAATGGATTGAATATATTACTTCATCAAATGTTTATGTAATACATTTAAATATTTTAGCAGTCTATGACAAGACTGTAAATACCCTCAACATATTGTCCACATGGCCACAGTAAGTACTGTAACTACATCACTGCTACATTGAATAGGACTTTATACAGCTTTGGTCATTTAAAATATAAGTGATAATTGCTTTGAATAAACATATTAACCTTTATACAATATATACCATACATGTTCATACCTAGTGATAGCAGAAATGCTTACCTTGACCAGCTGAATGGCACACGGGGAGAAGTCACAACAGTAAAGAAAAGCGTCCATTTCTCTGAAACAGAACAGCCAGTTTAACAACCCTTAAAAAATACAGTACAACTGTGTGATGAAGCACCCGGTATCTTTAACAAACCGGCTTTTTACAAAGAAGACATGTTTACATGTCATAGTAGGAAAGAAAAAGGTTTTAAAAAATAGAACTAATGATAGTTAAATTTGCATGTTGGCTCACTGTCATGTCTTGCAGGCACACTTGAATACAACAAACCATCATTCATGTTATTAGTAACACCTGTGAACTGTCTGCTGTAAAAAAAAAAAAAAAGGTCTATTAGGAGAATCTTGTGATGAGACACCAACATTTGTTGCAGCATGTATGACCTCTCCAAATGGCACAAATGTGGTAAAATATATTTTAACATCACAAATAATATCTGCACATTTCATGCCATGGTATAAATCTTGCTCCTGTTCAAAGAACCTCAAAAATATTATGACATACTATTCATGATAAGCTTTATTTTTGTGTTAGTTGGGGATGTGTAGCTGGATAATGTCATGGTGCATATACTATAAAAAAATAAAATGATAAATAATAAAAGTTAAAAAGTATTTCATTGGCCAGTATTGGGTGTATTTAAAATGTTTTGCTTCTGTAAAAATAGCTAAATTGACATATGATCCACATGAATGATATAAATTGTAACTTAAATCAAATATAAGGAAATATCTGAAAATATTTACTCACTTTATGGAATTAACAACAGGGAATACACTGTTACCCACGCCACATCCAACCTGTGAAGAGAAAATATATCTCGCTGATATTTCTGCCAAGTCAAACTTGGCAATGCAAATATGTAAATGCTGCCAATGTTTTTAATATAGTAATCTACAGCTGACTACTTTTTATATCACAATTGTGTCATGGTCTATATTAAAACAATGAAATCATCAATACACATAAACAGTTTTGAAAACCTCCAAGATCCTGAAAGAAGCATGCTGCCCAGGGAAAGTCTGCATGGCAGCTTCATCTTGACAGGACTCCTGATGACTGGATGTGTCTGTACTTCTGTGCTGATGTGTGGGGCCGTTGTGCTGCTGGTCCCTGGTCTCTGTGTTTGTGCTGGATCCTAGTGTGTTTTCCGCCTGCTGATCACCCAGACACCCGTTTGTGCTTCGGCTTTTTGAAGGAAGCAGTTCAGGGAATTCTAAAAACAGCCACTTGCGATCTTTAAAGAACTTATCCTGGTGTGTCCCATAAAACTTGTCCCAGTATTGGCAAGCCTCTGTGTCGAATGTACCTGTGTGAGGGAGAGTTAAGAATATTCATACACAGGTTTATTTGCCATGTAAAACAAAATAAAAATATGAATATGAGTAGACTCTTGCCTTGTTCCTTTAAAGGAATTTTTATAGAGGAATTTTCTTCTGCCTTGTGCCGTGCGTTTTCTTTATCCTCTTCTGTCCATTGTACATGATCCCTAGGATATAAAGCAACTATAGTAACTCACAAACTGTGTCAAATAAAAGGAAACACAGGACTATAACATAAATTCACTGCTGCACTTTGATCAGAAAGCTCCAAACTGTAACCCTAAATTTCGACTCTGTTGTTAAAAGTAGGCGCACCTACACTATAATCCTGCTCTCTCCATGAAATGCACCAACAGATAAGTGACAGAGTGAAGTCTAACTACAGTACATTACTGACCACATGTTGTGCTTAAAGATGTCATCAGGACTGGTGAGAATCCGTGAACCCAGTGGAGCCGAAGGTCTCCCTCCTGTGCTCTTTAATCTTGAGGACAATCTGCTGAAAGCTTTAGCCAATTTGGCTACAGAGGAGCTCAGCGGTTTGTGCATTTACTCTGTGAAAATGCAGAAATGTTGAATTTAACAACACATTTTTTACTCTTCTAGCAAGAGCTTTGCTGCTGCATATTGTCATCAACATCTTTTTCACATGTGTTTATTTTCAAGAACAATTTGCAATTTAAAATAAATGCATTCAAACAAAAATTATAAAGAGCAAAGCTTAGAAGTTACATGAATGATTTAATTTCACTTAATTACATAATTTAAAGACAACACAAAGCTCCCTGTGTGCTCAGTTTAAGAACCTGAAGAGCAAGTTGTGTGTGTTTTTTGTGTTGTTGAGAAAAACAACAAACACTAAGACAAAATCACTGTATGTATTATGTTTTATGGACAACTCTGTTAACTTCATGACCCCACTGACCCGCCTGGGTTTTAATTCTTAAAAAAAACTTTGTTCAAAACCACAGAACTTTATTTCAAATTAAGTTACTAAGTTATTAGTTACCAAATGTCAAGCTGAATTTTAAGAAAGTGTAAATAATAAAGTAATAATAAATAAAAATAAAAAAGAACAACACATCTCATCAAACACTACAGCCCAAAAAAACATGGAGTTGTTTGAATATATAAAAATAATAAAGTCAGACAATGTAAAATAAGATACATTTTCCACGTGACATTAAACGTTGAGACGTTAATAACGGTTGAGAGGAGGGCGCTGACGTTCCAAACCGGATGTCGTGTGCCTACATTTCTGAAGTAGAAGAAGACGCATGTGAGGACTACAAAAATGGCGCGGGAGAGGAGCGGAGCTAGCATTGGCAGCTAACTAATACCTCACCGGGTCAAAATGCGACATTATTGTCCACCAACTGCTGATATCACTTCTTTGTTTCTCACTACCGGACAACTGCACTGTTTTAATGTGGCGTCACATATAACGAACTAAACTTGACTTTTGAAAGAAGTAAAGAAGATATCCTGGTCCAACGGTGCTAACTTTAGTTAGCTGTTAACTTTCGTGTTAAAGCCAGAGCTATGGAGCTCAGTGAGCGGTTTTAACGTTATCCTTAACTGTATTGCCCCTACCTGCTTCTGGCTGTGGTCTCCGGGTCAGCTCGGGTTGTTGTCTCTCGTCCTGCTACCGCACAGCCGTCCTGTAAAGACGGGTGTCACCTGCTGATGGCGCCGTACCAGAGACGAAGAGCCGTGAACGCTACCGGGCTGCTGGAGCAGAGGAGCAGAGGCATCAGAGATGCTGGGACTATTGACAGAAACAATATGAAGATCCTCCGAGCTGTCCTCCTTCAGGTAATGGAAAATACATGCGTTTATATTCAATGTAGCGAGCTGATTTTAATAAACTAACTCTTCTACAGCCTAATTTAAATGTATATAGTTTGTATTTTTATTTGTAGCTCTGTTTTTTATTTGTATAAACACCTTTTATTTATATATTTTTAAAGTTTTTATATAGTTTTCTATTTGCAAAAATGTTTAATATCTCTGCACATTTAATTTCTTTGCACAGGTTTTAAATTCAGATTTATCTTATAGGTTAATTTTAATGTATGTTTACATGCTGCTACTGGATCCTTGAATTTCCCTCGGGATCAATAAAGTATCTATCTATCTATCTATCTATCTATCTATCTATCTATCTATCTATCTATCTATCTATCTAAACCGCCTTCTTTATCGTTATATTATAGGACAACAGGAATTTCCTTAAAGTTTGGAGCAAGACCTCAAAATCCACAATAATGTATGAGAATGGCAAAATCTACTTTGAAAATTACCAGAACTGCTACAGCTGGTGAGTATGAATAATTAACTTGAATTATTTTCACATATAATACAGATTAATACCTTAGAGCTATAGATAAATTGTGTATATTTTAAAATTGGCATACAAAAGTCTCATAAGTCAAGTAATGCACACAATTTTTATCTATCACTGAAGAAAAATCTGAGTACCACTGCAGGACAGCTATGAATGAATAGTAATCCCACATCATGATTTCAACTAAATTCACCAAGTTTATTAATGTCATCTACCAAATTTAAAATTAGCACTGTATAATGTGAAATTGTCGTGATGTTTACAGTGTGAATGTTTTTGACATTCAGGTGTAAAAATGTGACTGACAGCAGAATAAAATGTTTATGCTCTGACACACAGTGATTAAACCTTCTTGTTTCAGTGTTCATTCAGAGCCTCAGCTTCTATACAAACTGCCTAAAAGGTCAAAATTGGAGAAATTTGAAGATGCCTTGCTGTGTCTGAGCCCACTTGTAAGTAAAATGAAAACACTTTTTTTGTGGATTTGAGCGCTGAACTTGCAATGACCTGATTTTCAAAGCCCATGTTCAGGTTGTTGTTTCATTTGTCTTGTTGACAGGACAAAACGTTAGCCTCCCCCTCTGATCATAAACCCAGCCTCTTGGTTTTGACTGCCGATAACTGGCTGTATCGCCTTTCAGCTGAAACGGGAGAAGAGCTGCAGAGAGTTTACCTCTCTTCAAACCATAAGTTCAGGTATCATCAGTTCTCTGTTCTTTGAGTCGAGAGTAATACATTTATTTTATTTAGTTCATTAACCTTACTCTGTGTTGCTTTTTTGGTAGGTATCTTGGCTGGGATGTTTCTCAAGAGATGTTTTATGTTAAATCTGTTCAAAACAAAGAAACATCTTTAGAACGACAAGTAAGATCAATCCTTTTATTTTTATAAGATTTGTGCACAGTTGTACAGTGATAGGACACTTGATGAAGGGTAATAAAGGGTCTTACTGTACATAGAATTTCATCAGTTCATTAGTTATGATAGGCATAATGCTTAAATAAAGGAAAATAAATGAGTCAGTCAAGGGATTTAGATAGGAAGGTAAATTGTCAAAAAACTTTATTGACAGTTATATTAATAATATCTTATTTACCTTCACATTTGAGAAGCTAGAAGCAGAGAAAGTTTAATTCCTGCTTAATAAATTGTTAAATTAATGAACGTGAATTTTATGCGGATCAATTATCCAACTATTCATTTTACTACTTGTCCCAGGATGAGATCTCTGATGTGGAGAAGAGATGACAGAATTGAACCTTTTCTTGTTTTTGAATTCAGGCAGGTATCACTCAGAACACAGTGATGCACCTGGCCATCTTTCATGTTTTCCCCTTGCGAGTCGTGGGCATTTTGGAGATCAACAAAAAAGTATGCATTTTTGTTTTTTCTTTTGGCATTTTTTTAAATGTTTCAAATGTACCTGCAGTGGTGATATGTCGTTATTAAAATGTGAATCTTATTCTTTCAGGTATTTGGAAACAGTGTTACCGATGTCATTCTGTCTCAGGGTGTCCTTGTGGTGTCTTACAGCAACAAGTCAGTGAAGCTGTACAGCTTTGAGCACATTATCCAAAGGGTATGTTTGATTTTTACCCTGAAAGATTTCCCTTCACAATATTGCGTAAACTCAATACTTTATTTAATTAGAGTTTTAAACATTGTATCAGAAACACCTGTGAATATTCATTTTTTATCCACCTGGCTCATTTTTTTTTAAATCTTCTTGTCCTGCGACACTGTTTCTGATGAGACATATGTTTGTGTCATTAAAGTTTTGATTCACTCATAAATACACAAAAATAAAATTAAACTTGAAAATAAACATAGACATTGACAGGCAGTATATCCAACATACAAAATGTATACAAAGGCTGCTGTACTCTTCCATAATCTGAGGATCGTTCGAGCAACTGTGACCACCCCGACCTTTAAAACTTGCCCGCTTATATTTAGATAGATCTAGCACTTCTGATTTGTTCCCTAACAAACACAGTCTTGGTGATGCAGGTGCCACCACTTCTAACCATTTACTCAGTTTAATACCAGTTTACACTCCAGAAATTTCACTTAGAAATATTCATATTTCACTCATTTCCGACATAAATGGTTTTCTAGTAAACTCATTCTATGTAATTTATAAGATGTAAAATAAAATCTGTGAATTAACTTATACTGAATTAATTTCCCCCCCGCTTCCCCCCTCTTTCCCGGTATTTGATAAAATATTTAACCAACCCTCCTCATTCGAATCACACCCTAGGTCTTTCTGCCAAACGATCCTCCGATTTTTTACATTAATCCTCTCGTAACCTGTTAAATATTTTGTAAAACATGGCTGTACGGATGTGTTCTACTCTGTAGTTTCAAAACTTCCATCAATGGATTCTTGTTGTGATTGAATTTAATCTTTGTGATACATTCTCTTATTTGCAAATATTTCCAAAACTTACCTTTATATCCCAGATCATATTTTGCAGTGCTGTAAGCCTGACAAACGAAATTGTATTCATCTCACTCAGATTTGGAAAGGGAAATTTGAACCTTGAATAAATAATTAAAGCACAAACTGTCTACATGGCTAGATACCACTATGAGACAAATACACTCAGTGGCCACTTTATCAGGTGCAACAGTACAGTCTGCTTACTTCTCTTTGTTTTCAGTACTTGACAGAGAAGCTGACGCTGGGAGAGCAGTGCTCACTTCTAGGAGGCAAAACAGTGGGAGATGTCCCGTTTGGTATTCCAGTAAATATCCAGATCACAGGTGAGTCCGTTTTTAAGTCCAGACTTGTGTTACCTTTGTTTTAAAGATTGTAGTACACCTACTTGGTCACTATGAACAAGAGTGTTTCATTACAAAGCAAAAATGGTATTTTTGTTTTTCTTATTGCACAGATTGCCCTCCAGTGCTTTTCGAGGTGTCATGCTCTGATAAGAGTATCCAGATTGGAGGCTACCCATGGCATTACATCTACACACCCCCAACTAAAAGACACAAGGGGTGTCACCACATCTGTTCACTCAAGGACAGCACTATGGTAAGTTTAGAGAATCCTCTTAAACCATAACGTGACATTTCAATAATTATTTTGTCATTTCAGTACAAAATGTAGCATGTGTTTGGCTGTCATAGATACACATCCCAAATCTTGCTGTGTGATAGACTTAACTGCCAACAAATTCACAAGGGCCTATTGAAAGTGTCAGAGTAAGTAAGAAGGGCCACAGATGTTTGTGACAGTGCTTGTATTCAGCTGCTGGACAGAGCAGGACAGAACCAAGCCTGTAATCACTGTTTAAAATGCCACAAAATGCCACTTTTATGCAGATCTTTGCTGCATGTGCAACACAAGCTTATCTGTGTTTTTACTCTAGATCAGTGTATCCAACCTTTTTACTTCAGTTCAAGTAAAAAGGATAGTCAATGCATAGCAATAACAGTACCAAACAACTAATAAACTGTACAATTAACCCAAATAGTGAGCGCAGTAACTGCAAGACAGTTGTGTCAAATCAGGACTTTGGATGCCTTTTATTGTAGTAGCTCTTTCATTGTTGGTAACTGTGTTTTTTTCTAATGCAGCTATGTCAGTATAGCTTGTGTTCAGGTCTTCACTGTGCTCTTATCTTGTGAGATTTTCTTTTAGTTTATATCTTAAATAATAGCTCTAAACTAGCTAGTTTTACCAGAGACAATTGTCATCAACTGAGGCTGCAAATAATAAATTGTGTGGAAAAACATTAAATTACATTTAAGCCGCAAGTTTCCAAAACACAATAAAACGTAGTTGCGTTTTCTCTGCCTGAAATACTGCTAAGGGTGCTGCATAAGCTTACAATGTAAAAGAGTTGTACATTTGTAATTTAACTGAAGTTCTAAAGCTGCATCAGAAGCAGTATTTAGTGGCATCTAGCAGTGAAGTTGCAGATTATAGCCAACTGAATACACCTTGCCTCACCCCTTCCAAGTGTGTAGAAAATTGAGAAACATGCGAAAGGCCCAGTCTGGAGCCCGTGTTTAGTTTGTCTGTTCTGGGCTGCTGTAGAAACATGACGGTTCCAAATGGCGGACTCCGTAGAAGAGGACCAGCTCCCTTTGTAGATATATATTGTATATTGGCTGATTTTAAGATAACGAACGCACAGCGATTCTTATTTTGAAGTGATAACACTCAAATATACTTATGCATACATCATATTCAATTTCTGCCATATTCTATCAATAAACCTAATCTTACACACTGGGCCATTAAGTCTACAGTGGTTAAGCTGTAATCCAACAAGTTTGGGTGGAGTATCCCTCACAAAGTTTAATATGGAACTCTCCTACTACATTTTCTTTTTGAGTTTACCTACAAATAAATAGATTTAATTGTATAATTAATGACTAACTGTGATACTTTGTCATTTTATGACACTAGGCAACAAATGGAATACAAAACATGAACTGCTGCTCTCTGGAGAGTGATGAGATCTTCTTCCACCCCGATGACTCAGGGAGAATCATTCATGTTGGACCAAATATCATAAAGTGAGTACAAAACAAAGGAATCGTGAGACATTTTAATTGGGTAAAAGATTAAAACCTCATAAAATGTTTTTTATTGGCCTCACAAAAAAGCAATCATGTTCTTTGGAGCATATCAAAACAGCGTGATATATTTCCATTTTTATTTTCAAGTGTCCTAAAGATCCTTGGTGAACTGGACAGTGGTTCGCCATCACAGATAGTTAAGGATTTTTCCATGGAGACCCATCAAAACAACACTGTGAGTGTCATTGCTTATTTACCTGCTATGTTCTGTAGTCACTACAGACTTAGCTTACCCTGATAATGAGTCAGCCATATGTCTGTATCACATGTTCACTATGACATTGGTGTAAAATCAAATGTGATAACTTGAGTCTTGTTTCTGCTTTCCATCTACTGCAGTCTACCTCACAATTCACTGTCACCTCATCAGGCCGCACAGTGAAGAGAAGATTTAATCAGCTGGATGATGACCCAGATCAAGAGGTACCAAATTAAGTGATTACAGTTTAGTCATTGATCTAGTGCCTCTGAAAAGAAAATACCTGCTGTGCTGGTTTTAAAGAATGCATAAGCACACAACAAGATCCAAGTAAATTATAAAGTTAAACATAGTTTACATGCCAGATAGATTTTAGGCTATTACACCATGTGTTTACACTTGTGGAGCTTAGAAATAGCTTTCGGAGCAACTAGATGTACATCTCTCTAAGGTCTGAGAACATGTTTCTAGGGGCATCCTTCCTTTGAGTTTGACCAAATTCACCAGTGGTGACCAACAGTCACAGTTGAAAAATTCACAACTGGATATTTATTTTACAGACTTTCCGTATGCTGGAATATGAGGATGAGCTGGACCTTTTGGCAGCTGTGGTGACCAATGGTGAGGAGGGGGAAGGAAGAGCCCACATCCAACTGCATGACAACCAGAGCGGGCAGTTACTGCGAATGGTTGAACTGGATGAACCTTGGGATGAGGTGAGTGACTCGTCATGACGTGTACCAACATTAAGCTGAAGTGTGTCTGTGTATGGATTTACATGTGCTCTTGTCTTCTGTTCCAGACTTATCGACATGAGCTGTTCTTCAACAAAGACACAATCGTTCATATTGAACAAAAGAACACAAACTTCTGCTGCCACGTGTACAAACTCAACGCTGTCAGAAAATAAGTGGCACAGAAGTGAATTAAGCTCCTGGAAAGCACTTCCTCTCACAGATTATGTAAATATTTGTTTACAACCTGTGTTTTTGTACAACTTTTCTGTAAAACTGTAAAATAATGCTGTTTTTCACATCTGGATCACTGCGTCATTATTTAAAAATGCCAATACCATGCTGTGTATGTGCTCAATTATAGATCAAAATAAACAATTTAACATCTTACTCAACTACTTAAAGTAGCCTACCAAAAGTAAATGTTGCCTACTTGCAAATTACTACTATAAATTATATATTATTATATTTTACATTAGATTATAAATACTGATGAATCACTGTGCAAGTTGCTGTCAGTGAGGCTTTGTAGTTTCCACTGCATACATTTCTACCAATATTCTGGACTTTTCCCTGATCTTTGATTTTAAGTGAAATGTTGAATCATTTGATCTCTTTAGGATTTAAAAAGTTACTTAAATGAAACTATCTGAAAGGTTTAGAGTGTAAAAGTCCCATCAGCAACGCCTGAGACATGACTATGGAGCTAAGCTTGACCAGCCACTGGTTTAATCTTGAGCAAATTGAATTTTATAAACTGGTCATGTGTGTTTTTTGTTTTTTTTGTGTACAATCTTAATTTGAAAAATAGAGCTGTCAAATAAATGTAGTGCAGTAAAAAGTACAATAGCTACTTGAGTAGAAGTACTTTGTTACTTTCTACCACTGGGTGTCTGTTGGGGACACTTTAATTTAGTTAAATGCTCAGTCTGACTCACTTTCTCCACATCAAATTGAAGACTTGACAAAGAAGAGAAGAAGAGGTTAGAAGTACTGTAAATATAGATGTCACAGTACAGATGTAGGATTAGAAACCTGCACAAATGTAAGTACTTGAAGTACAAGTACCTCAAAGATGTACTGAAGTCATGTAGCTACTTGAGTAGAAGTACCTACCTGTCTACTGGGGATACTTTAATATTTTGACTGCCCAGCCTGACTCACTTTCTCCACATCAAGCTGAAGAGGAAGAAGTACTGTAAATACAGATGTCACAATATGGACCAATGGATGATGACACAGCACAAAAACATCTCTATGGTGTCCTAACCAGTAAAAAAACAAACACAAAAGTTACGAGACGGTTGCTCTCCACCCACCTCTGAGTCATGTGACCACGATTTGTCCTGACCAGCCCTCCACCTCAACTTGTTGTATTTGTAGTTAACTGCTGCTCCGGTCCAGTCGCTCCCTCCTCCGTGCTCCTGTAAACAGCGATGGAGGCTTTCAGACGGTTCGTGGCCGCTCTGTGCGCCGCCGCCGTCGCGGGGCTCGTCTCCATAATATTCGTGCTGATATGGGTTCTCCACTACAGAGAAGGTTTGGGCTGGGATGGAGGATCCGCTGAATTCAACTGGCATCCGGTTTTGATAGTGATCGGGTTCATTTTCTTGCAAGGAATTGGTGAGAGGAGTCTTTGTGTTTATGTAGAAATGCAAACAGCTGAAGGAGACCAGGTTACACAAATCTTAGTGTGGGGGGAGGTAACCACTGAAGAGTGCGTCATTATGAAAAACTTCCACTGAAACTGTGTTTTTAGAAATCAGCTTCAGTCTTTGAATGTAGCACTTATAAATATAGATATGTGATGTAAAGTTTGTAAAGTTCATATAAGCAAATTGCTCTTAAGTAAGCTTGATATTTTTGTGAACTTTAAGAGCTAGAAATACACGCATCATGTGCAGGGCCGTTTCTAGCTGATTGGGGACCCGGTGCAAGATGCTATTTGGGGGCCCCCATTTTGTCAAACTCTGAGGGAGAGATTTCTAACCTTTTCAGATGATCTGTGCCAATGCAACAGTCTGTTACATTTTAAGAGGAAAACAGGCTCCAGTATATTAAGAAATGCAGTGCTTCAGTGTTTCTGTGATTGTGGTATGTCAAGTCTGACGTTTTAGGCCACTGCACAAGATCAACATCAGCAAAAGCTATTATCTATAACATGCAAGTGCCAAAATACACAGGTATTTTTAATTCTCCCAAATTATATTGAGGCTGAACTTGCAGCTAGGGGCCCCCCTTGTGTCTGCGGGGCCCTGTGCATACGCATAGTCCACATATAACAAGAAATGGCTCTGATGATGTGTGTGCATCATTATTGCATCAAGATTTGGTTGAATCACACTGAGCTACTCTCTCTCTTGCAGCCATCATTGTCTACAGACTCCCCTGGACCTGGCAGTGTAGCAAACTAACGATGAAGTTCGTCCACGCAGGCTTGAACTTACTAGCCTTCATTCTTGCTGTTATATCTTTGGTGGCAGTTTTTGACTTCCACAATGCTGCCAGTATCCCCAACATGTACAGTCTGCACAGCTGGCTAGGCCTGGTAGCAGTTATACTGTACTGTCTACAGGTGAATACACTCTATTTATTTCAAATGATTTGAAGGAGTGGGTAATGAAGCAAGGTTTCTGCACTGTAAAAAAGAAAAGAAAAAAGAAGAAGTCTGTATATTTTATATAGAACTATAAATAAATAAAACTGCAAAACCATGGCAGCAAAATACTGTAAAGTGAAGTATGAAATACACAGTTCACAGTAAAACACAGTCATATATTATGGCAAAACCTTTATTTATACAGCATTTTCAGGGAATTTATACAGAATAAAGTAGTATTTTATATTTGAGACTGTTAATTATACAGTAAAACATTGTAATATTTAATGGCATCTTTTACGGTCTTTTACTGTCATGGTTTGGCAGTTTTTCACAGGTAAAATATACAGACATTTTAAAATATTCAATAAAACACCAACATTAAATGTGAAATCAACAGTGCTAATATCCTATTACCATAATATTAGAAAAAGTTATACCTTTTTTGTTCTGTTTTTTCAAAACCAAGTCTTTATGAGCTTTTGCTTAGTGAAATGTCTGACAAGTGGCTGTTTTTTCTCCTTCACCGAGCAGCTTGTTCTTGGCGTCGGCATGTACTTGATACCAATTACGCCGGTATCCTGGAGAGCAGCGTTCATGCCCCTCCATGTCTACGGTGGTCTCTTACTCTTTGCCAGTGTTATAGCTGTGGCACTCATGGGCATCACAGAGAAACTCATTTTTGCCCTGTAAGTATAAAGCTTGTGATATTTTATAAAGCACGTGTACAGTGTTAATGCTGCCTTACAGTGGGTGTAACTTTATTTGGTTTTATACTTATCATTAAGGCGAAACCCGAAGTACAGCAGCTCTCCCCCAGAGGCGATTTTTGTGAACGTTCTTGGAGTCCTCCTGGTGGTTTTTGGAGCTCTTATCCTCTGGATTGCCACTCGAACTTCTTGGAAGCGTCCCAGTGACCAGATCCTGCATACCCTGCATACCAATGGGGGAAGTGAGGACAACAGCAAAGTTGGCCCAGCCTTGTCTCAGCTATCTGATGGAACTGACGCTGGGACCTTTGGGGATGTCAGGAAGAGGAGTAACAAACTGGATGATCAGGATAACTGATCGTGAAATAACTGGCTCTGTGCTGATGATTCTGTCTGCAGAGTTGAATGTATGTACACTTAGTCTACACTGATCAGAGAAAGTCAAAATCAAGGAGTCTATTTTTAGTTATCTTTACATAAATAACTTTCTCTCTTGCACATTTTGGTGGCATTTTGAGGTTGTTGTTTTCTTTTCTAACATTTATTTTTAAGCATGTGTAAATAATGATGAGCTACTTTATGACAAGCGTCAGCTGATGAGGGAATACACTTTATTGAAATACACTGTAAAAAATATGCTTGACATTTTCTATACTATACTTCTTTTGTATTCTTATCTGAAATATGTTCAGAGCCTACCTATACTATATATTTTCCAATAAATATTTGCAACTTTAATATTTGCAACTTTGAACAGTGTTTTTAGAAACAAGTCAAGTCAAGTGGGTTTTATTGTCATTTCAACCATATACACAGTACACAGTGACAAACAAAAGACCATAATGCTACTTAAAGACATAAAACATAGAGCAGACAGGACTACATTAAAGTGCACACACATCATCCGTTATCCAGGTCATCTTTCTTCAAGAGGGTTAAATCTGGGGCAGCTGGACTTGGTTGTAGATCCGTGAAGATATTTTGCCTCTCATCCAAGAAGCTTCCGAGTATTTATCCTAGCCAGGATCGTTGACCAGCCCATTGTTCCACTTGGTTCGTTAGTGCTCGTTGTTGTTGTGATGACTTGTCCGAGTTGTTAAAGTCACATGATGACAAAGGACAGGACAGCACTGTAGGTGGGGGGACACCGCTTATCCACTACCTACAATGCTGTCCTTTCATCCCTTCCCAGGAGACTGAACAGCACTTCACACTTGGCTTCATGTGACTCCAACGACCATTGTCCACATCGGAGCTCAGGTGACCTGAACGACGTGTCCTGTCCTAACAATTGGATATGATAAAATACCCCCTCTAGAACTGCCACAGTATTTACTGCTGCACTAACATGTCCTAGTCGCACTGTACCTTGATTGTTTTGTTTTGTCAGCTAAAAGACTAAATGTAATGTAATGTAAATGTCAATCAAAGTGGCCATGCTGCTGATTATGCATAACTTTAAGCCTTAATATAATTTGAACAGGTGAGTTATGTAAAAATCCACCCTCAGTACAGTTGTCATGAATGGGGAAATTAGCTATAGAGACCAAAAACAGTTTTTTGTACCAGGCTGTAAACATGTTTATTTCTGCTGTGAAGTTGGACATTTTAACATGGGGGCTTATGGAAACTGACTTGTTCTGTAGCCAGCCTCAAGTGGACGTTTGAGGAACTGCAGTTTTTGGCACTTCTGCATTCTGCAACACAAAATCGTACTACAACACTGATGCCAGTGTACTCAGGACCGGTCGTGGGACTGGGCTCAAGACCATTTTTGAAAGTCCTCAGTCTTGGACAAAGAATACTCTGGATTTTAGTTCAAGACCGGTCAAAACCACAACTGTGTGATATCACTTAAATTGCCTGTGCGTTGTTTGATTTTTTTTGTTAACTGTCTGTGAGGAGACATCAGCCAAATCTTCTGGAATAAAATTTGGTCTCCTAAACTACAGAGAGTTCATCTGCAAAACATCCGTCCAAAATATGCTGACTAACTCAGTGTAACTATAGTGGGTATATAAAGTAGAGAGGTTAATTCACATATGAATGAAGAAGAGGACATATTCATACAATCTATGAGCACCAGTTTGTGATTATTGTTACCACAACAACTAGTGTATAGTGTAATTCCTCTGCACTTTAAAAAAATGTATATAGTTTAATTCCTCTGCATATTTTTTATTTATATAGTTTAATTCCTCTGCATTATTATTTATTTCCCTGTACATATTTAATTTCCGTGCAAAAGTCTAACTTCTCTGCAAATGTTCAATATTTTAGCACAGGTTTTAATTCAAATTTAAATTTATCTCAGGCATGGTTACTGTGATAGGTTAATTCTAATGTATGTTTGTTTGCATGCTGCTACTGGATCCTTGAATTTCCCTCGGGATCAATAAAGTATCTATCTATCTATCTATCTATCTATCTATCTATCTATCTATCTATCTATCTATCTATCTATCTATCTATCTATCTATCTATCACATTAGTGCTCTGTTTCCTGTTACTGTTCTATATTAATGCCTTTCAAAGAGTCGCTGACATTATGAACCACTAACACCAAATCCAAAAACCTGTCTTCAATCTATTACAGATGCCATTTGATGTTTTAGCCAAGCTCAAATGTCTCTTATTGACTTCAAATGGCAGCAGCAGCAGCAGTAGGGCCACGTCAAAGCGAAGTGTTTTGTCTTTTTGTCTCTTCCCGGCACCTGTAGTTGGTGTTGGCAGCCCGTTTGTTTTGGCTGTTATTGGTTATCTGCTGTCAGGTCGAGAACCTGCTTTAAGGTTTGTAATCTACACAGAAATATCACATTACCTATGATAAAACATTTATTTTTGGGGGTGTTTGTCGCTGTGTTTGTTGCCCGGCTTGTTGTATTCATTGTCCGGTCAGCAGAGTAGGAAGCGCTGCGGACCAACCCCGGCTAGCTGCTGGAGCTAAGTGCTAACAAACAAAGATACCGCTACGTCTCTGTTCATAACGGGATGAGTTTGATTTCATGCAACACGAAAAACATTTAGCTTTGCATATTACACTAAACTAAGCGTGGTGAGTACTATATAAATGTGGTACAACAAAGATGTGCTCTGTAGCCTGGCATAACAAGGAAGGCTAACGTTAGCAGCGGCACAGGCCGTCGCGTGATTTCTATTAAAACTGTGCTGTTATTAGTGAAATAAAACATTAAATCAACACGGAGTTGGCCTTTTGGTTTGAAAGCGTATATAATAAGCTGATATAAAGCCAGAGACGGGTCAAATAATCCGTGCTAAAGCGTGCTAAAGGTGTGGACACTGTACCAACTGTAGGGTGGGGCTCTCTGTGAGCTAGCTGACAATGACTGGTCAAGCCTGGCTGTGGTTTGAACACATGCAGCTGTGACATGATCAGCTGTATTTGTCTCCAGTCAGCCAAAATGTTTAACCCAGGCAGACACTGCTGGGTGGCTCACATGGTGAAGTTTGTAGCAAGCTGTCTCCCATTGTTATGCAAGGTGGTGCTGAGGCTGAGAGCATCAGCTGTTTATCTGTCGGGACAAGACAAACACAGAGAGACCAACAGGATGCCCCTTTTTATGTTTTGTACTACTTAAGTCCCAAAGGTGCAATCTTTACATCATGAAGACTAACTGAAATGTGTTGTTTGTGTACAGTTGCGGCATCATGTCTGACAAAAGTGAGCTGAAAGCAGAGCTTGAAAGGAAGAAGCAGCGCTTGGCACAAATCAGAGAGGAGAAGAAGAGGAAGGAGGAGGAGCGCAAGAAGAAAGAGGTATGATGAACAGTTTGTGTTTTTTTATTGTTTTTATACATATACAAGCAAAACAAAAAGAGTACTAGTGACTTAACACTTTAATACATCAGTTTACATTATCATCATTAAGTTCAAGTTCAGCTTTATTGTCAACAACAGCCAGATGTACAGGACATACAGAGAGTTGAAATTGTTGTTTCCCTCAGATCCGTGGTGCGAAACAAGCAATAAACATGAAACATCAAAATAAATATACAAGTGTAAAGAGGCAAATGTAAAAATATATAAACAGAGTAAATATAGCAAATATAAAAAGACATAAACAGTGTAATTGGTGAGGATATAGCAAGTATAAAAGAGATGTAAACAGTTCAACATTTCACGTGTAAATGGCATACAGCAATTGACTGTACAAGTTCAAGTTCAAGTTCAAGTTTCATTTATTCGTCTCCCTTGGGAGAAATTTGGTTTAGAGACAGGGTACTGCTGCATAGACAGACATGGAACATACAGAGACAACACTGTGTGAGACAGTATAAACATGGATCTGAGCTGTGCAATCTGCCCTACCTGATGCAGTGCACAATAAAGTGCTAGTGCATATTAAAGTGCAGTGCACAATAAAGTGCTAGTGCATATTAAAGTGCAGTACACAATAAAGTGCTAGTGCATATTAAAACAAACATTACAAATGCTAGTACACATTAAAAATGCTGGTACAAAAAAAAGATGCTGGTACATATTACAGTTCGGTTTACAAAACCTCCCTACATACACTGTGTACACTGTGCAATTAGAAATAAAATTATACATTATACAGTGCTGATGTCTTATGGTTATGTTGACCTACACAACACGTTACAAGGCCTCTCACAAAGATTAAAGGTTCCTGTGAGATAGGTCACATGTTACTTTTATAATAAGCAGCATAATGAGTCATCTTAACTAACTGGTCTGTGCTTGTTCAACTCTGTTGTGAATGAGATGCAGATCAATTATTAAAGTTATTATTTTATTAAAGAACTGGCTGTGTGATGTGCAAAGTATGGTATAATTAACAATAACACAATCCAAGGAAAATAGGTCCTTGTTTACTGTCAGGCACTGACTGGGTTAGTCCGTCCGTAAGTTGTTTTTCATAACGTACTACAATGAAAAATAGCATTACAGTTTCCACCCAAGATAAGCAAATTATCCACGATGGCTCTGTCTTGTTATGACGGTGACGTTGTGTGCAGTTACCAGCGGGAGGAGAAAACTCATCCCACAATTTGGTCTGCAGATAGCAACCAATCTATACCTCCAACACAGTGTCACGGACAAGTAATGTCTTCATGCAAACGATGGATATGCAATCAAACTTTTTGTCTTCTTGTGTAAATAACTTTGCACTTTCTATTCTCTGAAACTAGTTTGTTTAGATTCTGCAATTAAGTGCAATGAACGCAAATCAGTTTGTTTTAATGAAGTCTAAGCTTTGTACATTGTGATTTATTGTGTGAGCTCATGTAATGTGGATATTTAGAGATTGCATTAATGGGTGAGACGTTGCCTTGTTTCTAGGCGGATCAGTTGAAAGATGCTGCACTTCACCAGGATGACTCTGACCTCGAGAAAAAAAGACGTGAGACCGAGGCTCTCCTGCAGAGTATGGGTATAACCTCAGAGGCTCCTGTTGGTAAGTTTTATGTTAACAGCTCTTGGATTGTTCATACTTCTCTGCTGGGATATCCAGGCACGTTCACAGGGTTCAAACATTTTCATATATCCTCTTATACCAGTTTATAAACAGTTACAGAAGCTCATTTGGCCGTTATGTCTTACATACACTGCAGGCTGAGGGTGTTCACGTTCATACTGGGTGTATTAATTCATCCCTTTCAAAGCAGATCTAAACAGTGGGATATTAGCAACATACAGATTTATTGTGGCCAAATGGAGGAATGTTATTTACTGGCTAACCCAGTCACCTGACCTCAGTCCAGCTGATCATGTGTTTAACTTTGTCAAAGACCGGACTGAAGGGGAAAAGCTCAGAAACCAGCAAAACATGAACATGGCTGTGGTAACTGTAATGTATAAGCAACCATATATTAGACATAACAACTTAAAATGTGTGTTTATTTGTCCTATTATCTTTTGTCGCCTTGAAATTGCATTGATATATAGATATTAAAGTCTGGTGTGGATGCAGACACCCTCATATTAAAGCTGAAAACCGACATTTTTACCCCATCTTCATAGCTAGTCTCATGCGAGGTAACAAACTAACCAAGTGGAAAGAAGAAACAACATTCATTTAATGTGTTACTGCAACTTTTCACAGCATGTTGACAAGGGAGCCTTTCATAAATAACCTGTCAAACAGGTTGGATTTCTAAGTTTTATATTATTTCTAGTAGATGTCACAAAAATGTTCATAAACGTCTGTAAAGAAACAAATATTAGTAAAATGATACCAGTATAGACTGAATCAATATTGGTTAGTCGTGTCCATCCAGTGGGATTGTTAGAGCACTGTCGTGGTGCTAACAGCAGGTGGCAGAAGAGATCCATCAGAAAACCTTCAGGAAAAGTCTCACAGGCTGCACACGCAAAAAAACCCAACTAGAAATAGAAAAGCATCTTAGTTTTGTGTATTTTTTTAAACTGTCTGTTCTACTTGTTATTACATTTGCTCAAACATGCATGTAATAAAGACAAAATCAGTGTAACTGTCATTAAAACTTCTTTCCCATCATGTGTGAAAGTTGGTGTGATTTGCAGACTTGTTTGTATATTTAATGCTCACTGACATGTAGCTGTTCGACCAGCATTTTAAAACAAAGCTGCCGCCGCAGCATGACTGTGTTTACACTCTGTATTGTTGTGACTTTACATTGTAAGAGATGATTATTGTCTGTCTCACCACGTAGTCCCTCCTCCCATGTCTCCAACTACTAAATCGGGGGGCACGCCAAGTGATGCAGGGAGCCAAGACTCTGATGGAGCTGTTGGACCCAGGTACACACACACACACACACACACACACACACACACACACACACACACACACACACACAAACACATCACACACACTGCTCAACAAAAGTATGAAACTAATGTTTTCTCCTGCTTCAAGTACAGTAAATTACAAGTGTGGAATCGATGCCAACATCACTACTTAGGAAGAATTAAGAGCTAATGCTCCACATAAAGCAGATTGTTTAAATGCTAATGCTTCATTGATCTATATGCTTCTCAAAAAGATGTTTTTGTGCTTTCTATAACTACGCCAGCAAGAATGTAACACAGTAAATTACCTCTGTGTGTCTGTTTTTTCTTTGTAAGCTTTGCATCACTTCCAACTCCAGACAAAGGCGTCGAATATATCGAAAGCATGATTGCATTAAAGGCTGAGCGGAAATCTTTTATAAAGTCTCACACCAGTACAGTGAATGATGATGGGTTTATGCCAACTGAGCGCATGTTTATTTAATTTGTGTGTCGTTGAATTAGGGTGATCCTAAATTAACAATAAAACAGCAGGCTGCTGTGATGCCTGGGGGACTTCTTAACCCCTAATTAGAGCCCCTTCCCTGGGCTGAAATTCAAGCTCCCCCAGTGTCCCATCAGGCCCAGGGAGCTGTTCCCCCTACCTGTTGACTCATTTCCCTCACCAGCATGGCCATTTCCTACACACATGGAGGTCATGTTTTCTCCCTGAGGGTTCTCGCTCTCCCTCCCTCTCTGTCGACACAACACTCAGAGCCTTTGGTGTGATCCAGTTCAGGCTGAATCAGCCCCGCAGGGCTGCACATTACACCCTGTGTCATCCCACTCTTGAGGGTCCTTGCATCTATGCATTTTAAGCAGATACTTTCTTCCACCTCTGAAGCAGCCTCAAGCTTGATTTGAACTGAAAAACATCTTTAAAAAAAAAAAGAGAGATCCAGTATGAAGTGTGTTTTGATAACCTCGGATCCAATCAGCATGTTGTGTGCCATAATGCTAATTTTATTTCCTCTCCTCATTTGTGCTTGCTTGTCTCTCTCACTAATGCTGCCTTGTTGCCGTGACACTAACCAGGACTCTGCACTGGGACTCTGACCCGTCCACTCTTCAACTTCACTCTGATTCTGAGCTGGGGTACTGGACACTCTCTTCTCTCCTTTCCTGGTCATTTTCCTTTCTCTCAATCTATGGCATGATTACTTTGTCTCTCAAAGTCATTATTCAGTTAATAAAATCCAGCATGCAAGAGTGGTCAGAGAAAAAGTTAAACTAATCTGAAGTCATCCCATGAAACACTCATTTACTTACTTTGATCAGCACAAGATTCCACTTGCATGGAGGTGAGAACTGTTACAAAAACAGATGAGAACAGTTACAGTAGAGTGACTGTTTTGTACGTTTGTTTCTTGTTAAAGTCCTTAATGTTTTTGTAATGACGTAGAGCTGTGCAAAGTTTGAGTTGTTCTGTGCTTTTAGGCGTGTGACTGCAAAACTGGGAATGGCCAAAATCACACAAGTGGACTTTCCTCCACGTGAAACTGTGTCCTACACAAAAGAGACACAGACGCCTGCCATGACCCAGCAAAAAGAAGGTAATCCTCACACATAATGTTATCCAGGTTATCCTTGAATGAACCGTGTGAATGGTGTGATTGAATATGTGTGTGCATAGAGAGCAAACAAAGCACAAAAAGTTGTGTTTAGGTGCAATCGTGCACCCTCTCATCTGGGTTATTCATAACGGGGGCTATTGTGAGTGCACGAGTGAGTACCGGAAGTCAACAACAAGTGGAAGAGATTTGATTTGAGATGAAAGCAAAGGGAAAAAAATGAGGCCCAGGAAACATAAGAAGTCAAAGGAGAGATTAAATTCAGACAAGGCCTGCTCCTCTGAACCTCACAACCAACTCCGCTTCGGAATAATTAATGAGCAGGATGAGAAAACCAGTGACAGGAAGGAGAAATGCGATTGGGGAGGAAGATATGAAGCGCTGCACATACAACTGCGTACTAGCCTCTGAAGCATGTCGATATGTATGTAATTGCTGCACCGGAGCTTTTATGTGGTCGGCCAAAGAGAACATTTTGGGCTACTACTGCTAACATCCACATGTTGAACACATGTTTGATAAAATATGCAATATTTGTGGGTGTGCTGCATGTTCTTGGTTGATTTTTGTGATGACAGATGGTGAATAATGCGCTTGACTTGAATCCTGATTAGGTTTTATGTTTTGTATTCAAAGATTTGTGTTGGCTGAAGAGATATCAGAACACGGACACAGATCCTACAAAACCTCCAACGTGCATCTGTTGGAACGAGTTTGTCTTTGTGGCCGTTTGCTTCATTTCTTTGCATCCGCTAATGCGTCTTTATAAGCATCCTTGAAAGCCTGGTTAGGAATTTAAACAGTGTACTGATTGTCGGTTGTTGTCCCATCAGGTGTAGAAAATCTTGAGGTGGCATGCGCGGCATGTAAGATGAAATTGTGTGATTTTGTGGAAAACTATGAGCAGAACTAGTGAAGGATGAAGAGCATCCCTCTGTTCGTCGTCGCTCTTTACTCTGGACTCTACTGGGCATTGTAAAACTGTGTTAAACAATGATGGTTTCTGCCAGCTGTTCAACACGAGGCCCCCTTCCCCTCTCTGCCACTATGTAATCATTTCATCAACTCCCTCGCTTCCCTGTCTTCTCCCTTCACCGAACAGGCACATAACAAAACACACTCAGTGACATTGTGCATTTTCACACCATCACTTCTGGCACTCGATGAGACGGCATCCCCTTTTTCCCAGCTTGCTCCCCTCGGCGCGATTTCTTTCTTTTTTTTTTTTTTTTTGATGTGTGAGGTGGCGTCGGGCCTGTTCTCTGATTGAGCGATTTATCATGTTGTCAAAAGGAGGCAACGGCGCGGCACTCTCAAGGTCAGCAGGCGGTGGCATTAGAGGGAGCGGCTGCTGCCGTGTCCTGGCTGCTGCACGCCGACAGTTCCCACAGTGTCTGCAAGACATCTCGGAGAAAAGGAGTAAACGATTTAAGATTTTAACATCACCTGCCCTGTTTGATCCAAGGGAAAAACCCCTGATGGTCAGAGGAGAACACATCTTTGGGTTGTTTGTTATTGATGAGGACAGTATTAAATCACCACACACACATCTTCTACCATCTTGTTAGGCTAGTTTAACATTAATTTATGCATATATTTTATTTGGTAAGTTTGTGCGCCTGGGACAACACAGACAAGAAGTAGTTTCAGGATTTTTTTTTTTTTTTGATTGAAGCCATCAGATTGATGAATTTCTGTGCCGCCACCGCCGCCACTGCAGTATTCCCAGACTGCACTAGTAGGTAATATGCAGCATCAGTATGCACTCCTCAACAAGAGGCTGTAATTATGGAGTAAGATATTGTTGGAGGTTGGGGGGAGGTGGTGGTGGTGGTGGTGGTGGTGGTAGTAGTAGGCTGTGTGTGTGTGTGTGTGTGTGTGTGTGTGGAGTGGTTGGTCTGCTACAGCGTTTTTTAAAAGGCTTGTCAGGAATACGAGTATGCAGAGCAGTTCAGTAAATCTAATATTTAATTGAATGTGATTGTTTTAATCACTCTGAATTCAGAGGCAGGTCAAAACTTTTAATCACAAAAGCCCTTAATGGCCTTCTTGTGTGAAGTGCCACTTGTAATTGTGGTCAGCTTTTTTTCTTCTTTTTTTTAACGCACTTGATGATTAGTACTGTTAAATATCTATTGTATCCCTCTGTCATACAGTAGTTAATCATTCGAACGGGAATCTTGGACTCGTCTTCTTCGTGTACGCTTCGAGTATTTGCACCTTTTTATCTTTAACAAAATCTAATTTGACAAAAGATGTTTTAAGGAGAAATATGCTTTTTTTTCTGGATTTCTGCTGCTAACCGTCGGCCTGTTTGTGATCTTTAAGCCTCAGTGTGATTAAAGTTTTCTATCTGCCCATCGCAGCTGTTTTAACTTTGCTATTCTCCTACATATCACCACAAATGTTGCCGTTGTAGTGCATGGAAAGGGGTTGATCACAAGTGCATTTTGGTAAACTGGTGCCACTCTATTTTTAGGAAGCAACAAATGATAGGAAAGGGAGGGAGGGGGGTTTGTGTTCTGTGGTTTCATTATTCGCAGAGGAAAGCCCTGACGCACACGTGCTGAAGTTCAGCGTGGACGTATAGAAAATGGGAGACATCTGCAGCAAGAGAGAGCAAAGGTCATTTAGTTTTAAACTTATACATCACTGGCCACATACCGTGTTTGCATTAACATATTGTCCATTGACTAAGACCTGTGATTACTCCCCCCCCCCCCCTCCTGCACCCACCTCCCGCCTGTCCACCTCCCCTCCCCAAAAAAGCTTTTATTTCTTAAGTGGTACAAAAGCCATAATTGGGCCTGCTTTGAGAGGAGGTGTCAGTGTATGGGACATCGGTGATCCGGGTGAATTCTGTTAAATGCAAACCCCCCCCCACCCCGCCACCCTCCCTCCAACACCCACCCACCCTCGCTAGGCGCTTCTACCCCCCTACACATCCCCAGCGGGGTCACCAGGATCACTAGCTTTTCTCCAAATGGCCATTTTGGCTGGCAGGTGCATTATACCCTTTATTTTCAGATTGTCTATCCGCTCCTAATGCCTGGCAGGTTGATTGCTCTGGCTGCCTCACCAGGGAAAGGGCTGACGAGCACGGCCGGGACTAGCTGAAAGACAGTGATTACTGTTTTCCTTTAAGCCTGATTGAGGCCCTTGAAAGGAAAGATTTTAACCTTGTCCTGTTGGTTGCAGAGTATGGCCGTACATTGAAATGGCTTGTGTCATCAACCCAGTTCTGTAAACTCATCAGTGCACTCAATAACCTTCTTCCCCAAACCTCCATCTGAGAAAGGGGATAAATCACTTTATGGACAAAGTGACAGATGACATTATCATTTAGATTATCTCGGTAGGAAGGAAATTCTGGCATGCGGTGCTGTCATCTTAGATTAACTATAAGGCTCATACCAAGATAAACGCCTGTAGGAACCAGGCGAGTATTTCCCCTCTCCTCATGAATCTGTTTTGTCCTGCTCTTGCTATTATTTTTTCCTTTTTTTTTTTTACATTGTAAGCATAGACTATATACCGTCTCTAGGAGATGTGTTTTGAAAAAGCATGTTCATCTTCTTTGAGGTAGAACCGGTGTGCAGTTTGCCAGCTGCTCTGGCCTGTATTTTGTTGTACATTCTCTGAGGTTGAATAGGAGTTGCAGGACCTCCTGCTAGGATGGTAATTGCACAGGCTTGCTGTTCAGGGAGAAGCTTGTCTCGGGGCAGCCAGGCGGAAAACCTCTGTGCCATCCCCATGCCACCTCTGAAGAGCACAAGACAATCCCAGCATCACCATCTGCTTTTGCACCATGCCGTCATCTGGCCAAACCAATGGGACGGGCCCCGGGCAGCTGCTCCACACCCCTCTGCCCTGCTGCCCCGTGGCCTAGAAGGGGGCAACCTGCTACAGGGACACAGAGGAAACAGCTACACTGACAGCTAGACTCTCTATTGAATGGCTAGAGTCTCATTAACAGTTACGAAAGACAGGGGTCCCTATGACAACAAGACACCCGCTGCGCTGTGTCACTTTAACACAAATGACAAACTTCCCTGCTTTAGAGGAGCAGGTTCCTTTTGAAAGGCAACATTGTGCTGACAAACCAAACAAATGCAAGGCGGAGATTGCCGTACCCGTAATCACTCAGTGGAGCTTTTTTTTTTTTTTTTTATTGAGAAAAGAAAATAATGGAGGTGGAAGATGTAGTGACCAAAATGTATGAAACGTCTGTATGGAGGCATGCTCGTTTGTTGTGTGAAAGGTGTTTCTTTGAATGGATTTTATTCCCTGTTTACATTTTGACAAAATTGATATCACAATTTCCCATGTAGGAATATGTCAATTCAGACCCAACTCAATGTTTAACATGGTTCACTTTCTCACAGAGGAAGAAGAAGAGGAAGAAATCGCTCCACCTCAACCAGCAGACGAGATTCAGGTTGAGAAACCGGACCAGAAAGAGGAGGAAGAAGGTACTCCACTACCAGTGATGATACATAATTGCAATACTCTACTGACATTATACCTTTCCAGCTCTTGTATAGGGACTTTATTATAGTAGCTGCTGAGTACAAAGAGATTTCTATTCTATTCTATATCATAATGGCAATGAGCAAAGAGGCATCGTCACTACATTTCACTGTGTTTCTCTTTATAGCACCCCCCCATGAGCTGACAGAGGAGGAAAAACTCCAGATCCTGCACTCCGAGGAGTTTGTGAATTTCTTCGACCACAGCACTCGCATCATTGAGCGGGCTCTATCAGAGCACGTGGACCTTTTCTTTGACTACAGTGGTCGTGACCTGGAGGAGAAAGAGGGGTAATAATTGGACAACTAGTGTGTTTTTTTTTTTAAACTTGTAATTGTTTTTTTTTGAAGAAGTGCTTTTATTGATTTGTGGTGTTTTGTTTCCCCCCCCCCCTCCAGTGAAATCCAGGCCGGTGCAAAGCTCTCTCTCAACAGGCAGTTCATGGACGAGCGTTGGTCCAAGCATCGTGTCGTCACCTGCCTGGACTGGTCCCCCCAGGTCTCTGTTTTTTTGTTTTTTTTTGTAATTAAACCAACAACTGGACACATTTTCCAGAGAAAAGTTGTTCGCAATTATCAAAATGTCAATCCTATTGTGTTTTTCTTGTGCTAAAATACTAAAGTAATATGTGCATAATTGTTTCTAATTGGCTGCTGAAACAACTTAACTTTGCACAGCCATAATGCTTTATGATTACATAGGTTGAGTTTGACAGCATTTACTTTCAGCCACAAGTCCCTCAGGAAAAGTAAGTTATGTCCCACACAAATTGTCACTTAGTCGGAGGCCGTAATGATTTGTTTCCTCTGATGTCTAAGGTCATTTAATGCATGATTCTGCAACGACTTCTGACAGTGATTGAACACCGACTCTTTGTTCACAGTGTTTACTAGCTCAGAGCGATACCTACACCCTTGTGATTTGAAATAATGAATTCACAAACTGTAAATCTCAGATCAAGTATTATAAGCAGCAGAGGTTAATGGTTTGTTTTTTACGTGTGAGTAGTGTTTGTCTAAGTCGTTCTCGGCCTGTATTTTTAAATCCACACTTCAGTGGGTTTAAACTTTTCTCAATGAGCTGCTCTGTTTTCGTCCTCCGAGCTGCAGCTTTTGGTTAAAATTATGAAAGGAAATAAAAGCGTAATTTACCAAAGTTCTTAGGGGGAGTAGAGCTAATTAAACGATCCATAAATCTTGCGGGAAACGGTTACTCATTCTTTAAGGCATTCAGCAGCACACCGCACAGGGCAAGCGAGGCTTGTCCACATGGAGCCAGGCCTAGGGGGCACGTCTGCCGCCCCCTCACATTCATTTGCGCTGATTTTCTTTTTCTGTCACCAGTATCCTGAACTCTTGGTTGCCTCATACAACAACAACGAGGATGCTCCCCATGAGCCAGATGGCGTCGCCTTAGTGTGGAACATGAAGTACAAGAAGGCTACACCGGAGTACGTCTTCCACTGTCAGGTACACAAACCAAAGTCCCCTTTGTTTCATCCTCCCTCCCCCCCTCCTCACGTTCCTCTAATGGTGGCTTCTTCCATGACAAGCATGGAGCGCCGCCAACCAACCCCCTGTTTGCTCACCCCTCTCTCTCTGCCCCTCACCCTCCTGGCTTCATGCACGTTGTGAGTTCACCGTACTGGCATCCACCTCCACCACATCTGTCTACAAACACATGTTCGTGAGGCGCCGGAGAAGACCTGTGGTGCAGGAGTTGAATGGAATCCGAGCACTGCAGCAGGATTAAGTGTGTGGGGCAGGGCTGGTTATCATGTGCATCTAAACAAGGGCCCTGTGTTCAGACGAGCTAGCAGGGAGAGCAGCACAGCTCCTCCGCTCTGCCTGGTCTTATTATAATGCCTGCCCTGAGGCTCCTTCACCAAGACACGTTGAGTAGAACCACATGTTGTTGCCTCCAGAGCGGATGTAGATGGCGTATTGCACTGATGAATAAAACTGAACAGAAGTGTGAACGCAGTTTTTCTCCGTGCCTCCAAAGGCGGCTCACGATGAGATTTTCCTTCAAGAAAAGTCGCTTTACGAGAAAGTATTGACCAATATTGTGATTGGTGAAGTGATGACGGCATGTACGCCACCTAAAAACCAAACTTAAGTCACGATCCGAAAATAAATAATAGCTGTGTTCACCAGACATGAGGTTTGTTTTGTTTACACTGAGAAGCGAAGCGTGAGTGATTAAAGATGTGTTTCGGGAAAGAGGGACGATGCACAGAAACAGTTCAATAACTTTGAGACGAAGCAGGACAACAACAGGTTCCAGCTGAATTTCAAGGTTGAATATTTGCCGCAGTGTTGCTGATATAAAACTTATAAATATATAAAAAAATCAGCCAGAATGTGATTTGATACAGTGTTGCCTTGTGGTCAGTTACCTCAGTGGAAAATTCACCAAAGTTATTTTGACTCTAAATTTTAGTTTCCATTCTTTCTCATCAAAAAAAAAAGTAAAACGCTTTTTATTGTTCTCGCTTATTGCCTCGATTAGAGTAGCCATTTCAGAGAAGATACATAAACTCAGAGACTAATGCAGTCTAATAAGACAGTCCTGCAATAAAATCTTGAAAGTTATACTTGTTGAAACTGTTTTTAAAGAGGTGTCGATTGAACTGTGCGATCACTTTAGAGGCTGCAGTTTGTGTTGCTGAATAACAGCTCTGTTTTTATTGGACTGTGTTAGTTTTAGTTAGTTGTACCTAATAAACTGACAACTGAGTGTAAATATCATGATCTACTTGTATAAAATGTCTTAAATATGACGCACTACCACACAGATTTTGCGTTATTGATCTGGGAACGAGCGCTGGCACATGACTTTTTGGGCCTGGATGTATTTTTGCTTCTTTGATTGGATGTGACGAGACGGTTCATTTATAGTCTAGTCTTGTGCAGTCTCACTATAAACATGTACTTTTTCATCAGCAGAGAAGCTAAACAGTGCCTTTCCCTCTCTTCTCTATCTGACAGTCTGCTGTTATGTCTGCTGCGTTTGCCAAGTTCCACCCCAACGTTGTGGTGGGGGGCACATACTCGGGGCAGATTGTACTGTGGGACAACAGGAGCAACAAGAGGACCCCGGTGCAGAGGACTCCCCTGTCAGCAGCAGCACATACGGTACACTAAACGACACAGACAGACACAGACGACGACTTTATTTTAATAAAGCAGAAGAGTAAAATGTCTCCCTCGTTGTCTTTTGCAGCACCCAGTTTACTGCGTGAACATTGTTGGCACCCAGAATGCCAACAACCTGATCAGCATCTCCACTGATGGCAAGATGTGCTCCTGGAGTCTGGACATGCTCTCTCAGCCACAGGTAACACATATATACAGCATATATGTGTGTGTGTGTGTGGGGGGGGTTCTCATGTGGGTGGTCAGAGGAATATTTAAACGACTTTTAGGATTAAAGATTTAACCGTAAAATTTAGTCGAGCTCAGTTTCTACACTTCGTGTCTCTTCAAGTCTCACGTTCCACACACTTCCTGTCCCTCCCATTCATGCCAAATGTCAAACATTTTGGCCATACTCCTTCATTTCAGCATTCTGGCTCGGTATTTTCTCCCAGTTTTCACCCTTATTTTTTCTTCAACTCATTTTTCACTCTCAAGGAAATTAACTTTGCTAGCTGTGTCATTTCATCCGCGCTGCCAAGACCTCAATGTCAAGCTTCAATTTTTTATAAAGTGCCAGTTGAATTTAGATTATACATTAATAAACTGTCAAGTGATTTTTATAGGTTATGCTTGGCCGAGGGTGTGTGTGTGTTAACATAAAGCCTGAGCGGGGAGCTTGTTAAGGATGTTGTTCCATGCCGCTCTCCCTCTCCCCTCCCTCCTCCACAGGACAGCATGGAGCTGGTGTTCAAGCAGTCCAAAGCTGTAGCTGTCACCTCCATGTCTTTCCCTCTCGGAGATGTCAACAATTTCGTGGTGGGCAGCGAGGACGGCTCCGTCTACATGTCATGTCGTCATGGAAGGTGCGTTCACAAGCAGCTGCGGTCCCCAGCGTCCCCTCCCGAACACCGCCAGGAAACTGAGGCGGCTTGTTAGGCCCACCTAGGACCGAGTGTCAAATAAATATAGCCCACTCACTTCCCTATGCAACGCAAATCCAACACTTGATCTCCTGCTGTTTGAGGTTTCACTCCTGCCCAGTCATCCTGTTTTTCTTTTCCGCTTGTCAGTTGTGTTTGTAAAGGTCGTTCAACATAAACAGGGCACACATGCAGGGGAAACAAATCATTCTTTCCCTGCCCTTTTTTTTCTCCTTCTTCTTCTTCTCGGTATGTTTCTCTGGGTGAGAGAGTTTGTTTACAGTCAGTCGTCCTGGGGAGAATTAAGACTGCAGTTCATCCCACAATGTTCTCATTTAAGAGACTTCTCTTCACAGTGGATGGTTCCTCTTGTAAAGAGCGTGGCTTAAATCTGCGCTGCTAGCGCTCAGCCCAACATCTTAATGTCCTGCAGTATGCCCAGAGACCACAGAGAGGGGATAGCTGCAAGGTTTTTGCACAGCAGAATCACCTCTGTAATTGGGGGAATAATTTTCCACCTCATTTACAATGGTATGATGCTCTCATCGCAGTTAATAATGCATAAGCATCACTCACGCTGAGTATTTACCTCTCTCCGTTAATTATCAGAGACTCAGTTGGTTAACAGCTCTGCAACATGTGGTTGAGGGGTTGCAGACACTTTTGCCACCCTGCTGGTAATCACATGATATAACTAAATGATTAATGTGAATATGCCCAATCTGAGCATCTTTCTTCTCAAGCCTAACGTAAATTAAGAGTGCTAACTGTTGTACAGAAATGTACGTTCAAACACGATCACAACTGAAGGTCATTACTCAACACCTGCTGCTTTTGGAAATTAAATTTGTCGTGCCCCATTTAACCTGTCAGTATGTTTTTGCACTTAATCCCCCCCCCCCACACACACACACTTCATCTGTGTGCTCTACAGCAAAGCGGGCATCAGTGAGATGTTTGAGGGTCACCACGGGCCTATCACGGGGATCAACTGTCACACAGCTCCAGGGCCGCTGGACTTCTCCCACCTGTTCGTTACCTCCTCCTTCGACTGGACTGTCAAACTGTGGAGCACCAAGGTATGAGCGAGATCCAGGATGCGTGTGTCTCTAATGTTTGTTTTTATGTATATGTTCAAGTCACAAGAGAATTGGTTAATTGAACTTGAAGCCATACAGCAATAATCACAATACAGACTCTGCTGAGCCCTCTAATTCAGGGGTGTCAAACTCACTTTAGTTCAAGAGACACATATTTGAGCCCAGTTTGATCTCAAGTGGGCCGGACCAGTAAAACATTGCAAAATAACCTATATATAACTAATAATTAATGAATCAACCATTAACAAAACAGACGATGGACGAAGAAGAAAAATAAAAACAGGTGCAGTTTCAGCAATATCTCTGTTTTTCCACATTCGTTCAATAGAAGTACATTCTGGAAACATTCACAATTAATGAACCATCCGCGCATAATGTTTAACATCTTTGAATATGAACACCGTTACGTCCCAGTTGAGGGAGTCCACGCTCGTTTAAACGCTCAAGAAGCAAACAGTTTATTGCTGCCAACAACAGACAAACCGAAAAAGAAGCTTCTCTTCGGAGTGAACTCAGGCCAACACAATAAACAAAACAAACTGGGTTTTTATGGGAAGCTACCTAAACCCTACTCCAAAATAAACAACAAAAAGACAGTTATTAAAATCTAGAACACGAGTCAAAAGAAAAGGCGGTTCACTCCTGCTGATTCAGTACTAACAGTGACTGTTTACAGGTGTGGTAAAAGTTGACAGTCGAAGGTGACTAGCGAATTCTTAATCAGCAGAAGACCCAGATCACAAACGAAACACGGGGGAGTCGTTCAAAGAGCACGAGGAGGACGGCCGAGCTCCCAGCGAAGTCCCGAAGTTAAATATATGCACACTGATCAGCTATAGTCGATCAGCTTGAGCTCCTACCTTTTAAAAAGATCCTCACGACACAGACAGGAGGCGGAATAACAAGAACAGAAATATTAAACACAAACGGCTGGTCTAACAACCACAATAAGTATTTATAGTTTTTACAGAGAGCAGTATTCTGGTCAGGGTGGAAAAGCTTCTGCATCAGCATTTTATATCGTTTAACTTGCTCCTGAAACCTGGCACCTACTAAAGGAACTCTGTTCTGTGAGCTATAAGATGGATGATCTCTCAGTTACGACTAAAAACAGACTGCTGTTTTCTCAAACTTGCCAATTATTCCAGTTATCTTCTCTGGTCTCAGTTGTCTTTGCAAATCACACGATAAGTCTGATGGTGACATTGAATTTTATATTCTTAAATAACTCTTGACAGTGTCCCGTGGCCTGTATGTAAGCATGTGAGATCTATGTATCCAGGAGGAAGTACTCAAATCAGGACAAATCAGGACAAATCAGGAATATTTCAGTAACTTCTCTGCAGTTTTTCACACTTTGCTAAGTCATTTAGTGGGCCGGTTCTTGCCTGCGGGTACCCCTGCTCTTATATACCAGAATACGATTATATATATAGCTGTATGTTAGAGTTATATATATTATTTTAAATCCTTAGCAGACATGTTAAAGTAAAGGTGAAAAATGGCCAGAGGGTGGTGTCAAAGTAAAGTCTGTGTTGGCAGTGGTAAATGTGCACCCTTGTTGTTTGAACGGTAAAACACAGGATCACTATGGCACCTTTAAATGTGAGGAGACAACTGACATTTATAGAAACGGGACCAGCCAATGAACGTATCAAACACACAGCTTGATTCATAACACCTGCTGATGTTTGTTTATCAGCTGATAGAGATTCAGTGTCATACCTACTGCCTGCACTGCATTTAAACCCTTACTGGAGCACAGCACAGCCAGTGCTAACATGCCTCTTCACCATGTTTACCGTCAAGTTATGCAAAATAAAAAATAAAAAATAAACGTTTCGACACAAACTACAGCTGATAGGAATGTCATGATGGTGGCACGAAATGAGAAGTTTACAGTTCACCCTGTGTGGAACAAATCTGTGCCAGTTCATCCAATATTTGTCAAGACACTTGGACCAGACTCAGGACCAAAGTGGTGGAGCCGTGCCTCGAGCTCCACCGCTACTGTGGCTACAAATTAGGCAGCTTGACAGGAAAAACTGGTTTGAGTTATAAGCAGAAAACATCGTCAAACTTTGTTTTCATTAAGCATGTTTGACATCACATGCTTGCATAAAGAGACAGACATAAAAAAAAGAAGTAAACTCTCTACAAATTCAATGATTTAAATAATGTTTTTTTTAATGTTTCCACAGAACAACAAGCCACTCTACTCATTTGAAGACAACTCCGATTACGTGTACGACGTCATGTGGTCCCCAACTCACCCTGCTCTGTTTGCTTGTGTGGACGGAGTGGGTCATCTCGACCTGTGGAACCTGAACAACGACACCGAGGTGTCTTATCACGTCTATTTTTACATCTATTAATCAATCAGAATTAGACTTTTATCTAGGTTAATTGGTTTTTTTTTTGTCATGTGTCATCGTTTTAGGTTCCCACCGCCAGCATCACGGTTGACGGTAACCCGGCCCTCAACAGGGTCAGATGGGCTCCTTCCGGCAGAGAAATCGCCGTGGGAGACTCCGATGGACGAGTTTGTGTGTATGAAGTTGGAGAGGTGAGCGGGCATGACTCAGCTTCTTACCTTTTAATTGCTCTTGATTGTTCTGTATTTTTTTGTAATCATAATTAATTGGGCATGTTGATGCTGACATGATTCAGCCTCTTGGCTCTCTGATGTAATTTGTACTGTAGCGATTAATTGTGGATTTAATTCGAACACTTTCTTATGGTTTGAGTGTGTAATGAAGCTGTTGTGTACCTGTGTTTAAAATCTGTGTGTGTGTGTGTCGCCTTTTCTTCAGCAAATTGCCGTTCCAAAAAACGACGAGTGGACCCGATTCGTTCGCACGCTGGCGGAAATCAACGAGAACAGAGACGATGCAGAGGAGCTGGCAGCTCAGCGCCTGGCTGCCTGATGTACTCGCCATGGATGGGATATATATTTAAGGGACCAGTGGCGCGTTTGTTAATACCAGCCCTGTTTTTTTTTTTTTTTTTTTTGATGGAAGGAAAAGATGTGATGACATCATGACTGGAGGAAAAGATAAAAGAAGTTCTGGACATCTTTTGATTCGTTACACCTTCTTATTTGGACAACTCTGCCTTCTCAGTTAGCTGGACTGTCACCAGTCTTCCTTGGAAATAACACAACAAGCGACAGGGCTAGCAACCTCAGACACTAACACGAAGCCATATTCACAGCCAACACAAACCAGTCGACCTTTCTTCAGCCGGATGCCTTAAACTTTAATTTTAACCTTGATTGTAAAAATCCTGTCTTTATTTTACGGCATGTCAGCACGAGCCTTAATTATGTTTTTCCAATAGGTGCTCCACTCCACACATTATCACGAAAAACTCATGGCTGAGCTCCATTTCCACCAAAGTTGTAGAAAAGCAATCACATCTTTAAACACCCAGGAATGTAAACTTCTTATTACTGTAGCCCGCTTTGTCATCTCTGTTCCTTTTTAGATCTAACAACCCAAATATTCACTTGTTTGTAAAATAATGAAATGTCCAAAATCCAGATGTCTTTCTACTTCTATATTCTATACTGCATCAGTTTTCACTTAATCAGAGCAGCTGGTAAGACGTGTGATAGTTGGAATATCCTCAATGCCTAAGAAGACGATCATATATGCTGTAACTGCTCAGTGATTTTTTTTTTTTCCTCAGAGATCTGTAATGTATGTCGACGGAGACGACGAATCTCAAATCCTGGTGTCAAAACTGAGAATGTACTTTTCACACAGTAGAAACAGTTTGAATGATTTATTTCAATAAAATACAATAAATACATTTAAATTATTTCCCAAGTCCCTGGTCGTGATTTCAAAATGAACACATTTGTTTTGAAAACATCTGTACATCCTCGTGTGTCTGAAATTGAACTCGCGCATGCACACCAAAGCTATCGCACGCCAGAAAAAACGCAGTTACATTCGTCTTCGTAATGCCATAATGTCTCTCCGTAGAGAAGTACAATATGTACAGTAAATTTGTGCAAGCAATGCAGAGAAAAAAAACGCAAAAATAAAAGCCATAATCATGCAGCATTCAGAGTAAGAGAACCGCTCAAATTTAACTGAAATACGGTTCAATAAAATCATTTTGGAAGAAAACCACAAGTGCCATTTTTACAAAGCCTGTGGCTCCGTGTTGGACTCCGCTGGTTTGATTGTCTCCTCTCCAGAAGGCTTGAACTTGGGCAGGTGCAGACCAAACTTTCTCTCCACGCCAGCAAAGGTTGCAGCAGCCAGACGGTAGCCGCCTACGTGGTCTGCAGTCACAGAAGGATGGTCCTCGATCATGGGTTTGGGGGTGGGCATGGAGCCAGTAGGGCGACTGTGGATGGAGTCAGATTAGGGTGACGACGCACTTCCAGAGATTAACAAGAGGTAGATATCTGTGCAAACTGAGTTTTTAAGGTACTCACTGTCCTCCAAAGTCGATGTAGAGCCATCTCTGCAACAGTTCATAGGTCACCAGGGTTACACCAAACTGTGGTGAGGATCTGCAGACACGAGCTAATGGAAGATAGTTTGAAAATTACAACATGGGATTTAATATTTCTGCGGTGCCTTCGAGACAATTACAGCAACCACAGCGTGCCCCATTTCCCAGTCATGAAACCACTTATAGGACTGTTGAGTGTGTGTGTGTGTGTGTGTGTGTGTGTGTGTATTTACCTGCCGTGCCCTTCCAAAATGCCCTGAAACCTTCCTCCTTGAGGATCTTCCTGAAGCAGTCGATGACTCCGCTGTATGTCGTCTGGCCTGCTCGGGCCGCCACCTGGAGCCTGGTCTTGATGACATCGGCAGGGGTCACCAGCGAAGCCGCCGGTACACCTTAGGAGACGTTTCACAACAGACATAATGAGGTGTTTTCACTATGCACGGATGGTGTCACATGCCGCAGCATCATGCAGGGCTTGAAATGGGTATCGCTGTATACGACAAAAGCACTGTACATACAGCCGGGGTATTGTGGGGATTCAATGGATGGAGAGAGGAAACCAAAATGCATTTCTTGGAGCAGAAAATGTGACGCATCCCTCAATTAACACGTTGCTGTTTGGATGTCCGCAGATCCTGAACTTTCCAGATGTTTGTTACCTGCAATAGCTCCAGCAGTGAGCAGCTGCAGCGCCCCCAGCCTTCCGTCCTCATCTGCCAATTTCTCCTTGGTGTGGGCATAAACTGGGAAGTAGATGGCGGAGAAGGGGATGTCACGCAGGAAGCAAGCTTTGGCTCCCTAACGGGGGGGGAAAAAAAGGATATATATCTTGACCACAGACAGTGGTTGACGAGGTTTGTCTAGGGGATTAAGTGGAGCTGTCTTAGTCAACCCTACAGGGAGGCTTTAGTGTTGGTGATGGAGCCAAAGAGCCCCAGGCGGAGCTGCAGCACTGGGCCTCCAGAGAGAAATCCATCACACACACACACACACACGTACACACTCAGAGCATTGCCATGAACCCCGGTGTGCTGGTTTCTCCTGCCAAGAGGAAGTCAGCTTTTTTTTTTTTTTTTTTTTTAACAAGCCACACACTGTCTGCTACTCATTAAAATATGGAGTATGAACACATGACTCGAGCTGTAAGTAAACCCACAAGGATCTGGAAAGGAGCAGTAGCAAAGCATAATCCTTCACTAATTTGCTGTTGGTTGTTGGCCACAGCTCCTTTCGCATGTTTAACACAGTTTTAGAAAATTGCAAACAGTCAGCAAAAGGGCTGTTTGATCTTCACATGTCTGATCCTGATCTCGATTATGTCTACGTACACATACAAATGTTTGTTCAGATACAGCAGTGTTTCATCTGTTCTGGAAAGTAGTGCTTTATTTTACTTGAGAGTTTCCTTTTTTGTTACGTTGCTCTTTTATTTCACTACATTTAATGGACTTTTTATTGCACCGTGTTTACTGAAAGCTACAGTGATTACATGGATTAAACTACACAAAAATACAGTAACAATAACCCCAACTTAACCTACTACCACATTAAATACTAATGTACCATTAATAACAATCCAATAAAATAATTAAATATAAAAAAATAACACTTTTGATACTTATTTTCATAATGCTGACAATACTTCTGTACTTGTTTCAGGCATTATTTTGGACCTTTACTTGGGAGTAGGTGTGATATTTTAACTGTTACTTGTTGCAGATTAATCACCTGTTCTTTGTATTTTAACTAATTATTGGTTGTTTAAGTAATTTTTCAAACAAAACCTTAGTTCCACTATATTGATAATAGACTGGCATCCATTGTGTTGAAGGGTTTGACGGACTACAGTTATGATCCAGCACACTGTTTGAGTACATAACTGACTTGCTGTCGGGTTAAAAAAATGGACAGTGCATAGGTGACGTCACCCGTAGGTTTCTGAAGAGCTGTTTTGAAGCTGAATATAACAGGTGAGTTATATAAAAATTCAGACTCAGTACAGTTGTCATGAACGGGGAAATTAGCTATAGAGACCAAAACAGTTTTTTGTACCAGGCTGTAAACATGTTTGTTTATGCTGTGAAGTTGGACATTTTAACGTGGGGACTTATGGAGACTGACTTCAAGTGGCCATTTGAGGAACTGCAGTTTTAGCCACAGACCACAACATGTACTTGTTTAAGTGTTGTCTGTCTCCAGTGGATCTGCTTTTACTGTATTACGTCTTAGGTTGTCTTTGACGTTTGTTGTTTGTTTGCTACTGTTTAATTTGTTAATCTGTGTACTTGTTTGTGTTTACGTGTCTTTGATACTGTACTGCTTATAGTGAAGTGCAAAACGCTGATGCTGGGGATGTGTTCCCCCGCTGTATTTCTATTGCTGGACACAGTCTTCCCCTTTATTACTGTTTTCTGTTTTGTTTGTTAAGATATTGTTCATAAATAATTCATGCGTTTAACTGTGAGGGTTTGCTGTTGTTCTTTGTCTTACGTGAAACTAAACAAAATCTCTCCAACCAAACAAGACTTCCGAAGACGTCACCTTCCTTTCCAACCAAACTCGTTACTGTAAACATCGATGTGAACGATAAATAAACTCCCCACGTTGTTCGTATTGTATGTCAGGAACATAAGAGCACCTTTCGCTGCCCTTGTATGACAGTTAGCAGAGGTTGATGCTTCAGACGTCATGGTGCTTGCAGAGGTGCTGACCTACCTTGTAGAGGCCAAAGAAGCCCAGGTCTCTCACAACATTCAGGGCACTGACCCTGGGCCCTGTGGTGATCTCTCCAGCCACCTGCAGACGGATCTTAACGATCTCCAGAGGATTGGTGAAAATCACCTGGGAACCTCCGGCCTGCAGGATGCAGAAGGGGAAAAGACAGAGCTGACGAGTGGTTGATATGCACAGATAGATGTAGGTTTTATAAGACTGAGTGAGGTTACACATCTGAGGGGTGAACTTTGGGTGAAGATTTAATGATGTGTAAGCATTTCTCCTAAGTAGCTTTCCAATTATCTCAGCAAACTTCAGCACAAAAGATACTTTTTACCCCCCGATCCAGCAAGAGAATGGCCTTGACAGGAGGAGGAAAAAGCGGGCATTGATAGAAGAACAACTGGGGTCAGAAGAGAGCAGACGTAGGGTGAGTAGAAGCCCCGTCTCATGGCTGAGAGGCTCTGACCCTGGCACCAGCCCTCTGCCCCCTTCGCCTCCCCTGAGGCACCTCCTGTGGCAGGGTGAGCAGCCCAGCCTGGCCTCACCCCCGCACACTTCCCCAATTCACCCCCATTCCCAGGGGAGATTGCTGAATCACCCAGCAATGTCCTAAAGGCACAGCACCCTCTGACTTAGGCACATTTATCACCCTCCCCAAATCTAATCAGGCCCCAGGATGGCTGCTAGTGACATTCAGGGCAGGGGTCTTATCTGTAAACATCCGAGCAAAGGTCTAAAAAAAGCTCCGGCACATTTAGTCAATTTCAAAGCGGAGGGGGGAATATCCGCTGCTCTGAAGATTGATGCATTCGCTCCGTCTCTTTTATCTTCTTCAGTTCTCTCCTCTGAAGGGAGCGATAATTTAGTGAGCCGTCAGATTAACCAGACTTTTAACTCTCATAAAATAACTCGAGGATGTCGTCTAGTTCATGTATATGAATATAAATCTCACAGGCGTGATGGGAAGTATCCTTAGCGGTTAACGCTGTGTGTTGGAAACATCCTTGTTGTCCTGCGTGGGGACCTGCACTGTGACCACGCCTCGGGTATGGACGGCGTTGTCAAACTCAATCACGCAGAGCTAAACCCAGCTTCTTCCAGGACCCTCCAGGGCCTCTTCCTACAATTACACCCTGACAGGGGTCACGACCCCGCAGACCTCGCTCCTCTGTGAGCAACCTGTGGGCTGTTTCACTTCAACACGACCAGTGAAGGAATTACATCTATAATCTGGTGTTGCATTGAAAAGATGTTATATTACGGCAATCTGGGCACGATAAGTCCAATTTAGAGGATTCAGGGACAAAAGATATGAACTGTATTGTAAAAGATTAGCTGACACGAGAAGCTGAATAATTATAATCTCTCACACAAACTAAATAAATTAGTTATTACTAATAAATTTTTAAATGAGGGGCATACTCTGATAAATTGAGTCGAAGCAAATGAGAAAAAATAAACTAAATAAATTACAATAATTAATCAGAATTCTCCAAAATTAACAATTTTAACAAAATGCGTCTTTGGCTGAAAAATAATTGAGTTCATCCGCCTCTGCTGGTATAATTTTTGGATGATCAAGTATCAACATACTTACAGTCAGTACTTAAGTACAAATATAAGGTACGAGTATTTAAAATTCATGGTACGTTTTAAAGGATTGCTGCACTTTTTACTCCACTACACTGATCTTACAGTTATTAGTTGTTTTACAGATTAAGTTTTTACATGCAAAATATATTAAACCGTATGAATATTAGCAGTGGAGTCCTGTCATGGCTTTATTACACCTCACTATACGATATCATACTACGGAGCGGACAATTCTGAGCTGGGTTTGGTTGCTTGTTTGTCAATATGTACATTTAATTTAATATATTTAATTTGGAGTGGATATTTGTTTGTTTTTTGTTTTTTTGCTTTAGTTTGTCTTATTTGCTTTTAACTTTAACTTAACTATAATGTGTACAATTGTTGTCCACAGCTGAATAGAGGGAAATGTATATGCTACAATTAAAAACTAACTAATTAAAAAATAAGTTAAAAAAATATGAATATTAGAGATTAAACTACCCAACAAACACGATACAGTAAAATGCTATGTACACATTAATGCATCTGCAATAACAATCCAATATTATAGTAAAACACATCGACATTATGAGTACTTTTATTTTTCATACTTAAGTGATGTTCTCAATGCAGCACATTTATTTGTAATGGAGTATTTTTATATTGCACTCATTACATTTTACAGCCGTTTAACAGCCATCCAGCCCTGCAGGAACTTTAACATTTATTTGTTTGTTAAACTATGTACACAATCCAAACACTCGACTGTATCGATACTCACAATCCAAATCCAACCAATCAACTCTCAACAACTCACCACAGATGTTGAGACTCTGTGTGGGAGAACTCTATCTTATCTTATTTATATGATAATATTAATCACCAAAACATCAGAGTGAGTGTTACTTTATATGTAAAATGCTTTCATGTAGGTTTCTCTTGTACTTACTGATCAACTAACATCTAACAACAACACCTTATATATATATTTATATATATATATAAGCAAGCTGGATTTTTATTAAGAAATGTCGTAGTTACTTTGGCAACTATGTATTTTAGTAAACCAAACAGATAAATAAATAAATCGAGTATATTTCGTATCTTTCAGCTGTTCCTTCACTTGCTTTTGAGTTCATCTACAGACTGAATTTAAAAGATCTCTAAAGTAATGCTTACACATCCACCAGCCAGAATCTCTGCAGGCAGAGGGATGGTATCATCTTGTGTTGTGAACTTGTCTCTGACAAAATCATTCACCTGGAAGAAGACATGAAGATAAAAAAAAAAAAGCAGATGAGACACAATCCCAATCTTGATAGCAGGGCATTAATGTTAACTTGTGGTTGCAGTCACATCTTGATTGTGAAGAGTGTGTTTCCTCTATGCTCTGTGCATGTTTTCCATTCACAGTGAATCAACTTTTTTGAACACTCTAGGCTACACATTGAAATGACTTGCCGTGAGTTTGATAGCTTTCTCCGGGGCAACGCCAATGAGCTGCGGGAGGAGACCTGCAAAATATTATTCATAGATACCATTAGAATACCTGACAGAGAGAAAGAGAGAGAGAGAGAGAGAGAGAGACAAAGTCTGGCTTGAAATGAATGCACATTTTTTATCTTTGCTGAATGAATAAGTCCACTGACAGCTAGAACAATGTAAGCTGCAGGGTTTCTTGTGTGCATAAAACAAACCCATAAATATTTACAGATGTGGCTGATACATCTGATGCACTAAAACACAAAGGTCCCATTCAAATTGAACAAAAAGTCCAAAAATATGACACTGCTGGTGCGTATGGGATCAGCATTGTTGAGGCCTGATCCCACTGATGGTGGGGAACAGAGAGAGCTGTGTGGTCGCAGACAAGATCGGGGTAAGGCGGGGGTTGGAGGGTGGGCATGGGTGCTACGGTGGCGATAACCGCCATACTGTTTCACCGCCTGTCCTTCATCAAGCCAGATAAACTTCTGAAGGAGCTGCTGAGTGACTGCTGCTGGTATGCGGCCAGAAAACAGCCGAGCGTGTCTGTCTCTGAGTCAATCACCCTCTTATCATGTGCAAGAGAGGAGGTGGAGGAAGGAAGGCAGAGGGAAGCAGATCCGAGCAACAAAGAGCTGCAGTGGTGGAGGTAGCAGTAGATGGCAGTCTTGACTTCCTTCATATGAACAGCCCGAGGGTGGAAGTGTTGTATATCACAAGCCTTCAGCACCATTATCACCATCCGCGCAGAGGCAGATCAGACACAGCTACTACACGAATTCTGCTGGTCATTTTCCTCGGGGAGCTCTCTCCCAGGTATTGAGATAATGAAAACGTGACCCCTGGGTGTTGCTTTATTCACCGCTGAACAGGGAGGGCAAAGGTTTCTGGTATCAATTAGCAAAACCATGCTGCTGATATTAGCACTCTGAGAAATCCTAATGCTTTCCCATCAGAGGGTTTGTTTTGCACGAGGCCCCATATGTCAGCCTGCCTGCACACACACAGATTTTTTTTTTTACGTGCTATAAAAACCCGTGAAGGATTACCTCTGTAGAATCCGAAGAAGCCCTCGTAACGGAGCACTTTCTTCGCACAGTCGAAGCTGTTCTTGTACATCAGTTCTCCTACAAAGGAGCCAGTGGAGCGCTGGTTCTGCATGCGCGTCTTCACCAGATCGATGGGGTACACAGCCGTGGCACCGGTGGCTACGAAACACACACATTGTAAACACATGTAAGCACAGCTTTTTGGGTTGTTGTTTTTTTTGTGACACATGCTGAAAACTGCGAGGATTAGGGCTGCAACTAACTATTCCTTTCATTACTGATTAACTGTTTTGTCTATAAAATGTCAGGTGGCTTCTTTAAATCGCCCAAAATCTAAAGATAACTAATATATGATGATGTATGACAAAGAAAAGCAGCAAATCCTCACATCTGAAATGCTAAAATTAGTGAATATTTTGCCCATTTTTACTAGAAAGATTATGCACTCAGCTCTAAGAATGAATGTTGGAGTCCTCTCAGGGTATATAAGTCACCCCTACAATTTGCACAGTTGTACAATAACAATTCAGTAGATATGTTTGGGTGGTTGTTCCTGTGGTTAAAGAAAAAAAGGAGCCCTGTTTGTGTCTGAACTATAACTATTAAAAAAATATACTTAAGCTCAGAATAGGAAGTCTGATAACTGTGGGAAAACTGTGTGGAGAGGCGACGCTGCAGCAAGTTGCACTAAACTTTTGCTCTCAGCTTAACTTGCCATGTCTTGTCTGACATCAAAGGCTGGGATGACTCTTCTCTCAAACATGCAAAGAGCTCGGTCAGCACTGAGGCTGGGTGAGAAACAGCTCATTATCGCCACAGAGACAAACGCCTTGTGATATACATCTCTTTTTGACCCCTGTTTGAATTGCATATTTGGGAATAGCACACACACACACACACACACACACGCACACGCGCACACATACACACACACAGTGTGGGTCAGTGTGTGTTCCTATCTGAGGGGCAGTTATGTCAGACGTTCCTTGTATCAGTTCCTTCCAGTGTAATTAGACGGAGATTCCAGAGAGTGCGGTTCCGGAAGATTTGTGTCATTCCAAAAGCTCCGACTCCCAACGACAGCCTGGAGCCACCGGTGGCACGACAGCACAATGCCGGAGCCTCACATCACAACCCCTCTCCCCCTGCAAGCACAATGGCCGGCCCCGGGGCCTCAACGCGCCAGTCTGGCCGGCTAAGGTTACCCCTCGGGCGGGCCAGGGGGCTCCGCCACAGACATGTCACTCACCTCCAGCGATTGAGCCCAGAGTAAACCTGTAGGCAGACTCTGCAGCCTGGAGCCAGATGGGCCGAGACGTATCGTGAGCGTGCTGTATGGGGAGAAAAAGACACCGGTGGTCAAATGAATCTGGAGAAAGACAGGAGGGGGGGGGGGGTCAGAACACTAACCATGAATCGGCTGGCTATTAAACTATAGCGAACCAGATACATTGTGGAAAGAAAAATGCTATAGAGTACTCAACGGCGGAGGAAGGCAATGGAATGTGGACATGTCATATAACGTCTGATTCATCATCAGCCAGTATTAAATGTCACAGCCAGACTAGCTCTGAATAAATGACTGTGTGAACCTGTAGCTGGAGTTTTCCACACAAGCTACATGTGGGAGGCTTAAAGCTAAAAGGTCTTCTTTTATTTTTACAACAAAGCATAATTTCTCTGTTATCGACTTGATCTCTGGATTGGTGTTTGATGTTGAAAGCAGAGCCCCCTTTGTTTTCACTGTGGTGCAGGGGAAGAGATTAGCCCCACAAGCCTTTTCCATGTCCAGATAAGTATCTACATGAATATTACACAGTCCGAGTGAGACTGCTAAAGCATGTGTGTGTGCAGGTTACATTGCGGTGAGTAACTTCTCCCAGACCAGATGAGAAGGGAGGTAGGGCAGATCGGTCTTTTCCTCGTCCCAGATGCTTCCACCGAGGGTTGCATGCTAACAAGATCGAGGTCTTGATCAAAGGGTTTAAACAATTAGCCTACTTCCACTAAAGGGCAGGCCTGAGAATTGCAGCATCCCCCCCAAAGGAATCAAATTCCAGACCTCTGAGCATGAGTCCCTGGAGCATGAGTGGCCTGAAAGCTCTGACCACAGCCTGATATAGAGCCGTGTTATCCGGTGGAGGCAGGAACTATTTTGTTCTCCAAATCCACCTTGACTCTCGCTCCCCTCCTGCCATTAGTAGACTCCGCTAAAGGCTCCTAAAACTCCTCAAGCCCCACACTGATAAAAGCCTCTTATTAGCTTCTCAGATGTGTGATTGCGGCAGATGTGTATGTGCAGCTATACTGAATAAAATGGGGAGAGCCTTTCATGGAGAGGAGCAATGCAACAATCCATTCCTCTTCTATAAGTATAATTGGTGTACTTTTATCTGGGAGTTTAAGTAATGCACTTCACAAGGGAAGAAAAACACGGGCACTCTGCTAATTCAGCGACTGTACATTCACCATTTTTGCACCTCTCCGAGAAGGAAGCGAGGCTTTGATAAAAGGCAGCAGGATGTAAAGTGTATTAGAGGAGTCGACCAGGCTACCTGTCTCTGGGCCTCTGCTTGGTGGTATGGCATCGCTCCTTCCTCCAGCGGGGCTATCCTCTCGATGTCTGCATGGTTCAGCCGCCTTAACACACAACAGCAGGGGAGGGAGGGAGCGAGTTAGGCCAGGAAAAAGGCAGAGCGCCCTGCACCTACTGGGAGCAGCAGCCAGTGATGTAAGATTTTCCACAGACCCTTTTTACTGGCATATAACTTGAAGTTACTGCAACTTTCATTTAGGATTATATAAACAGCAGACAAACAAAGCTGGACGAGTGCCCGTGTCGGAGCAAGTAAATGAAAGTGCTTTGTTACTAAATGTTTGAGACACAAATATTCCCCACTGGCCTGACGCATCATAAAGTCTGTATCCATGTTTTATGTTTGTCTTGTAAATCAGCCAATGGAGCCACTGTTGTTAAACTGAATGAGCAATAACTTTATCTTTATAGGCAATAAACAGACCTGTAACATATTTATTCCATTCATGGTGGAATAAAAACTAAATAAATAACACGGTTTTGTATAAATGTTTCGAATACACGTGGTGGATTCAACAGAACCTACCTGTGTGATTGCATAAGTAGAAAAGTCAAATAAACTTTAATTTCTTTTCTTAAAGTCCAGCTTGTTTTTAGTTCATATTTTCTGATTTTGCACACATTAATGTTTGTCTTTTATCATTTTGTCTGTTCTTTGTTTTGCACTGTTTTCAGCACAAACTCAGCTATAAGTCCCAAAATACATTTTAAAAATGACACAGGCATCTGTAAAAATGAACAATCTTTAGTCAGAATCACTCAAAATATTATTACAGAAGAGGTCTAGGTGGTAAAAAAAATTGTTTAACTGTTTATAGACTCAAATGCACCAAAAAAGTAGAAAATAAAATTATAATACAGTCTTGTTTCCTGTATGTATGCCTGTAATTCGCTGAAAATATGAATAAATCACAGTTTTAAGAATTATTTTCAAATCTTTATGGTCTACAAACATAAATCTGCTACCATGGTACGTTTATTCTTTTGTAAAATATATTTTTATTATGTCAAAAATAGAGATACTGTAAGGATCTCCACTGTAAATAAAGTAATGTTACAGCAAATAAAACATGTTTTCACAGATGAATGAATGAATGAATAATTCTGAATCTTACCCGGAGTGAGAGTGGAGACCAACGAGCTGGTACAGGATGTTAATCTCCATTGGAGTGACTTGACCAAACTTATTTGCAGCATGAACAAACTCCTCTATAATGCAACGAAGAGAAGAAGAGCGAATGAAACAACACAAACACGACTTCAGTTCATCAACAGGACGACAGGAGAGGTTAACCACGTCAGGTATTTTCTACAGCAGGCTGGTAACAAATAGTATTTGCAAATACTGTTACTTGTTTGTTTTATTGGGGATGCTTGATGCTTAACGGGATGTATAAGAAGATTACAGAAAAAGTACTTAAAACCATTAAATGAACTGTGTATGCGCTGTACCTCCTTACTCTGGAGCACACTAAATGAGCATGCAATTTCAGCAGCACCCTGTGTCACTCCTTTATGTGTGCTTTATATTCAGTTCTTTACTGTTGCCTGCTGAGAAGCTCCATTACCATCAGGTGGTCTTTCTCAGAGGAAACCTAATGGTAGTTGTTGAAGGAGGGAAAAGAGTTCGTTATTCACTTCCCACACAAAGACCTTCCTGTCAGGTCCAAGCATTGCAACCTTCGCTTACAAGCCTGCTTCTCTGATCTTGAGTAGTGCAATGATATACTTCTCTTTGACTGACAGCTGACATTTCAGTGTTTGCTTTACGCTTGCGCCCGTCTGATGTTTGTTAACACACAACAAGAATTACTTGCAAATACTTTTTGCCCAAAGTCTTTTCTAGCAGGGGGGGAATCCACGGACACAAAAGGAGAGTTTTGCATCTCGATGGGAAACACATTTAGGAGATGTGACTGACAGTACAGCTAACACTCACTACATGTAGGAGGTGATCTGATTCCCGGGTTAAAGATGTTCATTTACCTGAGTTATTTAGTGCTACAGTAATGTTCCCTGTGTGTTCACTCACACCGGTCTGTCAAGAAAGTTAAAACACGATTGCACGGCTACATTTCATGTCACATATTATGAAACATCTCATCTCATTGCAGTGATGTCAGGCGTGTCTCAGGTGTACCTTTGGTACCGTGTATGTCTTTGTGCGTGCCGGCGAGGGTGCTGTAAATCTTGCGGACCAGCTCCATGTTGTTGAGGAGGGCGTTGAAGGCATTGAAGTAGGAGAAGCTCACCATGTGGGAGGTGCTGCCTCCTGCAGCCTAGAGAAAGATCCAAAGTCTGTCATTACGTCTGTAGAGGATGACTTCGACTGGATCTTGTTATATTCTTTGTGGTCTGGATCTTTTACTTTCTTGTTTCAAACCTGAAAAAGCTGTTTTGTTTTGTTTTTTTGGCTGTTTGCTTATTTACACGTTCAATAACATTTATTTTTCATTTCTTTAGAGTTGTGTTTGTGTCTTTTAGCTCTGTTTTTGGTCTCTACCCACTCCTGAGGGAAATATCTGGCTCCTTAGCTGCTAATTGCTTTACTATGTTCACCAGCTAGTCACTATGTCTGTCCGCCGTGCTGAGCAGGTAGTGTAAAGTGGATTTTTAAAGCTTTTTCACTGAAAGCAGCTAACTGCTGTGCCAAAAAACGAAGCGGGAGTGAACCAAAACAGTGAATTTGTGGGCCGGGCTAGCTAACCAATGAGCTGAAACCTGCTTTCTAGGTTTATCACTATGAGCGAGCCCTTCTCGCATTGTCATTTGATACATTTTTATTATAAAAACATTTATTGTAGCCGCTTTAAAGTTAAACAACTCATGTGGACCGTTTTCTTGAACTCACTGAAACCAGGTTCTCCTCTACAAATGGAGTCAGCATGTGGTGCCTGATGGTGGCCATGATGTCGCTGAAGTCCAAGGCGGTGATGGTGCCACTTTTGTTCTTGTCTTTTTGTGCAAACGCCTGGCGGGCATGCTCTAACTGCAACTCCTGCAGCAACACACACACACACACACACACACAGAGGAGGTCAAGCTGTTAGCTGACAAAAGAAGCAAAGAATGTGTTCCTGTAATGAGGAGCATTGCATTACAAGGGAACAGAGAGGTCTAACTTCGGGGGATGAAGGTATAATAATATCAGTGTTGGACAGATGTGAAAGGCAGATGTGACAGTGTCAGACACTGGCTTTTGTAATCACCACTGTCTCTCTGGAGACTAATGCAAACCATGTCCCGAGAAGTCTGATCCCGGAGCTGAGCCGTGCAGTCGGTGAGACGGCAGGCAGGTGTGTCCGCAGGAAGATGATTCAATATGACAACCATGCAATCAGATGTGGGTGCAGGGGGAGGCTGACCCCGGGTCAATGTCTGCTGTCAAAGCTCATCACATATAACCAGAGGATCACAGAGCAACATTACTGCAATATTCAGCTGTTACTTCATCTTTACACTCTGGATCTGATAACCTAATCAGTGGATTGTTGCTGAGGATTCATTTGCACAATGTTGGATGATTATATTGTTGAAAACTCACGATGATACTTTGTCGCCTCGCAAACGTTATACTTTTCATGCAAAAGCAAAAAGCTCATCGTTGTCTGCACTCACTGAAGTTTCAAATCCGGCCAACAACCACAAGGTGGCTCAAAACTACACATAGATCTGTACTTTTGGTATTTTAAGTAACACTCAGTGAAAAGAAATGAAATGTGCTTGGACATGACAGAACAACAAGACAATCATAATGATAGATGTAAATGAAATACTGCACACACAAGAGTCTTTGGTGTCGCGGTGGGAAGCCCTAGTCTCGTATGATAAACCACAAAGTGCTCTGAGGGATCCCACACTGCAGCCCAGCCTGTCTAACTCTCGGACCACCCAGCTTCTGCCCGAAGACCACAGCCCTCGACTCCAAACCAGGTTCCTCCCTGACCGTACTGCTGCTGCTGCTGAACAGCACCAGAGATCTCAGTGAGATACAGGCAACGACCAATAAAGCAAAACAACAACGTGAAGTGTCTTAATGGCACACTGGCCTACCGCAAACCACAAGGACGGCTGAAGAGATGAAACACTGAAAGATGCAACGCCACATCACAACCCCATTATCTTAAGAGATCATTTATGGCATGTGGTTCATGTTACGTCATTTCCATTTGTCCCTCAGCAGGATAAAAATGATTCACCACAGGATGAAGGTGATCATTATGAATAGTTCACATTTACTGATGCACACATACGAAGATGTTGGAGAAGAAAAAGCTGAAAATACATCCTGTGTGCTGTCCACTTGTTTTGTAACCTATGAAGTCGCATTTACATACAAAACTGTTTATCTGTAGCTCTTCTTGTGAGCTAAAGGGAATAAATGTCCACTGTACTGTGATATGATGACACGATAAACATTTGAATGCAACTTTTAAATAGAAAACATCAAATTAAACGTTAGAATTCTAAGCAAAGAAAAGAAAACAGACATTAAGTAAGTGGGTTGGCCACAATGGTCTACTTTATCTCACTTGGTTGGGTGTGACCAGTCGTGGGAATATCTGACTAAAAGAGGCGTCACATCTGTGTTACAAACTCGAACTGAAACTCAAACTTTCTTCACAGAGCGAATAAAAAAAGCAGAAATAAACAGCAATGAATTGAATGTAGCAAAATAGATAATATATAAATAAAATTTGGCCATATAATTATAAAATGTTATAATAAATAAAAATCCAGAAGAAAAAAAGAAAACTGAGTTGCATAAAAATTAAGGACCAATTCAGCAAACATAAAACCTGCAACAATAAAACCAATAAAATGTTAAACATTACATTAAAATCCAGCCAATGTCTACAGACGTGGAGTCCCTCAGATCCACAGCAGACTGTTCTGAGAGAGACTCCCCGTGTGTTTTCATGGAGGTTCTTGTTACAACCAGGAGTCCAGCTGCCGAGGATCTGAGGGACCTGCTAGGTACATAGGTACGTACATATGTAACATGTCTAAAAGATAGGTCAGTGCCAGGCCATTCAGTGATTTAAAAACTAATGAGAGAATCTTAGGCAACCAAAGCAGAGATGGGAGTTATACCCAAAGCCATTGAGATCATTATGTCCTGTCTCAGTTTGGGGTTTGATTTCATTTCAGGTCTTGTTTCAGTTCCAGTTTGTCCTCTAACACAAGTTGTTGTATATTCATTTTCTTGGCAAGACATAGATAAAGATTTGGATACCACACTTATATCTGACCCTTCGGTGAATATAATAATTAATACAAAGCTGTAGACAACAGCTGGTTAGCTTAGCATAGCATAAAGACTGAACTATTGCCCAACTCCTGATTCAGGCTGTGGTCTCATCTCGCGGCTCGATTGCTGTAACGTCCTCCTGACGGGCCTCTTAGCCTGCACAGTGAAATCCTTTCAGATGATCCAGAACGCGGCGACGTGCCTGGTCTTCAATCAACCCAAAAGGGCACATGTTGGTGGAACGTCCTACCAGTTTCTACCATATCAGGGGCGTCGCTGTACCTCTCTGTGCACTACCAACAACTGGACATGCTAAATCTATCCCCCTCTACAAGTGTCACTTGATTCTATGCGAGTAATACTTAATGTTGCACTAACATGTCCTTGTTGTACTGTACCTTGATTGCTTTGGATAAAAGCATCAGCTAAATGACTAAATGTAAATATTTGTCATGCAAGAGTATAGATAAAATGTATACCTGCAGAAACTGGGTGAACTCTGTGTAGCTGAGGTTCTTGTTTCTTTCATGGCCAAAGTGTAGCTTGATGAACTCACAGTCCCAGTTGAAGGGAATATGATGATGAACTGTGGTCTGGCTGAAGATGTCGCGTACATTCTCTGAAAAGAGTGAGACACGAGTGAGCAATAACACGAGACAGAGGGAGAAAAAACATGCAAGATGCTATTCTAACATCCATCTCACACCCTCATTCCATTTGCAGTGAACCGCGTTAAAGTAGAGGAAAGAGTCCATTTGGACTGTGAAGCTGAAAAGGCTGTTTGACAGTCTCCTTTTACATTTTGAAGATTTTGAGTCCATCCAAGAAATTTTCACTATAAGCACTGCTCTCAATTTCAGTCGTCTTTATGGAGGCCTGTTGCACAGACTCTGCATCTCTTGGTTTATGACATGCTCGATTCATTTCACCTCTTGTCAGATGGAGCTGGTTATAATGTGATGTTTCACACAGCTCGCTCGCTGGCCTGCCCTGAGATGAGACTTTAAGAATACGCTCTGCTCGCATATGTAATACATAAAAAAGACATGGCTACTGCTACATGTATTGACTACACATGCTTTAGTAAGGAGAGCACTAGCGTTCCACAACGGTAAATGTTAAACTCACAACCGCTCCATCATCATCATTTTCTATTATTTATCCATTAAAACTACAACAAAATCACACCTTTCATTGCCTGTATGAAGTCAACATCTTCAGCGTTATTTTAATATTATGGACTACAATATATGTACACAATATGATGCTTAGTCTTCTGTAGAGTATGAAGTACACCAGTATGCCAGCAATAACCATCATGTACATACCAAATGAGATGTTCCCTGTGCCAGTCTTGTCAAACAACTGAAAGGCAACTATGAACAGGGCGTCCGGGGCACATAGAACTGATTCAAAGGCCAGAAACTCCTGGAAAGAGATCAGTCTGTTTGGATAAGAAAGAAAGAGTGCTATCTGAACAAAGGACATGTGTATCTCTGACAAAAGTACAAAAACTACAAGTACATCACAGAAAAAAACCTTTAAACCCAGAGAAAGGGGCGGTAATGTGATACTAAATCTGTTTTTCAGCTAAGCTTTAGTTTAATCTTGACCTTGGACACAGAATTTGACAATTTCACCAATGACAAGGTGCTATTCTAGGGCAAGATCATATCACATGATCTTCATCAGCAAATCCCAAGCTGTCCGAGCATTTTTGTCCGAGGACTAGTGTGTAGGATTTAGAGGCATTGAGCGGCGTGTTTGCTGATTTGCCTCACTCCCTCCTTCCCAGCGTGAAGGAGAAACTACGGTGGCCATTAAATGAACAAAAATGTGAAAGCCCTTCTCTAGAGTCAGTATTTGGTTTGTCTGTTTTGTGCTACTGTAGAAACATGACAGTCTCCGTGGGACCCTCAGCGCCTGTCTTATTTTAACAACAACAAATCTTCAGGTGATTATATACTAATAACACTGTAAACAAAGCCTCTTAAATCTTACACACTGGACCTTTAATGGTTCATCCATGTTGTCTGAAGAGTTAAGCTTGAAAGTTAATTCTTTTGTATTATATTATATGAACTATCTACATGTTTTATTATTAATAATAAATTATAATGAACTTTGAAGCTCAAATTTTAAACCAGCATGGACGAGATGTCCTTTAACTCGTATGGGAATCTGAACATCTAAGGACCTTGAAGCTTTTCATGAAACATAGTGGATGTCTAACTGCTGCTGTACACTCTCATTAAAGGTGAATATACGTGCCACTGCAATCAAATAGTTCAGATATATGTTGGCTTATCTTATCACTGGATTTTAAATTGATCAGCTGTAAGTGTAAAATTGACTGATAAAGATACTACAAACATTACTGAGATGAATCATTAACAGACTCTCTTTGGCACATAGCGCACACGCCCTGCTATGGTTAGTCTGGAGAATATTTAGTCAACAGGTGGGGCACTGGAAAGAAAAAATGATTATGCACAGACTGTGAGGTGTCGAAATGGTCTCCAAGGTTAATTGCTGCTTGATTATGTGAAATCTGGATAGTTTAGTTGACTTAAAAGTAGCTTAAGAACCTGGTGCAACAGGACGACATGGTTTGTTTTGTCATTAATATATATATATATATTAATAATATAACGGTGGCCCTGAGAGCTCAAAACAAATACAAGCAAATTAAGAAAACATTGTCACAAATTTCACAACACATTCACAGCATTTAAAAAAATGCAACCAAATACTGCTGCAAGTAACACAGACGACAATGGAAACTGTTTCCAGGGGACACTAAAAAGTGATGAACATTACTGTGACACGCTTGTTGTTGCCATTGTTTGTTACTCATAATAATAATAACTTTATTTGTATAGCACCTTTAAAAACAGAGCTACTGGATACTCAGGTAAAATAGCCAAAGAACCAAACAAAGCAGGATAAAAATAAGATTTAAGAACATGACATGACAATATAAAGCAGTTTAAATACAAAATAATAATAAATAATAATAAAATAAATGAGACAACAATAAAATAATAAAAAATAGTAATAAATGAAAAAATAAGTCAAAAACATACACAAACATCTAAATATACATCCACCCATCACTTTTTTTAAAATAAAAAGACCACATCACGTAAAAGCGAGCCTATAAAAATGTGTTTTAAGAAGTGATTTAAAAGAAGTCACTGATTCTGCGAGCCTCCTCTCCTCAGGCAGGGTGTCCCAAAGTCGACAGGCCCTGATGGTACAAGCACGGTCACCTTAAGGGCCCACCTGAGGCTGGGGGCTGGCTCATAGGGGGTCAACATGTCTGTTATGTAGCATGGGGCCAGACCCTGACTCATGAAGTTATTGAAGTCGGCCTTCCGTAAGTGTTGTTGGAAAATTAGCTAAAATGTGAGTTTCCTTTGTGGGGCAACAACAACAAAAGCATGACCCAGCAGTGTCCAGGCGTGTGCATCACCTTCTCGCATCCCCTGGAAACCATTGTTGTCTGTGCTTCTTGCAGCTTCTCTGTATTTATGTGTGTTTTTTCTATTTGCTTGTTTCTTTAAGTTGCAGTGTGTTGAGCTCTCTGGATCACCGTACATAAAAGCTAAATGCAGCTTGTTCTAAATGGATTGAAGTCAAGGGGTGAGTCCAAGACACCAGTTTAGGAGTATATCAACAGACTGCGTAATGACATAATGTAAGTACAATTAATATAACTTAATCCTCAAATAACAGCTAACAGGGCATTGTTGTGCACTTCCATTTGTTAAGACTGACAAACTTGTTGTCTTGTGTGATAATGCCCATTCATGTAGCGTAGTATTTGTGGTGACAGCATGTAATCTGCAAATTTCTTTCTTTCCAAGTTTCACTTGGTTCTTACATTACTCTCAGGACAACAGATTCTGATAAGTAATATATACTTTCATACATATTTAAATAGACAATGTACAAATAAATACTAATAGGATAATTATCCTAGACCAAAGTAAATACATTTGTGGAAAAATTCAGATACAGACGGCTAATTTACATGCATTAACATACAGTATCTCAACATCGAGAGACGACTTCCAAAGCAGCTTTGCTTACGTCACGGTGGGCACTCACCCATCTTTAGTAGTGTCGGCCACTCCGGCTATCAGCTCCACAGTTTTGGGATTATGTTGAAGCTGTGTATGCAGACCCAGGTAACTTTGTACAAAGTCCCTGGGGGTCATGTAATGCTCTCCATCGTCCACGACACTGGCATACTGCAGAGGAGACACACAGACAGAGCTGTAAACAATGCGGATGTTCAATGTTTCACATTGTGCGGATTTAGATGAGGAATCGGTAGGGGAGAATCTCCATTGTGTGCATAGAAAGAAAATGATGTGGAGTGCTGAATGCAATGAGAGAAGAAAGAAACAGCCAATAATAAATCAACAAGTCTGTTTTTACAGCGGCTCTCTCTATAAGGTATCTCTTTTCTTTGTGTTTTTTGTGTGCAGTTTTCTATGCGGTTTACTGGCCCTACACAGTACTTACATCCATACAATGCGTTGCCATCATGACAATAAGTATTGAAAAGCATCAGTGTCTTTCAATTGATTGTCTCTTTGCACAAGATGCAACCACATCCATGTTATCAGCAGAAGAAGCAGATACACAATTAGAGTTAAAAAGAAAACCTACAACACAGATGGTGCACGCGGTGGTATACACTTTTATAAACATGTCCTGCAATGTATTACGTCTAATAATTATGTATGGAGTAGTGTATAACCTTTATTTATTGAAGGAAATGCTGCTCAGAGTCAGGCTCTTGTTTCAGGAACACCCCGTTCACACACACACATTCACTGCTATAAACTGCCCGTGTAATCTGCTGACCTCTGAGCAGCTCCACTGGAGCATTTTAGGGTTCAGGGCCTTGGTGGAAGGTCACCTCTGCGGTGAGCGATGATGTGGATCAAATCTTCCATCGTGCCATTTGTAATTTTATATGGTGATATCGATATATATCCCGTGATTGTGTTTAGGTATAAAATGTATGTGTTTCTGCATTGTCATGATTAATTGAGCCTGGTCTTTTACCTACTCTGCCAAGCATGTGAGGAGGTTCAATGTCTCGACGGATAGAGACGGAATTCTGTTGTTTAGATTAGACACACATGCCTCTCACTAGACTGCTGGAAATACTGTCTGTCTAGTTTGTATATATATTTATTTTAAGACAACAGATTCTAATGAGAGTATTTCTATTCACAAAAATAGAGACTGAAGAAGAAAGACGAAAAATAAAGCAATTTTATTCATCAGTGATATACAAATGGCAAACTCCATGGCTGTGAAGTGAAGCCAAATAGTGTAATTCAGCCTGACTCAGATCCACTGATGATCCATGTCTTTGTAGATTTTTAGATTAGCCGGGAGGCGGAAGAGATGGGACTGCCAACATGGCGGCAGCCAAAGCCACAGATTTTGAGCTTCAAAACAGCCCTTCAAAAACCTACGGGTGATGTCACGCATACACCGTTAACGTTGGCTAACAGCAGCTATAGTTCGCAACGGTTTACTGTTCATCAGGACTGCCAACATGGCGACATATTTTGAGCTTCAAAACAGCTCTTCAGAAACCTACAAGTGACGTTGTGGATACGCTGTCCAGCATTTTAACTAGTCAGTGTTGATATACTACATTTTCTGGAATTCATTTGACTAATCTAGTGATTTAAATGCCTAAAAACTCACTACTAAACTATTATTATAGTAAATCAGTGCTGCTCAGTGATTTACAATCGCCTCAAACAATCAGACTGTAGCTCTACAGTTAACTAACTAATTTGAACAATGTGACAATCAATAATCAATAATCATCACCTTGCGAGCATTGTGTCGTGACTGTGTTTCACTTGACTGAAGTGAAACATGCACAGCCAATACAGTGCTAGTGCTAAACCTGAGATCTCAGTCAGCCTTTAAGATGTAAGGTCATTTTTAGAGCCTGTGTTGGGTTTCAAGTTGGAACAGACATAGCTCTGGAAACACAAGCGCCGCATGAACTGGCAACAGAAAGGCCACGCTCGTGGGTGTGAGCCAAGCTCAGATAGAGAGAGAGAGAGAGAGAGAGAGAGTATGAGATAAACAGAGAAAGAGTGCGTGAAGAGACTTTTCACGGCAAGTGTTTTCAGAGCTACAATTCAATGCACTCTGCTGAATTAATGTTTTAAGTGAAAATATTAATTCCAAGCAATTTATTGCCACATTACTCCATCACATGATTGTGTATCCATTCACCCTCACAGTAGGCCTCAAGTAGTTCTTAATCAAATTATACAGGCAGTCAGAATGAGCTTCCAGTAATTAACTCTTCCACCTGAATATGCATTAGAAATTACACAACCCTCTTACAGTGGAGTCAAGAGATGTGGAGGGACCATAACTTGTAGACTCCCTTCCCTCAGACACAGTTTACACTCCAAACAAGACCCTATGGGGGTAAACAAACCTATGACAGGGGTTTGTTTCCTTAAAGGGTGTCGGACAGACCGTGACGAGAAAGTCAATGACATGCTAAAGATCAAAACACACACGCCACACACACACACAAATGAAGTCCAAGCGAGGAGAGATTCTCGTGTTGAAGCAGATCCAAAATTAGTCGAAGCATTTGTGTGACCTTTGTTGAACTATGTATCCCAATGGACACCACACAGAAACTACTCACTCACTGCAAAGCGTTAGTAGACATGTAACACACAGATTTCTGTGTGTTGCCATGTTGGTTAATGCTGCAAAATGTTTTGTCTTACCTTTAGAAATATATTCTTCAAGTCATGGGGGTCGGCTCTTTTTGTTGCTTGCACCTATAACACACAAACACAAAAAAAAAGTCAATTTATCATAATGCTGAATAAAATTAAAGGGTGTTAGTAAGAGTGACCGGTGAAAGTAAAGTTCAGGCTGTCACTGTTCAGCTTTGATTTCCACGCAGGGTCGATCACACACACGACTGTAACAACTACAACACCATGCATGCGAAAAATACTGGCTTCACACAGAAAAATAAAACCCGCTTTAAGTCACATCTCATCTAGAATAAACATGCAACAGAGGAAATAAATTACAGTTGTCTGTGCCAGGCCGGCAGAGATGGCACTATGCAAAGATGCAGAGATAAAAGAAAGCGGGACTCCGCTGCACTCGAGACAAGAGCTTTAAACCCACGCGTCCGCACAGACATGCTGTCCTCCGTATCCCACAAGCGCTCTGCCGCTTTACCGCCTTTAAAATTAATTTCTAATAAGAAATATTGACGGAGTCACCTTGACCGCCATGCTGGGTGTGACGTCAGCTGCAGTGGACTAGCGCACGCGCTGGGCATCGGGGTGGCATGACAGGAGAGAGCCGAGGTCTGAGACTCAAGTATATTTAGACAAGAGTCGTCCTTTATTTACTGTCTGTGCTCTGCAGGGCGGCGAGTCCGCCGAGGTGAGGAGCTGCCTGCCGAGAGGGATGCTCCGGACAGACAGACAGACAGACAGACCCTGGTCCTCCTGGTCCGCAGAGGTGTTACAACATTTCCTGTCTGCTCGGGTCAAATGAGGACACTGAGGTTCACTGAGGCTGAATGTGACCGTGTTAGTCTGATGGGAAAATCTTTAAAGCAATATTGTGTTGCTTCTCTACCATTAAATAACATAATAACGTTTTATAGCACTAAGTCACACACCACCAACTATTTCACTTATTTTGGTGGAACTGGATCATATCATATATTTTCCCTCTGATGTCCTCCTCTGCATCAACTCTGCGATTTACAGAGTTTCCTGATGGACAGTGAAGTAAACTGTAGCTGCTGTTAGTTAATGTTAGCTCTGTTTGTTAGCTGGGCTGCCTGGGAGTGTTAGTCGTCATAAATATGGACAGTCATAGCAAATCGACAACTTTGCTAACAGTGGTTAACACTTGGCAAGTTAGTGCAACAACACAAGACATAGCAGCCAGCTATTATTACTTAGTCCAACAGCAAGAAGCCCAGCTCGGCGTCTGTCTTTCAGCCTTTTATTTCATGAAGCTCAACGACTAAAAGTCAGCCCCAGATTTACTCTTTTCTGGCAGCTTTTTGCTCAGTCACTCTCTCCTTTACTCATAGCTTCCTCCGTCAACATCGTCTTCGGTCTCCTCGCCTCTGACATCATGTTCATAGGGGCTGCTTACCCGCTTACACAGCTCTCATTCTGGTATGAACCGGGCCTGAAAACCTCCTCTTCCTGTTCATTCAAAGTCTTTGATGCAAACACCTCCCAAGCCACCTGTAACGGCACCCACGTGTCAATCAAAGTTAATATAATTTGAACAGGTGAGTTGTATAAAAATTCACCCTCACTATAGTTGTCATGAACGGGGAAATTAGCTGTAGAGACCAAAACTGTTTTTTGTACCAGGCTGCAAACATGTTTATTTCTGCTGTGAAGTTGGACATTTTAACATGGGGACTTATGGAGACTGACTCGTTCTGTAGCCAGCCTCAAGGGGCTGCTCGAGAAACTGCAGTTTTTGGCCCTTCCACATTGGCTTCACTTCACAGCCACAAAGTTGCTGTGGACGCTTGGTGTCGCCATGTTGACCAGGACTGAAATCTTAAGGACTACAACTTTAATTAAAGCATGTGCTGTTTAAGCGCTAAAATTAACTCAAGTATCCAAACAGGAAGCAAGAATTTTAGTGTTAAGCACGGTTTAGCTTAATTAATTACCTGATAATGAACAGGCTACACAAGGCCCAGCAAAACCTGACTGAATCCATGAGTCTGTTTTTGTAAGTAAAAAAAAATATTCTGCAATGTACAATATTTTTGTTTGCACTATAGTGCAGTAAAAGTATACAGTCTCATAATGTAAAATACTAAATGTGCACCTCAAAATGTGTACGTAGTTTGTTACTTTCCAATTCTCCTTACAAAGTTGGACTGTTACTCAAGATATTACCACAGACTAAGATCAAGTTTTTAAATCTTAATAAAATAAAACCTAGCTTAGTACCACCACCTATGATTAATGGACAAACCGCTCTACTACCTTAACTACTGCTGCTTACCTCCATGTAACACATCCTTGCTACTGATCGAGCCAGTTCAGACAAACACTCACACTACCAGAGGACTGACTCAATCAAAACTGTTTAACATGGCAACATTGTGTTTCCTTTCTCTGTTGTGGGATCTTCTTATTTCCTGCATTTTCACAAAAAAAAAAAAAAAGTCCAAATGACTGTAGTTTAAGGTTCAGAGATCAAGCAGCATGTATTGCCTCCATGCAGACACAATTTGTTGCCTAAGGATTGTAAAAGGTATGGTATTGTTGAGGAAAGGGATAATCTAGTGCTGACAGTGTAGTAGAGGTAAAATTACAGTGGCTTAAACATGACTGGATAGGTCATTCATTCGTGCACCTGGAGGACAGAATAGTTGAGGCTGGGATGATAGCACAGCATTACCTGGGCTCAGAGGGATGTTCACAATTGCACTTTCCCCTGGAGAGTCAATTTCTGTTTATTGAGATATCGCTGCAGTCAAACCAAACCACCTTCTGAATAAAGTGGAATTTTATCCAACATATGTTGTTTATCCCACAATTGTATAACAATAATCAAATGTTCCCCTCCTAATATTTTAATTTAATTTGATTTTGTTCATGGTAAGAGGTATTATATTGATTTAAAACATCTGACATTACGTGTAATTTACTAGTATTTTAATTATTTAATAAGTATTTTGATCTCTTAATGTAATTAGCTTTAAGTTGTACTTGTACCAGTAATATCATTTTTTGTGAGTAATAACACAGAGTGTATTTGTAATAACCCAATACTTAGATTTTTTTTAGTCCACAGCCGCTGTCACTACTACTGCAGTCGCTGCCACTCCTTTGACTGGTGGAAATCGAACCACTGCCCCATCTTCTACTGGGTACCGATGGACGCCCACTCTACACCACAGCTGCCATCACGGCTACTAGTGTTGCTAGTGAGCCACGGGAATCGAACCCCCAACCATCTACTCTGCTCAGCCACTGCTGCTGCCACTAATTCCACTGTCGGCTACTGCCGGGGATCGAACCATCAATCATCTGATTACTTGACACCCTCCTCCTCTACTACTGCTACACCACAGCCACTGCCACTACTGCTATTGCTACTTCTACTGGGTAGTGGGAATTGAACCACTGCACGCTGTAACGCCTGATCCACAGCCTCTCACTACTACTGATTACTTTAATGCATGTGTATGTATGTATGTGCATAACTGGAAAATGCTAGTAAAGCCTGTTTACTCTATTTAAAAATATTTCAGTGCTTTTCAGAAAAACTATGACTACTGAGTAGTTGATTCTTAACTGCTACCAGTGTCAGTAATCGATTACTCTTTCTTTTCCTATTTTATATAAGTTTTTTATTGAATATTTGAAGTCTTGGTAGGACAAAAGTCAATGAAAGACAATGTAGTCCAACTGACACTGGATTTTAAGAGGGTGATGCAGATGTTTGAGAGTTTAAAGTAACATATAATAATAATAATGATCTATTTGCATAGAGAAACAAAAGTTAGCATTTTACAGTTAAAAAATAAACATGTCTGTCCTCTCTGGTGGATGTAATGATGACAGTTGAGGTGTCAGTTGATGATAACATGTTAGTCCGTGTTCCATCTCTTCTGGGCTGATCGAGATGATTTATCAATCTAGCTTTAGAAGACATCACGTGATCATCAAGTGTGGACATTGGACATTTTTGTGATATTTTAACTGCTAAACTAATTATTAAAGGTACTTTTCAAACAAGAATAGCCGTTAGTAGCCTAAATATAACTAATCTCAGTTTGTAAACAGGATATTTCTGGACGTTAATCTAACCTTCTTCAATATTAAGTAATTATTTGTTCAACATTTTGTTCAAAACGTCGTTTTTTTTAAATTCACTTTAAGAAGTTAATACGTTGAGAGAAGCGGCCATTTTGGTAGTCAAAGGAAGGCGTTAAAAAACTACATCCTGTTTCCACACGGCCCCGGAAGTCGTTCTGATTCCGCGGGTCTTTTGGGACAACACAGCAGCTCGGCACAAACAGTGTGCAGAAATGGCGGGTAAGTGGCTAAACGTCTTCACGCTTCACCTCGGCTGTCGTCGTCTTTAACGTTCATTCACCGGTTAAACGGACCGCCTGTTCCGCTTTGAGCCCGGTGGAGTTGTAAACCGTCTTGTGACCTGTTCAAAACATGGCTGAGCTAAGCTAACGTTACAATGCAAAGGCAGCAGCAGCAGCAGCAGCTGGGGGGGGCCTGTCTGCTATCGTTAGTAGCATGCTATCAGGCTGTTTGTGTGTTTATGTGACGTTAACGAGTGAATGCTGGCGTACTTTTGACCACTTTGACGCTTCCCCCCCCCCCCACGTAACATAACGTAGCATAGTGTGCGAACAGCTGATACAAAGACCTGACTTTAATTTGCACTTGGAGCACATTTGGTGTTGGAGGATGACATATTTCATGTAATAGGAGCACACTGGTAATTCATCTTGATAGAGCAGCTATGTGTAGTTTTGCATTTGGTTGTTGTGGAGGTACCTGCAGAGCAAGAGCGTGCACCTCACCTCAGTTATGAGCTCATGTTATGTCATGGACACAGATGAGGCTAGTATAAGGGGCCTACACGCCTGCTATAGTCAGCAGGAGCTGTTTATGTTTCTGATGACATGTAGGAGACATGAGTGTCTTTATCATCTCTAGCAAAGCCATTTCCAATTCTGTCAAAATCAGGTTGAATTTACACTATACACTTGGCATGTCCAAAGTCTGGCCCGGGGGCCAATCATGGCCCGCAGTCAGATTTCATGTGGCCCGCAGCTTAATTTTTATAACATATTATTTATGGCCTGTCTATAACCTGTAAGGACATAACTGCTGGTGTTATGTACCTGTAGATGTGACACAAAATATTACTTGTTAAAGAGAAGAGCAAGAGTGATGCGTTTTAAACTTAAATGTTAACAGACTTTGCATTACTCATAATAAGTCATGTTTAAAATGAACATGAGGTTAAGATTTGTATCAACTTCATGCAAGTTTAATGTGTTCCACACAGTTTATTCTTTGTTTTATATATATATATATATTTTTTTTTTCATTTTTAAAATGTTAGTATTGGCCCCCAGGCCATCTTCACATTGTCAAATCTGGCCCTCTTTAAAAGACGTTTGGACACCCCTGCTGTAAATAATCTCAACTACCAGAGGTATTGACGGCTGGACCGCACTGATTTGAAGTGTCAGCCGTGTCTTCATCGATATGTTTTGGGCTATTTTTTTCAAGCTTTATTTAACAGATGTAGCAGAAGAGTGACAGGAAAGCAGGGATTGAGAGAGCGGGACAACACGCAGCAAAGGGCCACAGGTTGGAATTGAACCCTGGGCCGCTGCAGCAAGGACTGAGCCTTCCTTTGTACATGGGGCACACACACACACCACCAACTGAGTGAACCGGCACCTCATCATTGTTTTAACTCATATCAGAATCTAAATATTTCCTGATCGTGTTTGCAATCTTAATATCAAACTTGTGATACCTCAAGCTGCTGCTGACATTGTAGTAATCATTGGAAATAACTAATTCGGAAGAAACACTTCGCCACTGTTATCGTGCAACTAGAAACTGATCAGTTAAACTCTTAAGATGAAATGTACAAATGAGTCTTTAGAAACAAATAATGCTAAAAACTGACACAGGTTTAACACTTGATTTGTATGTTTCCTCAGGAGTTAATACCATGGAGAAGAAACTGGCTGAATACAAGTGCGACACCAATGAAGCTATATCCTTGAAGCTGGGTATGCTCGTCTTTGCTTTATTGAATATGTCTGTACAGATTAATATTGTAAAAGCCATGTGTACAGCGACAGTGTTTTGAGGAATGATGCTCTAATTTTCTGTTGTCTTTTCCTCTCAGTTCGCTTCCCAGAGGATGTTGATGATGATGGCACTACATTCCGCCCTGAGTACAGCCACCAGCTTTTTGGAGACGAGTGAGTGTTTTGATTATTACTTTTAACAACTTTTTTTATAATGAAACAGAAAATATCACATATCACATGTGTAAAGAAGGAAATTATTAGTTTCTTGCACTGCTGCCTCACAATCATCCAGTTATTTATTTATATATATGTGAGCCAGCAGGTACAACCAGTGTAATTCACACTTAGGGTCGTAACTAAAGTTTGCAATTCAGCTGAAAACATGGTGCAGGGCTCATAGTTTGATACTCTAACAATATTTTTAAACAAAGTTTAAATCAAACTTTTACAGTTGAAAATATCTTATTTATTCCTCATTTCTTGGGTATAAAGTTTGAATTGGACAAGTAAAATGGGCATCAGGGGTGCAAAGTATGAAGATAAATCTAAAGACAACTTTTAATTGCTTCATTTTGACGTAAGTAGGTTAACACAGGGTCAACGGTACAATGAAATGTGTTGGACGAGAGAAACGGGTCAGCTCAGCATTAAGAGCACTAGTTGCAATAGCAGTGCTGCACATAGAAGATAAAATAAGATCAAGAAACCGAATATTTTGAATAAAAAGTGTTCTTAAGTCTGGTGGTCAGTGCAGCCATGCTCCTGTATTGTCTGTTCGACTGTAACAAGAAGAACAGTCTGCGTGCTGTGTGCCTTCTGCAAGCACTGCTGTTGAAAGATGCCCTCTAAATCCGGGAGTCTGTTGTCAATGATGTGCTGTGTCGTGATCTGCGACTGTGGCCAGACCAGTTCCCATAGCAGTCTGTGATGCAGCCCGTCAGCAAGCTCTTCGTGGTGCACCTGTAGAAGTTTGTGAGGATGATGTCGTTCATGCCAAATCTCCTCAGGCTGTTGGCGAGCTTTCTTGACCACAGTGTCTGTGTTTAGTGTCCATGAGAGGTCCCATGTAATACACACAAGCTGAAGCTGCTGACCTATTCCACTTTAGCATCACCAGTGTGGTTGGGTAGCATAAATTCAAACTAATTTGCTAACAATAGCTGATTTGTCAAAGTGCTGTAAACTTAGGAATCTACTTAAAGCGTCATTATGTAAGAATTAGTCTTTTTTTGCTTTTTGGTGCCCCCAATTTTAGAGCGCAAAACTGCTGTAATGTGGACAGCTACACACGTGTATTTCTTATGATTAGCCAAATATCAGGCAAGTGCAACAACACAGCACATAGCAGCCAGCTAATATTACTTACTAGTCCAACAGCAAGAAGCCCAGCTTCTGTCTTTCAGCCTTTTTCTTTTCTTTTCTTGAATTTCTCGCCAACAACTAAAAGTTAATCCCAGATTTATTCTTATCTTGCTCTGTCACTTTCTTTTTCTCCTCTTTTGGCTTTCTCTGTTATCCTCCTCTCTACCTCTGCAAAGTCCAATTACGGAAAAGGACCCTACAGATAAACAAAATGTTTTCATCTCTGACTTCCTGCAACAAGTCAACTCACCAGATTTTACAACAAGATTTCCTCTTGAGCAAAACTTAGTTAGATACACAGTGAATCAAGTGAAAGGAATAGAAATGTGGGGTCGGCTCTGTAGGGTCGTGTTGTAAGACCATTTTAAGAACAACCTGAACCGCTCAGTGGCAAAAACAACGATTTTTAATGGACATATTTTGACTGTGTGCAATTTTCCACTGGCATTATGTTGTAGTTTTGCGGCTGCAGGCTGCAAAGCTTTGTTACTGGACCAAATTCAAAACTTCCCCATTAGTCACTTTTACACAAAAAACATGTGAAACACATGTCCATGTTCAAAAATACTGAAGTTAGCTAGTTAAATTTACCACAAGTGGTTATGAAACCGTCTCAGTTTAATAGTATTTCCTCTTTATGACTTGCTTAAACAAACAAGAACATCAGTGAGAAGACTGGCTGTTGCTGTATGCCTGCCACCGGGCAGGATTCAGTCAGATTCCCCTTGTAATGAACAAAACAAGGTGGTAGAAACACTACTGCCTTTGTCCGCAGTGGCTGCCAGCATTTCTGAATATATTACAGGTTGCCAGATATGGTCGGTTAGCACAAGTTTTGTGACGTTACCAAACCTGGCAACCTTACGGTGACAAGACTTTAAGATGCTGCACAGTGTTCGGGCACAGTGTGCATGTAAAGGAATAGTTGAAGTGTTTTCTTCTTCTTGTCAGTCATCTTTTCTTCAGCCGACTTGAAACATCTCACGTAAATGCCTATTGAGCCCTGCCAGACAGAAGTGGGCTGGCTTGGCGAGGCCATGGTTTTTCATTCAGTGACCTTGTGTGTCTCTGAGTGTTAAGCACCTGCCTTTCCCTGAAACCTGCTGATCCCATTGATCCTGACAGCGCCATAAGATTTATAACCGTCAAAGCAGGTCTGCCAGCGCCACAGATTGTCTGTCTTCACTGATGTTTCACATATGTTTCTGTCTACAAGTGATTTATTCAGATGTTGCCACTCCAGTTTCACCTGCCAATAAAAGTCTGCCTCACAGTTAGTTTTGTGGAGGATGCAGAGAAGTTTAGGGATGCCCTGATCACGTCTTTTTGCCGCCGATTCCCAATCGTCTGCAAATCATATCGGCCGATACTGGTTTTTTTTTGTTTTGTTATAGCAGCTGGCAGAAATAAATTAATTTTTGGAATACCTTGAAAATGGCCTCCCTTTTAAAAAATAAATAAATAAATAAAGTGCTTAAAAGTCCTTGAAATTCAAATGAGCCACATGACACATTTATTAATTAAATCGCTCATCATCATCTTTCTTTTTTTACGTCACCGCCTCTCCCTCTCTGACTCTCCCGCCCCTTTCCTCCTCGCATTAGTGAGCCTGTTACTGAATCCTAAACATGTCATGGAAGTGGAAACTTAATCCCGAATGGATGGAAATTGATTTTTATAGCAAGTGGCTTTTAACCGCTCTGTTTTATGCTAACTGCTGTCTCCTTAGTCTTCCTAACTGGCCCACAGGGGCCACAGGTAATGAACAACTGCTAGGTTAGAAACCAGGCTTTTCTAGTCTGTTGTAGGCATCCATAGAAAGGTCAACATGAATCTTGAACCCGATATGTTATGATCCACTAAAGTTAGACGTGCTAAATAAATAAATAGATCCCTGTTTTTGTTGGCTTCGCCCCTGTCTTGACTGGAAGGTAGCATACATAGCATTTCAATGGTGACTTAAAAACATTAATCCCGTCTCCTATTTTTGCTGAATATCAATCGATAATGATCGGCAGCCGTTCAATCGATTAAAACACGCGAACATGAACAAAGGACTGCCTTGCGTGTTGTTTCAGCCTCACAAAAAGCTCTTAAGAGTTGCATTATTACCCTAATGTGATACACAAAGAGGCATTGCTGTTGAACCTGAGCAAGACTACAGTATTGGCTGTGACACCTGTGTCTGTGTGTAGGCTTACTGTCGTCGTGCTCTAAATTGCATTTTTAAATGAGTCAAAACTAGGATTGGTTATTTTTGCACTTGCTGCAATCAACTCAAAGGGAACTCACTAATTGGGGCATTAATTATTTCAGCAAGCATAATTGCTAGTAAAGCTCAATCACACAGTTGCATGATGATGAAATCTATTTTGCCATAAACTGCCAGTGATGCAGTCGTGAAGGAAACAATGCAACACAGTGAAATAAGTGGCCAGGCCTGCAGTAAGCATTGATCATCCACTCCAGATGTATATTTAATAAATCCCATCAAATAAGAGTAATCAGAAGTTTGTGATGTTCCCCCTAATATTTACTTATCCTGTACTGCACTTAAGACGTCTGCTTTATTGTTTCCTGTTTGCAGGTCACTGCCATAGCTTTGTGAGGATTTTTAATGATTACAATCACTTTGTCTGCAGTGAGGTCGCTTTCGGATACAAAGGTCTTCAGATACAGCTCTTCTACACTGCTGGAAACCTGAGCACCCTCTTCAAAGTGAAATACTCCTCAAAAGTCACCGAGGTGTTTGACTGTGTGGAGGTAAGATTTCTTTCTTTTCACCCTTAAATGTGACTAGTACTTTTACGTCAGGATCCATGCAGTTTTCTTGTAATATCGCAATGATAATTAGTAATGTATCTACCAGTGTAAGCCAAATATGCCTTAAACATGCGCAAGAATCAAGGCGTGATCTAAACACCTTGCCTCATGTTGTAGTACTTGAAATCGGTCATAGTCTTGAGACCGATCTCAAGACCACTTTTCAAAAGCCTTGGTCTCATCTCTGTCTCTGACAAAGAGGCTTCAGCCAAATCTTCTGGAATAAAATTTGGTTTCCTAAACCACAAAGAGTTCATTTGCAAAAAAAGGCGTCCAAAAGAAAACACAGCGGTTTGTAAATACTTCAAGGCGAAGCTTAATAAGGTGACTCAATGTAGCAACCACGCTTCACCCAAAGAGTTTTCGTGAATATTAGCTACCTAAGTTAGCTTTATACTGTCTAGTCTTGGTCTTGAGTCGGCATCGCAATACCTTGGTCTCTGGTCTCGACCCCTCAAAGTCTTGGTCTTGTCTCAGTCTCGATACTCTTTGATCTTGGTCAAGACTTGGTCTCGGTTTAGTTGGTCTTGACTCCAACACTGCCTGCTCCATTATGGAAAACTGGAATTATCTCGTCTTTGATTTTTCACAGCTGGTACCATCAAGCCTACCAGATTTTTAGTTAAAGCTGCAGTAGATGACTTGAGATGAAGTCAAGCATTTAAGCATCAAATGCATCAGCTAAAAACCAAAAGATATTTTGCTCAAGAGTTAATAAATCAAACCAAAAATGGGTGAATATTGGATTTCCATTCGTCAGGAATCTGTTAATGTTGCTCGGTGTCTGCTGGATGGAACAAAGCATATTGACTGTTATAAGTATGTCAGAATATACAGCGTAAGAAACGCTTGAGAATATGCTTCAGCATTACCAACATCACACATAGTAAACAAATCAGTGATGAGGTTAAGTAACAATCAGGAGAGGGTGCGAGCATGCCGTCCTCAAAAACTGAGTGTTTGGAGAAGATACCGGTGAGGCAGGCAACTAAAAGTGGACTCAGAAGGAGATACAGGGCTGAGAGACACTGTGCATTAGACGATTGTCGTCTGAGTGCCTCAAAGTGTGAGATGGTTCTGTGGTCTGAGACCAAAATTGGGCTTTCTAAATACAAACACTCATTTTGGCAAACACTGCACATTAGCAGAAACACGCCAACCCCTCCAGAGAGCCTGATGGTGGCAGCCTCAAGCTTTAGGATGCTCGTCTGCAACAGGAAAGTTGAAAGCAGCAAATTTCATGAAAATACTTAACAAGGGAACTGCAAATTGGGAGAAGATTTACTATGTTACCAGTTGATTAGGTGCACCTAGCTAAAAATAATGCAGTCTGACTGGGAAACCCCACCGGGCATGTCTCCGTCCCATCGCCACCAGGAGCATTTCAGAAGCGTTTTGCCTGCCAAACTTTGCCTAACTTGCTCAAATGTACCACAGTTTGAGAACCAACGCTCTATGCTGTTTCTGTGTCTGATTTCCGGCCAGCTTCCGGCGTCCGTAAAAAATAAAACCTCTGCGTATTCTCGGCAGAGCCCAGACGCTGGGCCGCTACTGAAATGGACCATGGCGCTTCTGGTGGAGTGTGAAACATTGACTAGAAGCCGCTGCGCATCCGTGCCTGGTGGAATTTGCCCGTTACAACAACCCTGCAATAACATCAAACCTTCATGAAGTTTATAATGATCAGTTTGGTCAGGTGTTGATTCACCTTCATGATTATTTTGGACGCTGCAGTTTGTGATAAAATAATGAGACGTGACTCTGATATTTTGCCCATCCGAGTTTTAAATGTTAGAATATTAATAAAAAGAGTCTTTTTCTGATGACCGCCGTGATTGAGTAAACCGCAAAAGAGTAAAAGCATTGCAGCATTTTGGTAATGTGAAGAAGAAGAAAAAAAAGACATTTGGTGTATTTTGAGTGTTGGTTTTGATACCCACTGTCATATATAATTAGTGTTTTTGAAAAACTAACAGCAGGCGGTGGCAAAAGTGAAAATGGAACAGAAAAACTCAACAGTACATCAAAATACGACAATAGACGCCCTTAATAATCTGAAGTTTAGTAATCTAACTGTAACTTTGACGGACAAATACTTTAATGAGCGGTTGCCTCCGTAATTGTATGACAGGAACGTTGTGCAATCAACTACAGACTAAGGTACACTTTTGTGGGCAGTTTCTGGTACCATAATGTCGTTTCTTCACTTTCTGAAGTAGCTCCGAGCCTCTCTGTGTGGTGACATTATTCCTGTGAGAGATCTCCCGTTTTGTTAGACTAAACCTCAGCCCACCATGGCCCCCTGCGCCAGTACACTAATCCTACTCCTCCCTGTCGGAAGAGAAAAGGTTTTAAATGGTTTTGTGCGTGGGGTCTAACATGAGGCATTGATTTTTTTAGAGGTTTGTGTGATTGAATCAGCAGGAGGAGTAATGTGACACGGTTGGATATCTTGTTCATATATTTCCAGGAGTGAATTGTTGCTCGAGTCATCAACAATCAAAATCTTTGTGGTTGAATATCTGTAAACTGGTCTTCAATCGGTTTGAGCTTTTAAATGTGACACAACCCTTTTTATATAATGATTAATGCATCCATTAATGGTATTACTCAGCTAATGACTTGACAATTGAGAATGGCTCTGCTTAGTATGTAACACTTTTTTTGTAATTGCCAGACATCAGAATTTACATATCAACAGCCAGTATTTGGACAAAAAACGGACAGTAAAGCTAAATGCCTGTCCTAGTAACTCCTTCTCTGAGACTTCACAAAAGGCCTCTGGCAGCTTTGAATATTTCCTGAAGCTGTCAATGCAGCAAGCACGTTTAAACGAATACATGAATTAGCCCAGGGCCCCCATTGAGGTCAGATGATTCAACTCTGGGGGACATCTGTCCTGTCTGGAAACAGCAGGGGCTCCCCTACTGGACAATGTGGCCTTCAACTGGTGGTAGTGGGAGCTGTGGTGTTACTTCTAAACTCACCAGGATTTGGTGTTTGTGCGGATGCACTCGAATTATAAATAGCCCCGTGAAACAGCGATAGGTGCTTCCAGTGAGCGCCACATCATCTCTGGTAAGCCATGGCAACAAATTCACGGTGTTAAAACCTAAAAGAAATCCATTAGACTTTTTGGGAACCGATTTTTGAAGCTGATATTCAAACTGAAATGTGATGTCTGGCTTTAGTGTCTGTGTGCCACTACTTAGTGTTCAGCGTTGACCCCTGAGTGTTCACCTTGTTAAGGGTTTGAGTGCAGCTGGTGTAGAGGTAAGAGAGCGAGGGGAGCAGCAGAGTTCAGGCTGCATCTGAAGAGTGTTTGTCTCTGAGTGCATGTGGACGGTCGGGGTGCGGTGCAGCTGGTGAGAGACGAGGGGAGGCAGAGATGGAGTTTATGCAGCTGCCACGTTGATACAAGACCCTCATCAAAAAATCACCTTCTCCCCTTTTTAAATCAGCCAAAAACACAGTACTGCTGGACTTCTCTCAGAAAAACACTGACTTCAGTGCCAGACCTTTTGTGCTCACGGGCTGGAAACTGCTCGAAGTAGTTGTTTATTTCTGTCACATTCATAATCAGTGTGGATGTGTAAATACGCTTTAACTTTGAACATTTAGGTCGACACTTAACAGATGATTATAAGTGTTAAAAAATGGGTGCAGATTTTTGAATGCGGTGTGGTCTTTGGAGTAGATTAAAGCGATGAAATAATACCAACACAACAAATTAGATAGTTTGTTCTCCCATTGTACTTATTGTTAGAAATCAAAGACATTAACAAAATGCTCTAAAGGAACATTTGTTAAGTTATATTCATGCCAAACTAAGGCATCTATTCTGGAAGGCTGTGCAATTTAGTGTCTAGTATGTAGGAGAGTGTCTGGGACAAAGAGACTTGTTTGTCCATGGCCTTTTAAGTATGGTCCTTGTTCCTTAGAAATGTGGCTGAACAATTACAATGGTTAAGAGGCATTCAGCTGCAGGTGCATTACTTCCAGTTAGATATTAGCTGATGTCTGAAAGGGGGGGAATTAGCAGTATGTTGTATTAGCCTTTTGTAGTGCATTTTGCTCAGACCTTCTTCATTTCCCAGTTTTCAATGCTGAGCAGCAAGGGTCTCTCTGCTGAAATAATGCCCATCACACATGTAAATGGTGTGAAAGGGCTGCTTAGCAAAGTGTTCTCATGTCAATCCTTGTGGAAATGGATACAATGCAAACATTACAGCTGAACTAACCACAGGTTGCACTGAGTAAAAAGTCCAAGGGTAGGGCCCCTTTGTCTCCGAGGCTCTTTGAAAATGCAGGGGCAAATTCATTTGATTGGGTTCACTTGGCAGGATTAGAGGAGAGGCCTCTATTATGGATGCCCAAAGGTTTGTTAAGTTGAGATCAATTCATAAGATTTTATTTCCCAGTGAGAAGCAGAAATGCGTTTATTGTGGCAACTTCATCACATATTCATGGTTTAACATAAGTAGTAAATGTACTGATTTAAGTGGTCTTTTCACCGGAGGGGTGGGGGGGGGCAGGGTGCTGCTGTGGTCTCTGCTCAGCTGACAGTTTTAATTGCCTAATGGTTTCTCCTTTCATTGGCACAAAAACATGTAAGCTTCCAGTTTTATTTTATAGGATTTCTTCGCACTTTTCCTCCAGCTTACCAATATTTCTATGAACATGCAATCAGCGAACAAAACAAAAGGTATATTTTAGACATTTTTATATAACCGAGTGATCAATAATAACAATAATAATAACTTTTTTTATATAGCACTTTTGAAAAAAAGAAACAGAGTTTGCAAAGTGCTTTATAGAGCAGCAGACCCAAAAAAAGGCCACACAGGCTAACGCCACAGAAACAGGCAGTACAACGAAAAGAAAGAGAGAATAAAGAACTGATAAAAAAAAGATAAATAACATTAAAAGAGATGAAAGGAGAAAAAGCGAGCCTCATCTCCTCGGGCAGGTCGTGCCAAAGTTGAGGGGTCCTGATGGAGAAGGCGCAAGTCACCTCTAGTTTTAAGCCTCAACCTTGGAACAACCAGAAGCGACCCGCCCCGAGGATCTGAGGCTACACGCTGGCATGTACAGGGTTGTGCAGTATCCCGACAGACTTTAAAAGTGATCAGTAAAATCTTAAAATCAATCTTAAAACACACAGGAAGCCAGTGGAAGAAGGCTAAAATTGGTGAAATGTGATGTCTTCTGTTAAAAACCAGTTAGTCCGGCTGTGTTCTGGACTAGTTGGAGGCGTGATTGTGATTTTTCATTGATACCAGAGTGGAGAGAGTTGCCGTAGTCTTGAAAATATAAAGGTATGGATCATCTTGGAGTCTGGGAGCATGAATTTGACTCTTGAGATGGTTCTTAGTTGGAAAAACCAAACCTGGATAAGTTTATTGACATGTAATTGAAACGTGAGGTCTGAATCAAGCAGTATGCCAAGATTTCTAGCAGAGGGCTTGATATTAGCATATAACCAAGGGTATTTATTACCTGTGGAGGGAGGAATGTGGATTATGGATTAATTCAGTTGTAGGAAGTTTTGAGCCATCTAACATTTTTGCATTGATATATGGACTTACAAACACATGCTGGATCGTTTTTTACCATCCTGATCTGTTGTGTTGTGTTATTCAGCCTGATGATGTCGAAGGGAAGATCCGGGAAATCGTCCCTGCTGGGTTCACCTGCAACACTGATGACTTCATCTCACTGCTGGAGAAGGATGCCAATTTCAAGCCCTTCGGCACCCTGCTTCACACATACACAGTCCACAGCGAGGAGGCAGGAGAGCTCACATACCAGATTCACAAGGTGCAAACTTCACTCACTTCCTCCCCAAAGATTTTTGATATCAGTTGTTAACTTTTTAGAGTCGTTGTTCAGACTCGGGCATGGACAAGGTTTAACCCATATCGGACATTTGTTGTTGTCGTATTCGCCCCCCAGGCTGACATTACCTGCCCGGGATTCCAAGAGTACCACGAGCGCCTGCAGACCTTCCTCATGTGGTTCATAGAGACTGCCAGTTTCATCGACGCAGATGACGATCGTTGGGACTTCTTTCTTGTGTGAGTGCCCTCCTTAATTGACATCATACACCCCCCTCCCCTCTATGCCCACTCGTACCCTAAAGCCTTTATTGTGTCATTGAAAAACAAAGCCCTCCTTTGTGGCGCTTGTGACCAATTACCAGGCCAGTTTGATTATATTTCCCCCCGTAGGAGAATTGTTGATCAGGCAAGAGCTTCCTTTGTGCCAAAAGCCCTTTTCAAATTTTTCAGGGGCAAGAGCTGAATTGAATACTGTTGTCTTTTGAAACACTGAACAATGTCTTAACAGTAAAAAGAGCCTCTGCCAGTGTTTTCTTTACCCTGGCAACTATTAATACTGACAATGGGGAAAATGGACTGAAGTGATTTTTGAGGAGCTCAGTCCCTCCTCCAACCCCTTCTCTTCCTCTAAGTTGCAGTACTCCAATTAAGTGCATAATGTATTCAGGTTGTAGCAGGTGTACCAATCGGGGCCTGGCTGCTCTAACATGCTGACGTCGGGGCGGGGGTGAGGGGTGGGCACGACAACAGAGAGGCTAAAATGGACACTGCATGGGAGTGTGCCTGTAATTGACCTGTTTGCCTTTGTGTTTTATCTGCAGATTTGAAAAGTACAATAAAGATGGGGAGACTCTCTACGCAACTGTTGGCTACATGACAGTTTATAATTACTACGTGTACCCAGACAAAACCCGACCACGTGTAAGGTAATTGCCGGGGCAGCACGTGCCTTCCCATTCTTTTGTATGAAAAAGGAGTGGAAAATTATACATTTCTTTATCCTCTTCCCAAAGAGCCCAAATTACTGGCTTATATAGCCAACCATTCAACCAGATTTTGTTTCATTACCAAACCAGGGTGATTTGTATCTGAAAACAACTTTATAGATAAGCTTTTGATGTGATTTGATTTGTTGCATTGATGGATCAGGATAACAATCTATTATTTCGATGCTTTGAATCAAAAGAATTTCTGCTCCTTGCTCAGAATTGCCACATAAATTTGTTTGTGACTAATGTCGAACAAACCTGTTTCCTCATTGGCTCTAATGTTTGCGTGCACGTCTGCCCTTTTTAACTAAACAGCCAAATGTTGATCCTGCCTCCGTTCCAAGGAGAGGGGCATGGAGCTCAGCTCCTGGAGGCAGTGCACAGATTTTACTGCAGCCTTCCCAAAGTGCAAGACATCACAGGTGAGCGTCTGATTTATTTGTTACAGCATTTACTCTGTTGAAGAAGGCATAGATTAACATTTTAATCTGAGACCTTCATGTCACCCACAAACAATTTAAATGATTTTTCTCTGCTATTGGTGCATCCAGGGGGGGTTGAAACTGGTTGGATCGAATAGTTGCTTTGCATGGAGACAGAGGATGAATACTAAAGAGGCATCCCAGCTTTTTATTCTTTTGATAGAGGAGTACTTTCCAAGGCAGAATGTTCCTGCTAACAGTTTCAGGCATCTGAGTAATATTTCTTCTTTGTTATTTACAAGCAACTTCTTGAAAAGATATGAGATATGCCACTTTTTTGTCAACGAAAAAATCCTCTCCTGACACACAACATGTATTCAACCGAGCCGTGTGCGTCAGATTCATTGCAAATGATTTGAGATCAACGCTGTCAACTCACTTCAATCGTGTCATGGTGTTTGTTATCAGCTGAAGACCCCTCTGAGAACTACGTGAAGCTGAGAGACTACGTGCTGGTCAAGCTTTGTCAAGGCCTGCCGTCCTTCGCTGCAGACAAGCTGCACCTCGGCTTCTCGGCTGACATGGTCAAAGAGGCACAAGACAAGCTGAAAATTAACAAGGTGCTGTATGAGGCCGCAACCGATGATTTGTTGATGATTTGTTTGTGCAAAAACCTCAAAATATTTATTGTGCAGTCATTATAAATCAAAGAAAGTCATCAAATACTCATATTTAAGAAGCTGGTACCACATTATGTTTGGCTTGATAAAGGACTCATACAAAACTGTCGCCTATTACATTTTTGCCTGTCAACTAAGTCATTCAACAGTTTCAGGATAAAGACCCGAGCTTCAAACCTCATAGTATGTTTCAGTGTGAAGCTAGCCGCACCATAACGGCTACAAAATAAGAACTTGCATTATATTGAAAGATGTTTCTAGTATTCTGGCCCTCTTATGAAGTAAATGTGTTGGTCAAAATATTAGAAACATCCCTCAGTATAATGCAGTCCAGCAGTTAGAGGCCTTCACTAGAGTACAAGAAATGTTATCACTGTACCCAAATGCAGCCTTTTGAGGCTAGGGAATATGGGGTTTTGTGAAATAACAGTTTATACCGTCCACCAGGAGAAATTTGGCAATACTGTTCCCACCACAGGAGCTCTGCCATAGCGTCTGAGCTGTATATTCAGGGCAGGCTATGTAGCTCGGTGATTTGATATCTGGTGAAATTAGAGAATTAGTTTAAGTTCTTATTTTACCAAGTAAAGTTGGGGCATTTTTTTTTAGAAAAAGTCAATTTATGCAACTCAGTTTTGACACCAAAGTCCGAAAACATTGGATTAATCATCAATTTTAAGGTCACAACGTAGAAATGAACATGTATCTTCATTCCAACTTGTATTGTCCCTTTCTCCAGTTATTTTCAGTTCTCCAGACATTGCAAAACTTTCAGTATTCCCCTGTTTATAAACACAGTTTTGCTGCTTTGCCCTAAACACTGTTTGTGGTTTCATGTAGCTGGTTCTCAGTTTGTTTGTTTGTCTTTTTTTCTACAGAAACATGCGAGGCGAGTGTATGAAATCCTGCGTCTGAGAGCAACAGACATGAGTGATGAAGAAAAAGCAAGAGAGTACCGCTTGGAGGTGAAGAAGAGGCTATTTGGACCATACAGGGTGAGGGTTTAATTTTCACAGCTCCATAGCAGTGTGGAGAAAAAGTAAAAAAAAAAACAAAAAAAAAACTGACATTGTGAGTAGATGATTTCCTGATTTTATTCAGAAATAGGTCTGTCAACTTGTCTCTACTGCTGTCAAACAAGAATCCAGTGTGTAGTCTTCTACCTTTTGTTAGCATTAACATTAGAGCTGTTCAGAGTAGGAAGCAAAGTGGCCCGTGCATGTCGTACTCTTGATCGGCTTGCAGCTCCGTGTTGTCACTGTTTATTATGTTACCTTTTAAAACAGCAGAAAAAATTGATCTTCAATCCCGTGAAAATTGATAGATTACTAGTGCCGTATTGTTACAGCCACAATAGGGCGCACCAGGCGTCTGTGGTTTTACTGCTGCTGGGGCTTTTTTCTATTCAGACACGTGTCATTAGTCAGGATTTGCATTTCTTTGGGAGAAATACTTTTCATGAAAGTGAGTGGTAGCAGCTCTCTGACAAAGTGCTTCAAACACAGTGAGTTCTGTGGCTTTACTATTCCAGCACGTTTTGAAATTCATCAGCAACAAGTGCAAAGTTGTGTTTTTTTGTTACTTTCCCATGTTTTTTTACTTTAGTTTCAGAGATTTAATGTAACAGACTTAAAGCTGCTGGAGAGAATATCATTAGCTTCTCTGATTCTACTCCACCACACAGAGTAGAGCTGTAACACCCCACATCCTGTTTGCATGTGACATTTTATGTTTGAGCTGCTCTCTAAACTTTGCATACCAGCCATTACAGAATTTTCTGTCAGCAGGGTAACCGCATGGCTCAAAAAAAGAGGCCGAATCTGACGTGGAAAAGACCTATGTGGTGAAGCAGGAAGTAGGAATTTCTTGGGAGAGTGGCAAGGAAAGATCTGGTGGCCAGATGCAGAGCGGTTTTCCTTCCCTGAGGAGATTTAGCTTGTAGTTAGTTGAATGGCAGAAGCTGCTGCTCTGTGAATGTGAGGGGGATTATACATTTCTGCTCTTACCCCCACAATTCCCCAGTGAGCGTGTCTGCATGCATGTTTACGCATTGGGTTTTTTCAAGCTGCAGATTGCACAAGGCTAGTTTCCACCCAGGTCCAAAACCTTTCAGCACTGTGCAGATATTTATACCACGGTCATACTTTAGAAAAATGTGTATAGATTGTAATTAATGGTTACAGTTATTAATGCTTTAAAGATCAAGCTTAAGCCATTAATAATGTTTGCTTTGCCAGGTACATACTTAATTTTGCATAACATGCTTTGTCTCATTTAATTAACTCTCCTAAGATCCCTTAAAGGTCCAGTGTGTAGGATTTTGTGGCATCTAGCTGTGGAGTCGTCGATTGCAACCTTGTCGCCTCACCCTCTCCTTCCTAGCATGAAAGGGAGACTACACCTATCACAAAATGTGCAAAGGATACCAGTCTTTAGTTTGTACATTCTTTGCTACTGTAAAAACGTGGCAGTTCAACGTGGCGGAAGAAACTGTTTTATTAGAAGATAAGGACAGTGATAGTCTGCCTATGTAGCCACAGCCTGAGAGAGTGTAAGCTTCTGTGCATTGCACCGTCATTGTTCCCCAAAAACTATGAAAAACTTCAACGAGCCACATAGTTGCACATGTTAATGTCCCTGTTTGTCCATTACACTGAACACTGCATTTTATTTTGAATCATTCCCTCATACACCATCCTCCTTCTGCCTCACAGCAGAGCACCAAATGCAGATTTGTAAAGATACTCAATGCACTATTTACTCTTGTTGTGTTAAAAAGTGCCCAGTTGGGTTTTTCTTATCCCCTCAGCACCATCTTGGACACGTGTGTTCAATTTACTGTTAGAAACATGTTTCATATTTGTAGTAAGATCAGTGTTACTCATTTTAAATCAAGTCTGGGACTGTTTTGGAGTGTTGATTGAACATTTATGAAGAAATTAAAATTCAGACTTGATTAATTATTGTAATTAAAAACCCCTTTATTAGAGATTAACTCAATCAAATTACATAAATTATAATATATTGGTATCTTGTAAGTCTGTGTGGAGAACACTTGTATGTGCGTGACTTTTTGTTGAGCCACAAAGATGAATGAAAGATCTTGCTAATAAAAGGCAGACAAAGTTATTCTAGTGGAGGATGTACAGCACACAAACACAAGCTGGCAAACCAGTTGGATTGGTGCAGTGGTACTGGCATCTATAAATAGTATATAGTTAAATACCAATCTATAAATTGGTATCTATAAAGCATTAATAATTGGTTTACTGAGATATCAGTCAACAAGATCTAAAAGTAGAAGTTACAGATACAAAAATGTAATATGGATGTAATATTGCGATTATATAGCAATTACCAACTTAAATAAAATTTATAATCAAAAGGTATTTTGGGGCAATTTGCCCATTATTTGGTTAGGCTAATACCTGGAAAACAGTCAACTCATGAAATATTCTGCTTCAGTCCATATTAGTCGACCTTTAGTCCTTCAAAAACATTTCCTCTGCGGTCACTAAACTGATCTCCGACGTGCTGCACACAAGAGAGGTGCACACCTGTGTTAACGCTCCATATTCACTAAAGAAAGTTGAAATTTAGATTTATTACTTTATTAAAAGTTTACCTCCAGTCTAGTTGTCAATATTTATATACATGTTATATATTTTAAAGATGTAACAATGTTGAGATGGTGAAGTAATTCAGTACGTTCAGTGATGAGTCACGTGTGCTGTCATGCTGATATGAGCATGTTCTAAACATCTTGACCAGTCAGATTGCTTGGTCAGGACTACCATAAGCACCTTGAACATTGTACAGTAAACATAAACCAGTTGTGACATCTTATGCCTTCAGTTAGTTATTGCTTATAAACCCTTTATAATGTATTCCTGAGAAAGGAAAGTGTTAATGCGCACACATTTCTCAGCACACACTGTCTCCTAACTTGTTTGTATACTTTTGGAAGAAGCGAACAAACATCTCACCTGTGTGTGTTTGTGCTGTTAATGTGCAGAAGAATCAGAGGGAGCTGGCAAAGATGAGGAAGTGCCTGCGGCCGGAGGAGCTGGTGTCCCACATGGGTCAGATGGACACTCAGACGCAGCACGAGGAGCTGGAGAAGAGTTATCAGGTTGTTGTGGAAGACTACAGGAGAATCATTGAGAGGCTTGCGTCACAGGCCTGATCAGACTCTGAGATGCTGCTGGCCTGGAGCCCACCCTCTCAACATACAAATGGTCTGTCCTGTCTGTACAAAGCCCACATCACCACAGACTGTAGCTACAACCAAGAAGAGAAACTCCTGATGTAACAAAATCACTGTTCTAATTAAAGAGTGTTACAGATTTATTGTGGCTGAGACAGGTTGCAGTGGAGAAAGACCTGTCTGGTTCCCAGCTGATGTTGATATAGTAGAGCAGAATGGTGCAGCTGGAGGGTGAGACTTCCTGTTTTTTTCCCATGTGTTTAATCACATATGTGATATGTAATATTTCACAGGTGATAGGAGGTCCACTGCCCTGCAGAGAAACCCTGCTGCTTCTCCATTGTAGACGTTTTTTTAAGATCTTTTGTCAAAACAGTTCCCAGTGTGTGTTTTGAAGCACTTCATACTGAAAATAAAAATTGTTTTTGTATATTGCTCAAATGTTGTTGATTCTTATGTTTTTTGTCATTTGTGTTTTTATTGTAACATTTTGAGATCGTACTACATTAAAACTGGACACTGACGTTGTAGAAAATAGAATAAAAGTAGACAAACAAAGGGAAAAAAGTAATCTCAATGAACAACCACATAAACAGAAAGGTCAGTCAATTAGAAGAACCAGGTGGGACCTGGATGTAAACTGCTAAATACTCCACCGTGTTTATAAAGCTTACAGTATTACAGTCAAGTGTCAGTCAGGTGGAAAGTTACACACAAGAATAAGAGTCTACAGTCATGCGAGTGCTCACAGTGATAATGCTAACATTGTATATTGTTATTGTAACATTTAGTACTTGGCACAAACCACAAAGGTTTATTAGACTATAAGTTTTGCAGGTATACCGAAGTGTTTTGACCTGATGATGGTGCAAGATGGAAGGTCAAGTTTTTATTTATGTGTTATCTGTGGGAACTATGGATCTGTCACAAACAACATGGGAATCCATCCAGTAGCTGTTCAGATATTTCAGTACAAAGTGTCAACTCATAATGGTGCTCGAGGAAAAGTCAGGGGATCATCATCTGTATGATTCATCCTCAGGGGATCATGAACATCTGTACAAAAGTTGTGATATTTCAGTATGTAGTGAACCAAAGTTATTGTGCTAACCCTAGATCCAGGCTATGATCATTGCTAAAAATGATCAAAAATCAATGCAGCAGACATATTTATTTATTCTTCCACGCAAAAACCCAATGCCTACATTACCCACAATGCTATTCAGAGTTTGTTTGGAGATTTGGCAGTATAATAATATCTACTTTCTACGTCCGGCCGGCGGTCAGATTTCATGCGGCCCGCAGCTTCGTTTTTATAATATATTATTTATGGCCTGCTAGGATTGTCAGATACTGTATGGCTGGAAGATTTGGCTTTTTTGGTTGACATAACGAAGCATTTGAACCTTTAAGGACATAACTGCTGGTGTTATATATATCAGTAGATGTGACACAAAATATTACTTTCTGAATGATTTTGTGAAAGAGAAGAGGAAGAGTGATATGTTTTAAACTTAAATGTTAACAGACTTTGCATTACTCATAATAAGCCATGTTTAGAATGAACATCTTAAGATTTGTATCAACTTCATGCAAGTTTAACATATTCCATACAATTTATTCTTTGTTATCTGACTCCAGATGTGAAAGAAAGGAAGAACTGGTTTGTAGATTTGTTCACGCCTGATTGGCTTAGATTTGGTTCCATTGCCATTTTTAAACAATGATAATTGTGACAATGAAAACAAAATTTTTGTTAATTTTTTTATTTTATCTTCACATTATCAAATCTGGGCCTCCTTAAAAGAAGTTTGGACACCCCTGCTCTATAGCTAGCCAATTAACAGCGTGGTCGCTTTGATTGACAGGTGATTTTAAAAAAAAACGAGCCGGGATGAGGCGGAAGATGAAGCGGTACAGCCAACATGGCGGCGGCCAGCGCCACATATTCTGAACTTTTTTTAACGGCTGTGGGTGACGTCACGGATATTAACGTCCATGTTCTGTACAGTCTATGCTAATGAGGAGCGGGCTACAGAGGTGAGCTAACGTCTTTCAAACGGCAGTTAAAAACATAACGTATCTTCACACGGTCATAAACGTATACATGCTGACTTTATTCACATAACCCGTACACTAGTAGCTCTTCAGTTATAAAATGAGCCCGTTTGCTGTGGCTTGAGAGATTTGTCCCCCTAACAGACACATTCATGGGGATTCTGGTAAGAGGTTGTTGAAGCCACCATTCAAGTCTTTTCAACACCTCTTTACAAAATGGCTGCACCAAGGGACCATTGCACAAGATTAGAAATGTCCTTGTTACATTTTTAGCATTTCTTTTCTTGAGTTACATCCAGTTTTCAACAGGGAGTTTTCTATCTTAGTTTCACTCAGTTCCTGCTGGACGCCTATGGGATTATGATTATGTTATTCAATCCCATAGACACTCAACAAGTGAGCCAAAATAGCTTAACATTGCTGTTTGACTACACCAGATACAGATACAAAGGTAAGTGCTAAGGCATTTATTATTTCCTGACTCTGGAAACTTCCCAAAACTTCCAAGATTGCTCATATTTAAGCTTTTCTATGTGATCCAATGTAATATTCTTCACTTCCATTCAATGAGCCAGTTTGGTGCCCCCCTGGAGAGGCCTCCTGCTTTTAAAACCTCTGGTCCAAGGGGTGTAAAATTACTAGCTATGCTTGTACAATTTTATACTGTATGAACTTAACTCTTTGGGTCCATTGTGGCCCAGCCAGCGTTTGACATCACATAATGCTATAGCTCTTTTTTTTTTTTTAGATGTGTTTGAATCATATAGACGTCAGGTTTTCACATAGTGTGAGTATTAAATAACTGTTGTATAAAATACTGAGTGACGCAGCATGCAGTAAACTAGGATAAGGTAATATAACTTAAGTCTAATGATAGACTAGGTAGGTATATTTTAATTATTGCTTGAAAGTCGTGATGTTGTATAAATTATATATCATTTGACTTATTTCCTTTATTCTGCTTTGAGACTGAACAGTAGGCTGTATTTTCTTTTTTTAAGATTATTTTATCCTGTCATTCTTATTTTATAAGAGTCGACAAAGAGGGCGGTGCTGCGATAAGGACTGAGCCTTGTGTACATGTGGTGCACGTCCAATCAGGTGAGCTACCATGACGCCCCAAATTCACTATGATGAACCTTGTTAGAGCTGTAGAAACTGTGCATTTCAACACTTTAATATCACCTAAATGAGGTTTAGTATATCAAGGATACTACATATTCATCTAATATAACCCCATGTTATAGATCCCATTAATGCATTTTCCAGTATGTGTTGCATATACAGTATTTTATCCATTTTAAGGGATGTAATTTTGTGCAGGCACCCTCTCGTGGCTAATGCAACTTCTGATTGCCGCTGATGTTGAGTGTTACACTAATGAGTATTATGGTTTTCAATTGAAAACCTTTGTGCCACTGTATTGCCCCTGCTTATGCAGATCACAGTGATGAATACCCATCATACTTTATGATACTTTAGCACATTGTCACTAAATGAAGGCTGCCAGGTCAATTTTCAATTTTTTCCCCTCTCCACATGAAACAAGACAAAACCTTGGAACCCTTCACATCTCTAATTCAGATTGATTGAATCCACTCGTGGCCACAAGGGGCCTCATCTCACTGTAGTTTTCTCTGCCTTTTTCTGCTGTGAGTGCACATTTCACATTGCACAGCACGAGCTCAGCCGACTGACCTGCTAGAGGGAAGTGGCATTATTGTTTAGTAGGCACATGAGTCTATGTGCCGTTTCATTAATTCCACCAGCGGTACACGACTTTGTAACAGAGCCATCGTCAGGTTTTTATGCAGCGTGGTGATGTACCCACGCAGGACTTCACATATCTGGTGCGCCAGGAGAACAAACTCGTGTGGATGTGGGTTGTTTGGACGATCTGCAGGCCTCCGTGCAGTTGTCAGAAGGTTGTGAAACCCCTTTTACTCCGTCAGACCACACAGTTAAGTTTACACAAGCTTAATTATTCCCACTACAGTTCACACTAAGTCTATCATGGGCTTTCCTGTCCCACTGCACCTGTCTGCAGATACTCAAAAGTATAAAGGAGGTTGTTTTATTTAAAGGAAAAGCTTGGCATTTTGGGAAATGTGCTTATTTGCTTACTCGCACAGAGTTAGACCAGCGGCCCGGCAAGAAATAGTCCAGCGCATGACAGCTGAAAACGTAAGATTTGCGTTTTTACTTAATATTTGTGCGAATAAACAACGGATATATAACGTTTATTAATTACTGGCCAGTGTGCTTCATCAGTTGAGTGCTGGTGGGTGGATTTTGTTACCTCTGTTCGCACCTTTCTCTTGGTACTAAGAGAAGTTAGCCAGCTTCTGGCTTCATATTAATTGTATAGATATAGAGTGATGTCAATCTTCTCATCTAGCTAACTCTCAACAAGAAAGTCAGTGACTGCATTTCCCAAACATTCCCTTGGAACCCTTGCAATGTCTGCGTGGGATCTCGGGAGTTGTCGACTCTGTTGTTAAATAACCATCATTGCTGATGAGATGCGACCACTGACGGTATAAAGAATGGACAGCGCATGTTTATTTCTGCTGTGAAGTTGGACATTTTAACATGGGGGCTTATGGAGATTGACTCGTTCTGTAGCCAGCCTCAAGTGGCTGTTGAGGAACTGCAGTTTCACAGAGGCTGCCGCTTGAACGTGACTCAGGTAGAAATTCTTCACGGACGATGCTGTGTATTAAAGTTTTATTCACGTTATGTTTAGCCATGTTCGTCAACCTTCTCTGTGATGTATCTGACTTATCACATGTTTACATGGAAGTTACAGCAACTGGAGGCAAGAAGGAAACGCACCGTTAATAAAATAAATGTGTAGGATAACTTAGGGTGGCTGCGAAATAAGAAAAAGGCCCTAACTAGGGCCAGTGTTTGGTTTGTCCATTCTAGGCTACTGTAGAAACATGGCAGTTCAACAGGGAGGACTCTGTAGATATAAAAAACTCATTCAAAGGTTAAAAAAACCATAATGATCCTTTATTTTCAGGTGATTATACACTAAATAAATATTCTGTTAGTATATCTGTTAATAAATGATTAGCTGATTAATAAATAAGTCAAATGACAAAAATTATATCTGATAAATGTTAATTGATGAACTGTTTTAATCTAAAATAAACTGGCTTTGATTCTAGCTTCTACAATGTGAAGATTTGCTGCTTTTCTTTGTAGATTGCAGTAAATTGAATATGTTTGGGTTTTGTTGGTAGGACCAACAGTCCTGATGTGCTATGGGTCAAACAATTAGTTGATTATTGGAGAAAATAATTGGCTGATTAATGATTAATCAATTATGAATGTAAGTGTTGCAGCAACTTTCCTTTATTTCCAGTCCAAAATGAGTATTCTGAAAAGCCACAGATGACGAAGGTGTTAAAAGTGCTCTCTTATAATATTTCACATGCTATAAAAGCAGTGTATATATAAGCTATTCAACGCGTCAGGTTTATATATAAAAAAAACAACAACGTTACATCCAGGCTGAGAAGCGCAATTTTCAACATGTCCATTTCATCTTATTCCCCCTCCGCAGTCGATCAGCCATTCAAGATGCAGTGAATTGAAATCTAAAGAAGGCAGTGCACTTTCTTCTGGAGTCGAGGCTATTACAGTGGATCCAGCAGTGGGCCCTCCGTCGCTGAGCTTTTGTAAGGGGGACACAGTCTGTCTATTATGTTGTGTCAGAGTGGAGATGTGGGAGGTTGATTTATGTCTGAAACTGTCATGAGTTTCAATCTCCTCTCTCTCTCACCTTTCATAATTCACAAGAAAAAAAAGAGGTGGGGGGAACATCCATTAATACTCGCATTTCCTCGCTTTTCACTATCATGTTTGAGCATGTTTAATCATGCAAATTATTGCATGTAACTAACATTAAAGCAGGCAGAAAGGTCCTAATGCTATTATCCGGTGAAATGACAACAACAGTATCAAGCTTGACTTGAATATTTGGTTTCACCTGTTGGCATTTCTGCTTCTGTTACCTTATGGCGCCTCCACATCTTCCACTGAGGCAGACAGTCAGGGAGTTTTGGACCGGAGCCCAGCTGTACTGAAGGACCTGCTGAATATGATACCTGTGTGGAGGAGCTCCAGCGTCTTAGCCCCCAGGTTCCCAGGAGAGAGCCAGGCAGGAAAGTTGGAGTCCACCACCCCCCCCCCCTCCTCACCCACAATCCCCTACCACCACCACCACCACCACCCTCACCCTCCCACCATCACTGCTTTTCTTATCGTGTTCCCATTTCTTTTGTGCTCCTTGCTTACCCACATACCCCGAGGCTACTGAGCCCCCTCTTCACCGTCAGTGAACCTGGCCGGTCCCTTTTCTCTGCTAAATGAGTCCTCTTTAAGATAATGTTTGATGCGCTGACAGCCAGAACCAAAACAGTGTAAAAGAAACCGAGTTTGACATCTTTTAATTGTGCGTCAGAAAGCAGAGATTGTGGTTTCTTGGACTGCTTTCAGATCATGCTGCTGATATGGTAATTTGCTCAAGTGAAGGATGTGATGAAAGTGGTGGTGTTGATAGTTTAGTGGTAGTAGAGGTCCCTGGAGTCCAGTCTGCTGGGTCCCCTCTCCATAAACATGACACGACTCCTCGGAGCGGTGCATATTTTTCAGTAAAATCGCTTTTCGTGTCAGCAAATATAAAAATAGCGCCTACAACTATTACAAAGGGTTTTTTTGTTTTCAACGCAGGAAATCTTTAATCTCCTGCAATAAACAGACAGTGTTCATTTTGATTTAGAATAAACGGCAGATGTGCGTGAAATGAATAAGTCCTGGGAGTGTTTTAGTTGTAATATTCATGGTAATTGATTTCCATCTGCGCACGACCCGAAGCATGTGGTTGTGATTGTCGGTTAAATGATTTGGGATTACGCCGCACTTCAAATTGAGCGGATTTCTATTCAGATGACATGAAAATAGTAGATCAGTTAGTGTACATAAAGCGCTGGATTTTGATATCGTGATTGACAGCGAGCAAACAGCCGTGTTTGTAAAAATAATCCTTCATTACAGCGTGATAAAGACGATGTAGCTTCATGAAAAACTGAATTCATTTTGTCCTTTTTTTAGCTTCCCCTCTTTCTTTATTTTATTTTATTTTATATTTTAATTGAGTCGAACAAATTCAAATGACCGTATGCTGTTTGAGTTATCACGCTACATATAATCATCAATGACTGTAGCCTGCTGTGCCATTTAGTTTTCATTTGCTCTATTTACTATGTGCAGTACTAAAATATGACATCTACCAGGAAGTTGGAGCTGTTCGTTGAAAATCCATGGAGGACTAATTTTCAATATGTGCTTTAAAAAGATTAAGTTGTAAGTTGTTTAATAATTGGAAACATTCATGAGTCAATGCACCGCACAGCGTGGAGGATTTCCATGTGAAGTTATTTCTGTAAGAAATCAACAGAAAACATTAACAGTGGGCTTTTTGTTTTGATCCGCACATGAATGCCCTTCTTCTTGACTAGCTGTTATTTCTCTTTAACGCCGACTTTTTCTTGTACTGCAGGCCCTCCCTGTGTATTAATCTCTTAAATGAGCCATGCTGCGGAGTTGGATGAACACATGCTTTTCTAGATGCAGTTTTCTAATTAAAACCGTCCCATTAGGCTGTAATTGGTGCTATCTGAGGCTGGGATGGAGCCATATGGGAGGGGAGCGAGAAGTCAGACTGAGATGATATCGCAAGCCGGGGGAGACAGGAAGCCTCTGTGTAATCTTGTCAGGTTGGAGATCGTTGTTGCGATCAAGCCGACTGGACTGAAGTCTACTTGTCTGCTGCTGCTGTTCTGTAGCGTCAGAGTGAGTGAACTGCTGTGAACTCCACTTATCTTTGTTGTTTCCACAGGAGTCTTGATTTCACCTGGGTGTTTACATGTTTTGGAATATTTTCAACTTTGAATACAAGGGGAGCACAGTGTGAACGTATACAACGAGTATCTGAAGGGACGTGTGGTTAGTTTATGTCAAAACAGCTCTAAACATGTGACTACTTTCTCGGCAATATTTATGGGAACAAAAGTCCCAGAAAATCAGATTATGTGCAGTTTTTTTCTCTCTCTCTCTTCATGTGTGATGTTCTCAGTTTCAAGTGCTGTCACAGAATCAAAGAAATGATTAAAATATTATTTGTCTAAACAAAAAATTATCCATTTTCTACCGAATGATTGCAGTAATAGATGTAGACAATATCTGCTAAGGAGGTGTGATATTTGTTCTCACTTCCACCGGAGACACAAAATCACAGCCACTCAGAAGAATTAAACAAATCCCACATGACAAATATTTTTTACTACACCAACACAGTAATGGATACGTTGGTGACCTACAACAGAGTGAAAAATGCTCAGTAAACCTTAACCGTACACAAGAATCAAGGGATAGTGAGAAGGCTGCTATTAAATTACACATATGTCACTCACAATGCGATAACAAAACACTCCCAGGACCTCGGTCTGAAACACAGCAAACCTCTCTCTCACTGTTTTTCCCAGCTAAACCCAAGCTTACTAAGTAAATAGGAATGCTGCACACAGACACACACTGACATTTGCCAGATGCTCGGTGCTAATTAGGGCCAAGTATTCCCCCTCATATGGAGTGTGTGAGAAACCATAAGTGCACCGCTGGCCGACCTGTAGGACCTGACTTGGGCGGAGCTCTTGTGTTAGCGATTGAACATGAAAATCAGGATTGTTATTCAGAGCAAGGAATTTGTTATTTCAGTTTTCATAGAAGAGGGGAAGTGAATTTATTCCAGTTTCCTTTGATGTAAGCTTTGATTTTTGACTAATATCGGTTAATTTAGAATCCAAATAATCTGTTTAAAACGTGCTTTACTCATAAACACGAGCGCTAAATCCAGGATTTCCAAGAACCTCCAGACGGATGCCTTATGACTGTCATTTAAGATACTCACAGCCTTGCAGTCCAGTGCTTCCTGTGCGGGTGAGCCACAGGAAATCGCAGGTGCTAAGATGTAAAAATGCTTTCGTCTTGTTGCTGTCCAGGTATGACATTCATCGTTTATCATCTAGCAGCCACGTTTTTTTAAGCAAAGCCAACACACCGCCTACAAGCTTCCAGATATCTACCCATATCCAAAGACCTGTCCCTCCCGCCTGCATAATAACCCGCTCTGCAAACCCTCCTCCACCCCCAAAGTGGTGCTGTTTTTTGGGGGGTACTAAGCAGGAAGTGAAAGGAGGAAACCTGAAAACTCCAACCACCCACAGACCCACCCCCTCCACCTCACCCCTCCTCACCCTGCTCTCCCAGGCTGCTGCTGCTGCTGCTGCTGGTGGAGCAGCGTGGTTCTGTGTCCTGGCTCCTGTCCAGGTTTTGGTGCTGTGATGGGGAGGGTCACGGTTTGTGTCTGACCCCGGGCCTGCATGTTGGATGTTGTTATTATTAGTGCTCCATGTACCCCCCCACCCACCCTCCCCTACCCTCCACCCCCAGGCGGGCGGTCGGTCCCCAAAGCAGGAGGAACTGCCGGGGCTCTGGAGAGGCTCTAGACCTGGAGAACAGCTGTGCGGGTTAGAGGCTGCTGGGGCCCCCTGCGAGTCCCCTGAGAGCACCACTGCACCGGCCCGCCAGGAGGTACAACTGTTTTTTATACAGACTCACCGCACCTCCTCATAATAATGCAGGACTGAGGCATGCACTGTCTAATGTGCAGGGCTTGTGCATGATAACAGGAAGCTTACATTACAGTATATACTGTGAGAAAAACACGTTTGTCGATCAGATATATACCTTTTTATCGTGGTATCCATGATCTTTGGTTCCCAACCTTTGCCTGTGGCCCCTTAAAATGAAGCAGTGTGTGCTTTGGACAGCTGATCACAAGTTATTTTTAACATTAAACGTCAGTGGTTCAATCACAGTGATTTTTGCTTCTCACATTTATTTGAGGAGGTGAGATGAGGATTTACTTGAGGTCCTGAGGAGGCGAAAGTATTTCAAAGACGCATGTAGCTGATTTTTTTTTTTTCTTTTTCATCCCGTTACCCTGCAGATGTAGTTTGCGACTTTTTTGGGGGTCCTGGAACTGCTGGATTGGACCGTTGTGAGGGGAAATGTTGAAAACCAGTTAGCAGAGCACTTTACGTGATTTTTGGATCAGTGTGGTTTGTTTAATTAGCCCAAAACAAACCAGATTTTCATGTTATAAAATGATATTGTGATATAAAATTCTACACACCATGACAGAGGTTTGTCTTCAACTGCCTTTTACATTGTTGCAGGTGGTCCTGAACTCTCTGAATTTCTATATAATTTACTTATTTGTGGATGTTTTTCTGTCTTTTATGTAACACTGTGTTGCAGACATATTTTTTTATTTGTGTAAGCCATTAGTTGCTTTGTGAGCAGCCATAGGAGGGTAAAGGGTATTTAAAAGTCTACCTTACCTCTCTCTACCATCTTAATTCCGCCTATTCTTGGCAGTTCTGGAGGGGGGCCTTCTAACTGTGTAAATAGCTCTGGAAATTGCATGTGGCCTTTGACTGTCTCTGTAATTGCGAGACTCTTGCAGTATTTTGCTTGGCAGTCTGAGAGGTTAACCCCTGAGGGCTGGAGGCCTGGAGCTCTCCGTCTGACTGGCAGAGGTCTCCTCAAAGCCCCACTTGTTCACCTTCCAAGCTCGGGCAGCTCTAAGCCGCCGCTGATCCTCTTCTAGACAAGAGAGAGAGAGAAAGAGAGGGAGGCTGTTGCATTCAGGCTCTGCAGGGTAAAGCCTGGAGTGTTACACTGCCACACAGACGCACTCTCCCTGGCTGCACCTTGGAAGTCAGCGGCGGCACTTGTAGCTTTGTCACCTCTGCAAGAGAGCACTGGCACTAAACTCTGGTTTTAGCCGTAATCAGATTATATGGACTCTGCTGCAGTAAGTGGCTGAGCAGTTTGCCAAATTCCCATGAAAATGTAAATGTGGACTGTTCCTGTAGTTAATGACGTGCAGATGGATGCACTTAGTTTGGTTATATTGAATGAGTGTTTGATGCAGTTGTGCACTTAAATGTCAATTTAGCAATTTATACAATGTATCACTGTTAATTTACAAAAATGCTCATTACAAAGCCACAAAATGCACTTGGCAGCACGTAAAATGATGAAGAGAGAGTCCGGTTAGGAAAATAATATTCAAACTAATGTCACGTTAAATTGATTTGATCTTAATTCTGCACATTAATCCTGTATTTTTGAAGCGTTTCACATTCATGACACTGTTGATTTTGAAGTCTTCATCTCAGAAGAATTCAGGGTTCAGGACGGGGACTTTTGCACTAGGTGCTTTCTAACCTGTCTGCAACTGATGGATGATGTTGACGTATGAAATGGTCTGTAAAGATGCAGTCTCTTTCGGAGTCACAGCAGAAAACTGTAGAGAAAAGACAACATGTGCCGTTTCCTCCTCGGATTCCCACATTGTTCTTGCCAGCTCTGCTCCCCCTGGGCCTCGAGAACAACTCTCTACACCCCAGACAAAAGTACACAGGCAGAAAAGAAATATCAAGGCACAAAAGCTCTTTATGTAATGCTGTCAAGTTGCATTGATTTTTTTTTTCTCCGTATATTTGACAGACAACATAAAATCGTTGCTTCATGTCATGTCAAGCTGGGCCTCGGAGATCGCATCGGCTTCGCCGTATCGCTCAATTCTTTAGTAGAAATGTGTCTTGGATGAGGCATTGTGAAGAGATGTTGACTGTGAGTAATTCATTTGTGTGAACTCCCTGCCTTTACTCAGCGACACATATACAAACTACAGAAAGCCAGCCTCACATCTGAGCTACTTTTGTGTCATTACGTGTCCTTGAACTTGAACAGGATTCACACTTTGTGTTCCCGACCGCAAAGCAGCGCGGAGTACAGTACAGCACGCGAGGCGTGGGCCTGTTTCATCAGTGGGACGGCGGATGGATGGATTCAAGGACTGTGGAGCAGGAATGGGGTGCTGGTTTGTCTCTGCGTTTTTATGGAGGATCAGCAGCTGTGTAATCAGACCTGGCTCTGACCCTACCTGTCCGGACGTTCCTCCACACCCTCCATCATGTCCATGTGTCACGCACACGCTGATGAACTGCTGGTCGCATGCAACCTCTGAGCCGGCTTGACTTGCAGGGTGATTTAGTGAGGATATGTCACAACCGCCACTACTGTAGGAAGTACCAGGGAATACAGTACATTAGTCTTTTCCTTTAACAGTCATCAGGGCTTTATTTAAACTCCCACTGATTTACTGTTGACCTGTGGCCACTCAAGCTGTGCAATAAATTAACAGATAATAAGAACATCATAAAAACACACCGGTACAATTTTGAGGTGCGTGTCGAGGTCAATTTCTTTCTTTTCTTTATATTTAATAAGGGAATTTTTAAGCTATAGATGAAACTATCCAGTTAAAATAAAAGCCTTATCTGGACCAGTAATGACATTTTAATTCTGTTTTTAAAGCAACAAAGATCATAATCCTGTTGTGCAATACAAGACCAAACAAAGGCAAAGAGCAGGACCAGAAATGGTGATGACACAAGGGGTTTGAAAACTGTGCAACAGTTTTTTTAGGCTTATTATTTTTCCCACCAAAATTTATCATAGCTCCAACAAAAATCCTGAAATTTGTAGATCCTGAAAAATGCAGTAACCCAACCAACAAAATGTGCTTTATTGTTCATTTTAATTGTTACTTTGTTTGTAGGTATTAAATGTCTGTTATGCTTTGTGTACGTCTGTCCGTACTCGATTATTATCTGTATTGAACGCAATATAGTAGAACTATGTAACACAATTAGATTAGATTGTCCTAACAAGGAAGTTTGTTGCCCGTACAAAACATCACACAAATACATGAAACACCACAACACAACCACAAAAATAAACATTCAATACAGCCAGTATCCCGTCCATATAGATCTCAGCACATGGCGGTTACCGGGGTGATGGACAGGAGGGACAAAACTCCTCGCCATAGCGTGCCGGTTTGCAGACCAGGGATCTGTGTGGAAGATGAGGATGAGTTTAGAGGGTGACAATTACACAAAACACATCAGCTTGTGCAAACTTAACTAAAAGGCTGAGCTAAGCTAGCTACTGTTTGCCTCATTAGGTTAAGTGGCATGACAAACTGACCTGCCAAGATGTTGGTTTATTAAAATTAATAATTTTCAGGTAAATTGTAGGAAAAAAATCGATAAACCAGCTAGATTTCATGATACAGCACTCTTGTTTTAGTGCAGTTACTGCGCTTGCTTTTAGCTCAGTTTGACTGTATATTTGACATCCTGTTTACATACAATTATACATTTTAATAGTATAATATTTTTGGGTAAAACAGATGCCAACAAGTCAGATAAGGACCTCAACTTACTTTAGACCGAACACAGTGTTTTGGTTTCGTATGGATGATGCACAAAGAATTGAATTGAAAGAATTTTTACATTTAAGACATTTAAGTTACATAAAAGCCTCTATGATGTGGAAAAAAGTCATTGGTCGGGATAAACTTTGTGCATGTAGCATTTCTTGAAGCAAAACTTCTGAATTTTTATTTGATAATTTACACATATTTTATGTTTTCTAACATGTTTTGCCTGAAGGTGTATTTTTTTATGCTTGATAGCTTGTAATGACGTGTGCGGTCATGCGGTGGGACAAATGTTAGTAACTCTTTATTTCTGTGTCATGTTTTTATTCCCACACAGAAATAAAAAAAAATAACTAGCTTCAGTAATCTTACTTTTAACAGTTGTAATATAGCTACTTCAAGTAAAGGAGTACTTTGTCCGTCCCTGCTATCTAATAAAGGACCGCATTATCCACTGACGACTGAGTTGAATGTGACACAATAGAAGAGGCAGCCAGTGTCAGACATGTGGATGCTCTGTGGTCCCTGTTGAGAACACTAAGCTCTGTATTTGCACTCCTCTTGCTGAGGGTAACAGCCTCTCCAGCCCAGGTTAGGAGTGGGGCTCCCTGCAGCTGCTGTCTCTGAGGCTGATTAGTGCAGTGATGAGCGAATGAGGGCCGGGGGAGCCACGCACACACACTCTGAAAGGGTTAAGCAGCCGGTTAGGGAGGAGACCTGCTCTGTGTCCAGGATGTTGAGTGCTGCAGCGCGATGGTGTGCTGTTACACTGCATGAGGCCTCAGCTCCACTTGGGTTCTGATTGGGCCTGTAAGATCACAGCAAACCCCCCTCATCCACCCAGTCCTCCTCCTCCTTCTTCTCTCTGCCAACCCCCTCCTCCCTGAGGGTTTCTCTCTCCACATCCTCCCTGCTGATTATCACCACTGCCAGAGCTGACTCTTGCACTCCAGCTGCTGTCCACACTCTGGCTCTGGGGCTAATTTAACCAGGCTGCATGGAGGGAGAAAACTTTCTCACACGACCTGAAGAAGCAGAGCTGCTGCACAGCAAAGCTCCTCCCAGGTTTTAGCTTGTTGCCCTCTGTTGCAGAAACCTACATCAAACTGCTGCTGCCGCTCAAGAAAAGAGCCCCTCTGCTCAACACTAGATGCCTTTCCATCAGGCTCTCCCCTGGCGGTTTAAACAATATCCAGAGCTACAAATGATCAGAAAAAGGTCACAGTCCTCTTTACTTGGAAGTAGTTCATCAGCGGCAAAATAGACAGGCTGAGGTTTCCCTGCAGACCAGCTTGTGCAGCTCTCTGCAGGTGTTTCCTCTGAGCGGTCGGGGCAGTGCGCTGCCTTCACTGTCCAAGAGGTCGCTTTCAACAGTCATCTTCAATGTGAAACTCAACCCATAAGTTCTTAATATAAAACACACATGCAATATCTCACTAGCTACTGTATATCAAAGCACCGCGTGCTTCTATCACAATACAGCCACGAATAACGGAGGTGAATGAAGCTTGATTTAAGAAGATTGATGCCGTTTTTTTTTTTTTTTGGAAAGTAAATTTGAGTTTGTCCCTGAATTGCTATTTTTGCATTAGCGTTTCTCAAGTTATTGTTATTTGATATAAGCAAAGGCTGAATAATTCACACAAACATTGTCATAAGATGGAGCTGTGGAAATAAAAACACACATCTATTTCACTTTGTGAGGCTGTGAGGGAGAAAAATATAGTAATTGACCAGTCAAAGAAGTGACTTTGGAGCAGGACAAAAGAGGTGGATCTCAAAGAAGACAGGAATCACAATGAAGTCTGAAGAATGTGAAGTGCAGGTTGCAGAAAACGTTCGCTTATATCGAAACAGGCTCCTCAAATCCATAATTAATATCTGAATTACAGATTTACACCCTGGAAACGCAGTTTATACTCGTCATGGGAAATTATTATGCTTCACGTTTGTATTTAACTCTGTGTGACAGTTAACAATTCAAACAATATGCACACATATATAAACATTAGGTCTATCCTCTCCCCCTGGCAAATATCCATAAGCCACTTGGACACGTGCCAGCACCTCTCGGAGTAAAGCCTTGTCTTACTTGTGAGTGTGTGCCAAAGCAGCATTATGTGAGTGTTGATGGGGAGAGTCTTCTGTCAGGCTGCAGGGGAGCTCCGGTGTCTCACTGCCTAGGCCGTCCTGGGTCGCACAATTGGACAGAGAGGGTAAGACACTACACTCCACGATCCCAGTACACCCACCCCTCCAAAAAAAAAACCCTGCCATGTTAAATGGGAGCATTGTGACTGCAGACCTGCTCTCATCTTCATGTACACTTTCTTTTTTTCTCCTTCTCCACAGTACGTAATGAGCCCAGACTACGTGACGACAGGCATTGTATCCGACCACATAGGTATTAAAGATGAGGATCTGATTCAGAGGGGGCAGCTGCGGGTCTTTTCACTGAGTCCGACGATGTTTAAGGTGTGTGTAGGTACACGTCCGTGTTTTAAATCACTTTTGATTCTGTGCGTGTGGTCGCTTGTGTTGTTGCAAACAGCACACCAGGTGGTAACAATTGATTAAATCAAATTTCTGCCCAGAGCAAGAATTCAATTATGGCATTATTAGACCTGTAATCTGATGCATTCATGCCTTCGCATGTAGAGCTGTGTAAACTGTCGTTACGATGCGTCTAGAACACCTGTAATTTAACTTATTTATGTCATTTGAGACATGTTAGGAGGTGGTGAAGAGATTTTAAACATATAGATGCATATTTTCTTAGCAGGTGGTCACTTACATACACAAACTACAAACCTGCAGCATTTATTAAGAAGAAATTCTTCACACTTTTTATATTTCTTCTTCCTCTTCTTTCTTCCCCCCACCTGACAGAAATTTCCCTCCATCAAACTTCACAGCGAACAATGCGGCCACACTACACCTGACAGGTATTTAATCTCATGTAGCCATTTTACAGTATCCGGGGATTCCCCCCCTTCGCTTTCAATTATGAAGTGCAATTGAGAAATCAAACCCAGGAGCACTGTTTGCTGGCAGAAGAGTCATGAGAAGATCCACGTCTCTCTTTCGTTTTTTTTTTCCTTTTAAATCTTTTCACTTAACTAAACTCACACAATGTTTCACACATTTTATTTTCAAAAGATTTGATTGCAACATGATGAAAAACAATATGAGTACATAAAGGGAAGGTTATACGTGAGGTTGTACTCCTTAAAAAGTGTCCTCTTGGAATATGTGTGAGCAGAAATACTTCTCATACAAGAGTATTGTACAGTAATATATTTCCAGTATCTATTGTTGTAGGTCATATTTAATCTGACTGTACAAGCACCAAAGAAACTCATTAACTTGTTCAACTTTTATTTATATTTTGGACAATAATTTACACATTTTGTATCCACTGTGTACGGCCATGAATTCATCACTTTGTACCAGCTTTGGTTGGTTGGTTCTTCTGCAAACTCGCACTGACCACGATGTGATAGCATCTCAGGTCTCAGAAGGCAATTAAAAAGAAATTAACTCAAATTGTGTCTAATTTTGTGTTGTCTGCTGTTTTTCCGTGTTTATTTTGAGCGAGGTTTTCTTGGAAACTCCCACTTTTTAATTGCACCGAATGCTTATTTTAGATTTTTTTTTTTTCTTTCCTCCCTCCTTCTTTGCCTTTTTCACTGGTCTGCAAAATGCTGTGATGCTATCAACAATGATGTCAGTGTGGCTATTTCTGCCCAATACACAAACACTTATTCACCGATCTGGTGCATGTATAAATAATTCACATAGGTCAGGCTTTGATCCTCTGATACAGCCTCTCGGATTGCCAGTAGTGGCAGGAAAACCAGTAGATTGAAAATGAGGAATGCATCAAGGGGTGTGCTGTTTGCTTGTACCGTGGGCAGCTGGTTAGACACCCCCCTCCCTCGCTTTTCAATTCCAGCCAGACCCCAGGCTCGGGCTGCTAACTGGGGGCTGGAATATTGTGCACTGGGGATCAATGCGGCCCTGAGTGAAATGTCAACTGTGGCCCTGCGATGTGTCAGGCTGTGAAGGAGTTGTAATGGCTATTGATCCACTGTGCGCTTAATGCAGAGCTGCCCCGCCACGACGCGAGCCAGCTGCAGCAGAAAGATATATGTATGAGATGAGCTAAAACTGAGAACATAGAAAAGAAAGAGCCCACAGTTTTGTCCCCCGCCTTACATCCCTCCCTCTCTGGCTGCAGATTGATCTTCCTCTTCCTGCTGATTCTAACTGGGGTCTGTCATTATCTTACTCTGTCATTAGGGGCTCCATTGACAGCCTTGGCCTGTCTGTGTCACTCTATTGAGACAGCAACACTTTTCCCATGCAGTGTTCCCTACATTTATTAAAATCTCTGACAGCCTTGTCTTAGCTTTCTCCATAGATGGCTGAGCTTCAGGCAGCAGTGCAGCGGTGTAATTGGAAGACGAGGCTCTCTGTCCCTGGCTTGTAATATCTGTGAGGTACAGCTGTAGGTCAGACTGGTTTATATCAGCTATAAAGAACAAAATCAGACCACCTCTGCCCGAGGGCCTGCGCCTGTGCTCGTATACAGTATAGACCCTACATTTATGCCTGTATCTGTGTCTGATCTGGAGTTTGAATGCTGTCACTGTTGGAGAAAAAATGTTTTTAAACAAGGGAGGGCATGAAAATGACACGGCAAGAGGTGGGGCAGAAAAAGAGACGGTCATGTATTTTTTTTTCTGAAATTGTTGGAACTATTTGCTTCGATGGCGTAGTCCTATTAAAACCTCATCATGTTAACGGAGAAATAACTTCAACATAGCCACGAAATCACACATTAGAAGCAGAATTACTTCAAATCGCTGTAGTAAAATAATGTTTAAAGTCATATCAGATGATGTTGTAGCTTGATACGTATGAGAATAAATTAATAAAATATAAATCTGGGATAAGAAAAAGTTAAAAGAACCTCTCCTACTCTCCAAAAAAGAAGCGCCTACAGCTAAAAGTAAACATACACAACTCTTCCTTGTCTCTAATAATTTTCATGCAGTCCCTTACCACTGTCAAGTTTTTTTTAAGTGTATTTATTGATTTCAAAGGGTCAGATAATAAGTTACAAATATAGAAGCATGACCAACATATAAACCCTATTTTTTTTATATACCACTGTCAAGCTAAATAAACCTGTTTATAAAAGTAGTTTTTGTTCAAATATTACTTCAAAAAACACTGTGGTTCACTAGTGTCCAAATAATACTAATTATTATGCCAGATTTCAACGTGAAACAAAATTTAAAAAAACCCTGAAAGAAGCAACCTGAACGGTTTTATTCTTATAGTCTTTACATAACCTAAATTTATGATTATATGATTATTGTTTTGTTGTATTCTCTGCTGCCCGGACTGTTACTGCAGAGACTTGACAACTTGAAAACATTTCTGGAGGCTGTCAGGAAGTGCACAGTGGGGAGCACTGCAGAGAAATTGTTGGTTTGTGCGTGAGTGCTACACAAAAGCATGAGTATAGGCTGCTGCTGCTGCTGCTGCTGCTGCTGCTGGTAGTCGTGGTGGTGGTGGTGGTGGTGGTGGGACCAAGCTGCTTGCTCCATGTTACAGGAGGCACAATCAGGTAGGACCAGGGGGGTCTCTGGCTGTCTTAGCCTCCGTAACACACGAGGCTGCTCAATGGGACGGAAGTTATTGTGTGGTGGTGGTGGTGGTGGTGGGGTGGTTGGAGTGAAACTGATGACATGGTGTGTGACAGAGACTCATCATTTGAGTGTGATACAAGTATTTGAGCTGCAAGGCTGTAATGTTGCTCGGCTTGTCTGGAAAGATTTATTCCAGATTGCGAGGGGGGCCTGAGGGGTCAGTGGCCGTTACATGTGGGAGGTTTAGCTTGGGAACAAAACAAAAAAAAACACTTCTTTTTGTGTTGGGGAGGAGTTGTAGGCATAATGAAACAATATGTAAGAGCGAGTAGGTGGAGGGAGAAATGATTACTCCATGTATCTAACTATCATATCCAACTGCTGAACATTTTAATGATAGTTTTACCCCAAACACAAAGCACAGAGCTCTCTCACACAGCGAAGAGTTAATTTAGTCTTTGCTTTCATGCAGATGTACACATGTTGGACGCTTCTTCCTAGAATACAATAAATTTCAGGCTCCACACAACTTGAATTTACGGCCTCCTGACAAAAAGAAGCTTTTATTTTTAAGCGAGGAGGAAGAAGAAATGTTTAATCCAACACCCACTGTGAAAGGAAAAAGTAATGCATATCTCACTATCTCGCCTGTCTCCCAGCGAGATGAAATTGAAATTTTAATGCATTTCAGAGTTTTTTTTTTTTTTTCCTTCCCCTCTCCACCGAATGGAGAAGCTGATAGACACGGGGATGTCATATTTACAGTATGAACACCCATGGTTTAATGCACTCTACAATACTGCCATCTCCCAAGTTCTCCTGAACAAAAACATGTTCTGCTCTTGAACATAAAGGAAAAAGGCAAAGAACGAAATTATTCCTCGAGCTTTCTATCAAGCTTCTGCATTCATGGCAAAGTCTAAAGGGCATGTCAGTCCTCCTGCCTCTGAGAGAGGTAATTATCCTTTTCCTGTCAGAGAACAACAAATGATAGCCAACTATGGGGGTGCATTTTCAGGAGCTGAAATTTGTCAGTTGGAAGGAGGAGGTTTAATTTTCTGGCAGCTGCATATCTACTTTTATCATGATTTTTTTTTTTTTTCAATGGTCATTTGTTGCATGTTTTTTCTCTATTCACATGAGCTTGCACAGGGGTATAGTGCTGTTTTTTTTACGCCTGTGAAGCTTCTGAGGGTGTATTTATGTGCCCTGCATTAACATACCTATTTATAGTCCTACACTTTCTTACAGTCATCTTTTTTTTTTTTTCTGTTGTGACCATTTCACAGATTATATATTGTCCAAGTAATTTCCCTTTCAGCATCTGTGTTTTTTACCTTTCAGAGAAAGCAGTGAATGGAGGGAAAATTATCACAATTACTCATATAATTGAGCCGTCTTTGTAGCAAGTGCAGCTTCAGTAGCCCTTTTTTTCCATCAGCCAAAATGGTTTCATTATATGGGTTTTTCATATTCCCTGACACAGGGCTCTGCTGAGGGCCTGGCGCGTGGATGAGATGCAGGATGAACAGAGCGAATCATTAAGGTCACAGTAGGAATAATTATCCCAGCTATGGAAAGAGCATCAGCCTTTATTCTCCCCCAGCACAAATGCAATGTCCACGGCTTAGAACTTTGTTACAAATGGAGTTTCCACCTTCCACTTATACAAAGAAGAGAGCGGGAGAGCAAGACTTGTATCAACATGACAATTTTCCATCATTAAGACTAATGACAGGCACAGACTGTGGGGATCAAGGGGAGCACAAAAAAGAGAGGCGCATTCAGGTGTTGGCTGAGTGCTGACCTCCTTCCTGTCTTTGTTGGAGACTTAACTCTTAACAAAAACTAAAAAGGGGGTTTCAGACTAAAGGCGCAGTGGCAGCTGAACGTCAAGCAGCCCAGCTCTCCATGGGCAAATGACTTAATTGGTAAATTTGCATGTTTTCCATTTGCAGGGAAATGAATTCAATAAGACCTACATGTAAAGATAATCAATCGTTGTTTTAGTGTTGGTGAAATAATTCCCCCCACCATCTTATAGCTCTGTTGTATCGATTTTATTCCAGCGATCCAGCTCTCTCACATCACCACACAACTAAGAGTTTATTAAATTTCACTTATCCTTAAAATTGATTTTATGGTTACTTGACGATTTGATTCCCAGATCTTCACTTAACTGTTGGGACACTGTAACATGTAGCAAGTATGAAGCGTTGATGTGACACTAGTTTCTTTTACAGTTTAGCTGAATTAAGTAAAAGCCATATTTTTCCAAGTCCTTTCTCCCCCAGCCTTCACTCAGGTAATTGGTCATTTTGCAGCCAATTTCGGGCAGGTTGGATGCTTGCTGCCATGGCCTGACCCCTGCTGCTGCTGTAATGGGGACAGCGTTTCTACCAGTTCGCTGGGGGCTTTTCCTACACAGCTTTCTCTGAGCAGAGAGCTACTCTGAACACACAGATGGGGGGAAAAATGAGTTGAAATATGACTTCCCAGGTCTGCAACAAGCAGCTTTAAGTCCTATTACGCATACGTTAATTACAGAGCCCCTCTTTTTATTCGCAGAAGAATTGTTATTAGTTCAAGAGATTTCATCTGGGGGTCAGAGAATTTCCATTTATGATTTGCTTCTGTATGTGATGAGGATCAAAATGTGGATTAATGATGAAGGGGGAAAGTGCAGGATAAAAAACAATACAAATGTTTTACAGAAATTGTGAATTAAATGCCAAAATAAGTGGATTTTTATTTATTTTATCCTCCAAGTCCTCGACAGAGCAACAAGTCCAGTTTGGAGTCCCAGGAGAATTTGATCGTACATCCCAAACTGATGTGATGAGGTTTCCTGGCAGTCATCAGTGCCTAAAAACAAACAAAACATTAGTATCCTGCACACAAATTCAAAAACAATCTTTGCATCATTTCATTATTTAATTGCAAAAGAAAATATTGAAAATATTGCAGCTGTCAATAAAGGAAATTACTCCACCTTTAAATACATTTTAAAAACACAATATGTGATCGAACTATAAACAAAAGAGCAAAATATGAAAGTGACCGACAGACCTTTAAATTAAATGAATACAAAATGATTTATGTTTAGAAACAATCAGTCAGTTATTATTAAAGGAGAGACACAAAAATGTTTTAAAACTAGATGATCTGAATTTATTTTTTTTTATGAACAAAAATGACAGATTGGGCTCTTAAAAAATAAAAAATGATCATCATTCTGGTTATAATTTAAGAAACCAGAAAGTGTGACCTCACATGCTTTTCACATTGAATTATCGTGACACAGTAAATTTGTTTTTTGACTGTCCAAAAACAAAATTCTATATTTTCTGAAGACTTAACATAATTTCATTTTCTCCCTGTATCCATCCTGACCCCTGTGATAATGCAATCAATTAACCAATGTGACAATCTTGTTTCTCAGATATTATGATTCTTTTTTTTGTTGCTGTTGTTGTTGTTGTTTGCATATAACTCAGTAAACAAAATCAATCCACATTTTGATGCCACGTTGAACATGAAAATAGACATTGAATCGAGTTAATTGTAGTGCCTCCAGTTTGTGTTCATTGACGCTGCAAATTACAGGATGGCAGCGAGCAGCAAAGCCAGAGAGGAAAGCAGAACAAAAGGCAATTTCACTTGTTTGATCCACTGTCCTTTAAAAAAATATATAATAAAATAAATAAAACGTGGAATAAAATCTGCATTATAGTGTGACATTTCTGCTGGAAGTCACTCATGAAATGTGTTTGCATTTGTAGCTCAGGTGATGCCCAAACTGTGTGCTGTATTAATGTTTAAAACAACATCACAGAGTGTGAGAACAATTAGATTTTAGTATATTAATGCATCAGGCAGGTTTAATTCTTCTTTATCAGACATGATCAAACCTAAAGCTGGAAATAAACCTCACATCAAATGCAAACATATGCATGTTGTAAAGCAGCATTTTGTCTCCTTTTATAAGGAAGGAAGGAAGGAAGGGGAATAAAAAAAATAATAAAAAACTCACAGTTGCCTGCACCTCCATGACAATAATTAATCACTGCTCACATGCAGAGTCTGCAGGGTGCACATGGAGCTGTGCCTTCACACAGCATGGACACACAGTTTACCAATGCACCGCGGTCGGGATAATATTTGGTAGCTGTGAAAATGTGGGTTGGCATGGCAGTTGAGGAGGGTTTTCTATCACCGGACTGAAATGAAGTCTGTGACATCTTGGCCCGTTTACCACCACCACCATCACCATCACCATCACCACCACCCTCCTCTCTCCTCTCCTCTCTCCTCTCCTTCTCTTTCTGTCTCTCCACCTCTGCACTAACCCTCAGGTGAAGAGCAGCAGGTGTTAAAACACCCTCAGCCACAGAGCTACTCACTCCTAATGAGCCCTGCCTCCGCGCTCCATCCATGCATGGAGGACTTTATTTTTAGTGTGGCTAGTTAGTTGCTCAGCTCTGCAGGAGGAAAAAAAAAAAAGCACCGCTGTGGCCTGCGTTGCCCTCCTGCCAGTGAGCGCAGGAGTCAAATTATAAATTAAAGTGGTAATATTATCACGCTCATCCTAATAGCTTGAGAAGAAATCCCTCTAATAAACAGTTAATCCTTTAGGCTGCAAGCAAATCAACACTTGTGCCAGTAGAAGGTATCAATAAGTGTGATTTATGCGGAATATATTTCTCCACAAAAAGCCTATAATTATTATCGCCATTATTAGGAGTACACTCGTGGTATTATTTTACAATTTTCTGCAAATTCTGCCTCTATTCTCTTAATGGTTTTGCTCACAGCCGCGTGCCAGTTTGCAGATACTATAATCGTGGGAAAATAATGACAGTTATCAGTCGCACCCACCAAGTACCCATAAAAATCTGTCCTCTGTTCTGGAAGATGATAATTATTGGTTGTACTACCATTATCATTGTCGTTGTTGATAGAGGAAATCTTGAAGCATTTTTTTTTTTTTTTCTAAAGTAATTCCAGAGAAATCACTTCAAATTGGCCTCATTTCATTTCAGGGGGGACAAGGGACCAGCTTTTTTTTTTTTTTCCTGTTATAGCCTAATATTGCACAGAAAAATCTTTAAATTCAGACATCCGCAGCCGCCTGGCACACTGTGTGGCACACGTGCCGTGATGTCAGCGCATGCATTTTGATTTTTTTTATTTATTTATTTATTTTTTTGTGTGTGTGCAACTTGCTAGTTTCTGTTTTGAGTTCAATTATGTAATTACACTGATAATCACAGTGACGGAATTTAACTGCCTTTAATTTGTTATTCAGGTGGAGATGATGGAGGGACTGCAGGATGGAGCAGCCGGGTTGTGTTTCTGCTCTGCTGCACGGAGACCAGAACAAGAGCTGCTGCTGCTGCTGCTGCTGCAGGCTGCAAATGAATGCCCAAAAAATGAAGAGCTGCTGGGTGCTTTCTTCCTCCTCTTCTTCTTTCACCAAGTGCATCCTGCGGAGGCTCTCTGACCCCGGATGGCGCGGATTTATCTGCCTTTTTCCCCCATCACATAAAGTAAGTGGACACATTGTTTTCAGCAGTTTTTAAATATATAATATATATATATATCCTGGTTTGATTTACATCATATTGAAGCTGCAGCAGTGTGAGATCTTTTGATATGTCAAGAAAGCTCAAGAAAAATGTCTCCAGTTTAGTCAGTCGTCAGTTCAATTAAATCAAATGTCCACGGATAATTAGTCTTGTTAGGGCTGTGGGAGGCGGGCCTCACCCCCTCCTCATCCTAACGTAGATTCATGCTAATCAAAGGTGCCAGTGTTTAACAAAACTGTGACCATTAATTGATTGCGATAGGAGGCTCGTGAAGTCATTTAAATGTGATGAAGAAATAAAATCCGAGCAAGAAAATCGAAATTTAAGAATTTAAAATGAGCTTTTAGCTCCCTTTAATTTAATAACACGGGGCTGGTAATTGTTTTTAAATGAGCTTTTTTTTTTTTTTTTGTCCTCAGGTGTCATAAAACATCATTAGGCCTTTACCTGAACCAACAAGTCTCATTTCACATCAAAGCAAAGCAAACTGTTTTACCGTCTCACCGCTGCCAGGTGTAACTGAGACCTCAAGCCACTGTAAAGTGTTAAATACATGACTAATTACAGAGCGAGGCCTACTTATGAAAATTAAACAGTAGTGTTATGCTAATAAGCCAACGCCACCTTCCTCCAGATAGAGCAGCAGGAGCTTTAATAATAATAACAATAATAATAATAATAATTTCAAATAAAATGAATCAAACTGGACAGCAGCTTTAAGAGAGCAGCTTTAACGAGGCTGGAAATATTATTTAATATTAATAAATACCCAGCAACCTGGATCTTATATTATCACGCAATGTGTGATGATGTTTTATTAAATATTTCACAGAAAAGTGGGTCAGAAATACCCAAATTTTAAATATGTGGTGTCTAAATTTGATATGTCGTAAATAAGAATATTAATAATAGTGAGCCTTGACATGAAGAGGTAATAATATAAAGGTTTTGTGCTTTTCCTTGACTTTATCAGGTTCTTCGGACCCAGCCCCAGCGTCTCCAATCGGCTTCCCTCTTGGAGAGAGTGGACCAATCAGCGACAGTCTTCGATGAATATTCATGAGTCCGAGATTCAAACCTTTGAGCGAGTTTGTCTTGGTCCACAGCATCATACCTAGGACTTTTCACAGGCACAAACTACATTTTCTTATGAATGGAAAGAGAAAAAATCAGTTCGGCTTAAATTGGGACCCATCCTTCACTGAGATCATAGAAGGAAAACAACAAAAGCAAGACAAGGGGAACAGCGAGAAGAGATGACAATGACTACGATTCCAGAAAGTCTTAATAGCCCTGCCTCAGGAAAAGCCGTTTTCATGGAGTTTGGACCCCCGAGTCAACAAATGTCGCCTTCCTCCATGTCTCACGGACACTATCCCATGCACTGTTTACATTCTGCAGGTCATACCCAGCACGACAGCTACAGTCCAGCCACATCGTTCCCCAGATCTCTGGGTTATCCATACGTAAACTCCGTCGGCAGCCATTCCACCAGTCCATATCTCAGCACAGTACAGACGTACCAAAACAGCCCGGCACTCGCACAGACGCGGTTAGAGGACACAGGTAAGTGTTTTTGGATCTTAAATATCGACTTTCTGTGTTGGCACTGGGGGTTTTCTGCTATATGCAATCCCCGCTGGATGGAAAAAGACGAGCCAGATGTTGGAATTAGGCTTGGTAATTATTTATTGCGTAACGCTATAAACAATGTATGCAATTAAGGGTAATTATACCTAAAGTACAGCCTGTAAAACTTGCGCTGGAGTATTCATAGCTGCGCAGCACTGTTGGCTACAACTACCTCCTCATTTTTTAAATTTTATTTTTTATTTATTTCTTCTTCTTTGCTCCATTTTCTTCAGCGCCAGAAACGGAGAAAAACACGGTGGTCGAAGGCGGAGAGGTGCGTTTCAACGGGAAAGGGAAGAAGATCAGAAAACCAAGGACTATCTATTCCAGTTTACAGCTTCAAGCTCTGAACAGGAGATTTCAACAGACTCAATATTTGGCGTTACCGGAGAGAGCAGAGCTGGCAGCGTCGCTGGGACTCACTCAGACACAGGCAAGACTATAAAACACACTCTCTCACACACACATAGCTTCACTCGTCACACATTTTTTACACTTTTTTGTTATTTTAATTTAATTTGTTTTTATTATTTTTATTATAAAATCAATGCATGGCACCAAATTAAGAATTGTCTGAATATTATCTTGTTATTTAATGACATAAAAGTCACATTCATATTAATATTTATTGGGGTTTTTTTGTTTGTTTTTTTGCGTCTGGCTGCGTGCGTAAATTCTTTCCAAACTCCTTTCTCATCCAAATGTTTTCCTCTGTCTCCTCCAGGTGAAGATTTGGTTTCAAAATAAAAGATCTAAATTCAAGAAACTGATGAAGCAAGGCGGTGGCACTATTGACGCCAATGCTTTAGCCACTGGCCGCGGACTGTCGAGCGGTTCTCCCTCGGTGGCACCTGTCTGGAGCTCGCCGACCACCGTGAAGACTTCAGTGGGGACGACCGGATCTTACATTCCCAGCTACACCTCATGGTATCCAACCGCACACCAAGAGTCTATGCAACAGTCACAGCTCATGTGAAGAGAGACCTCAGCTCACACACCTCCTTCTCACACACTCACTGCGACTCTGCTTCGTGTATCAGGACGTTTTGAAGGAGCCTGCAGCACTGATAATACACAACAACAACAACAACAACGAAGACAACACATCCCGGAGTTTGCTGCCGCATGCCGCCAACTGACACAGCGGCCTCCTCATACCGGATGACGGCACACAAGGGATTGAAAGACCGAGAAGGCACACAATGCGCCCAAGGGCAACAAAGTCCATGACAGTCAGCGGAAACCGTCGACAAATGGATCCTTTTATTGGCTGCTGTTTATCACTTTTGTGTCAGTTTCTAAATTTTTTTTTTTAAATCATATTTGTGTGAGTTATTCTTGTTTATATATATATATAAAAAAAAAAAACACGTGTTTGTTTACACCACATGTCGGTGCCCAAGGTGATGATGATGACCCAAAAATTAACAGTTAAAAGGTCGATTAACCACATATTATTAATAATAATTAATAAATCCCACTGATAGATAACCATCAGGCCATTATGCTTACAAGCAGAGCATATTGTGCAAAAGCCTCAACCTGCTACTATGTTGTTTCTATGTGTTTGTTATTTAAGTTAAGTTATTTTTCTGTTGAGGTCAGTCTGTGTTCATTTTTTTTTTTTCTTTTTTGTAAGTGTGTTTGAAACAACAACACTGTGTTGTTTAATGCTGCACTAACGCAAGCAAAGCTTTTTTCTATGCCGTGCCCCGATGTTATGTGAAAAATGTAAAAGGCCTGACAGTTTGCTGCTTTTGGAAAACAAACAAACAAACAAACAAACAAAACAAAAAAAATTAATAATAATAATATGATCCCGATGAAGATGAGCAGCTCATTTGTCACTGTATTTTGTACATAATTTTCAGACTTGTTTTTGTGCTGTACTGGATACGCTGTGAAACAGGGTTTTAGGCTTTCTGTATTCGTCGAGATGTGTTTAGTCAACATAGAAAATATTTAGTTTTGTATTGATCACTTTAATTTATTGATCTGTTTCTGAAGGTTATGTACATAATGTGCAAAGTTTCAAAAGCAGTAAAATAATGATTTAAATTATGTCAAGAAAAAAAAAAAAAGAAAGGTGTCTGATTCAACCTCTACACACTAACACTAACACCACCTCCTCTACCACCACCCTCCCCTCCACGTACAAAAGAAAGGCTTCAGCATGGTGCACGTTTAATGGGAGCTGACACAAAGCAGTATCATGTTGGTTATTGTAGCAGACACCATGTGAGCTGCAAAAGGCTCGTCGTTTAGATTTATGATCGTGCCTACATGGGCTGCTGCTGCTGCTGCTGCTGCTGCTGCTGCTGCTGCTGCTGCTGCTGCTGCTCACTGGTTGCAGATGTTGTCAAACCTCTAAAATCTATACATCTATATGAAAATATCTGCATGTGACACATGCTAAATGTTAAATAAGTGTGCAGAAGCCACCACCTTTGTTCGCTATATAAGCTACATCACTTATAGGATTGTGATTTAAGCGCAGCGGTGATGCAGGAGAGGCGCTGGATTCATTCAACAAACGTCGCTTATTTCTTTCTTTCTTTCTTTCAGCTTTTCTTACAAGATAATCTTCCTTCTACTTGTCTTCTAAACCATGAATGGGATAGATCAATTGTGCGTGTGTGTTAAGTGAATAATTGCTTGCAAGAGGCAGGTGCTGCAAAAAAAAAAAAAGAAGAAAAAAAAAGTGGATGAGCAAAACGGGACACAAGGCGGATTATTAGAGATCAGTGAACGTGAAAAGTTCAAAGGCCTTCTTGTTCGAGCTTCACACTTTATTCATTCACTCCAGTTACGCAATAAGCTGTGAGCCTTTTAAGTGTTTTTATGTAGCGTAAAATGTGTTAAAATGTCAGTAGTTTGCTGAGATGTGAGTTTGATACAAATGCCTAAAAGAAACTAAATGACACAGGTGGGATTACCTGTCCATTCAAACACACAAGGACTGGTTATAAATAGTAAAATAATAATAACATTTTAAAATAAACTAAATCAATTTACTTAAATGTTAATATTTGTATGTGCCTGAGCAGGAACAAGAAAAATATTTTTTTAATATTTATAATATTATTTGTAAATGCGACCTCCAGCTTTAGCATCTCCACAAATATATAAATATCTAATAAATATATAAATGTTTTGCACTTTTAATGTTTGATGATTTGATGCAATTTGTGCGGTCTGCACAGCATCTCTTTAAGAGGCCAACACGAGTCCAGAGAGGTATAAATCACACCATAACAGACCATTTAATTTCTAATTTCTTCTCCAATATCCACTGTTTAATAGACAAATTATTTATTATGATTAATAGTAGTAGTAGTAGCAGGAGGAGGAGGAGTATTAATAGTAATAGTAGCAGGTATGAAAGCTGTTTTGTTTTTATACAGCAGCAGCATCACACCTATATAATCATCTTCAGGGAGACTAAACATAAATCATGTTTGTCCTAGTTTTTCTATATTATGTGCTCCTTGTGTAACTGCTTCAGGCCCGTCTCTATTGTTGCTTATAACATATACATATAAAATTCAGAGCTCATATGAAGTCCTTTGTGAACAATAAGTAGAACAGGCCTATGTATATTTCAATACCATTAAGAAATAATATGAATTGTGCTGCTGCTGCTGCTGCTGCTGCTGTAGCGAACATAAATCTGCCTACCTAGCCCTAGAAAGGCGCAGCTGCACATCCAAGAGGGTCAGTGTTATTTCGCTGTATTCTCCCCTTGATTATACAAGCTGAGCCCATCAAACCCAGCATAATTACAGTAATTTCGCCCTTATTTATTCTAATGCAGTTTCCTATCTCTGAGGTAATTATGAGCATTTTTTTTTCTCTTTTTGCAAGGAGGATCTTTCTGCTTTGACAAAAGAGATAGTGCTCTGAAAGAAATTTGCTGCTGCAATAGAAAAAGAAAAAAAAGAAAAAAGAAAGAAGCGAAATAGGTGAGCTGCCATTTCAGTCAATGTTCCCTTTAGACTTAGCCTATGTATAAGGCTGGCAAATTGCTTGCAGGTGTACATTACGGAGTTGTCAATGCGAAGAGGCTTCAAAATTAGCAAAGCACAATGTAAGAGTAATGAGAGCAGCGACTGAAATACAGGAACAACTTGTGTGTCTCCCCTTCTTTACGTTTCCTCTCGGTGTGAGCAGCTTTCTGAGCTATAGGACTTTTCCTACAAAAGCAGCTCTTTTTGGTTGCACACTGCAGACTTTTCTTTTAAGTTACAGGATAAAAAAATAAAAAAAAGTTATTTTTTCACTCTCTTTGAAATAGTTTTATGTCATCAAAGAATCAGCAACATTCACCGATTTGATTGAGAATAAAAATAAATAAATGCTGCATGAAGGTGGGGGATAAATTAGGCTTCTAAAGGGGAGAACCAAGCACGTTTCCTGTTTTTAATGATCTCAAAATGCATTCAGTCGTCACGCTACATTCAATGAATATTTAAGAAATAAACATTTTAATACGCACCTTTCAGCTTGAAAAGGAAAAGAGACAAGCTCCCTCTCAGGATTTTGCAGAAATCAGCATGGAGGCTGGAGGAGAGCAGCAGTAGCAGCAGCATCATCATCCTGCAGCACAGACACAAGATGAGCGCTTAAATCCCCACAAAATGTGTCCCATGTGTTGGTCTAAGCTATAGCAGCAGAGTTCAGAATATGACTGAAAAATGTCTGCTTTATTTCCCCTCTTTATAGCTGATGGGGGAAAAAATGTAGATTATTAGCATAAATGTTTACTCCTCATTACGCTGATGACATTGTGCACTCGAGATCTTGGTAATCTTTGGGGGAAATTATGAGTAATTTTTTAAAATTTAAAGCAGCAGTTACCATGTAATTCAGGCTAATTCTGCGTAGGCTCCACACGGATATAATTATCTTTGAGTCAAGATGTTAGGCTAAAAACTATGCATTGATATTCCCATTTATTATGTACATACGACTTTGACAATGTTGATGCTTGAAATAGCGGGAAATTGTCTTGTGTAAAAAATAACACCCCATATTAGGACATCTAAAATTGCGAAGAATTATATAGTAATTGCAGGCTTTCAGATTTGAAAGCCAGAATGCTCAAACCAGAGCAAATGTGGATGAAATTACATATCAGGGTATAAATTAGGTATAAATTAGGATAAGGGGTATGGCATTTACAAGTTGCCTAGAGAAATGCAAAAGCACAAACCACAGTAACAACAGTATTTTCTTTCTTTTTTTTTTTAGGAAGAAATATTCTACAAATCTGTGCTGGTGACTTCCCAACTATGGGGTTACACATAAGTGAACAGTTAGGAAAACACCAGCTAATATTGTGTTATTTATTTTTGCAGGCCTGCCACGTTGCATGCACTAACAGCAGACAAATGTGCAAAGGTCTCCACACCTGCAAGAGGGTGCACATACATATATATATATATATATACATATATATATATATATATAAAGAGAGAGAGAGCTAATAAATGTGCACGGCACAGATGTGCTGCATGCATGCATGGGATCTGATCCTGTCATCTCCAGGGAGGAGGCTCCATCATGGAGATATAGCAACCGCTGACAAACTACAGTCCTAATTATGTACAAGGAAACGATCCCACTTTATGGCCCGTGGTGGTTTGAAGGGAAGCGTGTGGGATAGACAGTGACGATTATGAACGAAGTGATTGGTATTAATAATTAGCCCTGCTCTCCACTCACTGGAGTTAAAATATCCTAAATAAAATAGCTAAATTAAACTACGATAAAATATGGTTTTCCTAGCAGCAATAAATTTAGTTTTTTGGACGTGTGCCTGTGTTTTCCATGTAGCCTACAGCCTCTACATTAGCCGCAAACATAATGTAGGTCAATCTGCTCGTCTTCAGAGATCACAGACTTTTACTTGTGAGACGTGAGAAATGTTTCCATGATGTTGTAGCTCCGGGCTATTTTGGACCGAGTTCCTCTCTTTTTCTCTTGTTAGGCTGAGTTCATAAAACGTCTGGAAAGCAGCTCTCTGACTCCACAGAGTCTGAGGAGCTTGTGCTCATTCATACCCACCCTCATCTTCCCCTTTTCGCCTGCCAAGGCGTGTTGTTGTGTTGCCTCCCCCCATCCGCTTGGCTGAGCCTGCGCCCCCGGGCCTCTGCCTGCCTGCCTGCCTGCCTGCCTGCCTGCCTGAATGAGCCCCCGGTTCGGGCTAATCATCTAAAATAATTTTAACCCGAGACAGCTGAGGAATTATCTTATGCTTGTACACGCTTGTGATGGCACACTAATGCCTGCGTAATGACTAAAAGCATAATATTATTTGAGAAATACCTTTTTAATCAGTGTAACGTTGGCTAGCCTTAAAAGTTAAAGGTCCGCCAACCGTCCTGATTAGCCTAGAAGCTAACGTTAGCTCTCGGTTGCTAGGCAACGCAACTAGAGATTAGCATGCGAAGCTAGGCTATTGATTTTTGTTGGGTTTATCCGGTTAATTTCAACGTAATTCGACCAAAAAAATACAGATAACTATAGTTTAAATAAATCACTGTAACATATTTGTATCAGCAGTTCATTATAAAAGACTGTTAACAGGTTAAATTTGTAATATTAAGTGTTAATATATGTTAACGTCTTTCTGAAATTAGCTATTTCACATGAGGGAAATCGTGCCAGCACTCACGAAATAAATAAATAAATAAATAAATAAGACATCTATGCCTATTGTTAGGCCCTTTGCAAAACCAATAAAAACAACACATATTCTCCCCCCCAGTCATAAATAAATAAATAAAAAATAGAAATACATATGCACAGAAAACATTTTTATTTAAATAACGTCTGGCCATATATGAAACACTGCTAAAATAAATAAGACAAAAAATACAATTAAGGGTGATACAAGTAGGCCTAAATCATCAGAGGGTAGGACAATCAGTAGCTTACGGTGGTTAATTAATGGATTTTTGCACCAATAGCATTAAAAAAAAAAGAGTCAAAGCGACATGGGCTATTAAAAAGATGTGATAAAATATTTACAAACGTGGATTCAGACACTTACCCCCCAAGTTTTATTTAAATCAACTAATGACATGAGGAATGGATAAAGGTAAGCTGTTTTTTTTTTTTTTTAGAGCACAACAAAATGAGGTCATATTGAAAAAGGCACGATACAGTTAAACTTGTGCTACATTTGTGACAGGTTTGTCCTGCTGATGAATGTTTTTTTTTATTTTATTTTGCAGGAATGGCAAAAAAGTGACGTCCGCGTAAAAGTAGGCTTGCGCCCAGGCTGTGATTGCTTTGGGTAATAGTGGTTTCATTCATCCCTCGACATAAACAAAATAAATAAATACAAAAATAACTGTAGAAATCTGTGTCTACCATTTGCCAGCGCAAAAACTGGCATGGTCCGTGAACCTGTCTGCGCTCCATTAACTTCTTCCTAGATGCTTGCGCGTAAAAGTTCGCATGGCGCGCACACACACACACGAGGTCTGTAAAATGAAGGTATTGGCATTTTTTCTCTTTCTTTTCTTTTCACCAGTATTGTCCGATTTAAACCCGATGTTTTTGTTTTGTTGTTGTTGTTGTTGTTGTTTTTCTCTTTCAGAATATCGTCCCAGCGCTTATGGCGGAGTTGTGGTGGTGCTGGACCAGAGGCTGCAGATGCGTCGTAGAGTTCGTGGTTGAGTACCAGGAGTAGTTTGCCAAAAACGATGAAGGCGCAGTCGTGTTGGGAGGGCTGCTGCTCTGAGGTAAACTAGGGTTGACACTGTTCATTCTTTGAGTCTGTGGTGGAAAGTCCCAGGCAGTAGTTGGCGGAGACGTGCAGGGGGGAGATTCACTGGAAGCAACATGTTGCTCTGGGGGGATTTCACCACTTTTCCACAACTTCTTGAACTTGGAGCGGCGGTTTTGGAACCAGATTTTGACCTGAGAAATAAACAGATACAAGCAGAAAATTGATTAGCCAGTATTTTCCGGCTCAGATCCCCCCCATTTGACAGGTTTAATTTTTTACATAAAGTGGATATTTTGACAGCGGATGAACACATGTGTTAGATACACCCACCTGTGTTTGCGTAAGGCCCAGCGAGGCTGCCAACTCGGCCCGTTCTGGTAGAGCCAAATACTGCGTCTTTTGAAACCTCCGTTGAAGTGCAGCCAGTTGGAAGCTGGAATAAATGGTTCGAGGTTTCCTGACCTTCTTTGGTTTTCCATTAACCATCCGGATTTCTGGCTCGCTCTCTTCTTTCTCTGAAGGAACATTCAAAATGCAATTGACATTACGCACGAGAGCTATTGCAGTTGCTTTAGTGTGCAACTATTACGCATTTTTTGCACAGGCGTCAGTTCATGTTTAGCACACATTATATCAGATTAGATTACATCAGATTTTTTTTTTTATATTAAAATGCCAATTAAAAAGAAAAGAGTTCTGTTTATTAACAAATTAATTAGACCTTCACTATCAATGTTTTCTGCGCAGCTGTGAGTGTAACCATGTTTGACTACATAACAACTACCAAATGCATAAACAGTGTATTACGCATGATTCAACTTGTCCTTGTTCATGCCCTAAGGTTTGAAGTTTGGCCCAAAACAAAACATGGCATTAATTTAAATCTATTAAAGCTATTATTTACCTGTATCGGCTGGAGTAGGAGAGGAGTTGGAGCCGTAGGAGCTGTATGCACCATAAGATGAGTTGAAACCAAGGTCGTATGTCTTTGCGTTGTATGGCACAGCAGTCGTGGCGCTGCCGTGGTACTGATAAGAGCCGAGTTGGCCAAATGGAGACCCCGCGCAATGGCCAGGCTGTTGACCGTTGTAATAGCTGCTGTCCGTCGCCGTGGACACAGGCAGAGTCGGAGACTCTTGCGATTTGTGCAAGCTGTGGTAGCTGCTTGAGGTAATCTGGTTCGAATGCATATCAGTATTTAAGTTCTCAAAAACCCCAGTCATCTTCCGAGTTGGAGCGGAGCAATCTCGTAACCTTATGCGCAAAAATGGCAAAAACACGACAGAAATCTTGGACTGATGACACCTTTTCGTGAATCGAAACGCATCCCCGTGTAAAAAAACACTGTGGCAAGAAAAAAAAAAATCAGCGGAAGGTGTGTCCGTCTCACAGTGGCCTGTGATTATCTGCTACGGTCGGTGGTGGGAGCGCATTTATGAGAGAGTGAGAGGGAGAGCTACTGTGTCTGAGGCAACCAATGAGTAAGGGCTGCACGACTGACTACTCCCCACCGCGTCCACCCTCCATTATTTGTTCAGGTCTGTCTGTCCCGGTTTGTCTGCACAGAGTTTTTTTTTTTTTTTTTTTTTTCCATCAAAACATCTCAGAAGAATCAGAGAAAAAAAGGTACCGTGACCAAACACGAAGCAGGCCCAAACAGTCCTGCTCTCAATCCTATAACACAGATTAAGTAGTTAATCTAATTGCGAGCATATATTTAGAGCATATAATGTGACTTTAACATGTGGAAAACATGCATCCTACTGCACGTCAGAAAGAAAAGCACCATTAAATTGGCGGTCAGGCCTCTGTATTTGAATTTTACGCTTGTCAAACAGCAGATTTATATCCGTTTTTCAGCATATTGTGCTTGTTTTGGTGGCTCAACAGGCTATTTTTCATTATATTTTGTGTAGTGACACTTACAGTCACAACCAAGCAGATAAAAGGAGGGACACAGGGGGGGTCAAAGGAGGATTTAAAGGTGTTGATACAAAAATCAAACATGAATCAAACTGAAGGTGGCTGACTACATGGAATAGCTACAGCGCCCCCAGGTGTTTATCACCGGACTTACAGCCACTTTTCCTTCACAGTCTCCTTTTGTCTGCACTGGGGCAGACACGTGAACTGCCTTATAAACAAACAACCTTCACAATTGTGTTTAGATGTTCACATAACTATTTTTCACCACTACAACTACACATAGGTCCATATAGTGTTGGTTTTTTTCCATGTTGTGGAGTGTTTAGTTCTCCTGGAGGTGTAGAAGAGTTGTTGGACTGCGTTCATCGCCACAAGATGGCAGCATAGTTCCTTTTATTAGCACAGCCGGAAAAGTAATGCTACTTTAGGTATAATTTTAGTTTTTTTTTTTCCATATAACTAAGCACTTAATTTAATTTCATGTGTATACAGGGCGTGACAAATTAACATCTATCTATCTATCTATCTATCTATCTATCTATCTATCTATCTATCTATCTATCTAGAGACCATTCACACTCACATTCACACCTAGGCAATTTAGACTCACCAGTTAACCTATCAACTGCATATCTTTGGGCTTGGTATACTGTCCCCAATATTTAAAATAACAGCCATTATAAATAGAAAATAGAAATAGAAATAACACAATGCAGCCTCAAAAATGGTACACTGTAACTTTCACACAACTGTAGGGTATTTGCTGCATGGTTGTTTCACTGGAGTACATTATATCAACCAGGTTTGTTGATGGGCGGCACGGTGGTCCAAGCAAATCGCTCTTAACAGCGCCACAGGCACTTAACAGTTGCCCATGAATGGTTGCATCGTGGAAATTCTTATTGTTATCTTATTCTTATTATACTAGCGTGAGACTGAAGTAAAGACTTCACAATTAATTGTCTTTTACGTTTAACCTTTTTCTTTGCAAAGGTCACATAGCAGTCTGCAGAGTGAAAGACAGACAACAAGTCGCACTTCAGCTAAGTATTTATCAGAATCTTTGACCACCTTCTCACAGTCTAGCTCTTACAGCCAGTTCAGACGTCATATGCTAGTTATCGTTATCACACAAATAGTTGTCTGGGGCATCTTGCTCGTCTAACGATACCACAAGGAAGAAAAACATGAGAATATGACGACTGTGGTGATTATGATGACTACAAGAGAGAACAACAGTTTACACAACAAGTTGATAATTAACAAAGTTGATAGTCAAAGTAAATACAATTCTACATGCACACATCTGTAATTTTCCATCACAGTTGTTTGTTTGTGCTCTGTGATGAACTGGCGACTAGTCCAGGATGTACCACATTTGTACCAGGATGTACCATAAGTCAGCTGGGATAGGCTCCAGCCCCTCACGACCATGACGAGGATAAGCAGTTTAGTTGATAAAGGTTCCACCCCTTATACATACTCTGATGGACTTGCCATGCCTACTGGAAAGTTCACACCCCTTTTTAAGTAGCAGCATTTCTTAAATATGACAGAAGTTGATGGTTTGTTGAGGGATGTGGATATACAAGCAAACCCCCCTGACTGATTTAAACTTGAAAATCCTGCTTTAAACTGGGTACTCCAGTGATTTAGTGTTGCACAAAGTTGGGAGACTTCCAAAAATCAAAAGCAGCAGAGGCAGAGATATCCTGACATTTAGTCCCTAAAATGGGTCAACCTCCAGAAATACTGGATCCTTCAATTCCCACAATGCAACTCAATCGTGTCTTTGACCCTCCCTTCCTGGTAAACGCCCACATCTTTCAAACTCAATGCACCCAGTTTGTGGTTCTGTCATACATTTGGGTTATGGGTTAGGGTTGATGTCATTTTCTCAGACTTAAGAAAGCTCCTCCAGAGCCACAGATTACATTATTAAAACATTGGTTCCCACAGAGCAGCCCCCTATGTTATGGATAAATTAATGTTTATGAGTAAAACTGGTGGAATGCCCCTTTTAATATATTTAGTCTGGGGAAGCCTCATGCAGTTGTTGTTCTATTTTGGTGAGTAATTATTCATTTTGACCCATTTCATTGAGCACATTGTTATTTCCCTTTATTCTGCTCATTTGTTAGTGAGGGCATGGAGAGTTTTCTCTGCTCTGCAGCAGGAGCCCTACATCCAGTCCAGGGAGGCTTCTATCTGCCCATTGTTCTCCCAATCCTCTCCCAACATGGGCCAATGGGGCTGTATGTCACTGCTCATTAGTGAAACACAGTCTCTGTATTCAGCTGCCCAGCATTAGAGCCAGAATGAGCAAATATTCTCCAATCAGAGTCACGTAGAGTTTGAAAAAGATCGTTTCTCTAATTGTTATTCTCATAGCTAAAAATGGAAGTCATGCGAGCAATTATCTTCTCTGTGCAGGATTCTTTGGTTGACAAGACTGTCTGAAGGCCAGTGAAGTTTGAAAGTATGAAAGTATGTTTTAATATACTACATTACACAACACAAAAATTATTTTTCAGTTTTCTAACTTTTCATTTTCTTCTAAATATTTGCACAGGTGAGCTTTCTTTGACTCCCTGCAAAAGGATCCTTTCCCCAAGAGTTGAGTAACTGTCATCCTGTATGTTTTCTGATGGAAGTTCAGACATGCTCCGGTGTAAAATATTCAGATTTCACAAGGAAAACATCTTCAAAGTCAGATTTTTAGATGGAGATCAGGGAGGATTTCACAACATAGTTCCACAATCTCAGAGTTTGGGATGTGCCAAAACATTCAGCGCTAGTTATATAATCTTTGTCATACCTTTTCTTTTAGCCTATCATGAAATATATGGTTGTTATTGCTATTCAACGTCTTGACATTCATACCCAGTTGGTTGATTATAATTTGGGTGTTTTCTCCTCTGCTGCAGAGCAGCTGGTATAGTGGATCGTCCCAGTGTTTAATGACATGAAAATTATGCCAAATGACAGGACGCAGATGTAAGCGGGTTTTATGATGTAATCCAAATTCACATATTTATAGGAGCTTCTCCTAACTTGGTATTCAGCTCACCAGTCAGACAGCTTTACATTCAGTATGTATTCAGCAGATTTTCTTCCCGTTCATATTGTCTCATCTTTGTTTACTCCTGGTGTAAAATAGGTCAAGACTACACTGCGTATCATGAAAGCATGTCTCCTTGTCTTTTGCTATCAATAATTTAGTTATTTAACAATTATTGAACTGGTCATCCATTATTTAATATTTCTTGAATGTTAGAGAAAGTTGGGAATTTGCCACACAGTTAAAAATTAAAAATTATGTTACATATTTAGTTTGCTCCTATGTACCTGCTCTAAACGGCATCGTAGTTGAGACTTCATAGGGCTAAATTCAGACCACTGTCAGACAAGTGTCAGATGAAACAGAGGACATCTTATACATGTGCAGACTTTTAACTTTGTTGTAGGAAATTGTTGTGTGTAAATTATGATTTAACTACTAGGGGGTTTGTCTTTTTGTGTTACTAATTACAGATGGGCACCAGGTGTTTTAAGTAGATCATGCAAGGTTAGTTCTAGATTTTTAGATGAAGGGAACACACAATTCTTACTGCACACCAAACAAGACAAGAAATGTAAGTAACAGTATTCATTCAACTATTCAATAAAGGACAGCATCTCAAACTCTGATTCTTGTTTTAATGGAAAACGTGTCAAGAACAGTGCATCACCTGCGAAATGAAGGCAAAGAAGAAGCACTACCCTGCTGAAATTAGCACACTGTGATAGGAAGTACGTAGTGTACACAGTATACTATATAGAAGTGTACTAAAGGAAGCATCTGAACTGAAGTACTGGTTAAACCTATGTTAAACCTATGTTAAACCAGCTCATGCCGTAGGTGCCAGTACCTCTTCACAGGACTCTGTTTGGTCCAAGCACAAACACCTTGCTTAAAGCCAGGAAGGATGGATTCCAGCTGTCAATATAGGCTGTCTTACATGCTATGAAATTAGTTTATGCCTCTAAATCAGTATATAGTTAATAGTTCCTTGTGTGTTTTCATAGCGGAGGTGTAGTAGTTATATTTTAAATGTGAGTCACATCATCATAAAACAAGTTTAGTCTTAACCAGGGTTTGGAGGTGATTTACCATGAATGCATAATGACTTTCTGGACGCTATTGTATTGTAAGTATGAACAGAGCACACAACGTATTGGATCCAAAGTTTGCAAACACGCAAAAAAAGGACCATCTGATAGCCTACTTGTACTGGAGACATTCTAGTCATATACACTACATAGTACAGTCTATGCAATTATAATGTAGTCGGTTCAATCAACATTCGATTATACCCTATACATAATTCCAGCCTCTTTGTTCCCATTAGAAACGTTGTGAAGAGGCTGTGAAGAGCTCTCATATAATGGCAACGCCGGCTGATATTGACATTTTGTCTTGAGGAATCAAAGTGCACAAAACAGGAAGTCATTATGAAAGATAACAACCCTGACATTTTGAGGGGTTATTGATCATGAGCATCTGTTATCTTGTTTTTTGTGTGTGTGTGTGTTGCAGAAGCTCAGAAGGCAAACAAAAGCTGAGATCTTTTCAATGACACACCATTCACACACTATGGGTTGAGGTTACAGAAATATTAACAGAAGACAGAGCTCAATGGAGAAGTAGCAGGAGTAGCACACCACTGTCTGTTTACAATGACAATGGCACTGCCCATTACAGTACAATCGGTAATACAGGAGTGCAGCCAGCAAGGACAACTCCTCCCACCTAGAATGGATGTTACACTGAATGTTAACTTATTTATAGAAAAGTAAAAACTGAATAAACGTTATAGCATGTTCCGCGTTATCCATTATTGTGCAGAACAATGTGATGATGATGTTTTAATGATCTTTGTAGGACAGCTGACAGAAGTTGGCAAGAAGTGTGCTAGTGTACACACACTAGAACAAAGACAAAGGTTGACACTAACATTTCACTTCCCACAAAGATTACTGCAAAGATTGTTCTGCAGCGTTTGTTTGTTTTTTTTTAATCAAAGTTTTATTTGCTCTTGTTCTGAATGTCAGGAGTCTCTATGTGTGGCCACCATCTTGATTAGTGGAAATTCTCGGAAATAATGCCCAGGCTCTAACAGACGATGCCACGGAGGTTGGCGCTTGGTCTAAACCTCTCAATATTTTACTCACTCAGTGTGTTAAATGTTTGATCGAGTGTATTTTCCCAACATGTGAGTATAATTACAGTATATTTCTTTTTATTTAACAAAGTTACTACTACTATTAGTACATGATTGTACTTATGGCTACATCGCCCACCCCCATAAAACTTTAATACTGCTTGTATAAAGGTACAAGTTTAATTTAAGTTCTACCTTTTAAAATTAATTTTGGTTCATGCATTATGTATCATTTTACAACTGTGTTTTAAGCTGTATTTTAGTATACCGACCTGTTATGCTATTGAGTCCAATTATGCCAAGTTTAAAAAATAACACTAAAAAAGTACATTTGTGATTAGTGTATATGTATTCTTTTATAATAATAATAATACTAATACTAATACTAATAATACTAATACTGCTAATACTACTACTACTAATAATAATACTAATACTGCTAATACTACTACTACTAATAATAATAATACTAATACTGCTACTACTACTACTAATAATAATAATAATAACAATAATAAACTCAATATGTGTTTTAGTATAAAAGTGCAATATTTTGTTAACTTCAGTATGCATGACATATAATAATATATTATATTTCAGCATGTCTTAAGTACAGTTTTTCATTTGCTAAGTATAATTTAAGTGGTTTAAATAGCAGACTAAGGTAACCTAATTTTGAATGCATATAACAAATGATTGCCAAGATGTCCGATTGTTTATCATAATGTACTGTACTCAGGTCAGAAGTGCTGTAATGGCCGTGTTGTGTTTAATGGCAGCAGGTTTCTAGCTCAGTAGAGTGATTTAGCTGGTTGGTGGATGCTCTGATCTCCTGCTGGGTCTATTGAAGCATTCATCACCTTGGCAACTCACCCTTTTAGTCAAATCACATTACTGCAAGTTTTTCATCTTTGGCTTATATGTTTAAATGCATCCATGAAACAAAAGGGGGGTTACCCACAATGTTTTTAAGCATTAGCAAATAAAACATGACTCCCACAAACATGGAAATGATTTACCAAGTGTTTCTTGACCTCTCCGTCTGAAAGGTTGAGCTTGTAGCTTATAGTGTATGGCTCCGGACATGAGTGGAGATGAAGTTGGAAACCCTCAGCATGGTGTTCATGATTGAAAATGTGTTTCCTAAGAATTAGTCATGGCAGCTTTTCCCCTTGGAGAGAAGTTATTTTTAACAACAAAAGCTTTAATGACGAGCACAGGCAGACAATAACAATTGGAAGGAAGTGTTTAGTTTTGAGCCAGTAGCAGATGTGAGGTTAATGCTTGATGTCCCACAATGGGACATTCACTGGTGTAATGTTTGATTTAGCTTTACATTACAATCTTTAATGTGCCCAGAAACAGAGAGGCAGAACATGATCTGCCCATTTCTGATTTTATATAAATATTCTCTTGTATCTTTTCTATAATTTTTAGTTAGATTTGAATGATTGCACAGGTGGCTGAGGTGTATCCACAGTTTCTTGGGCTTATGGAAACGTGTTAAAATCTCCAGTGAAATTAAATAAAAACAACGTCCTATTTCCTTGTGAAAAATATTATTTTCAGTCACAGCTCAAGTAAATTCCTTGCCTGCTGTATAATATGATTGTCCTGACATGACGATAACAGAGGCAATTCCTTTGCACTAAAGCAGAAATGGTTTTGCACTTTGCGTGGCTAACAAAGGAATCCCCAGAATTCCCTGTGTCATCTGCACTGCCTGCCTGAGAAAGAATTCAGAGAGGTCTGCGAGGTCCCGCTCCCTTCATTGTTGATTCAGTGGCACACCCCCCACCCAGCACCCATAAATGGAGGCAGTCTTTTGTGTGAGGGGAGTGGAGCAGATTTACTGTGGATGGTCTCCCTACAAAAGGACCATGCCACTGTCACAACAGGACCGGGATCAGCTGCTCACACTTTCACACAGTATGATTTAACGCCGTGCTTCACACAGCCACTGACGCAGACACAACTTCAGCATCCATGTAGCTCAACGCCCAAAACAATGAGTGGTCTCTCCTCTACATTTCTGGATACATTCACCACTAAGATGACTTAAATTGTACATTTGCTCATTTGTCAGTTTCTCGGGGATGGATTGGGCTGTCTCAACTGAATCACAGATATTAATTCCAGTGTTGCAAATGTACTTTAGGTCCACAAATCCAATAGTTACCCCTTTATCTCTCGATTTCCCTCGGTGATAAAGATATTGCCCTCGTATTTTGAGTTCCTGAATGTCTCTTTGTGCTGTATAAATGTCATTATCATTAAGGCTGGGCACTTGAGTCCAGTCTCTTATTTAAAGCATCAACAGCCGTCTGTTTTAACTTTGCATTGTGGTCATTAGTACGGTTTCACGTCATGCCAAAAAATGCCTTCACCAACTGTGCATTTTGGGCATGTTTCCGTGCCCCTCCGATGACATTTGTGTCTGTTATGTTTACTGTGAAACTTAAGGAGAAGGCCATTCTGTCTCTCCAGGGTTTGAGTTTCAGAGCTTCTTAAATTTGAATCAGTAAAATCCAGCCATGAAACACTGCTGCCACTGAAATGCATCTCTAGCAAAGATGGTTTAAGTTGTCTTGATGTAAAATCGTCACCGGATTCTTAAATCAGCATCAGTTTTACATGCCTTTGTGTGCTGTATAAATGTCGTTATCGGTATTACAGAAGTCCTCCATTTAGAGAAACAACATCCGCCTGTTTGCAATGGACAGTTGTCATCACTATGGCTTTAATGCCTTGTGAATTTGGGGCATGCTTCCTCGCCTCTCTGATAACTTTTGGGTTTGGTTTCCTCCACCAGCCTCTGTTATATTGACTTAATTACCGTGAAACTCGAGGAGCTGGTCCTTCTGTCTCACCAGAGTTTGAATTTCAGGGCTTTTAAAATCTGATCATTTTAACATGAAGGTGGAGAATCAATGAAACCCAACTAACCGTGTACATGTCAACAGAATATGACCAAAACCTGCGTAAACACATGAAATTAAAAAATATATAATATAATAGAGAGACGTTTAACATTGTTAGAATTTACATTTCTCATTTACAACATGCTTTTATTTTGAAAGGCTCAATTCACTGCTGATAGTAAAGCATGCCCAGGAAAGGGTTTTCCCCATAAATAATGAATGTATCTGTATCTGAATAAGGCTTCAACTAGCCTAATCAAACCTGTGGATATGTGGGCAGCATTAGAGAATGACTCTGGTTCTTAACCCACAGATGAAACTTAATATCTTCACCAGTGATTTGACCAGGGGGGCCACACAGACCTTTCTCAGGTCAGCGTTCATTTTGTTGGTACAAAAGTGCAGCTAATCTGTGAAGAAAGGCCTCGTCACCTGCAGGGGTCCACCTGTTCGACCTGCACCGTCTCTCCGGTTTCTCTATTCCCACTGACCCGAGACAATACGAGGCCGGGCAGCTTCACCTCCTCGCACAGCTCGTGTTACACAACCACCCAGGGCAAAAGTGGACATGAAAGTGCTCGTGTGGTTGGGTTGAACCAGGTAAAGGCAGTTACACACCTTATCGCTCACAGGGACACACAGAGATCAGACTGAGCAAGCAACTGAAGCAACTTCTTTAGATTTATCAAACCTAATCACATAAATGATCATGAACAGCCAACAGGGATTTATAGTTTTGAAAGCTTAAACTGATGCACTTAGTTTTTTTCCTCTATATTATACTTCATCTATGCCTATAAGAATAAATAAAAATGCACTGCAAATTATCTCAGACTCTATATGAAAGAGCACGCATGATATGACGCGTATTTGTCTATTTTCATTTGTTTTGATTGGCTCATCAAGATTATTATCAAGAATAATGATGCAATCAGTGTTAATCAGTCTCTAATTATTATTTAAATATATTGAGGGATATAATTTCATCAGGTCATAACAGTTTTTATTGTTATCGTACAATTGCTAATTCCACTGGGTTAATATGGACCATTACACATTCCTGATGCTGAGTGTATAACGTATATATACAGAGGAGCTGATTATACATCAGGCTTCACATCATGTTTATTATATTATATATTTAAGAAAGTAGTTTGAGCTACGACACCAAGGATTAAAAAATAGACTATGCACAGTACTTTAGAGGACGAAAGTACTGAGATCTTTTACTTAAGTATCAATACTATGATGCATAAGTACTCCAGTACTAGTAAAAGTATCAAAAGTTCTTGTTATGTAAATGATACATTATTATATTTTACATTATTAGCTTATAAATACTGATGAATCGGTGTGCAAGTAGAGGTCATTGGAGCTTGTTTTAATTACCTTTCACAGTGATGTTTGGTAGTTCAGTCCTGTGGTTCCCAACCAAAGGGTCAGGGCCCTCTAAAGGGGTCACAAAATAAATTTAAAGGGGTCATGAGGTGATTAATGGGGCCCCCAAGTTCTACATAATTAATTTCTATCTATATTTTATGACTTTGACTCTAATGTTTGACTGATTTTAGGTAAGATATTGAATTATTTGATCTCTTGGGGATTTGAACTGTTACTGAAATCTACATTTAAGCTCATCATAGCAATGTTGACAATGAAGCTGACTTGACTTGAAACCATCTGGAAAGTTTAAAGGGGAAAAGTTACATCAGAAATTCTTCTGAGACATGACAATGGGGATAAAACTAGACCGGGCACTGGTTTAACCTTTAACAAATGGTATTTTATAAACTGATCATGTGCTCTTCATGAAATTTTAATTTCAAAAGTAGCGGTCAAATAGATAGAGTAAAAAGTATATCTCCCCCTGAAATGTATTGGAGCAGAAGTATAAAGTAGCATAACAATGGAAATAGTGATAGTGAACAGTACAAGTAGCACCAAAATCATCTGTGCTGCACTTGAGTAAAAGCACTTAGTTACTTTACACCACTGGACACCAGAGCTTACACTCAACAACTAGTCAATGTTGTGATGTGTTAAGCTCTGATGCAACTGTTGCCAAACCCTCAGCAGAGATGCCATTCACATATCTTACACTAGAACCTCCCAAGTCATTTGCTGCAATTAGGAATGTGGTTAATACCCTAATACACCCCGACCCCCACCCTCCGAGCCACATCCTGCCAACACACACACACACACACACACACATACACACACACACACACGCACAGGGCTTTCCAACCTCAACAATGCCCACATTGTGTTGTGTTCTGCTGTGTGATTGTTGCCCAGGCTGGTTCAAACTTCACACCACCATCAAACACTAGCAGATACACTGAGAAAAGTGAGCGGGCGATACAATGAAGCTGTTTTATGTTTCCTGCAGGTTTGGATGATAACAAAGCTGCCGGCTCAGATCACTGCTGCTGGTGGGTGGAAACCTCAAACCTCTTTAATGCCAGCTCTTTAGGGAACATGAAAAAGATTCTTGAGGAGAGTTTGGTAACACTTTACAACGAGGGCACAAATGATGTACTATGATTTAATGTGTTAATTAATGTAGGATTTATCATGAATTCCTGTTGGTCACTACTAACAAATGACCAAGTCACTATGACTTTTAGTGATTAGGTACACAAAAGCTTGTTTATGCTACTGTATTTATGTAAATGTTTGCTTCTGACGACCAGATTAAAAACCAAGCTTCATACTTCTATGAGAACAGAGGATGAGCAGATGTACGGGTCTGAAATAAACTTTTATTCATTATCTGGTGAACTAACCACATAAATGTCTTATATGTTTGTGGTGAACAACAGGAATTCATGATACATCCTGTGTCAGTTAAAACATTGAATCATCATGAGTCATGCTTTCGTTAAGCATTACTTGAATACACTATTTGTGTTAAATGTAATTCAAAAGTGAAATCAGACTTGTGCTGTCCCGAGGTGACTTAAGATCTCTGTCTCTGTATTGTGATTACTTATTTATGAACACAGTCCTTAGCAGGTGTTACTGATGAGAGCGTACATTAATATTTTATTCAGATTTTCTCAGATGGATGATCAGCTGTCCATGTTCAAATATTTTTTTTAAATGAAAGAAAATTAGGATTTTCCCCATTAAATCCTGACTCAAATTCCCACCATTCCAAAGATAGTACAGCCTTTTAGTGACCTGCAGCAGCTTGTCACATTGTCTGGCTGAATTGGGGAGGTTTATTTGTCCAGCTGACTGTAACACGTGCTGTTTATCTGCTTCCACCAAACCAAAATAGCAAAACAACCGTTGCAACTTTGCTCTTTGTCTTCTTGTAAAACCACCAGATACGAGATGTATGACAGATCATAGCCCTTTGAGTTTACAACAATAGCTCATTAAAATATAGATTTCACATACATAGTTACATTCTAGTGGCATTAGCTTTGTGTCTTTGACTTTTTAAATAAGGCAGTCAGAAGAAAAATGATAAAACTGGCCCATGAATTTAAATTGTCATATATGATATATAGGCAGATAAGATTTTCTACATTTTCTAGTGTTGCTCAATCATCTCTGGCACCATTTTCAGGTGCAGAAATTATGAGTATCTCTGGCATTTAGGGAGTAGTTTATTTGTTTTATCTTCTGAGCCAGTGGTATAAATCTTATGTGATACATGTATCTCACCGATCAGCCAAAAATAACTTATAAATAAATAAATAAATGGATAAAATGTATTTCATATGTGAACTAAGAGAGGCAGACGAGGAGCAAATTGGTGATACATCTGAATTACTTTTCATGTGAATCTGAGTCTGGGGTATTAACTTGATGAATGAAGAGGAGGCGATATAGATATAGATAAAGATAAAGATATAGGAGATATAGACATTATGGTATATTTTATAGCTGCTGCCTTTATTTCAGCAGACTACATATAAATATAATTTCCACCATTTCAGGGTCAGACACAAAGTCATTGTTATGTTAGTAACAACATCTGAGTTTTTCCTACACTGATAAATCAACACTTTTTGTGTTTGGTTGCTATATTTGAAGCAAGCTGTTTGCACCATTTCATTCACATGCATGAAACGAATGCCCATACATCTATTTACTGTAGACCTAATGTACGATCTGCTGTGTCTGTTGTAGCCTTTAAAAAGCAGCTCAAAGCATATTTATTCAAAACTGGCCTTTCTCTGTCTTCATGTTCTGTTATTGCTTGTGTTTTATTGTGTATTTGTTTTAATAACATTGCTCTTGTGAAGCACTTTGTGACCTTGCTCTGTAAAAAAGTGCTATAGCAAATAAACTTTATTATTATTATTTTCTGTAACCGCTTATCCTCATCAGGGTCATGGTGGGGCTGGAGCCTATCCCAGCTGAGTTGAGAGATGCGGGGCAAGATGCAGGGTACACCCTGGACAAGTTGCCAGTTCATCACAGGGCTATAAAAATAATGTAAAAATACTGTATTTTACATTAAAAAAAATAAAATCTAAGAAAAGTACCCCAGTAGCTCACCTGAGTCCAGTCTGGGTCCTTTGCTGCATGTCTGCATGCCTTTCTCTCTCTCTCCCCTGAATCCACCACTCCTGCTGTCACTGTGCAAAAAAAGATAATGAATTCACGCTGGCTGACATTTTGAATTTCAAATGACAGGTATCACTGATACCAGACAAACTGTACACGTCTGTGTGGTCCAAAAACACACAGATTGCCCCTTTAACTGGTCGCCCCGGTGACTGTAGGGGGCGCTGCGGAGCAGGAGCTCTGCCCTGCGGGGTAACTAGCAACCGCAGCCTTCAGCCAAACAGCACCGGACTGAGCGGAGAGGAGCATCGGGGCCAGTGGCTCTTAACTTTTAGGGGGAACTGGACACAATCTGAACCGCGCTGCGATGCTGCTGCTGCTGCTGCTGCAGGGAAGACCCTCTGCTGGTTATGCTGCACTTTTATTTTATTTTTATTACCTGAAGCCAACTTTGGTGCTCGGCTTCAATCTTGACACCAGTCATGTCATCAGGAAAGACGGAGAACCGGGAAGCCTGTTCGGGTTTTCTCTCGCCATGCACCGGCAACTCAACCCAGATAAGAGAATGTGAGTTTTATCTTTGTATTTTTACACCTCCTCCTCCTCCTGCATCCTTCATGTGCCTGTGATTGTTGTTTAAAAGTGCAGCTCCGTTAGGAGAGCACCTGACCGGACAGGTTCAGTTAAATTACTGACAGAAGGAGCCTAAATATTAACTCTTAAAGATCCTTAACCTGGTTTATCCTGCACAAGAGACATCCTTTTTTATTTAAGGGTTCTGCCTTTGTAAGACTAATAAACTGATTTTAATCCACTGGTTTTGGTGCTGCAGCAACATATAAAAGTTACTGAAGTAACTCTTTACCAAAGCCCACAGTGTTTCTTGTCAGATTAATCGTGTTTTTGTCCTCATAGTCAATAGAGTTTTCCCCTGTGGTGCTTTGAATATAAAATGGAAAGAAGCCTAAGGACAACAAGTGAATAAACAATGGTTATAACTGTGATGCAAATGTGCCTGTAAGGTCAAACTGAGGGGAATGTAATGTTGCAACTGTTGGATTAATTGTTAGTTGATCAGCTTTTATATATTATAAATTGTATATTGAGCATCTTTTGGACTCTTTTACTCACTATTTTCCAGCTACTGTCAATGAGTTTATTTTAGCTCTTGATTCATTGACTTTTAAACATATTTTAACTCATTTTTCCTGTTAATATCAACTCAAAAGTTATTTGCAGGTGTATTTCCTGCACAGTTTAACCTGTAAAGTCCTGAGAAGTAATGACCGCCCCCGAGGCTGCAGATAAGTAGTGGTGGTAGTGAGTCTGGTCATCCTGACACACAAAGTGTAACGGGGTTAAAGTGAGGAGAGGGGGTGGCGTGTTAAAGCCTGCGATAAGGGTGAGGCTGCATGCAAGAGCTACTGTGTTATACTGCTTGGACTCTGCAGCAGCATGTTGAGGAACAGAGCAATGATGATGAAAAGCTCTGATAACACGTCTTAGGGGGAGATTTCCCAAAGATCACATACATAAGGTTTAACTTAGGAATTTTATCTATCTAGTGTTTTGACTCTTGTGCACAGGCGTTTCGTGGTATGGTACTGAGGATTCTTTTGTGCCCTGCATCCTAAAAAGAAGCACTTTTAACATTCGTCAGAGTTGCCAAGTGGAAAGAGGGAGTGAAACTGAATGTAATATTTGTTTGGAAAACAGAGGCTCGAAATGTGACACCGGCCTGATAGTTTGGTTTTCAGCCAGTAAAAGTAAGTAAGAGGAGAGTGAAGATTCAACCTCGCTAACATGCTGATCTGTGAGGGAGTTTAAGCAAACATGATGCACAAAAAACTCTGCTCATCTACAAAAGACTCTGGTGACTTTGATACACCTTTCATTATTTGATTAAAGGAAATTAATCTGCAGCGATATTGATAATTAAACAACAGTTTTTCAAGGAAAATGCCAAAAGACTGCTGATTCTGACCACTGACAGTATAAAGAATGGACAGCGTATGTGTGACGTCACCAATAAGTTTCTCAAGAGCCCAAGCCCAAGCTCAAAATCTGTCGCTGAAAAGCTAGAAATTGGCAAAAACACGGATCATCGGCAGACCTGACGCCTGGGTGGTCAAACAAGTCACCTGTAACGGCACCCACCTGTGGCCATGCTGTTGATTATGCATAAATTTGAGTCTCAATATAATTTGAACAGGTGAGTTATATAAAAATTCACCCTCAGTACAGTTGTCATGAACGGGGAAATTAGCTATAGAGACCAAAACTGTCTTTTGTACCAGGCTGTAAACATGTTTATTTCTGCTGTGAAGTTGGACATTTTAACATGGGGACTTATGGAGATTGTCTTGTTCTGGAGCCAGCCTCAAGTGGACTTTTAAGGAACTGCAGTTTTTGGCACTGGCTTCACTTCACAGCCAAGGAAGTTTCTGCTCGGTTCTGACCTCTCAAAGATTCACTGCTATTTTGTCTTATCTAATTATTTAAATATTTACTTGACTTAAACTTTATATTCTCTGAACTTTTATAGGCCTAACAACTATAGCTTCAACTAACAATATTTTTTAATATGGTGATAAATCGTTTGGGTCTACAGAATATCAAAAATCCTGACTTCCTGAAAGCCGAGGTGACACGTTACATAGCTTGTGTTGTCTAACACAGTTCATGAGGACACTAGACAAAGAAAAGCAACAAATCATCATGATTAAGAAGCTTAAATTGCTAAAAACTTTAACCATTCATTGATTAATCAAAATGCTTTCCTATTAATCTCCTGTTTTTGTTTCCTGACTAATGAGTAATCAACTTATTGTTTCAGCTCTACTGACAATTATTTGCTTAATTAGAGTCTGTCACGTAATAGAAACTGCAGACTGCGCGTCATTGTAACTGAGGAAAAGTATGGACTAAACATCAGCTGCTGGGCTGTGATCCTAGGCTCTAAATCCTCATGTGACCCTGAGATAATTAGCCAGACAAGTCAAGTGAAAGTTTAGCAGAGCACGCACACAAGTAAGTAATGAACAGCCCCGGCTAACTGCTGAACTCACTGAAACCACAAGTCAGTAATGTGTCACCCTCTGTCTGCATCTGTCTTTTTGTTCTTCCAACGCGTTTGATGATGATCGCTAGCAGCTGTAAATCTCTAACCACGATTACTGCATACATTTATGTGATTATAATAAATCATATGTGATGAGAGGATCGCTGGCCTTTACAGAGTCCTTTCTAAACGCTGAATATGTTTGGTGTGCGACTATTTAGATTAAATTCAACTGGCCTTTTATCCCTTCTGGTGATTAAAGTGATTTGTTATTCATATTGTTTGCAACAGTTTATGCAACTCTATCCATGTTGTTCCACCACAGCAGTGTTTATAGTGTTATTACGCCTTCCTTCTCATATTGAGTGGAAGAAACAAGAAGATCCAATGTGTCGATATGAGGCTCGCTCAACATAATGTGGTATCTCGCAAAAGAGGGAACTGGATGCCTCTTCCATGAAGAATGTGTGGGGTTAATGATGTGGACATAACATCCACTGGATGAAACCAGAGAAAATGGCCATTTGACTGGACATGCACAGCCATCTGTGCACATGTAACCCGATAGATTAAACGCATCGGTGAATCATGAGCGGAGACATTCCAGTCAAACTTATCGCTGAAGTTTGGAGAAGATTGTGCAGCTTGGAAAATGATAAACAGGTCAACTGGAAAAGTCTTATCCTTTACTTTAAAGTGAGTATAGTGAATATTCATGATTTGTTTAGTGATGTGTACCCAGCCAATCACAGGTCAGTACCAATCAAAGTTATGTGTGTATATGTGTGTGTGTGTGTAAACTGAAACAGTTAGAACAGCTGCAGCAGTCCTTGTAGCTTCGAGTGCACAGCTGTGGGAGCACTGGACCACATCTGTTAACAAAGAGCAGTGAGATCACGGTGTAAATCCACACCAGTCACTATGCATTCCCGTTTACACTGCACTGAAAGACATGCTGCATGATAGGACGTGGTTTCGCAGCGTAGCCTGGCTTGTACTGGATTTCGGAGACCTGAATTATATTGATAATAATGAGCTCGTATCGGCCACTGTGTCAGTGTATTTATCATGTGCACTGTATTTAGTGTGTGTTGTGTACTTCCCACTCTTGTCAGGATAGTTCGTGTTTTGCATGTAATGTTTAGCTCATGATCGCAAGCAAACATTGCATTCATTTCCACTGCAGAAAATAAGATAAAATACAAGAATTTTGCCTCTTTTCCCAAAAGAGTAACTGGTTTATGTGTCTGCTAGACTGGCGTGTTGCATGTAAATGTCAATGTTATCTTTCAGCTACTTGCTAAATTCTACAACCGTCACTTTCTTTCCTGAGTAGCTCTGCTCTTAAGTCGGAGGTGTTTTCTTTTACCTGTGTTACAGGCTTTTTATGAATGTGGCCTCGTTGATTTTGATTCTCTTAAACAAAAAGTAGCAGAATCTTCATTATTAATCAGTAATTTGCTGATTATTTTCTTGATTAATGGGTTCAAACAGTGTTTCTCAAACTTTTTACACCCTGTACCACCTCAGAAGATATTCGTACCACCATGATGACAGTGTTGGCTGGCCCTGTTCAGCTACAGAGTTCACACAGGATGTGGGTTTATTAATAATAAGAGGTTTTTTTATTTTAGAATCCTGAACAGAAACAACTTCTCTTCCTAGTTTTAGAGTTTTTGAACGGTGTTTTATTTTATTTTTTTACATCCTCTTACTATCTTACCATCACATTTTAGCTCACGACTAATCAACGATGTATGCACACTACCTGCATGACTACAGAGCAGCCTGAAACATAATATTACAGGAAATGCAAAACTATCTGTGGCTGTAGATTGCAGAAAGATGACAGAAAATTGAGTCTCTGCCTGGCATCAACTGTAGGCCAAAAACTACTGCAGCTCTGAAGACTCTTGTTTGTATTTGCATTTCACTGGGCTTTGTTTGAAAAAGAGGGTTTGCAGTTTGGTCTTCAGTCTTTACACCAGACCTCCTAAGGAGACTCCTTGTTTAGCAAATGAAGAGCCACAGGGCTGAGCCACAGATCAATGAGTGCGTTACAGAAGGAACTATAAGGGAGGAGAAAAGGGTGGAGAGGATTTCCTCTGCGTCCTTTGAGAAAATTCCTACACACAAACTATGCCTGTTAGTTTGCACAGTAGTGTAGCTTAGCACCAAACCACATCAAAGAACATTTCATATAAAGATAAGAATCTTATTTCAGTAGTTTAGTTAGTGAATTGAATAGTGAATGAAGCATCCAGTCGTCTGATGAGTTTTTCAGAGACTGGTTACAGTGATAGTTTTCAGAGATGACAGAAATGTTTTTAAATCTTTTGGCACAAGACCAAATCAGAATCAGGTTTATTGCCAAGTAGGTTTTCACATACCAGGAATTTGTCTTGGTGTTACTGGTGCAACAAACATAAAGATCAAGACTTCTGGCATGCAAGTTTCAGTCATCATAAACACACTGCCTCAATTGTTTAGTGTGTTAGATTTAGGGTGATCTATAGTATACGGCAGAAGTAACAGTGTTGCCGCTTTGACTGACAGGTAAGTAACGCTACAATGGCTTATTAGAGCACACAGGCGTCATTCAGACCGTCTTAGGTCAGCTGATGATCCACGTCTTTGCCGATATTTAGATTAACTGGGAGGCAAAAGAAGCAGTACATGGTGACAGCCAGCGTTGCATATTTTCAGCTTTGAAACAGCGCTTCGGAAACCTACGGGTGACGTCACTCATGCTTTGTCCATTCTTCATACTGTCAATGATTCAGACGTCATATCAGATGAAGGGGGGGCTGCGTCTGTTTGTGCTCAACGCAACTGCTGTGAAAGAATCAGGAAACAACCCTGATTATCGATGCTGGAGCTCACTCACTCTCATTAACTGTCTATGTCACTCAACCAAAGCCTGCTCGCTCCATCTGTCTCTTTCTCTCTAACCATCAGACACAAATTAAACTTCTTTGTCTCAATATTTTGCAGCGTAAATTTGCGAGTCAGACTCAAGATTTAGAAGCTGGGTACATGAAATAAACAAAGCCAGAACACAACAGGTAGAGTGTGAGAGTCTAGTCCATGAATCCACCTGGAAGGCCTCAGTTTCAGTTTTCAGAGACATTTCAGGCTGACTGTGGAGGAGTTTGACCATATATTTAGTATATTATTGCATTTAGAGTAATGTAAGGAGTTGTTGTGCACTTGAGTAAAGTTATGTTCACTTCACCTGTCTCTCCTCTGCTCCCTGTGGAGGGCTGAAGCCTGAAGTATAATATAAGTATAAGTATAATAAATTCGAGTGGTACATATATATTACTATATATATATATAGCAACGGTGGCTTATACCAAGATGTTAAGTGACAAAGTGAGGTCAACGCCAAAACGGTCAACTTTTAAGTTGTGAACAACACAAATGTATGACTATATAAGGTTATTTGTCACCAGGATGTATTTCTTTTTGAAGGACATTTCTGTCTGTCGTTTTCTCACAGCGTGACTTCTGTAAGCATGATGAACTCCGGATGCCACTTGACAGGAAACATGCCCAGTTTTGGTTTTCAATTTCCACCTCACGGGTCCTGTAGAGCTTGTAGTTTGTGTAATGTGTGCGCGTGTTTGTCTGTAAAAAGGTTACAGATGCAGGCAGCAAGTTGTACACCACATTTCAATTCAATTTTGAAAAGTACAGCAAGAGGAAGTCTGCTGGTACAGGTCTCAGTTGTGTCTCAGTTGTTCCTTGTTAATGTTTATTTGCACACCAAAGGACATGAAAATGCACATGCATTAAAATCATGTCTTTACCTGATCATGTTGTAGTTTCTGTTTTCAATTACCACCACTACTTACCATAGCCTTTATTTATTTATTTTTATCTGTATTATATTTTTCATTCCAGTTACTTACCATGTACAGTATTATTTATATTATGGCCACTTTACTTTTAGTACTCGTTTTGCACGTCTGTATTTTTGTGTATTGAATAGGCCAAAGGATACTTCTGTCTGTTGTGTTTGCCCATTTTTATTTTATTCTGTAGTGTATATTGCACCACTTTTGCTGCTGTGGCGAGTGAATTTCCCCGCTGTGGGATAAATAAAGTATAATCTAATCTAATCTAATCTACCATGCCTGCTATAACAAACACAGACATGATGCTCTGTGCTTACGCTTTTGTGCTTACGATTTTACACGTGCATCACTACATGAAAGAAAAGTTGATTCATCAGATAAGTCACTCTTTCTTTGCTGTTCATGCTGTGAGAATGTGGGCATGAAGAAGAAGCTGTGGTAAGTTCACTTGTGTGAGGCTGAACAGTGAGCCCACTCCAAATCGCCTGACTCATTGCTCCTTTGCCCTCTGCAGCATGTCAAGACAGTAGCCTACTGTCCCATACTGACGTTCTCTATGTTGTTTCTTATCACAAAGTGCAGCTCTATGAACACAACCAGCTTTTCACATGCTGAAGCATCGAAACCGTCCTCCCTGTGAAATGCAAAATATGTGCATTAACCAAAGAAATGTAGAGCAATTATGTTAATAATTTGACACATAACAATAGTCCTCAGCTGAAAATGAACCAAGAATGTTGTAGTTATATGTCATTGTGCCTTATTGTTGCACAATGACATTATTGCCTTATTTCTTCAGCATGGCTACATGTGAGGCAATAGGAGAAAAAGTCAGAAACAAACAAAACAAAACTTCACTCATCTCATAGTCACACACAGAAACAAAGAAGTGGAAACAGTTCCTCTGCAGGCTGTAACCACACAATTGATATTGCATGAAAACCCAGACAGAAAATGTTGCACAATTTTTCTAGACAGGAAAAACACATGTTTTTGCTGTTGCTATGCTGTCAATGTTACTGTTGATGTTTTCACATGCATGTACTAAATTCAACAAGCTGCTGCACCGGAGAAGAAGAAATGTAGAAAATAATGTACTGAAGGTGAAGATGATGACAGGTAGCTACATCAAGATGTAAATCTCAGTACTTGAATGTATCGTTTTGTGTTTTTCTTCAGACTGTTGATCGGTGCACCCAGAGCCAGAGCTTTAGGAAAACAGACAGCCAACATCACAGGAGGCCTTTATAAATGTGAAATCACCCAGTCCAATGATTGTGAGCGCATTGAATTTGATCGTGAGGGTGAGTTATCTATCTATCTATCTATCTATCTATCTATTTATCTATCTATCTATCTATCTATCTATCTATCTATCTATCTATCTATCTATGCTCATATTTTTGTCTTGCGTTGTTAAATTTTTAAAGAGAACCTACGTTTTGAGAACAAGGAGAATCAGTGGATGGGGGTGACGGTTCAGAGCCAGGGACCAGGGGGAAAGATTGTGGTGAGTCAAACTGAGAGTCTGAACCATTGTACCCACTAATCCTAAGGTGTGTTCTTATCTGCCATCGTGATATGAACCTAAACTAAGCTGTGCTTTTGCAATTTCAGACTTGTGCTCATCGCTATCAGAGGCGCTTGTTTGTGAACACCCCTCAGGAGTCACGTGACATCACCGGGCGCTGTTATGTCCTGAGTCAGGACCTGACCATTGACACGTCCTTTGATGAGGATGGAGGTAACTGGAACTTCTGTCAAGGCAGACAAAGAGGCCATGAGATGTTTGGGTCTTGCCAGCAGGGCTTGGCTGCCACCTTCACCAAGGACTACCATTACGTGGTGTTTGGAGCACCAGGAACTTATAACTGGCAAGGTACCTCACAATACTTACACAGTATTTACAGTATTTACCAGGAGAATCAAGTTTCTCATACTGTTAAAACAAGTGATGTGATGTTTTTTTTATTCTAACATAAACTTGTTTACACCTTTTAACATCTACTGCATCGTTGCCCCACCTCTCCTGCAGGCATTGTACGAATGGAGCAAAAGAACAACACTTTGTTAGAGATGGAAGTGTATGATGACGGCCCGTATGAAACTGAGAACTTCCTACTACCTGCCAACAGCTACCTCGGTGAGCGTTTTACCCATAAAACAAACCAACTAGGTATTTTTGTGTCAGTTGTACCTTGTCGATTTATCACTTCCTCTTTAGGTGTTTGCATTGCTTACACATTTGGCATGAGCCATGTTTTAGCGTTAGTTGTTTTGCCTTGAGTTTAATGTTCATTTTTGTGTTTAGTTCCATAGACTTAGGGGTCACTTAGGGGTTTTACTGGTAAAGACACATAATCAGAGTGAAAATTTTGAGTTAAACTAAAGTTGAATACATTTTGGCACACAGGTGTGACTAATGACATAATTAATTGCGGTTTCGCTGTTATTGCTGGAACTGAGCCGTCATTAAAGTTATTAACCTCTGTGAAACAATCAGAAAATAATGTTTTATTTCTCCAGTTCACTGGCTTTCTGACTACCGGCGCTCTCCTAACCAAAGGAAACTTCTTAGTGTCACTGTTTTGCAGCACAGACTGAAGCCTAATGTAAACGTAGAAGCTGGTTCGTGAAATAAACCATGTTGTGCTCTTGTTGCTCTTGTTGAATTGGCAACCTGCGTGAGCTTCAAGTCTGGGGAGAAGGGAACGGCGGTAGACAACTCTATCCAATATTTTGAATTTGGACTGCAGCGCCCATTTTAACTGCTAAACTATTTTAACTGTGAAACTTTGGTGGCCACAAAACGTATTTAGTTTATACGTCCCGGGCTACTGTAGCAACATGGTGGGCATATTCTGCACCTAATAAAGTGTCCACTGAGTGTGATACAAGGGTGCTCTGATATTAACAAGATCATCAGTCTCCTGGTTAGCAACATTAATTTAGAGAGAATAAAAGTAGCAAAGGTACAAGATGAGCACACGTTTCTTTCATTCTTTCCTCTTGAGTTCACTGTCAGTAGAGCAGCAGAGCTTTGTGTCTTTTGTGTGAAAACAGTTTGGGCAAAATGTTCAAGTTATTTTTCATGTGCACATCTGAAACTAATGAGAAACATGTTTGAAAGGAGACACACAGGTCAGGTTCTTGATTATGTTTAGTATGTGTCTTAAATGAAATTCATCTTAGCTCATTTTGTTGCCCCAGTATTATTACAAGTTGATTACAAAGTGTCTGGATGCTAAAGAGGGACATGACAGAAAAGTTAAGGAAGTTAAGTAAACATAATTGGCAGTGTTTGTACATTAGGCATAATGAGAGATCTTTCTTGGTCTTTATTGCTGCACCAGTGACTCCTACTGGTTGGTCAGTGCAACTGCGCAGAGAAGAAAGGACATTTTGAATGTGTGCAGATTAGATCTTAACCTGTCTAACTCGTAAAGTGCCGTGCAGAGACTTGTTATCTACACGCTCACCAGGCCAACAATAGGAGTTAGCACCGGTGACCAGAGAACAGAGGAACTCACTATTCCAAATTAGAAATAGCGTATTTATCTCGTACCACATCTCTCTCATGTTAGGATTCTCCCTCGATTCGGGACACAAGATCACCAGAGAACATGGCGTGACGGTGGTGGCTGGAGCACCCAGAGCCAATCATAGTGGAGCTGTGGTCCTGTTGAGGAGCGATGGCTCCAGCAGACTTTTTGTGGAGCACACTTTGGATGGACCAGGACTTGCATCCTCCTTTGGATATGACGTGGCTGTAGTCGACCTGAATGGCGATGGGTGGGGAACATTTTACTGCCTTTATTCTGCTTTAATCTACAGATAATTTAATCTTATTAAAAAATTAAGTCACAAAATGAAGAAAAGTAAACACAAACAGAAACATCTGTAAAGCTGGAAAATGTTCCTTTAAGATTATTTAAAGGCCACTAGATTAATAAATATTTTCCTCCCATCTTTATCTAGGTGGCAAGACATAGTTGTAGGAGCCCCTCAGTTCTACATGAAGAACAGAGACATTGGAGGAGCTGTTTATGTCTACATCAACCAGGAAGGAAACTGGGAAAGCATCACTCCTGTACGTCTAAACGGGACCAAAGACTCGATGTTTGGACTGGCAGTGAAGAGCATCGGAGACATCAATCAAGACAAATATGAAGGTAATTTAGCTGTCATGTTGTAGCTTATTTGTGTTTTCTCTATCAGTTGTTGTCAAGTAAACTGGTTTCTTTCTCATACAGACATTGCAATTGGCGCTCCTTATGATGACGGGGGCGCAGGAAAAGTCTACATATATCATGGCTCTGAACATGGAATCAAAGTCAGCCCTGCACAGGTTAGTTTTTGTGGAGCTTTGTTTAAAGTGTCTATAATCAATACTTTCATATTAACAATGGATCACACGGATACTTTTATGGGAAAAGAGTTGGTCATAGTGATCAGTTTATAACCGGACTCTGCAGTTCCCCTCAGCTCTAGTGACTTCACTGAACTTTACTGTTTTGGTTCAGTCCCTCTGCTCTGATTGGTGCTGTTCTTGCTTTAAAACCTTACTGTGCACTATCTTCCCAGCACACAACAGCAGACAGAGTAGTGTGAATATTGGACTTACATTAACCAGGAGGCCAGAAAACCAACCAAATTGAATATTAATGTATTAATGTAACATAACTGCTTCATGTGTAAGTAGTGCAACTATCTACTAAGTATGATAATTCATGATTTTGGGGGGCTTTTTTTTTCACCTTTATTCGATAGTAAATCTGTTGATAGACAGGAAAGTGGGGGGAGAGAAGGGGAGCAAAGGGCTACAGGTTGGAAATGAAGTGCCTGGTGCACTGTGGTAAGGACTTAGCTTTGGCGATTGGGGCGCACATTTTTAACCAACAGCTTGCATAACTGTGGCTGTGGATTTTTAATGAGGTGGCTGATGTGGCAGCTGAAGTGCAGTAGTAAATCACTGGAGTAACTCTTTGAAAGCTAAAAATATGTTGTAAAAACGCTGTTCACAGCTTATTTCTGCTGCCCCCAAGTGGCCAAAAAGTTTTTGCAGGTGTGAGCTCAATGAAAAATGTCCATTGATTTGAATACATAGTCATATGGAGGTACTAGCTGTCAAGAATTTGCAAATGATTTTGACTCCTGATACCAAAGAAAGAATTCAGTGTTATTCCATCATATAAATTTACTAATAACTAATAAATAATATTATATTTCTCCTTCATTGCAGATCCTTTCAGGTAAACAACACAACACAAGACTATTTGGATATTCTCTGGCAGGAAACATGGACTTGGACAGCAACTCTTATCCAGACTTGGCTGTAGGCTCTCTGTCAGACACAGCTCTAATCTATAGGTAATTGTTATTCTCTTAGATATTTTAAGTAAATTTAAACTGCAAAGATTTCTATCACAGCTTCATTTTAACTACTTTTCTTTCAGGGCACGGCCAGTCATTAGCATCAGGAGAGATGTCAAAATATCTCCGCGGGAAATTGACCTCACAATCAAAACCTGTGGTAAAAGCATTTGGTAGGTGTTTTAATATTCACACATTTCAACAGACTTCAAAACTTTCTGTGTTAAAATTGTTTAAAAAATCTATTTCCTCTGCTTAGCCTCACTATGGACGCATGCTTCACCTACAAAGCAAACACTCCATCTTACAACCCAAAACTAAGTAAGTGAAATGTAAAAATAAAGCCTTATTTTACAAATCCAAGATTTGTTCAGTTGTTCTTACATGCGCTTACCTCCATGATGCAGCTATCAGCTATTTTGTGGAGGCGGACGGAGATCGCAGGAAACAGGGATTGCCCTCCAGAGTGACGTTCCTGAACAAATCTCTCACGGAAACATACCAGTTTAATGGCACCTTGGATCTGCGTAGCCAAAAACTGGAAACATGCATTAAGATAGTAGCCAAACTAAAGGTAAAACATATCCGCCACATAGTTAACATTTTTAGTTCACATTTGCAGGATACAATTCTCTCAGAGAGCTAGTTAGTCAGGAACAATTTGAGTTGGACTGCTCTTGTTGGAGGAATTTACTGAAAGAATATAATCAGTGCTAGTAAAACAGAAAGGTATGTTTAGGTATTTTTCTGGAAACACATCTGAGCTCTTTACAAACTTATTTTTTGAGTTGCAAGCTTGTGGAAAACTTTATAAAATAATGACACTGTGTCTTCACTTCTTAAATCCTGTAATCCTATTGTTTTAAAGCTGCAACAATTTTTTGATAAATCAATTAATCAATGGACCGGCTGTGATACAGACTGCAGACTTTACTGTTATTGTTATGCATTGGATATAATATGCTCTATACTATGATGACTGTTTTCATTCACACAGGACAATATCAAGGACAAGATGCGTAGCATTCCCTTTGAGGTGTCTGTAAAAATCGTGGGTACTAAACGACAGAGGACAAGAAACAGCCTCCCTCAGCTTTTGCCCATATTAGATTCCTCTCAACCGAGCAAAGACGTCATTGAGGTAAACATTCAGACTACAACATGCATTATGAAGTTAATGATAAGATGTTGGCAGTGGAGCAAAGTTTGTGTTTTTGTTTTTGTTGCAGGTCAACTTTGTGAAAGAGGGATGTGGAAGCGATCATATTTGCCGAAGTAATCTGAAGATGGAGTACAAATTATTCTACAAAGAAAACAACCAAGACTCGTACTCCCCATTACCCATGTGAGTTCTAACATTTCAACTCGTATAATCAACAAGTTAAATGTGTAAGATAAGTTACATTTACTTAAATCAGCATTAAATTACGTTTAATGTCAACATTCATTCTCCTATGAGGGAGCTCTGTCACAATTAGCTTTGTTTGGGTTTTTGGGCTGTATGATGGAGTCTCGCTGCTCCAACAACCCACTGATATGAAACCACAGCCAGAAAACAAGCTCAGACAGGTCGACAGGACAATAACCAGCACATAACAGCAGCGAGTATTCGAGTATACAAACCAGAGCTAAAAGGCGATTCAGTATATTATTTACTATTGCTATTACTCGAATGCTGACGTACTGTATGTTTCCCTGTGTCTGCTGGGCGTACAAGTAGTCAGTGGTTGGATAAAATGTGTGTCATAACACCTTGATGAGCTGAAGTTTTGTTTGTGTCCGCAGCAAAGAAAACATGCCTGTGTTTCATCAGAATTTCAAGAAGAAGGACTTGGCTGTGCAGGTGACGGTCAATAACATGAATGGGGATGATGCTTACGAGGCAAAGCTGGTCGGGACCTTCTCAGATACGCTGTCTTATTCTGGAGTCCGCTCGCATCAAACGATGGTAAACAAGATTACAGTGTAGTGTGGGTGTAATACTGCTTATACATGAGATTGGAAAGCCAGCTTAGGGCAGCTGTTACTCTGTCTGTTCTCCTCTGTTAAAATTTTGTCAACTTATTAACCACAGCTGGTCTCATCAGGCTCTACTGTCTTTTGTCCTTTTTACCTGTCTGTCATCTCTGCTTTCTACCATGCTAACATGTTATGATTTAGCATTGGATATGGATATTTCTTGATAATAAAAACACAAAAACGGTTTCTCTACAAAAGTCCTCTTTTCATAACAGAAACCAACGTTTTTAAATGTTTAAAAAAATAGTCTCACATCTGTGATGCATGCTGTGTTAGCTTTAGTAATGCTGAGACTGAGTTAATCTTTTGTTGAAACACGTTTTTAAGTGAGATGAAATGAGGAAGTCATCAGGATTCACTCTCTGGAGATTTACCACACATTATGTTGACTTTAAAACTTTAAACTGTATATTCAAAGTATTTGTAGTTTTCGTAACCATCCGTGTGTTTAAACGTTTCTCCAGATGGAAAAGTCGATCATCTGCACTGCCAATCAGAACGGCTCCCAAACAGACTGTGAGCTGGGAAATCCTTTTAAGAGAGACTCAAAGGTACAAACTTGTCTTAAGTTTCACACGTTCATCACCCCGCTTATCTGTTGTACTTCAAGTGAGAGATGTTTCCCCTTTTTTTTGTTGCACCAGACAACTTTTTACATCATCCTGAGCACTTCAAGTATAACTCTCGACACCACGGAGGTCGACTTTGACCTACAGCTCCAAACGTAAGTACAAGCTGCTAGAGCTGCCTCGTGTTATTCTCTACATGTAAGAATAATAGATAAAAGCATCTAATACTATTGGTGTGTGTTTTATTTCTTTCAGGACAAGTGCTCAAAATATTGCCCCTGTTAAAGTAACGGCTAAAGTAGTCATTGAATTGCCGCTGTCTGTCATTGGGTAAGTGTGTTAACCTCTTTGTTTGACTGCACACACCGTGCCTCCAGCAATATGTAAAATAAATAGTTTTGCTTGGTTTCAACAGGGAAGCCAGCCCGAATCAGGTTTCCTTTGGAGGTGTTGTGAAAGGTGAAAGTGCCATGAAGACAGAAGAAGAGATTGGGAGTTTGATTAACTATAAATTTAGAGTAAGTTTATTCATCTGACCGGCTTCTTTATGTGATTATTAAATAACTGCTGTCATATTATTTCATAGTTTTAGTATATGAAGTCGTAACAGATTGATTTCTTCTTCAGATAAACAATGAGTTGAAGTCTTTGGCGTCTTCTGTCAAAGCCTCGCTGTACATTCAGTGGCCCAAATCGGACAAAAACGGGAAATGGCTTCTGTACCTGGTGAAGGTCACTTCTACGGGGCCGCAGGACATCCTTTGCTCTCCCTCTGAGATCAACCCTCTAGACCTCCAGGTAGTATTTTTAAACCTTTATTTCCTCTTCAACACTGACCAAACAACAGCCATTACAGCAAACTGGTACCGCTTAATTCCACTTTGAATTCATGAGAAGAAATGTATTTTCAGAAGTCGTCTGCATCAAGGACAAAACGTGAAATTGGAGAAAGAAAAACGGCTGCCAAAATGTCTTCACTGTCGGGCAAAAATAAAGTGCTGGTGAGTCTTTGTGTGGATGTATTCACGTTATTTTATTAAGGTTTAGATTGCTTTGATGTGTGATAGACTCTTTCCTTCCTAGACGTGTGACAGTGGGATCAAATGTGTGGTGCTCAAGTGCCCCCTCCAGGGCCTCCACGGTACAGCCATTGAACTGAGATCTCGTCTCTGGAACTCGACTTTTCTTGAGGTAACATGTTGGATTTTGAATGTTTGTGTCTCATCTGTGTGATTTGGTATTTACTTTTTTACCCAAGCAGCTGTCTTTTTTTGTTTTTTACAGGATTATGCCTCTCTATCGCACTTGGATATCGTTGTGAGGGCCTCGCTCATCCTTCACACTCAGGCTACAAACATGATCCTGACAACTCCTGACACTGATGTAAGTAGCTCATCACCTACAGCTTAAGTGTTATCGCTACTTTTACTCAAACAAGGGATTTAAATACTTCTTCCACCACTGTTGTTTACTATCGTGATCCGAACTCACCTGCTTTACCTTGTTTTGATGTTTTATCACAGGTGACAGTGACAGTGTCCCCAGAAAATGCAAAAGCACAGCACAGTGGCATTCCCTGGTGGATCATACTGGTGGCTGTTCTTGCAGGCGTCTTGATTTTGGCTTTGCTTGTGTTTCTGCTGTGGAAGGTGAGATCTTCATGTCACATATGTTTAGTTATACAGGAGATGACATAGGATGAATGTAGGAGATTCATCTTGTTTGTTTGGTTTTATTTTAGGATTCTTGGGTTTCTTTGTTTTTATATTATTGTGAATACCTCAATTATGAGATTCGAATGATTACAACCCTCCATATACTGTAAATCTGCAATCAAATGACCATAATATGTTCAACTGTGTCAAATATATGCTGTGTTTGTGTGAAGGTAAGAGACTAGAGTTGGGTTTAACTCAGTATCAGTCAGTTCTGGAGTAATTTTCTGTAGATGTTCTGCAAATAAGCAAGTAACTTTTATTTTTTGTCAACACTAGACTGTCCAGATGAAGTATTTCCTTAATAAGATGTATTTCCTCTGGTGTTTTGCTGGAAGAAATCGTAATGGCTGTTATTACTGCTTCATTGTGTCACTCTTAACCATTCATCACCCTTGCCCCCCCCCCCCTCAGTGTGGTTTCTTCAAGAGAGCAACAAAAGACCAATACGATCCTGCATTACACAAGGCAGAGATCCATGTTCAGCCTTCTGACAAAGACAAACTCTCTACTGAAGCCTGATTTATGCTCTCTGGTAAAACAAAAACAACAAGCTGTCAGCATGGAGTGCGGTTACTGCAAAGACTAATGAACTCACTTTCCGGCCAAATCAGCTGACTTACTGCAGAATAATTCAGGCGGACACATATTGTACTGGAAAATTGACATTAGACACAAACTTTTTGGCCTAAATTTAACATAAAATAATAAATATTTAATTGATTTAGTGCTCTCTGATATTTGTACAATATGTGTCTTTGAATTTTGCCAAGAAATTGATGCATTTTCTTACGAACAGGCATAAATTTTTCTCTTTTTTTGTTGTAATAACTCTCTGCTCTGCAGGTGCTTCTGCTGACATCGCTGTTACTGCTTGGCTGTAAAAAAACAAAAAACTGCTCAGCATGCTTAACACTCTTGCACATCTCTCCTCTGTTGTTTTTACAGTGTTCATGAATATTTGCTGACATTTAATCAGTTTTTAATAACGCGCTGTGTCCCTTCCCTCAGTGTGGATTCTTCAAACGCTCCAAACGAGACGACAGCGTCCCTCGTTACCACGCGGTGCGGATAAGAAAGGAAACTCCCGAGTATAAAGATGGGAAGGTCAAGCTTGATCCTTTTGAAAAAAAGCAGTGGATGACAACTTGGGTTGACAATGAAAGTTACTCGTGAACAGCGACAAGACTTTTTGGTTTTTGTTGATTTTGGTGATGCTCAGTGACTTTTAAAAACAATAGACCTTCTTCACAGCAGTCATGTTGACATGAAATAGTAGGGTCGACACAGGTGTTACCAATGATACTAATTAAGGTTCCTGTACATGTATTGTAGCACAGCATCCACAGCACAGCACAGGTCCAGCTGAATAGTCTATTTTGCTTGGGAAGGTTCCTAACTGAGTGTAATGACCCAGAAGTATTAACGTAGCCACGATGATAAGTGATGTTTGAATTCTTAAGGAGCTTCAGTGCTTCCTTTCTTATCTCCTTTAGCAAAGGAAACACCGGACCATCCTTTACGAAAGGAAAGGAGGTAATGCCGTCACACAATTCCTTGCGGCAGCAGCAAAAAAAATCAACGCACAGTGGGTCATTCACAACCAGACTTTAAAAAGAAAACATCAGTGTATTTAAAAAGTGTGATGCAGACTACAGCAGAATATGGACAGACGTGATATAAAAGCGTTGTTCTGCTGTTGACTGTGGAGCTGTTCAAGTTTGCTCTCTGCTGTCGTGAAAAACTTTCCCAAGTTGTTGTAAAATGTTGTTAATAACTAGGTAGCTTATGAGTTATATGAAGTCATATTTCCCCAGGTTGTCCACGTTTTTATATCTCCAGTGAAACAACACAGTAAGAGCGCACAGGGAGAAGTATCTCAGATGATGATGTTTTGTAGTCCATCTTCTGAAGTTTGTAGTTTTACCACAGATCATGTCAATAACATCCGCCATCGCATGATGACGGATGACGTGATGTTTTACATCGAGGTCAAGGAAAAGTGGTTAGGAAAGGACTTCGGAGATAAATATTTTGACTATTACCTGAATGGACCTGAACCTTAATTAGTATCATTGCTAACACCTGTGTTAACATGGCTGCTGTGAAAACGTGGCTGCTGTGAAAACGTCTGTTGTAGATAATCCTTTGCAGGGTTCATGTCTTTGAATTTTTACACTGTATAATGATGAAATGTTTTGTAAGTTTTGTATATATTTAAATACTTCGGCACACTGTATATTTATTTTTTGATAAAATTTCATGCAGCCAAAGAGTTTTTTTTTTTTTTTTAAGTCTTACGTCTGCCCTGAAGCAGATCGACAGAGGGCAAAGTTTACTGCTGTTTCTGTGGAGTTTTACTGTCTTAATAGAAGCTTAAAATCTATGCAAGGAAGGTACAGCCAGCTCAGTGAAATATGAATGTAAAACATGTTTTATGAATCTAGTTTCAGTACTTTCCAACAAAGGAATGACTTTTGTACATTATGATTTCAAAATAATTAAAAGGTGTACATGACTATGAATAACTAAAAGCAAGTGGAGGTGTTCACCTCTTCTCACTATTGTGGCATTCAGGTAGCATCCACTGTACTGTAGGTCATCACTGATGTAAGACCGACTCTTTTTGTTCCATGTGAGTTATCCAAAGGGAAAACGGTGAAAAGCAACTGATGTGTTGTAGGTTAAATTCAAAGTGAATGTCTTATTGAATTGTCAAGTTTAATAAAAATGCTTAAACGCTCATTTCTACTGTGCAACCATTATTTTAATATAGAATTTATGAATGTAGGGCTAATTTTCAACATGCCTAATGTTATCAAAGCTTTGGATGTGTGACGGTCTACACTTGTGACTAAAACATTGCCAATTAAACAGAGCCTTACTCAAGAAATTTATTTAATCATACTTTTTTTAGAACAAGCATAGCATTTACATGGGATTATAAATGTCCCTAATCTATATAAAAAGCTATCGCATTGAAAATATCACTCTTCATGGATCCTAAATGACTCAAAACAGCAAATTAACAAGGAGTTGTGATGAATGCTTCCAAAAGCTCAAAGACATCCCTCTTTTTGACTACTGAAAAAACACTAAATGCAGAGTTAGCATCAATATACATGTCAAAGTATTTATTCCACATCAGTCAAATGTTAAGCGAAAGGTTTTCTCCTGCTCCTTGCGCTGGTTGTCACACAATTTGGACACCTCCTCCACTCTCCTCTGCAGGAGAACCGAGTTCTGGTCAATCCACTGAAGTGAATCCATGTGGGTGTTGAGAATTTTACAGATCTGCTGAAGCTGAGGAAGAAAGAGAGAAAAAAGATAGAGTTTAATTTGCAACAAATACCAAAGCATGTTCAAAAATATGTCATGGGAATCAGGTCTCATCTTACTGGGTCACTGGTATCTGCTGGGCCACTGGATGTGTTCAGGTGCTCGATGATCTCCTTCAGGTCCTGCGACATCCTCTTCAGCTGAGCGTCCACGTTCTCGGCGAGCTTGTACGTTCTTTCGCGTTCCTCGTCCGTGTTCTGCATGTAGATGGTTCCACTTTGCTCTTTCACCGACTCCTCAAGCGGACAGAGCAAGTCCTCGAGCTCCTTCTGTTGGGACAGGATGAAATCCAGCTCCTGGTTTAGCCTCCTCTGGTCCAACTTCACCTTCTCCATCTCCTTATGCAGAGCTGTGATCTTCTCACCGTTCTCCACCAGCATGCGGTCCCAGGCGTTTACCTGAGTTGCCTGCTGTAAGAAATGTCTCTCTTGGTCCTCGAGCTCCAGACTCCACTTGTTAATGAGGCCCTCTAGCTGGGCGTAGGTCATCACCGGAGGAGCAGCGGTTGTAGTGATTGTTGTGGCTATTGCGGTTGTTGTTGCGCTTATGCCGGATGTGGGTTTGAGTCCAAGTGTAAAGCCTAAAGCAGCACCGGTTGTAGCAGCTGCAGTTGTGGAAGCAGGGGCAAGGGCAGCAGCGGAGGTGGTGGTTACTGCCCCCAGAGGCTTGAGCATAAAAGCCAGACCTCCACCAGCTGCTGTGGTTGTTGCAGCGGCAGTACTGCTTGGAGCTGAAGTTGGAGCTGCACTCAAAGTAAAGCCTGTACCCGGTACAGTGGCAGTAGTAGGTGCAGCAGCTGTAGGGACGGGTGTAGCAAAGAGAGATGGGCCTGAAGCTGGGGCTGCCTGGGTCGCTGCAGGAGGAGCTGGGGTTGATGAGGGTTTAATCCCAAAGGCAAATCCTCCACCCTGAGCTGCTGTAGTTGCAGCTGTGAGGGCTGGCTGGGTTTGGGGCTGGCTGCCCAAAGTGAGATTGGATGGAGCAGTGGTACCAAAGCTGAAGCCCCCTCCTCCTGGGGCTGCAGCAGGGGCTGCGGCTGTGGTCATCTGGACCTTGGTTGCTCCAAAGCTGAATCCTCCAAATGAGAGGCCGCCTGCCCCGGTAGCTGCTGTGGTTGCGGCCGTTGGTGCTGGTAGTGCTGCAGCGGGTTGGGGTTGAACTTGAGCCGCAGTCCCAAAGGCGAAGCCTCCTCCTCCTGCAGGGGCGGCAGTGGTGGCCTGTGCAGACAAACCCGTGCCCAGGGTGAACCCTGACACTGCAGCTGGAGCTGCTGCGGAGCCTAAGGCCAGCCCTGCTGCTGCTGTAGTTTGTGGAGCTGTACCCAGGCCAAATGCGTTGGCTGCGGCGGCGGGGGTCCCAAATGAGAAACCTCCTCCTGCTGCTGGTGCTGGTGCTGGTGCTGGTGCTGTGCTCTTCGCTGGGGTGCCAAAGCTGAAAGAGCCGGCAGGGTTGGAGGCTGGCTGAGCGGCAGTGCCGAAGGTGAAGCCCCCTCCGGAGGCTGCAGGTGGGGCGCTTGTCATCCCGAAGCCGGTGCCGGGAGCTGGTGCTGCGGCGGCTGTGGTCTTCTGAGTCCCGAAAGCAAAGCCTGTGGAGGCTTGGCCGAAGTTGAATCCTCCGCTCATCTTAAATATATCGACAAACAGCTAACGTAACAAAATGGTTGCTTCCTCGCGGAGCCTCACGGCGGCTTTTGGCGGGCCGCGAGCAGAAGTTTGGCCCAACTGAAGTCACGAGAGGAAACAGCGTCTCTCCTACGATAACTCCAGAGACGTTAGCCGTTAATAAAGTGAACCACACGTTTGTTAACGTTACCTTGAGCCGGACGGCCACCAAGAAAACTAACAACAACTCATCGTTCACAACAACGTGGCCCGCTGGTTTCACTTCTTCACGCAGGCATCTCTGAGGCTGCCTAAAAGGAAGTGACGGCAGTTAGGACCACATACAGTGGGACGCGCATCGCCCTGAGTTTTGTCTGCCAGCGCACAGGTCCCGCCCCCACAGACCCAAACTGAAATGTGATTGGCTGTCTGCCTGAAAGACTAACTCAGGGATCCAGGTACCCGCAGTATGCCAAAGAGTATTGAGTTTAATAAATAGAAATCCTCTCGACTCTACGTGAAGAAGACGAGCTGCTATCATCTAAAACAAAATATTAATACAGCTATCTGATAAAAACGGCTCACTATCGATGTCAAATATTAAAACACAGTATTATAAAATGTAACCGTGGCGAGTACAAAAGCCTAAGACTAAAACATATGCAGCTATTGTAAAAGACAAGATGTTTACGAAAGGATTCATTATAATTTATGTCATTATATCATTGTAAATGTGTTATTTTTCATTAAATTACATCCAAACAAAAAGTGTAAAAAATGTAAAAACATTTAAAATTAATTCACATCTGCCGTTTTATTTTCTTCATTTTCTTCTGTTTTACAATATTATTACTACCACTATATTATTTATATCAATAAAGTTTTTTTAAAACGATCTTAACAGAGTCGAACAGCACAAATGTCAAAAATGAGTATCTTGCCGTCGTTATGACTCTCTGGAGTCACACTGAGTACCTGCACAGCCTTCATGCTGTGTTAACATCAAAGATTCAGCAATGAGCAAATGAAGCAACGACTGATTTATAAACATTTTACAGTTTCGGTGACTATGGATATTCAAATTTTACCAAATCACTCAATAAAAGACCGTTACATTTAACGTCCGTGTGCGCGCGAGCTGCTAAAGTTAGCCTGGATGCTAACGTCAACATAGATTAGCTAACGGCAGGTTTAACTGTGACTGCGTGGCCGAGCTGCGGAGGATCAAACTTAAAAGTAACATTTCTGTCTGTATTTAACAACATCATCGTCCGCCAGAGCGAGCCAGCACCGGGCCTGTCAGGATGAGGATCTTAAGGTTTCTGCGGAGCAGCGTGTCCATCGGAAAGGACATCGACTATTACTCCAAGTTTTCACCCTCACCTCTGTCAATGAAGCAGTTTCTGGATTTTGGTAAGAGGATGTTCACACAGTAATGTTAGAAACACAAATGTACAATCACTTAATACTTAATATTTAATTCTCATAATGAATTATTGTTTAATTAAAAAAGATTAAAAAATCTATCTATCTATCTATCTATCTATCTATCTATCTATCTATCTATCTATCTTAAGTTCCATGTCCAAATTATTCATGGTTGTACTAAAACAAAGATTCCCATTCCCTCCTATTACCTGGAAGTAAATCATTTTTCGCTTTATACATTTAGACAATAAGAGTCACACAGTCATGGAGTACAAACTGCAGTATGTAAACATGCAGGAGCCATCTCATATAACTTGTCACGTCAGTTTATATTGTTCTTAGTGGTTCATCTCAAACTAACACAGAGGCGGATGTGCGTGGAGGTATCTGTATTTTATATCACATTATTGATGAAAAAAATGATTTAGCAGTCGGTTATAGATGAAATAAACTGATCTGTTTTTGGATAATCCAACAAATTAAATTAAGGTACTGCTTTACTTTCATTTTATTCATGCAAAAATCAAATATTGACATGAAGTAATCTGACTCAGTGATTTGTAACATCACTCACAGTGTCCTAGAGACAGCTACCACAGTAAAAACTGTATGTTACAGTCGGTAAATTTATATCGTTTCGTGGTGTATAGTGTCACTTCACTCAACTCAAATTGATTGCACTGGCTACCAAGCAAGATGCCAACACACCGGTGATACAGAAAACTCAATTTGGGGTTCAGTATCTTGCTCAATGACACTTCGACATGCAGACTGGAGGAGCCGGGGATTGAACCGCTGACCTCCTGAGCCACAGCCGGCACATAAAAACAGATTAATGAGAGATTTGTGATATTTCTGTGTGTGTTTATACCCTTCAGGCTCGGGAGATGCATGTGAGAAAACATCGTTCACCTTCCTCAGACAGGAGTTACCTGTGAGGTTGGCAAACATCATGAAAGAGATCAACTTGTTGCCCGACAACTTACTGAGGACTCCATCAGTCCGGTTGGTGCAGGGCTGGTATGCAGGTTTCTTTTTCTCCTTTGGCTTAATCATCTCTCAAATTACACCACAACGCCTGCGAATGGATAGTGATGATTGTTTTTTTCACCTGCAGGTACATGCAAAGTCTTCAGGAAATTCTCGAGTTCAAAGACAAAAATGCGAACGATGAGAAAGTCACATATGAGTGAGTGAATGAGAACATACACTATGAGGTCTGTTTTATTCGGCATGCTTCGCTGTAATCGATGTGTCTTTTATTTAGTTTCACAGACGCAGTAATAAAAATCAGAAATCGACACAATGATGTCATTCCCACCATGGCTCAGGGAGTTGTCGAGTACAAGGAGACCTACGGCACGGACCCGGTCGTCAGCCAAAATGTTCAGTATTTTCTAGATCGTTTCTACATGAGTAGGATATCCATCAGGATGTTGCTCAACCAGCACAGTGAGTAGATTCTCTGCTGCTTTATAAAACATTTTACACTATAGTTGTACTTCAAATCAAGGCCCTCACAGCAGAGTGTTCATTTTTATGATGACATTATGACATTTCAGTGTTGATTTATCAAGAGACAAACACAGTCCTGGTCCAGTCCAGTCTTGATTTTGTCCCAGTTTGGTGCGTCACTGCCGCAAACCACACCCAAACATGTTTTCTTGTATTGTTTAATTTGGAAAAGAACTTGAAGTGACTTGTACTCTATCTGCGCCTTCATCTGAGTGAATTGTTTAAAGGGCGAAGAGACATTCAACCCGCACAGACGAACTCTAGAAAAGATAGAAGCACAAATAATATTTTAGTTTTGCTCATCAATATTTAACCTTCATAAGGAAAAGAGCAGCAAAGTAATGTTTAAAAGAGAAACACTTCCCGCTATGCTGACTCAGTTAAAAACGGGTTTTCCTGGACGAAGGTGAAATATGAGGACGGAATGATTTAAAAAAAAACAAGCTGTGAAACAAAGAGAAACAAAATCAACAAGGTCATTGTTAGATAATTAGAGAGAACGCGCCAAGGGCAAGATCAAAAGGTTGGCACAAAACTTTCAGTTCAACAGTACACGTCATGGAGTTATAATGCTCAGCCCAATATTTATACAACAACATTTAGAGATGTAATTTAAGATGGCAGCTAGTTTGTCTCTTAATTACATTGTTTTCTCTTTGCTCTCTGCTTTACCTCTCATAGGTAGAGCTACACAAAGAGCCTAAACATGGATGTCTTGGTTTCTGGTGACAGTTTTGTTGTTTCTTTAGATGTTAGTGACGTAAACTAATAAAATATAAGTGTAAAAGATAAGAAACAAAACTGAGAAAAGCCTCCTGTGTATTGAAGATTAAAGAGTGCAGAGCTGGAGCGCTTTAACTTCACCACAGCCTGAATTTTGTGGACAAGATGGAGAGATATTTGAACTGTGTTGTGTGTCAGAAAACGAAACAAAGATCTGATTTACAGGTAAAACTAACAGAAAGATACACAAGTCACCAGCTGCTGATTACAGTATGCGTTAGGTGAAAACCTGAGGGTCATTTAAAGGCCCCAGTACAGTTGATAAACAGGAGGAAACCCGCCATGTTGGCTGTCCTGCCTCTACCGACTCCAGGATAAACTAAAAATGGGCAAATACGTGGATCATTGGTCGATCTGCCAATCTTTTTAATGCAGAAACACAGAAAATTACCTTAGTTGTAAATGAATTGTGACATTTTCTAGGTGAAATGATTCATTAATAGAGAAACATACGTCCACAAGCAGTGCATGGTAACAACCCCGTGTGTTTCTATTCCAGCTCTCCTCTTCGGTGGGAAGGTGAAGGTGAACCCGGCACATCCCAAACAGATCGGCAGTATCGATCCGCACTGTCGTGTCAGCGAAGTTATCAGAGGTGAGCTTGTCATAAATATTTAATCTGTTTAGGAACATCCTGTGACAGCGCGATTGAGTATTCAAGTGTCATTTGTGTCCTTCCTCGTAGATGCGTACGAAAACGCACGAAACCTTTGTGATCGGTACTACATGAACTCTCCTGAGCTGGTGCTGGAGGAATTCAACGGTAATATCTAAATTTCAATTAAATAAGCACTTTAAATGGTATTCTTGGTGAATTAATTAACATTTTTCTGATGAATTTAATCAAATTTTTGATTGTCTTGTTTGTCCTGACAGTCAAAGAGCAGGGAAAACCCGTCACTGTGGTCTATGTTCCATCTCATTTGTACCATATGGTGTTTGAACTTTTTAAGGTAGGACTCGATTTTATGAACTCATAATTGGACTGCCGGTTCTACATGATACAGTTTTACATGTTTATATGTTGCCCCTCTCGTGGTAAACGCAGAACGCCATGCGAGCCACCATGGAGCTATACGGCGATGCCATGGAGTATCCCTCCATCCACGCACATGTCGCTCTGGGAACTGAAGATCTGACAGTGAAGGTAAAGCCGCGCTGCAGCACCAAAACTCTACCGGTGAAAAACGAAGATTTAAACATGAAAATATACTGTTCAGACCATGTGTTCGTCTCCAGGTGAGCGATCGTGGAGGTGGTGTGCCGCTGCGCAAGATTGACCGGTTGTTTACCTACACGTACTCCACAGCTCCTCGGCCCAGCATCGACGGGTCCCGAGCCGCTCCTCTGGTCAGTATTCCTCATGTACGATCGATACAGTGTGGATGAGTTTGGATGGATGTTAGTCCACGTTGATCCAGTTTGGACTTGGCACCATCAAAATACCAACCAGGTACTTTTCCACAACAGACTTGTGTTTATTAATAACAACATGCTTGTGGAACTAGGACACCTAAATGGATTGCAGCCGTCGTTAATGTTACTAATTACGTCTGTGATGTGCTGCTATGACAAGTTAAATCCTGTGTTGAGAAGACCTGTGTTAACTCTTCACCGCCTCCAGGTTCTGTGTGTGCCTGGTGTGTTCATGTTCTCATTCGACTTGTAAACAACTTGTATAACAATGAAAGTTAAACTTTTAGTGGTTGGACTCGACCAATTTCCTGGAAGGAAACTGCGCAAACTTCCCCCATAACTTATAAAACTTGATTTGCAAGGGCAAAGATCTAAGACTGTACTCATGTGTATAGTAGGACTTGATCATCATATTGTTATTTTACTCATATACCAAACTGATTCCAACCATGTGGTCGTCTCCCACCAAATTAATGCTGGTAGTGAGTTCTTGAGTTGTTGACGAAATGAACCAAAATGTAACGTTTGTACAGAAACACAGTTTATCTTTATGGATTATATAGATGCCGAATTAACAATAAGACTGTCGACATGTGACTTAATCTGTTTAACGGTCACGTAATGAATCGTTCAGATGTCATACTGTATTTCTTAAAGGGAGTTTGGTGTCATATAAAGGGAGCTTTAGTTTAATCCAAACAGCTAATATGTTTATTTTTTAACATTTTGTCAACACTACAGAAACGTTAGGTAACTGTTAAGTATGATGAGGTCATCTGGTGTTGACTGCTGTTAGTTATTGGTTTGATTAACGGTTGTGTATTGATTACTGGCAGCAGCTGATAAGGTTTATTATCAGTGTTCAGTTTCACACAGTCGACCCTTGTGTGTGTTTTTAAACTAGTTGTAGAAATATGTTCATCTAAGATAGATGAAGACTGTTAATGTAACGCCTGTAAAGATACATGTAGTTCAAAGCCTCAGTGCTGTTGTGTGACTCTGGTCCAATCAAATTACTTCGTCAGAACCAACTGTTGTATAAAATCATTGCCAGATCGATAATTTGTGTCAGATTATTGATTTCTTTCTCTGTAAGTAGCCTTGAGGGAGATAATTTACCTCTTTATGGTGATTAAACTCCTGCATCACCCTGTTGGAGGCCCGCTGTACATTATCCCCATCGACCACATCAGACAGTGTTCATGAGTGGATGGAGTTGTGATTTAATCGACAGCACCTTTCACTTCAGCTTTACAGTTCATTCTTGGCCTTTTTAAAAGTTTGGGTGACAAAAATTCTAATAATCAACACTTCACACACACAACTGAAGTATCTCGTCTATAAACTGTTTTTATTTTGGGTCTTTGTTTTTGTCCAGGCTGGTTACGGGTACGGCCTGCCCATCTCTCGACTGTACGCCCGGTACTTTCAAGGGGACCTGAAGCTGTACTCTCTGGAGGGTTACGGAACTGACGCTGTGATCTACATTCGGGTAAGTTATTTTTATACTAACTGTGTGTCTCTCTCTCTCTCTCACACAAGGAAGCATGCATTCTTTACATCCTCTATTAACTTTTATCTCAATCCTGTGTCAGGCACTCTCCACCGAGTCCATCGAGAGGCTCCCCGTGTACAACAAGTCGGTTTGGAAACACTACAAGACGATCCACGAGGCAGACGACTGGTGTGTCCCCAGCAAAGAGCCCAAGGACATGACAACATTTCGCAGTTTCTAGATGTGAACGACGGCAGTCCGGTAGCAAAGTGTGTGAGATGATAGGTGTGTGTGTGTGTGTGTGTGTGTGTAGATTTCCTTGTACAGAAAGAAAAGAATAAAAGATCAAAGTTTTAGTGCCATATTACACGTAGAACAACAGATTGTGGGAGCAGCAGCCCTCATTTAAAAACAAGATTTTCCAACGTTGGTAATGACCGAGCGGGATCAGGACCAGGTTTCTAGAAAGCCACATTGTTCTTAAAGTAAAGATCAAACAAAACTGCATCTTCAAAGCTGTTACTAAAAGATTTTTAAAAAAAAAAAAACAATCACATGATTCATTAAGGAGCCCTTTTAAATATGGTTACTAAAGAGCTGTGATGATGTATCTGTATCTTTCTAAATGACCTCAAACATTTCTGTAGATGACAGAGTATCTGGGATACGCTGAAATCAGTTATTTAGAGGCTTTGAGAACAAAATCTCAGGACAGAAAATCTCAAAATCTCACCGACTGAAGCTCTCTGCGTGGTTCGATGCCAAGAGGAAAACTGGAAAAATGTTTTAGTAGTTTGGCTGAACGATGTTTGTAAGTGTCTTCACAATTCGAATGTTGGTTTACAGTTTTTCTTTATTTGCGTTGCTGCTTTTATCTTGCTGAAAGTGTAAATCTGTTACAGTGTGCTCTGCTCCGTGTGAGGTTTGTAAGAAAAGTTGTTACAGAAGTGGTTGCTGCTTGTTTTTTGTTTTTTTTAAATCTGTTGGGAGCTTCGTTGTTTTCATCGAGGGCATTTCTTCCCCATGCGATCAAAAAAAAAAGTATTGATGGATTTTCAGTTTTCTTCCTGAAGTCTGTTAGTTTGCAGATGAGGTACTGCAAATCTGAAACAAGATGAACCATGTATGTGTCACAGTAAAAGAGTATAACAGTATTGGGGCTGCTGTTAAATAAGCTATAATTCATATTTTCCATGTTACACTAAAACAGTCATGCCGCATGGATCATGTTCAGTAAAAAAGAATATTTCAATCAGACAGTTTCTTATTTGTGTCGAAGATCTTTGTGTCAATGAAGTGATGATGGAAACTGATGAGTTCTTTCTGTCACTGCCCGGGTTTGGTTTAAACATCAGTACAGTGACACTTTATTGTGATGCATCATTGGAGGAAATTAAATTATTTTAAATGATTCAGGAAACCACCTGCTCACTGATATGAGACATTTAAAGTCTAACATCAGACCACTGATACTTTCAGTGTTTGTGTTATATTGTTGGAGGTTGGCACCAAAATTGACATTTCTGATCATTTAACTGCAGAATTTATTTTAAAAGTGACTCTTAAGTATAATCTCAACACCTGACTGTGACTGACTTGACATGAAGTATTAGGGTCAACTCACACAGGGGTTTCCAATGATACTAATTAAACTTCCTTTACATTTATTGTAGCAGACTTTGCAGTGAGCCAACATGCACCCTGACTGTTTGACCTGAATTAGCATCATTAGAATCACCTGTGTGTGGTCACTTACTATTTCATGTCAAAATGGCTGCTGTGAAAAAGGTCTGTTATCAAAATACAGTAAAATGCAACAATGTAACAATATGTGAATTAAATTTCCTAAATAAATTAGAAGATGGAATGATCTTCTATTTCAGTTAAGAAAATTAGATTTGAGTGCACACAGGTGTGTAACACCCAGTAAGTACTCTTTGCTGCACTGGTCTGTTCAGCTCAGATGTTGTTAGGCAGTTACTACCTGATGTTCAGCATGGTGAACCGCTTCATACCGTTACCATTGAAATGACTGAAAGCAGCATGGTACCGCGTGGCAGTGTGAAAGCTCCACAGGTTTGAATCCCAGGGATACAACAAATTTCTCTTTTGGGTCTCGAACTGAAATGTAAGTCAGTTTGCAGTTATCATGTGCTCGCTGTAAATGCAAATTATTTGAAGCAAGGAGGAAGCGAACACACCACGTAAAGTGAAAATTAGTTTATTGATGCTGTATGTACCAACAAATGTTTCTCTGATTCAGAAGGTGTGTGAAAACATGATTTTCTTTGCAGTCCGACATGTCGTGTTCCATACAGGACATGGCGTCACGCTTGGGAAGAAGAAAGGAAGCACTTCGGTTTGGCTGCGAACAGTTCATCGCTCAGCCTCACATTCATACACGACGCTGTGCTCCCGACTCACATAAGTCCTTGTCATAGGCACATCTCACCGTCTAATGGACCGGTGAGGCGTACGTGTAGCAGACCTGCATGCTGTGTGTGTATTTACATGGAGCATCACGGTACCATCTCAGCGACACACAGCCAGAGTCAGGGACAGCAGCAGCAGCGTTCACCTCGTCCCTACTTGATTTGTTTGTTGCCTTTTCATTCAGCAAAAACGACGGCCAAGCTATTCTACTTAGTAGAAAAATGTAGAGAGTATAAAATGAACAATGATGTTTAAGTAATAAAAAAAAAAAGATGCAGTTAATAGGCACATGTATAAAACTTATTTATACATTTAAAACCTTGTCGCCCATTGAAGCTTAAAAGACAAATATAGTGCTTTTATCTGAACTGTACAATCACCGTTCCTGCAAAAGACTTGTACATGGAAACAGGCAAGTTATACTAGCAAAAATATAAAATGCTGAAAAAGCAGTATACATTTGACTTCCATAGGTTAATGTGTGCGTGATCTGCAACAACTACAGACGTTTTATAATAACAGCTTCTAGCTTTTTAGTGGTAAAAAATGTTAGGATTCCTTTTTGGTCACAAACCCAACTTTGTTTTTGACATTCCCCATCTTTCAGTTAAAACGGTTCGAGCTGATTTGTTAAAATATTTGAGAGAAACAGTGATGACAAGAGAAATGGGATGCTACAGTATGAGTAGAAATCATAACTGGCTCCTCAGTCGGCACAGGTTCACTCCTGGCAGTCATGTTCTCTGGTTGCGACACCATGCCACATGAACGTCATGGCACCAAAAATATATATATATTTAAAAAAAAAAAAAAAAAGAGTGCTGATGGTTCTGCTAGTGATGGAGTTTATGAGTTGTACAGAGCTGCTTCCTCAGCAGACAGAGTCAGTACTGACTTGAAGTCTCCCACTGCGTCGAACCTCCTTCTCTTTTTTCTCTCTCTGTTTCTCCAGCTTCTCCTGAGCTTTACGCAGATCCTTCAGCTTCTTCTTGATGGTCGAGCGGTCGCTCTGACTCGACACTCCGAGTGCCTGAGAGAAGAAACATATGCACAGATATAATACGATACATTAATGCCAACATACATCTTAAATATAACGATAACTAAGGACCAAATAAAGCTGCAATTCATCTCATCTGCACGGTCAGAAAATTTTATAAAACATCCACAAATTATTAGAAATTATTAAGTTCCTGGAGCTGATATGATTTTAGATTGCTTGTTATTTCCAGACAACAATACAAAACCTAAATATATTTATTATTATATTAGAGTGAGAACTATCCACATTTGAGAGGCTGGAGCCATTTTTGCTTAAAATATAATAATATATAATGAGTGTGAACGATTATTCAATAATAAATTATTCTTCATTTTATTGGTGTGACTTTTTCCAAACGACCTTTTTGGATTCATGTGTAATTTTAATTTTAACCAGATTAAAACAGATTTAATGCAACACTATTATATAAGGGACGATCAAATTCTACAATTGCATAACAATATATAGTGACATCATCCCAGTTCAATATTCTTTCTCTCATTTATGTTGTTAATATTAATTTTACTCAGAAACATAAAATATTTCTGGCTGCAGCTGATAACAGGAAAAAATACTTCTGGCCACAAGGTGGCAGTCAGAGTCTGACAAGGCCGGGTTAAATAATGACTTCTTCTGCACAAACACAGGCCTTGTGTGATTAAAAAATAAAAACAAATAAAAACATAACATCACTCCATTATTCCATTATCATATAAAGTAAATGATATCATCAGGTGCTCTTTCTTTTTTACCTTCAGCTTGTCACTGTCCAGTTGCAGGAGCTGCTGGCCGTCCACGCCCTTAGCTGTGAATTCAGGTGTGTATTGGTCCATATTCATGCCCATCAACCAGTGACAGACCTGCTGATTGGTCCATTCAGAGACAGGCCGGTTCTGCCACTGATACTCTTTTCCTATAGCTACTGGTTCATCATCCAAAGTCTGCAGGGGACACAGACGACACCAGCAGATATTAGAAGAATAAACACACTGTTGCAGGATTGTGAAAATCTGAGCAGGTTCAACCAAATGTTTCATGTCATGAACTCTCAAAAGGAAAAAGATCATTCATGTCTAGTGCATGGGGGAAATAAATCCATATAAATAGCTGATGTCTGCCAACAATGTTAACAGCCACACGATGCCATGTACTATATGGATCAACAAACAAAAAGTAGTGCAACTGCTGTTGAACAAAACTGTGTGCAGTGCACAAATTTCCCAAGCTAGCACTGAGAGAACAAGCGTGCAATGACAGCAAAATACCAGAAACATTCTCAGATCAAATAAGATGCTGAAACACCGCTGAGCAGGCAGCAGAGCAGCCGACTTTGTTCTGTGGTCTGCCAAAGCTTGTAAAGAACATGAAGCACTGGTTGACGGTTCTAACAGAGGCAAAAGTACAAACTATTAACATCACAGCTGACTTAAGAAAAGCTGAGCTGCAAGACTTGTTTTAACACAAAACAAAATAGCTTTGACACACACGCACACACACACACACACAAACATGCAGCTCTCTTCTATTTCCTCTGCATTCACAGTTTTATCTCAGCTATGAAAGGGGGGTAGGCTCAAAGAGCATGCTTGAGAATGTCCCCTTTCAGCTGCATCAAGGCGTCCCACACGGCTTTTGTGACTGCGCAACAAGGAGAGCACTCACCTCGCTGGAAGAGAAGATTAAAGTGTGTGAGCGCCCAGACAGATTGGGTTCAGCAACTAACCCAGAGATGTCTGTACTGGGACTGGCAGGATTAGAATCATCTATGACTGAAAAACTCTGGAACAAGTGGAAACAAGGAACGTATTTACTAAAGTAGCACATCACCAAAGAACAGTTCTTTACTAGGAAGAAGCAAACTAACACAACACTACAGGTGTGAGGGGGAGGTGCAGTGCTGTTTCCAAAAGGACTCAAATTATTTAATGAATTATTTAGACTGTGGCAGCTCGTTGATTTGAGCAATTAGTGATTTTTAAGACGTGAAAACAAGGCAGAGGAGTATCTACTAAAACCAATCCACCACCACAACTACATCAGCCACCTCTAAACCACGCCAACTAACACTACGACTACTCGTGAAAACACACATTTCAGGTATGGGGTAATGTTTTGATGACGCGCAGTTTCAAAATTTAACTGTGTCGTTTTTCAGACACAAGTGTGGGTTAAATTTGGAATAATACTGTCCACATCTGCAGGCTGGTGCACCTTCAGATTAGCTGGTGCTAACGAGCCTGAGAAACGACTTTTGGCTTGATCCGTTTCCTCTAATAGAAGCCACAAGGCTCTCTGAATGTGGATAGAAGTAACATCAGATAACATAACAAGTTTCTTATAACACTACCACATACCCATTTCGAAAGCAGCAATGAATTATTCATTAGATAAGTTGAGGTGAGAAATTACAAATCGCAGAGCTACATTTGTTAGTATCGCTCTACCGTGTCGTCTAAGATCAAGAGTAACAACATAAATGTGTATACTGTACCAAATCTAATGAGCGACTGAATAAAGAGGACCAGGAGAGATTTGTCTGTTTAAAGGAAACACGGTATAGTGAGATAAATGTCCAGACAGCGAAGCACTGATAAAAACTTCCATAATGCACACAGCAACAAACTCCAAACTGCTCTCTTAGTATTCATGTCTTCTTGGTTCAGCCTGTCTTGAACTCATTAAACAGCATCGTGGGAACACAAGCCCAGCCACAGCCTGTGCAACAGTTAGCCAGGCGGTTCGCTGGATGTGTTTGATGTGTCACTACTTGCGAAGTCATTGAAAAGCCACCAAATCCTTCCCCACTAGCTTTCTCTAATGGCTAACATACGGATCCAGTTACTGCAGCCTTTGCGTGCTGTAGCTTAATTGGAGAGCTGGTCAATGAAGGCACGTGTCTAGAAACATAAGCCCAATATGTGTCTACTAGTTTTACTCCCTCGAAGAAGACAAGAATATATTATGATATGACAATGGAGAAGAGACAATAAGTGTCTCAGAGCTGGCCAAGAGAATGACTGAGACGGATTGAGTTCTTGACCCCACTGGTGTTATTTAACACTACATGAATGAGATATATGAAATGAAATATAACTAATATTTCATTAACGTTGTGCTGGATACTCTTCACGTCCAGTGTTTATCTTCATGTCAAGTTACATACTTTATTCTTGCGATCCTGGCTTTGCTCACTGCTGGTCTCAGTTGCAGTGTACGGCAGGCTGCTGCTGGAGGACGATGGCTCTCTGTCTCTTTCCCTCTCTTTGTCTCCAAACCAGGAGAAGGGCATACAGGTCGGGATGGAGGTCATTGAATCTGCAGGAGACAGGTTCCCTCCAGACTCCTCCAGTAACTCTGCTGATCCCCTAGGCATTGAAGAAAGAGGAAGATATGGTTATCCACACTCTGATTCACACGCGATAGCTTAATACATGATGTGTTGCATTAAAAATGACTCAGTAAGTGATATCCATCTGATATAGAAGTAATGAAACTCAAAGAAAACACAACAACTCAATAGACATCTGGAATATTTGTCACCTTTGTTATAAATCAAGCTGAGTATAACATACCTGCTGTCCAAAGACGCTCTCATCGCCTCCTTGTCATGTTTTTTTCCTTTTCCACCTGACTTCCTAAGTCCTCTGTTGATGAACAGTAACATTATTTTAGTTAGTAAACAAATGATGGTGACTTGGAAACGAATGACAGCGATCACTACGTACTCTTACCCAAAGTCTGGAAATCGTCTTTTAGGTTTTCCTGTGGGTGAGGCCTCATTAAGCTCCTCTGAAATGAAACAATAATCGGGCTCAGTAACGATGCAGCAGAAAGTGTTTGTATTGCAGCCATCACATTTTAGCTCCTGCGTACCTTTGAGCTCTTTGCCTTTGCTTTTGGACTCCCGCTTCTTGACATTGCGCGTCACACCGGAGGGGGAATGTGGTGACGGGGTGTCTTTTGGAGGGGACAAAGAAGGACTCCCGCTGCTTTCAACGCTGTCTCCCAGTGATGCTGACAAAGACGGGCTGCTGGACAGCTCTGCCTTACTCTTGGATCCATCTTTGCTCTCTGCTGAATCATCTTTCTGTCCATTCCCAGGGTAGCAGACGGGCACCGGGAGGGACAGGCTCTCCTGCATGGACCGCCTCCTCCTGGGAGACTCCTGCTCCTCCTGATCCTCCTCTTCTTCAGTTTCCTGTGGGGCCCAAAACTAATTATTTACAAGGACAATACAAGGAAGAGGGGATTGGAGCTATTTATATAACAGAAGGCACCGCTCCTCAGCTCTGATTGGCTCAGTTATGTACGCACACACTGTACATGAAACACCTGTCACACTACAGTTGAACTAAAATTAGGCTGGAAAAATACTTAACTTACTCCAGGTGTTATTAGAATTACTTTTAATTTCTCTAACATTTCTTCATGCTTCATTATAAAAGGCGAATCATTGATCCCTATTTTTTATTTTATTGTAGAGCAGCTGTGAGTATCTAACTTTGGTTGCTGACAGTTTTTTTTATACTTGGACATGAATCCCACCTTGTTCACTGTGATTAGTCAGCTCATGTAAACAAAGTTAAATGTGTTTCAAGTTAACAAGTTCTCTACTTCTTCTATAAAAAATGCACACCACTGTGTTTTGTGACTAGTCATTTAACCCTCAAGGTAGCGTGAACATGCCCTAATGATAATGAGGTTTCATGTTTCATTTTGATACATCTAGCCTCAAGAGGCTGACTCTTAAATCTGATTATATGCTAATACAACACAAGACTTTAGTTTCCAGCAGATTAAGCGATAAATCATTATCGTGTGCTGTTGGCTGACCTGAGAGTGACTTGAAGTCACTGCGAGGCTCTCCTTCAGTTTGCTGCGTGATGGAGGCTGACGTTTGGCTTTCTGAGCCAGCAGGCCTTTAGCTCTGTGTGCACTGGTGTCCAGACGCTCAGTCTCAGGAACTAACTCACTCCAGTCTTTTTCTACACAAGAGAAAAAAAACCAAACGTACCACATAAGTTCACAGAATAAATAAGACACTGTGCTCTTTTTAATTATTTACCAGGGTTACTGGAGTTGATGAATTGTGCTTGTGAATGTTTTACAGATCACACAATAAAACTATGACGTAAACTTCCTTTTAAAACTCAATTAAACTCTAGTAAACCTTTGTACCTAGTAGTGAGTCAACAGATTGCGTGTTGGTGATTGTGTCCTGGCCGCTTAATCTTTTATCTGCTGCTGAGTCCTGACCAGTCTGACGGTCTACAACGGAGGCATTTCTGGACTCCAGGGCAGCCAACTGTGGACAAAACAACACAGGCTCATTTCAGTGTCTCTAGCAGCTCTGCTGTGCTGTATAAGCATTTTCTTTCAAGCTGGGGTCTTACCCTGTTCTGCAAACTCTCCAGCTGCTCCTTGTACCACTTGTCCTTTTCATCCAGAACTTTCTTCAGCTCCTCCTCTTTCTTCACAAAGTCTATCTCTCTGGGGAGAAAACAAGGAAATGTGGTTTCCTATCAGTCCTTTAGCTTGTAAAGTTTTCTCTGTTTTATGTGATTATCTATAAACCACTGAATTTCCCCTGCAGATATTGTCCTTACAAAAATCCCAAAATGTAAAATCAGAGCTTATAAACTTTAACAACATCAGTTGTTGCTGTTAGGTGCAAAAACAGAGTGTAAATTGAAAAATACATTGGCACTGTAAAGACCGAGAGAACAAGATCTATATTGGAAAGATTCATACAACCGCGCATCTCAACACCCTCCCATGAGCCGTCTGAATTAAAGGGCCAGTTCACCCAAATCACAAAATAAAAAACTTCCAATTAATGATGTCAATCCATGCAGATAGTTTATTCTCCACACTACATTATATATGTATATACACCAGGAATATATGACCAAATGTTTTTTTGTGATATGGGTGAGCTGACCCTTTAATCCTTGCTCCATAGTTCTATCACACAAGAAGCCGACTACATGACATTTAGTCCTGTCAGGTCTATTGATCATTCACTCCTCCCTATTCCACGCTACTTAAAGTCTAATCAATAAGTCATTTGTCCTGATCAGGTCTTCTCTTTTACACGCATTTTTAAATCTCCAGACATCTTCGTATACTGGCTAAACAAATGTTATTTTAATTGCAGGATTGCTTATATTATATTTATCTAATTTAATGTGTTTCTGTGGATTTTGCCTATTGTATTTTTAAGCCATAATTCCTGATCTGTTGTTTTAAATGTGTTATATGAATTCAATAACTTGGGTAAACCACTAAATCCAACAGTACTGACCCCTTCAGCAGTGAAGTGTTGTGTAACTCAAGACAAACTCACTTTTGCTGGTAGTCCTTGAGCAGTTTCTTGGCCTTGTTGTACTTCTTGTCCAGGGTCTCATACTGGGTCTGAGTCTCAGCTAATTGTTCATTCACACTCTTACACAGCTCCTGGGCTTCCAGCCAGTAACTCTCCAACTTCAGGATTTTGTCGTTGTTATCCTCAATCTTTTGCTCCAATGCAGACTCCCTGGCTTCCCACAATGCTTTGTCCTCCTCGGATGTCCTTAACTGTACAGAGAAGGTGTTATTTTGGTTGGTTAAATTGAATTTTTTTTAGCAGTCAGGCCACTGGCCTAATACAGTCTGTGTGTTACTTGTTGTATTAAATAGTGATTTAAAAGAACTGGGTCACACTGACGCAAAAAGGCTGCTAAGAAATCACCATTCTGAAAAAAATAAGAGGACCCACATACACAGTATAATAACTCACGGATGAAACTTCAGAAAAGTTTATGAAAGTTTCTGTTTTGTACATTGTACATTTATTTATCTTGTTATGTGAATATCTTAAAGAAAATGTTAATATCATCTCTGTCATACCTGTTCCTTCATTTGGTTTATTTCAGCTGTGGCAATGCTGTGTTTGAGCTGCAGCTAGGGATGAAGAATAGGAAAATAAAAGATTTGGTTACACCCATTTCTTTAAGTTATGAATAATATTTGGTTGTCTAAACAGAATTCTGAATTTTTGACACATTTAAAATCACATAAGACTTAATGATGCTGTGGGTGATACCTCTTTGAACTTGAAGGCCATCTGGGAGCTGTCCATGTTGGTCGGCATAAACAAAGCCTCTGAATCAGGCAGCTCAAACACCTCTGCGTTTCGCCCTGGAGAGAAATTAGAGCCCAGAATCCGCTCATCCACTCCGTCCTCCTCCTCATAGCGCTCCTCCTGAAATGTGACATCACACGTTGCGTCACATTTTGCAAATACCAACACACCCTACATACCCAGGAACATGCTCAGCGCGTGTCAACAACACTCCCAGTGGCACAGCTAACCACAGTCTGAAGGGAACATTGTAGCATCGTAACCAAACATTGGTTGCCTGGTTCACAGGGACGCAGAGTTTGTCTGCAGCACACTAACATCAGCAATATTCTCAACGAAAAATAAGACTATCAACACACCTACACACACATTCACACGCTTTGCATAACCACAGAGCCACATGGAACACAGTCCACTCACTTTGGCTGTTCCAGTAAATCCCACAATTCTCTGCGCTAGTCTCTCTTTCGTAAAAACAGGGGCTTGTGGCAGCTTGAACTTCAGAAAGCAAACATTTCACAACTCTGGCAGATGGGCAGCGGTGAAATGAACAGCTTCCAGCCCAGCAGAATGGTGACACATGGCTTACTCACAGCCAGCTGCAGCCTGCTCCTGCTCGAGCTGAGTGGGATTGGACTGGGCGTGGCAAAGGGGCTAATGAAGAGTTACTGTAAATTCAAGTTTCAGATTTGTAAATAGCGCTCACTTCGATATCCATAAATGGAAGTGGCTGAAAACCTGAAAAAGATGGACGTCTTACAACATGTCTGTCATTCAGCGTAAGTAAACCGGATACAAGGTTACATTGTTGCGCAGTATTGTACTCCTCGCATGTCACACATCATTTGTACTTTATTCATACAGGCATATAAAGGCAGACGCTCCCCGGACGAGACTCACCTCCTCTGTAGAGTGTTCATAAGGGTCATCCAAGTGGTGTTGGTGTTGCTGTTGGTTCTTCTCCTGCTCTAGTGTCTCGCTTATGAGGCGGGCTACCTCGCTTTGCGTCCCTGGCTTCTCTCGTCCAATCAGGAACCTGTTTTTTTTAGTAGGATGCACTTGTTAGTGTGCCATATAAAGGAATAATTTACATGTTTCACGGATGATGCAGTTTAAGCCTAATCCCTTGCGTGGGCTTTTCATTTCCATATGAAAAATTATTTACATATGATACATTGCCTCTTTCAGTAAAAGAAAAACATGGACTGAAATAAACAGACTCATCTGTTTACAAGTGACAAGCTCAGTCACGTCACCAACAAGATCTTTTCAATAAAGTTATTTGTATGGGTTAAGGAGATGGACTTCGAGCTGACCTCACTGTGCCTTTGGTGTTCTTCAGGACTGTAGCAGCAAACAGTTGGGTGACGCCCACGAGACTGATACCATCCACTTCCACTATCTGGTCATTCACCTGTATACTAAAGATACAGAAGACAGTAATTACAAAGAGAGGTTTTCAAAGCATTTACACACTGGTGCACCGCCTTCAGCATTGTAGCAAAGATAAAAAATACAGTAGCCTCAATTCAGCTGGCAATATACCAAATCTAAAAATGTCTGGAAAACAGATGCATTGAGACTATTTTCTTTAGCTTCCTCGGGCAGTTATTAATAAACCCGGCTGTTTGTGTCTTGTATGTCGCTGGGCCCCGGGGGGATGAGCAATTCCTCGAATGCTTAAAAACTGATGTAGCGTCTTAGCGTACAGTGAGTGCGTGCTACGTTTCTGGTTGGAGACAAAACATTACGATATTTGTAACTTAAATGTGAAGTTGTGCAAAAACTGTTTCAGCGCTTCAACTCACCGTCCATCGTTCTCAGCTGCTCCTCGCTCTGTTATGGTTTTCACAAAAATGCCAAGCTTTTCCAGACCCTGGTCAGCTCCCACTCCCATTCCTATGATACTGATGCCAAGTCCATTGTCTCCTAAAATGCAGAGGAATTACGAGGATTTTAAAGGGTGGGTAGAAAGAACAGCAAGTAGGCTCAATTTCACATGTTTATGCCCTTCAGGCTCAAAGATTATGTACAAGATCATTAACTGTGTGCGTTGTCGAACTTAGAAACTGCTTTCATGTTTAAGTAGACCAGCCATTAATAGCATGTGTCAACCTAAATATTCCTGATTTAAAATTTGAACCAAGGTCACAAACCTAAATTGTTAAAACACACAAATCAAAGTCATTACTGTGTGCCTTTGTGTGGCTGTGCATCGAATGCAGATAAATGTTTCTCACTGGTTGCTTGTGACACATCTGAAATGTACTTTCCTTTGTAACTGAACTCACCTTTCTCAATCTCCACAGGGAACACATCCATCTTCTCCACTCTCTTCTCCAGCTCATACTCTGCAGATGCTGCAACTGGATCCACGTCATCGTTGCGCCGATCATATTCCTCATTGGAGAAGGTACTGAAGACCTGCGTTGGTGAGCATATCAAGTGCACAGCTTCAATACACCACCCTACAGGTCCTTACCAAGTAGTTAACCATCAGACATATTTATGTTGAGACCTATCTATGCAATCTGTGCAGACACAGACATATTTCCAGTTATTGGAGTTATTCAGATTTATCTTGGCAGGCTGAACAAGGACACATTCTTCATTTGAGAGAAAATGCATGGGGAGGGTGAATTACGCTCATACTTTGGACCTTTACTGGGGAAATTATGGCACCAGTGCACTACTGAAGCGTGCTGTAACAGCTGCTGTGGGACTGCCGAGCTCTTTGGTGATGATTTGGACCACTGACAACGAAATTCACAACTTCATCAACTGTGGCCACTGTTTTCACAGTGGTGTCTGACAGAGATTATGTAGCTGAATAACCTTATCTAATGGCTTCTTCGACTCATCTTCATCACATTTTTGAACAGATGTAAATCAAGTGTCAGTGATACTGAAGGAGAAGGCGCATTCCCAAGACATACTCCACGACTTTCCTCTGAGTTTTAAGAAGTTGTGAACTTTGCAGGCAGGCCTCGCAAAGTGCTGGATTTGTCCCAGAGGCAGTTTTCTGGTTGGAATTATAAAGCAGAACATGAGCTGCATGGAAAGTAGGGCACAGCTGGGGAGAGCTAAGCAGTGGATGTAGCAAAGATCATTGTTCGGAGGCGACAAGTGTTGTCATCTGCACAGTAAAAAGAAATCAAATAAAGGGCAATATAAAAATAAAACTCAACCTTAAGGGTTATTACTAGATTCAACAACACACTGTGCTATTTACATTGAATACCACAGATGCTACCAAGCAGAAATGGTATTCGAAATCCATGCTTAGAAACACTCCCAGGGTCACATTTAAGTGTGCACTACAATATTCAGCATAATTGTCTGTTATTATTACAACGTAATGAGTGTAAAGTTAATTCAATGTGAAGACATGATTAGCAGCATGGCTGCAGCAAACCCTTTTTTCTCTTGATTAATATTTTCAATAAAAAAGCAGTTTCCCAGAGCCCAAAGTGGCATCTTCAAATGACTAAGACTAAGAAAAATTTGGTCCTTTAAAATTTGCTGTCAGTAGACCAGTTGTTGGAGCTGTAGTTATCAGCACTGCAAGGTTTTGCAAATTCTCTTCATGCCATCGAGGCCAACTGAGATTTCCGAGCACATTCTGACTAATGTTACAATGTCTGCATGATCACTGATTTACAAGTCTGAGTAAAATAAACCTGACCTGGCATGATCCTAACAGAACAAGGAGAGAAGATCCAGAGATTTCAGATATGAGAGACTAGTATATATAGGTATAAAGCATTGTTGGTAAAAAGTAGATTAGAGTTGAGCAGACTCCATCTGGGGCTAATGCCTGATTATGTGGATGAACCCGACAGTGGGTTGGTAATATAAAACCCCTCCTTGATCATCATTAGTCTTAATCTGGATGGCGTCACGATGATACTGGTGGTGATGGTGGCAGGATGCTGTGACCATCTGACTGAGTTAATAACGAGCACACTGATAATTTGGCTCCACTGTCAAAGGGGAACTGCAGTTTCACTGAATAGCAGGCTCACTAATGAGGCAGAGCAAAACAGAGAGAGTTTCCGCCTGAGAATTAAACAGACTGGAAAAACAGAATAAAGTATGAGCTGTAGGTATTAGTCTTCCTATTGAACGTTTGCTGAGCTTCATGCCCTTCAATTGTTGTTCAACTGTTTCTGCACTATGTAACTTTGTGCTCTGGGTACAATCACCTGCAAGAAATACATAATGCTTTACGGCACTACGGCACCTCAGCTCTTGGTGATTTACAGAGTTTCCTGATGGACAGTAAAGTAAACTGCTGCAAGCAATAGCGGCTGTTAGCTAATGTTAGCTTAGTTTATTAGCCGGGCTGTCTGGACTGTGAGCTCAGAGCACCGGGGGGTATCCTAGTCTTGAATCTTATGTCAATTTTGATCTTCAACATTTTGATAGTTTCTAGGAACAAAATTTCTGTCATCCATTTTTTTTTTGAATGATTAAGTTAAGTAAGCAAGTTAGTGAGCTGGGATAAAGTGGTTCTTGGAAGAGCAAGAGCCACACTATAACATGCACACGTCAAGGCATGCAAATGCTCACAAGCTTGACAAAATCATCTGCAAACGTTGAGTTGGAAGCAGTCTATTTTAGTTTCTAGGATTTTATTAGAGATTTTGCCTGAATTAATACTCAGTACATCTGTATACTGGACTTTCAACAACAAAATTTACTTGGTCACAAACTGATATTTGTTTTACTTTTTTGCTATATTTTCTGTTATTCCACCTTGTTTGTATAACTAGCAGCATGTTATTAGAGGCTATTTAAATCTACAGCAGAGTGCGTGTATATAGTCTTACTGAACACCAAAACACAATAAATGGGCTTACTTAGAAACACTGAGCTGGCATGTGGTGTGTAGCAACCTTGGATATCTGAGAGACAGTAATCCCTGTGATGTGCTCAGATGCTGCTCCCATTATATAGAGAGTACAAACCCAGGCTGCAGTAAACACAACAAAAAACTAACAGAAGTAATTACAAATCCTACAATAAATTACAAAATAAAAAAGGAGCAGGGCTGCAGTATTAAAGGATTGATGGAGACGTTTTCTATGAGGATGTATGATGTAATCACGTAAACATTTCCACTCTGGGCAACAGCGTCTGAGGTCTACCGTAGATCCTGCAGCGTGTCAAGACTTGAAGAACCAACCACAAGCCCCAATCCCATTCTCCCTCTGTCTTTCTGTCTCCTCACTGTGTAGCCTTTGGACGCAGCCCAAAGCAGTGCAGATAGTAAGCTTCAAGGATAACTCACTGATCTCTGTGTTCAATTCGTCAAAGTGAATTACTACGACTATTTCCGTTGCACAACATCGTGCTGATTTTCACGCACATTTGTCCAAGTGCAAGCGTACTGTGTTATCTTGGAAACAACAAATCCTGATCTGGGACATTTGCAGGTACCTCTCTTCTGTAGCCTCACTAACCAAATGACCAAAAGATTAGAGACTTGAAGATTATGCTCACTACTGCAGCTCTGTGGTACAGGCAGGAATGCTATTCATGGGGCCTCGATCCTCCACCAACCTCTTCCTCCTCCTCCTCTTCCTCCCTTCTTTTTATACTTGAACAAACTTATTCCCATAGGTTTAATCTATGACCCATATATTGTGCATCTACATTATACAAACGCAACATAGCACTGTCTCTTTTTTTACAATAACCAAGATAACCAACAGGTTACTCAAGATATTTTTTTCCCCCACTTGCATCATTAAACCAATTCTGCATGTCTCTGAACAACAAGCTTGAAAGCGCTTCTATAAATAGGACAGACAAAGCTTATCAACTTCTAATTTAGACAGTTAAAAATGGATTCACAGAACTAGAGCAGACAGAAATTTCATTAAGGATGAAAGATGCTCTTTAGTTTAGACTTTGGAGACTTTAGTAATTAAGGGTTGAAAATGTAGGCTAATAGAATATAGGGAGCACCAATGCATCATTGGCTCTAACATTAGCTGAGCAACAGCAATTCAGATAGCTTCTCCCCTCTATCTCTCCCCCCCGACTCCCATGTCTGACTTTCCTGTTGCCATGGACTCCCGGGCCTTTTTCGGACAATGTTCGTTTCTTTACTGAAACCTAATCACTCAACCACTGTTTTCTCTGCAAGAAAGACAGAAATCAGTCTCTTTATTAGCCTTTCCCTCACAAACAAGCTATACACACAGCTCACATTATCACTGTCTCCAATTAGCAGACAAAACACAGTTTTCCTTTACTGCTCAGCACATGCTCAATGTACCGTCAGCTAAAACCAAAACATTCAACTGTTGATCAGGCAGACTGACTCCAACAAGAATGAGATACGAAAGAAGAACTAACAAGCTTATGCAGGACAAGGTATCAAACATGTTTTTGTAATCCCAATTTCTTTCCCTAAATTATATCTGCGGTCACTGAGGTTGTCATGTGGGTCAACAGACTGTTATATCATTGTCATATTTTTCTCGTTTTACTCCCAAACTCTAGCTCTCAGCAGTATGTGTGGCCTTTTCATCAATCTTCAACAACTGCAGCGGTCTGCCCTGTCTTACATGTGCTTACATGCACAGATGTACACATGCCCACACCCAAACTGAAACCCTTACCATCATTCCCCTCCCCACAACATAATACCAATGTGGGAAATGAGTCAGCAGCTGCGAGGAAAGGCAAACCAGAGAAATTTCTTGCCAATGCGAAACGAGGGCTGACCACCGGATTGGACTGGAGCTTGTACTGTAAGCGGGCCTACAAAAAGACAACAAATCAAAACACGCTGTGAGAGCGAGCCGGGGCAGGGGTGGCGGCCTGGCGCAGATCATGAAGTAATTAGGGAAGAAAGCATTGGGCCCAGCTTTTACATCTTATGTAAACACACCAGGAGAAAGAGCAAAATATATATATAGCACTTCCTTTATGTATGCCTGTGGAATTATCAACACTTTGTGAAGCTCACACTGATTGACGGTAACTGATGTTTACGTTTCAAGTGTGAATTTATGTCCTACAGCAGGAAGAGGTGGAGTCTGCGAAGAGCCATAATAGACTCAAATTTCCAAAGGGCCGCAAGCGCAAACAGGTTGAACAGGTTTGTTTATAAATGGCCCACAAAAGCTACTTTTGTCCTACAGTGGCTGCTGAAATCTTTAACACACAATTACTGTTAACTTTCAGTGAAAACACACAGCATCCACTAATGTGTTTGTCTGTAATCACATAATGAAAGCATTTAAGGCTATCACAATCACAGCCCAAGACTCAACCCACGCCAAGTTGTTTAATGAACAGCATTGAGCTGACTGCATTAGTATTCTGCCCCGTTCTGTCGGATAGTCGCACACTTGCCCAGGTGGCTGGAGGGAACTCGGATCCTACAAGGGGAGGGCTTGTCTGCTTGTTGGGATGAGGGTGGAGTCTAGTCAGACACATTCCTCTGGCCAGCAGAAGACCCATCTCATTTAGGAAATGGAAAGCATAACACTATGGGATGGGTTGGCTACAGAGGCCAGAGGATATGGAGCATGCTCCTTTTGCTTTTCACTAAATCACACAGACAGAAGGGCAGAGGATTCTGTCCGGCTGTAACTTTCCAGCTCTATATATAGAATAGGGCTGGGGGAAAGATTCATTCTTACCCTCTTATCGTGATTTGTATTCTATGATTCTGAATTAAATTCACAAATACCTAAAATCGATTATTGTACATAGTTTATAAAGTTACGTTGACGGAACCAAAAAAAGTGGAACTTAACGGCAGGAGCACAGTGGACAATGTACAGCGGACATGCTAGAGTTATCGTGTAGTTCAAGTGTCTCTGAGTATCTTGAAAAGCGCTTTTAAATAAAATGAATTATTATTTGTTATTATTATTATTACAACTGTAGGATTTCCACCCGTTAATGTCTACAAACTGTACTCTACCTGACACAGGTGAAGTGTCTACAGACAGACGCTGAACAAAGTTTTACTGCAGACACACGGGGAGCCAAATTCACAAAATGACACACATGCTTGAACTGTGAACAGTGTGCACAGTGCCAACAAAAGGAAAACTGCTGAATTCTATCAGTTACAATCAACTGAACAATCCTTTACCACACCCTGTGTGTTCAAGAAAGGACAATTTGTTCACTTGACCAATGACTGCTGGTGGTACTTCCTGTGACTCTGCAGGGGTGGAGCAAAGCAACAGGTGCAGATCATAGTTTCAGACATTTTGAATGTTTTTTTTGATTCCTCTTCCAAATGTCCTAAAATGCACCATGTCACACAAAACCCAAGACAATCTCTCCTGAGATCCCACATGACCACCCTGAAAATGACTGCAGTCTTTGTCCCCAAGCAGATAACACACCTACAGCAGGGATCGTTAATCATTCAATAACTTTTGGCTTGTTGCCAAACTATAGTGATCGTGAAAGTGAATTCCAGCAGTATGTGACCTGCTAAACCGAAGCGATCTGAAGTTTAGAAGTTCCTCCGAATAAGAACATGCCTAGACACAGATCTAATATTACAGGGCCGGTTTTTATTTGCAGATAACCAGGAAATAACCTCCTCACCAAGACCAAAGATATAATTTAAAGCTGTGGTGTAGTATTTATACTGCACATGCAGCCAGAGGGTATAGCAAACTTATATACTGACACAGCAGCAATGGGAATGCAGCATTTCAATGGCCTACTAAAGTGTGACTCTGTGTTACCGTCGATGCAGAAGAATCTTCTCACAGATCATACTATAGAATAATTGCAGTGCTACACCATGCAGTTATTTTAGCCATTTTCTTCCCCATAATGCACATTGAGTATTTACATCACATTATATGTGTTTAGCAACCATAAATATACAATATTTGGCTTGACATGAGACTTTCATTTTTAGGAATCATCAAATCAAGGTGCAGGAATCTTAACCGCCTCAGAAAGCCCTCTTCAATCAAGCTTGTTTTTCAACCCTGATAAGAGTGATACATGTTGAAACTGGACATCTCCTTTTCTTCACAAAGACGACCTTTCTTCCACACAGGACACCTCCTTTGTCAAGATGACTCGGGTTACGTTGGGACCTAATCCCGTTGCGAGCCAAGAGCACAAAGCACTTCCTCTCTTCTCGTTAGCTACAACTCAAGTGTGCTCGATCCCAGTGCCAGCTCTGACTAGCAGACTGTGGAGAATGACGCAGAGCTAGTGGGAGGCTTTTGTTAGCCAGGTAAAAAACGTTGGCCAAAGGACATTTGTGTGACTTAATTGGCTAACATGCATACCACATAACCTTGACCCCGTGGTTTTAATCCATGCACATGTCATTGTTTTGACAAATCTCTTCTTTTTTCCAGGCTGACCATTGCATGTACCCATTCATACAAAATTAATTGGAATAGAACATGCTTGGACATTTTTTAACTTGCTACTTCACCTCACATTTGTTCCGTTTTGCATCCATTACTTTGGCCTGGGCATCATTATAGGTGCTCTCTCAGCAACCAGCATAGGGACTGGGGGGAAAAGGGTGCTGTGTTCGAATCCTTGTACATAGTAACTTAAGTCCTATCAGTCCATATAATTTTAAGTAAAGTTTTATTATTTAGGTTATTTTAAGCATACATGACATGTTGAACATGACCTAGTTCTAGCTTCTCAACTGTGACACTAATATTAATATCTTTGGGTTTTGTATTGTTGGTTGGACAAAGCAAACAATTAGAAGACATTTCCTTAGCCTTAGGATATGGTAATGAAATGTTCTGATATTATATAGACCAAATCATCATCAGTTAATTGAGGGAAAAATGGCAGATAAACTGATTTTGAAAATATTGATGTTGGTTGCAGCTCTATATTCCAGGCCCAATAACTTAATATTTGGTTTGCTGTATGCATACTCTCATTTTCACAACTAACTTGCCATATTATTTAGTGTGCAGTATGAAAACTCTGGACACAGCTACTATCTTTCAATCAGCCCATTGATATAAGCTCACACATTAACAACTACGACCTTGTGTCAGTTTCTTTTTTGCATAAAGTTTTCACTCTCTCACAGCTGTCTAGCATATTGTTGTGAACTACAAAGCTGTGTTTTTGGGAAGAGGAGGCACTGCTGTTGTTTGCGTCCCCCTCCTCTTCAGGTCAGCTTCTGGTCCCCTCTCCCAGGACCCCCTGCCAGGATGACTGGGCTGGGGAGGGGGTCCACACCCTGAGATAACAGTGCATTTTAAGGCCTGGATAAACACTGAGCTGTTCACAAACTATGCGGGATGCAATTGAGTGATTTGTTTTTCCCCGCTTTGGAAAAATGTTGTTGTAGATATGGTGACGGTGGAATATCTATGGCAGAAGATATCACCTACACTTCCACCACACCCTTTAAACACCCACTGGCAGTGTTTACAACACATGGTGTGTGGCAATACCAAAAGAGATTACACCAGCTGGAAAACCTGTGTGGAGTACAAACTGTAAAGCTGCAAGATATACGTATGATATACTTCTCATGATATGAGACTAAAGATATTTTTGTTGCAGTAAAATTGTAATATAATACTGTCTTTTCCAGGTCTTGGAGGCTGCATTGTTCATGACATTTTAAAGTTATTTGACTGTTCAAGAGAGGATACAATGAATTAAACAGTGTATGAAAAGCACCAACAGACCTATTCAAAACCTGTCAAAAATATTGCAATATTCTGTCAATCACCCAGCCCTACAAACCCAAATGTTCGACTTCTATCCTGAATGAAGACATATTAGACCTCTCAATGCTAAAAAACATTCACAGAAAAGAAAGAAAACAGAATGTTCCTCTCTGCTTCTCACAAAAATTTCATATCCCTATAAATTAAGAGATCGTTAAAATCAGGAATTCCCCCTGGAAGTAATAAGATAACTCAGCTGTGGTCTGTAAAATATATCATATGGGAGAGTATAGTCCCTGATTTCCTCACATCCATGCTGGAGAGAAGTGAAAAGTCCCTCATGAGTACAACACATGATTCACAAACAGAGGGGGAACCACTCTACATGAGTAAAAATACCCATGCAGCGCAGTGACTCAGGGGTGCCCGTGATATTTTTTTTACCCTACAGTCTAAAGTTTCACATGTCTCTACCTCACTGCTGCCCTCCTTCAGCTGTGGTCCTTATGCAATGTCAACAATATTTCCAAAAATACCACAAACAACGTTGCTACCTCATGTCCCCAAAATTCTGCCCTCTCTCCTGATCACTTGCAGGGTGAACGCACTAAGAGATTAGGTTGTCAAATTACCTGCCTGCCTGGTCACTACAATTAAATAAAATATAGTTTAGTTTTCAGATCTGTGACAAAGCTTGTCTGATGATATGGTGCAGCAGCTGCGACGTCAACGGGCCCGACAAAAGCATTCATTCTCAGCCTCCACTAATTTGTCTTGTGTCTACAGGGAAACACCTAGGTCAGACAGTTGCTGAATCAGTGAGACAGCGGTTTATGACTGTGCTGTTAAGTGCAATATGTTTTTAAGTGCTTTGGTTGAGCAGCAACAGTTCAGAAGTACACAGCAGAACACATAATACTCACCAGAATGGGGTCTGTGGAGAATTTGATTTTCCTCTTTAAGGGAGGCTCCTCCTCATCCGACAGACCGGGGCCCTCATAACAGTCGTCATACTCCCTATACATTTGATCTTCCTCATCATCCTCTTCTTCCTCCTCTTCCCTGAGGACCTGGTCTACATCTCTGTCATCCACAAATGCTGCATTCTCAATACCGTACACTACCGGTGAGGCTCTATCCACCTGCTCCTCCAGCTCACTCTCCTCCTCTGCTCCCTCGTCATCTTCATCACAATTAGTATCTCCATCTTGACTCAGAACTAAACGGTCTTCCCTTTTTTCCTCCTTCAACCCAAATCCCCCGTTGTCCTCCAGGACTCTACCTTCACCCACAGTCTCTGCTATCCTTTGTGTCTCTTTTGCAACATCCCTCGCTAAGACATGATGAGCAGGATTACAGTTCAGTTTTTCTGGTGCAAAGGATTTTGCACTTTTCAGGTCTGTTGGTTGGTATTTGGTGCTTTGCACCTTCTGCTCCTGAAACACATTATCTTCAACATTTTCATCCTCATTCTCCTCACTCTCTGAGGACTCATTCTGAACCACTACCAGCTCTGCCCGTACCATGCCCACCCCCCTGGAGTCCAGTGATGAGGTCTGGCTGGCTGGCTTAACCCCGGTAGGACTGTGTACTGCTCCATCATTACTGCTGGCTTTTTCAGGGTATTTAGCCTTGTTGGTGTTTTGAAAACCACCAGATGATGGAAGAGGCTTCTTCACATCCCTCGGGGGCGGACTTTGTGGTTTGGCTTCATCCCCACCAACAGATGTCCTACTAAATCCATCACTGGATGATGAGGAGTGTTTGTAGCCATGGCTAACTGGGGTTGTATGCTCTGGTGAGATGGGTTTGTTAGTGGCATCAGTTGTCGGAGAAACAGATTTGTATGCTGCGTTGGTAACTGGGAATGTTGGTTTAAGCCCAACACTTGACCCCAAAGGCGCTGGTTTGTTTATGACACACGCCGTCTGGGGTGCATTTTTCTTAGTGGCATCAGTGACGGGTGTAGAGTTAGTGGCTTCTTTAACAGGAGAAGTAGGTTTGTGTAAGCTGTCCCTTGTTGGAGAGGTAGGCAGTAAATGTTCAGTGGTACTGTGTTGTTTAGCAGACACTCTTTCTCCTTTTGCAGCAGCTACGTTGTTGTCTTCCGAGTCATTCTCTGCCATATAATTCTCCAACCTTTTGGACATAGGTCCTGCATTTAGTGACGCTCTGGGCACAGATCTTTTCTCACCATCAGCCTTCTCATCCGGTCGACATTCAAGTGTGTCGGAGGATCCTGATACTCTCCTTGTGCTCTTCCCCTCATCAGAGGCACTTCCAAGGGACAGACGAGTCACTACTCTGCTTGAAGACTGCTTTTCAGCTGAAGGCTGCTCTTTGATGCCCCTTTCAAAGAGTTTTCTGGTCACAGAAAACTTCTCTGCCAAAGCCACTTTGTCAATTTCAACATCTTCTCCCTTGGGTGTTTTATCTAAAGTCTGTGATTCTGGGCTTGTAGTGCTGTTGAAGTTAACTCTGTGGGTGTTGGCTGGGAATTGCACCTTTGGTGGGGACACCTGGGGTACTTCAGACTTTAAAGTTACTTTCCCCTCTTGGCACTCCTGTTGCTGACCATCCATCTGCAGGAATATGTTCTTTATCTTGTTCACTCTGGTGCCAAAAGGTCTCCCCCTCGAGTCCTCCCGGGTGTCACTGGACCCATTTGCATATGATTTGGCGGCGCCTTCGGATTTTGGCCCATCAAAGGAGCACTTAATGGCGTGGAAGTCAGACTTGTATGCATTTCTGTGTGGGGACGCACTCCTCAGGGTCCTCTCGCCTCCTTTGCTCTCCGCTTTGATCATTTTTTTGTTTGTTTGTTTACCACTGCAGCCCAATTAGAAAATCCAGGTTTTGGAGAGACTCTTGCGTGTTTGTCGGTAAACTGCTAACCCTTAAACTTTATACAAACGGTGCCATGGGTCCGGCGGAGCTTCTTTTTTGGAGCACTGTTTCCTTAACTAAACACTCACACGGCGAAGTCATCTAAAGAGAGAGACGGAGAGTAAAATCTGTTAACACAGAGACAGACACCATTACTCCTAACGTACATAACGTAATACGTGCAAGCTAAAGGTGAGTTTGAACATGTAACGTTAAGTTAACGTTAAGTTAACGTTAGGTGAACGTAAATTGGAACGCTAACGTCTGGGATTCGATTGAGTACTGGCGTTCGCAAACGTTAAGCTAACTTCTAAACTAACTTAAACCAGCTATTAACTTTTATTACGCTCAGTTCAACCGGTTAAACATTAGTTATGGTTGTTGTTGGTAGCGCTACACCACAAGATAAAAAATAAAAGCCAAAACTAAGTTAAACTCACTGGGCCAACAGGAACGTTGGTGCCTCAGTCTGAACAATTCATTGTGGCATTTCAAGTAACGAGCCGTTGGAAATGTTAACCCCCGGGCTCTCTACGCACAAACGTAACGTCAAAAAGAAAAAGTTTTCTTTTAAAAGCTCTCACCTCCTACTTGCTTCATCGTGTTAGGCGCCGAAAAAATATCGACCACAATGCCCCTGTTGGGTTTTCTTTTACAGTATCAAACTTGTCCCTTCTTTTTGCTCACCGCCATCATTCCCCGCTCCAGCAGCGTTGTCCTGCCTCCTCCTCCTCCTCCTCCTCCTCGCACTTCCAGACCTGTCGTGTCTCGGGGCTGGGCGCGCACACGAGTCTGTCTGTGCCCGAGCGCCGCGACCGGTGAGAACAGAGAGAGAGAGAGAGAAACGGGAGCGCGCCCACATTCCAGGACTGTAACCCACCGCTCCTCCACCCTCCTCCTCCACCCCTCTGTCTCCACCGCACTGTGCATTAGACATGAGGAGTTGTAGAAGAAAGGCGTGGGAAAGAGCTCAGAGCTCACCTAGACATCCACACCTAGAACACAAATATAACCCAGCAGACCTCAGTTAGCACTCCGAGGCTGTAAAAGGTTTACAGTAAAAGATTAATCAATTATTAATCTTTAAAATTTTTACACATAGACCCGAATGCAACTACACACACACATACAAAGGGCTCATAGATATGCAAATGCAGAGAGATGGTGGAGTGAGGGGCAGCCACGTAGCACACGTAGCTGGGTGCAGGGACCTTGCTCAAGGGCAACTCGGCAGTTCACTGTGGTCCGTGTTGGACTTGAACCGGTCACCTCAAACCAAGCCTGAGCTAAAGGAGCCTTTACTACAATCATTCTTTGCAACCAGCTTAGCATTACACTACTAGTACTGTTACTACTACTACTATTATTATTAATACTACTACTACTACTATTATTATTGTTTTGTTTTTTTTGATAGTCCCCCAACTTAGCAGAAATTCATTACATTCTTTGTAGAGTGCCCCCTGTCAATTTTAGTCAGAAGACCATTAAAGTTTATATTGTGTTTGCAAGTTACACATTTTTGCATATTAATAAGCATATTAATGAAGCTGCCACATATCTTCTGTGTGCACTGTGCCTAATGGGAACTGGGAGGCAACAGAGGATGGTGATGATCCACTGGAGCCCACCAGCAAATGTTTGCCCCAGCGCTCCCTGACTGGCTAATCTGGCCATGACTTGGCACACTGTTGCAGTTACACTTAATGGAGTGGATCCATTTTTGGCAGCTCAGATGAAATAATGTCAACAACCTCTCATAGGTTATTGCCTACGGGAGTGATTTTCCTTCTGAGATTGTTTAGTTTCAATAATCTTTAGAGGCACTGCATGAATAAAGTATATATTACAAGAAAAAAGGCAACAAATTGAGGAAAATTTAGTAAAGAAATATAGAAATATAAGTATTACTTTCAAGCTTCTTTAATCATTTTGTGATGCCACAGATTTATCTTGGGAACTCTTGAGGGGATTGGTGTCCTGAACCTCAGGTTGGGCATCACTAGTTCATTGTCTTTATGTCTTACTGGAGCAGGGCTTCTCCTGAGGTCCCATGGTCTTAAATCTACGTCTTTCTGTGTCACTTCTTGTTGGGGGACCCAGAGCTCCTGCTGTCGCAGTAACAATAAGACAAAGCAAGTATATTAATATAGCACATTTCATACACAAAGGCATGTCAAAGTGTTTTATATCATATATCAAAAAATTATTGATAAATATTCAGATAGGAAGCACATAATAATTGTTCAATGCTAGGTCAAAGGCAATAGAGGACAAGTCGAATTGTCGTCACCAGTGTTATTCCAGATTACAATGTCACCTCTCAAGTCACAGCAGATGTGTCATTTAATGTATTAACACTCTTAAATTTGACCTGAATTAAAGTAGGTCATCTACAGAAATCCTATATCCTGGGTGTGCAAAGTGTTTTGGGACATTTTCATAGTTTTACCCTTTTAATATCTAATTCATTATCCTGAAAATATCTCTTAAAGTGATTTTACAGAACACCGAAAACATAAAGCATTTAGGTTTTACTTGCCAGTCATGTTTAAAATCAGGTCCCCTCCCCAAAGAGAGCAACACTGTGGAAGTTAACTCACAATATGTGCCTGCTTGAGTCACAACATAAAGAGATGCTGTAAAGATACTTGAATGAAAGTCAGATTTCCTTGGTGGCTGAGAACCTACATTGCAAAAATATCATCCAATCCGACTAACCTAGAAGGCAGATCAAGTGGGAGAAGATGTTCTTTGGTCTTCTCTTGTGTTGATATCACCTGAAAATGTTAATACTTTTACAAGATGAAGAACTTGGATCGCTTTTAAATCCAAGTTTTAATAACACACTCATCAGATCATTATGATAAAAGACTTGCTTATTTAATAAATGGCTACAGTTTGAACATGCAGTCTTTAAGTCGGCATGTGTGCAACCAAACATGAGGAGAAATCTAACAAAAATGCAAATAGGCAAGTAATTATTGATAAATATGAACCAGACTGCAGCAAGAGGCCTAAGCAGATGGTGATCTATTTAGAAGGCATTTTTATGAGAGCATGTGAGCATTTCAGTTGCCTAAGGTGTAATCCCATCTACATTTTTAATTGTATAAAACATGAAATATTGAACTCTTAATACTGAGTTTTTTTCTTCTTCTATAGATCATTACCCTTTGCCCTCGATGATTAAATTCTCTTTAAAGCATATTATGAAAATACTGCCTCATTCTGGGCTACTTCAGCCCGTCATATCAAAGTTGTAAATTAGTGTTTTAAAACATACAAGAGACGTTTCTGGAAAAAAGTTCTCAGGCATTTCCTCTGGAGTTATCTGCCCTCACATTCCTCTGAGACATGGTTATCTGATACAAGTTTTATACTGCCTCGTATAAGCACACATGATTTATGTAGTGTCTGTTTGCTTACACTGTGCATTAAAGCTTTCTAAGGTGTTCTGTATTTCTTTGTTTCATGTAAATCCATTGACCTTTGGCTGTGGGAGTGAAAAGTCAGTTATGGACACACCGTTTTAAACATCATGTCTTTTGACTCTGGAATTTGCACTTTGCTCTTTTAAGTAAGGCTCAAAATGTTCAAGACAAGAACAAGCATTTTAAAAGAAGCTTGACCCTGAACATTCAGTATTTCATAATGAGTTCATAAAGAGTTCTACATACCAGCAGTAACAAATATCTTTCCAAAATGCTCATAAGCATCTGAAATTATGCTGTGTGTGCACATAAGGGTGGCATGTGTCGGTGTGTTCCAGCTTGCTGGATCATCTCCTAGCAACTGTGAATCTGAAAAGCCATATATACACAGTCAGTGGGCTTTCTCCCAGGGGTAACATGGCACGCCGCAGCCAAGCCAGTGGTCCCTATAGCAACCCCTCAAACAACATCGAATGAATAAGGCAAACCAAATGGAAACAGGAGCAGGTGAAGAGCAGGTCAGAGTAGCCAGTGGAACCTTTGAGACAACGTCTAAGGCTCAATGCATTTTCCTTCTCACAGAAAATGTTTCAAGATTGCCACAGTCAGTGTTTTGAACAGTAATTCTATCCATGATTGTTTGCACATTTAGTCTACTTGCAGATATGTTTCTCTGACAGAACAGCGAGCCACAGTGGTTTGTGAACTGTACGAGAAGTACTAACAAAGGTGTAGTGACAAAGTACTGCAGTGCATATTGACATCCTCACACATTGTTATGTGTTGGTCGCATGCTGCTGTGAGTTGGTGGTATGCAGTGTTACAGGAATGTGTATTTTGAGTTGTGCGTGCCCCGTCCTGAGCTCAGCTCAACTATTTATCTTAACAAAAGGAGAAGACTGTGTGATGGGAAGGGTAAATGGTCATTCTGAGGAAAAAGGTGTGCATGCTTAACATGTAAGCATGTTTATTCTGGACTATTGGAACCAAATAACCTTAACTTATGGACCTATAGTTAAGATATTTTGTCAAAAGCCCTCAAATTTGTTTTAGGACTCAGTTTTAGAAAAAAAAAGAATGTGTGACGCTGTGACTCATTTTTTTTTTTCAAAATAAACCAAAATATGCAAAACATTTCTGGGAAATCACACAGTGTTTTGGACATTTTGCTAACACATTTTGCTGTGGACCTTTCAAGCTAAGGGACCCTAAATGTTTCAGACTGACACTGTGGCTTTAGTTACAGTCTCAAATAAATATTTTAAATATATTTAAGGCATAATAATTCACCCTTTTTACTCCGAATGGGAAGTTTAAATCACATTCTGCCCTGACATGCTACACCTTTTACCCTTTAGAAGGAACATGCTGCCATCTTGTGGCATATTGAAATACATGCTTTTAAATTTTTGTCCTAAAAATGTGATCAACGTCAAAAACAACAATAACTTGGCCACACAATCCCCTCAGAAAAAGAAAGAAAGAAAAAAGGTATGATTTAGACTCTGTCAAAGCCATGGGAAGAGCAAGAAGTGCCTCATAATTTTGGTAAAACAGTTAAAACCCTAAAGCGTCATATATTCTGCAACTAAACCAGCACAATTCATCATTCATATCAGTAGTTTTACACAATTCTCACATATGACACTACACAGCAACTAAAGTTATTATTAATGGTACAGATGAGACCTGTTCATATCAATAATGTTCCTTAGAGAATTGGCATTTACGGCCATAATATTAGAAACACCTCTCAATATAATGCACTCCAGTTTAACACTAGTGCAAACTACAACCTCGATACTAAACATAATAATTAAATGAATACCTCCTCTCAAATTTATGGCAGAGTTGTTGTATTGGATCACATTAGATTGTACCTAATGAAGTAGCCAGTTGGTGTATATTTTCAATTGTAAGGGTCATACCAATAGTTTATTATTTATCTATGGTCAAACTTTTCAATTGAACATGTGACTGTTATTCAGATTCAGATTTGTTCAAAAACAAACCAACAAAAAATAGCGATTGAGCTTTAATAGGCTAAATCAAGCTTTCAAAATAAAAAGCTTTTTTATTTTGACTTTGGTCAACTTTGCTGTCATGGATGTCCAGCTTTTCAAAGCCATGGGGTATCATTTTATGTTTGGTTTTGTTCTTTTGATTTGTGGTATTTTTGTGTTGTACATAATGATGAAAAGTGAGTAAAAGCGTGACGAGAAAGAAAAAGTAACAATAGAAGCATTCAAACAGTTTTCTTCACAATCTCATCAGTGGCATTAGAAGGCATTATAGAGCTGCACCACTGAGCCTTGTCACTTCTGTCGCTGTCGCCGTTTGTTGTCAAGGTAACAGCGAGCGACCAATGACCCTTTCATTATGTGACCTCTTATTACAAAGCGTCATTTTCTCAGACCCATTATGGAAATGTTCCCACTTTGATAGAAGACAAGCTGTCAGTGTCTATACAAAGTGCTGCAGGAGGCAGTTGCAGTCAGTTATAAAAGCAGCCATGTAATTATCTACATGGACACAGTTTATGTCATTTTCTTCATGTCATGTCCCTGGATATATCAGTATATACAGTATATACATGTGGATCCTCATGATGATAATGTGGATGTTACTCTATAGGCTACCCATAAGGTCACCACCATGTCCTCTTTGCAGTAATATGTTAATCTCCTGCACTCATTGTGCTGACAGGCTATTTATTAAAGTCACATGTACCCATGTCCTCCATCTGTAGACAGCTGCCAGCTGCTTCATGGTCATGCAACATGATATTTCTCTAACACATCACAAGGCTGCTACGAGACAATCATTTAGTCAGGTTTGGACTAAATCAACCTCCAGTCACGTTGTTTAAGATCAGTGAGCTGTGGGAGTGAGATGGTTTCAGGTTGTGACTAAAGCAGAGTAAAGATTAGTTGGTATGAGCAGCTGCTCAGTGTGGGCTTAATGTCACACCTCTGTCTGCATGAACTGTTAAAAATCATTGTTATTATTTCACAACTTATGTTGTATTAGTTAACAAGTGGAACATTTTTACACCAGGGTGAGATAATCTAACCCACAAACATTCACAAATTCACACCTCTGTTGCACCATATTCTTAAAACTATTTCATTTGTCTTTTATGTTAGGTAAACATATGCTAAAGCCCTGCAATAAATTATACCTCTGTGAAGGTTTATTTCATTGCATTGTGTTATACTAAAAAGTTTTTTTACTTAGTCTAGCCTCACTGATATAAGTTCAGTGGACAAAATATTAGATACACCTCTTAGTGTCAACAGCAACACAAACTACTGCTCTTACACCTTCTCTGTAAAACATTATAACTTTAAAGGTCCAGTGTGTATTTAGTGGCACCTAGTGGTGAAGTTGCAGATTGCAACAAAATGAATACTCTACCACGCCTCACACTCACCTTTCAAGCACATAAAAAAACAACAACAACTCTGGCTGCCAAATTGAGTCCATATCTACATCAGGATTTGGTTTGTCTGTTCTGGCCTACTGTAGAAAAATGGCGGTTCTACATGGCGGACACCATGGAAGAGGACCCGCACTCACTGTAGATATAAAGGGCTCATTATAAGACACAACGATTCTTATTTTCAGGTTATTATCAGGTAATTATACACTAATGGAAACGTACTAATACATATTATATTCTATTGCAAATAATATGTCAATAAATAGTCCTAAATCATACACACTGGACCTTTTGTATTAGACTGATTTAGTTTGAAGATGCACATAGTCTATTTAATGTGTATTTAACTGTGAAAATATCAGAAATGGTCTCTATAGCTCCAGTTGGCACATAAGTATACATGTCCAAGTATCATGTGATGATACTTGGACATGAACCTGAACTTGAACCGCTCGTTAAACTGAGCTCTGCTGAAAACTGTTGCCTTTTTTCAGCTTTGCAAAGTGAATCATTTTTTTCCCCCTCTCAAATCAAACTGAGCATCATTACTTTACCTAAACATGACAGCTGCTGTTTTCCCCTGAGCAAACCCTCTACTGTATTTTACTGTTGGTGCAGCTCCTGGTCAGGTAAGCACCGAGCAGCAGCAGCAGCAGGGACAGGATCGATTGTCAGCAAGTGATTGAGTGAAGGCAGATGAAGTGCTGCTGTTGGTCCAGCCCTCTCCACCTCCACCAACACCACCGCAGCATCAGTATCATCATCAGCAGCAGCAGCAGCAGCAGCAGCAAGAGGAGGATCGCAAGATGGTAGCAGCGCACACTTCTTCACATTCGTCGGAATCTTCCGAGTGGATTATTTGTCTGGATAAGAGGTAATCTATTTACAACATGTCACTGCGCACACCAACTCATTTTAGGCCACTGTGCGAGGGACTCATGACGGAATATTAACACCATCTTTAATTTTCCTCAGGAGCTTGGGCGTTGGGTTACAGTAGCAGAAATAAAACATTGATTTCGACTCCTGTAGTTTTAAATTTCCCAACGGACTTGAATTAGGACATCCTTGAAGGTGTCATGTGTAAGGTTACTTCCAAGGGAAACTAAATGGGCAGTGAAATATTGGAACAAAGGCTACTAACTTTAGACAGGCGTTTGATGTGCTGTTCAAGGTTTATTTGCACCACTCACTGTGATTATTGTTAATATCCAGGAAATACTGTGATGCTTCATCCCTAAAACTGTCTAGCTGTCTTTAGACTAAAATCTGCCTGATCAATAGGTGAAACTACTGCATGCACACCTGTCAGAAGAGGTATTAAACCACCAAGCATCTGCAAGAGACTGCTTTAGAAAGTGATCTATTAAAAAAGGCTGTTGATTCATCCGTTAAGAGCTATAAAAACTGATAGCCTGTAGTGATAGTGCATCTGATTTAAAATATTTATGAATCACCATCATCAACACTGCACCTGTCACCACTGACAGGTGCAGTGTTGCAAAACTGTAATGTCCATCACCCAACACAGCAAAAAATACTGCAATGTGTGTGACTGTGTACGTGACGTGCACAATAATTGATTCATCGCATTGTGGGAATTTCTGATTTCTGATTTAATACTTTGAATTCACACACAAACATAGTGGTTTAGGTGTTAAAATAGGTAAGGAAGGTGCACATAGTTCAGGTGTAGCTTGACTTAGATACACAGAATGAGGAGGGAGAGAAAGAGGGGCCCATGACAAAGAAAGGGTCCAAAGTACATCAGCTATAAACAGCAAAATGACGCAGTTTGCCAGACGTGTTTGCACAGTAATATCCTCTGGTTAGTCGTAGAAGCCGCCTGTGTCGCTTAAATCAAATGGATCTTGTGTGACTCACCTTTTCCTAGCAAATACCTGTCGCATGCGTGCTTCATCTGATTGTTCTGCTGCAGTAAAGTACAAATTAGATTGTTTTTTTGTTGTCACTCCATCTGAAAACTTAATGAAATATACTTAATTTAACTTCAAAAGACAAGTGAACACAAAAAAACATGTTGCACTTGTTTCATTATTAAACTGTGTATATTATCACAGAGCTTTGGGGATGCAGAAATATAACATCCCCCCTCATTCGGCATTAAAGTCTGGGCTGTAAATTGGAAGCAGTTGTTTACTTCTTCAGCAAGTTCAGCATGGTTTGTAGTGTTCATACTGTAACAAGCTGGCTCATGATGAAAAACACTGTCTTCACTTTGACTCTAAATCAGCACCTTTTGAAAGCCTTTTTTTTGGTGTTGGTTTCTTGGTTGGTTTCCAAATAGACATCTTGGCTTTGAAACTCAGGCTCCCAGACATCTCTCTCTAGCTTTGTTGTCACATAAACTGTGGCTTCAGATGTGATTATACAGAGAGAGCACAGTATGGAGATACTTTAATGTGACCACTGTGAGTTGAAAAGTCATAAGGGAACACGTGACAATGTGGTGAAAACACTTTTATTATACTGCGATAGCGGATAATACAGAACAATAAAACATTTTTAGACCAATATTAAGCCAGAGATGTTGCAGGGGTGAAGCGAGCGCTTGTTTCCCTTTGTGAATTATTCATAGTTTGGTTCTTTTTAAAGGATGGATAAGGATTCAAAGGTGATGTAAGCTACAGTACAACCACCCACATGTTACATCAGATTCAATGAAACAAATTTGGGGCAGTGCAATGCAGGCAGCGGACTGAGAGGGATGAAACACACACTGACACATCAGTGATGATGTGAATGCAATCAGTATTTTAGTTTAGGTCAGTTACGTTGTTAGGGCTCATTGTGGCACCCATAGTAATGTTGGTCATGCTAATGGACATTGAACAGTACATCCCCCATTATACTGAATTGAATTCACTTGAATCCTTATTTTATTTTAATCCTTCATGCACTAATATGTTCTTTCACATTAGCAGCTAGTTTTTGATTAGGTCAATTTGTGGTGTCTATGAATGAAAGTTCATACAGGCACTGTGGACAACACAGGGGTCCTCTAAATGACACAGAAACACTGTGCATGTCTGCAGAAGATGTAAACAGAGTGTGCAGCATCGTGCTAATGTGCTTGTGTGTATGTGCAGAGAAACAAACCCAAGTAATGTTTTATTTTGAACTTATGCACGCCTGGAAGTCCCTTTTTGGTGTCCAAGTGTGCAGCATGATGAACAACAACGTGTAGAGCTAATCTGTGTGTTTGTGTGTGAGCACTTTCATAGTCTCTTTTTTTTGTGATCCACCTGAAGCAGTCAGTGAACAGCTCAGTAAACAGGAGTCAAGACTGCATCCACTTTCTCAAGATAAAGATAAAGACTAAAGAAAACAAGTGTCACGAACACTGTGACTTTTCATAGTGAAATGTTGACTTTTAATGTTTACTTCCTAAACGCTGAAACAAAGCTTTTATCTTAACCTAAGACTCCTCTGAATCGAAAAAGGCTTTGAGATATTAACACATGATTTTATTTGACGGAGCATTTTGGAGCAGGAAAAGAAAGATACTCCTCCTGATTGAACTTCTTTCTAAACTTCATTTCACTGGCATAAAACTTTGCTTGTAAAAATGTTGTTGCCATTCTGCATGTGTTTCCTGATCCACTTCGGTCTGCAGCGCACACTTGCTTGTTGTCTAATTTCCTAAATATTGCAACAGTTGTGAATTTTGACCTTCTGTCCACAGTTCTGCTGTTGTGAAAATGTAAGCTGTCAGCAACTGTAAGCTTTAACATGAAACCAGGTGGCAGTGTTCCTCAGGGACAAATTGGTGTCACTTCCCCCCCGCAGAGCTTCAGATGTTTTTCAGAATCCAGGCCAAGATGTACTTATACTGCTCTGGCTGACTCAAACTCTGCAGCCTATTTTAGTACCCATAGCAGTTACCTGTACAGTGCCCTTTTCTTTTTATTTCCCCAGACCGGCAGAGCGCTCTGGGGAGGACGTTGACATCATCCAGGCACGTCTGAAAAATGTGAAGGCCTTTGAGAGATTTCATCCCAGTTTGCTGCAGCGGATTTGCCTGTGTGGATTCTATGAGTGCTTGGAGAAAGGCATCACCTGTGAGTCAGAACACAAGCTCTGAAACTGTCACACTGTCTATCTAAGAGAGTATAGAAGGTTGTTTCTTTTGTTTTTTAGTGTATCGACAAGGAGACATTGGAACCAGCTGGTATGCTGTCCTCTCTGGTTCACTGGATGTCAAAGTTTCAGAGACATCAAATTATCAGGTATGACTGATTTTTTTTCCAGGCATCCCAGTTTCAACTTAAAATAAACCAAGTAGGAATTACAGGTGTGAATGGCACTCTTCTTTTATACCATACTACAAACATATCACATTAATTTGTCGCAGATAATCTATCTTTTTTGAAAAATTATAGTTTCATGTGCTAATTTATTAAATCTAAACTAAATCTGCACCCTCTTCTAACCTTCTACAATCTTTGGGTGAAGATTTAAATGATTGTATCAGTTAAGCCCTCACTTGAAATTCATCATGCATGCAAAAGAATTCACATCCGACCTTAAGCATGTTTGAAAAGTGGGCTGTAAAAAAAAAAAAATCTGCTTATTACATTAGTGTACTGAATAGTTTATAATACCGCAGCTTTATGCACCTCAGTCCATCTGTCTGGGTGCTGATTGGAATAATGTCTTTGCAGATTGAAGTGCATCCATCTATCTACCACAAGTGTTCAGGTGATTGCCTCTAACCTTTAAGAGTGATCTGATCAGTGCAGAGCACTGCTCCTCAAGTGCTTCACACAAAAGCCCTTTCCCCCCCTAGCAGAATGAGGGCATTACATTAGCATTTCACAAGATCCTTGTCTAGATGGACGTTTTATCGTTATGGAGGAATAATCCATGCGGACACCATTTCTGTTTTTTGTTATAGGATGCTGTTACTATATGTACACTCGGGACTGGCACGGCATTTGGGGAGTCAATCCTGGATAACACCCCCCGGCATGCTACCATTGTCACACGGGAATTCAGTGAGCTCCTACGCATTGAACAGAGGGAGTTCAGGTCTCTGTGGGAGGTGAGTACCTCCATCAATGTGTGCTTCATCTACACTTATATCAGCCTACAGAAATACTCCAGCTACATTGCGGTTTGTGACACAACTCTGGGATTAAATAAAGGTAGGAGGTTGTATCTAGAGATCTGAAAAAGCTGAAAGCAAAATATGTCTAGGCATGTCTATTTGTCATTTTCTTTAGTCTGACTTTGTTTCCTTTTAATCAGAGGACTAAGATTTGACACATTACTTAAGGTATACATAAGGTATAACTATGGTTTCTGGTTTTATAGTTTCTTGAACTAGCCTGGTCACAGATCTCTGGATCTAAGTTAATGAAGTGAAATCACAATTCAGCCTATGAGGCTGTAATGAAACATGAAACCTATTTGTACAATCACCCACAACAGGTGAAATATTCAATTTTTACGTACCTAAAGTAAAAATGTGACTCTTTCAAGTCACATCGATTGCAAATAGCAAATCCTTAACAGCTGCGTTTGCAGCACGAATCTCTGTCCAATTATCCTTTCATTTCCAACCTAATGAGAGGGCTGCATAAAGCCAGGAAACAGCCACCTGTCTTAGCTTGTTCTTGTTGGATTTGAAATGTTGAATGTGAAAACTGTGACGAATTGAGCTAAGTGCAAGCCAAAGTGTGGGCGGTGTATAGGCACTAAGTGTCTTGTGGATTAGTGGGAGTTGGATTGTGAAGTTATTGTTTTGTTTTTTTTGGCCTCCTGCAACATGAGCTGTTCACTTATTATACTCTAACCTGCTTCCAAGTTTGTGTGCAAGCATTAATATTGGTTTCATCAGAGCGCTGAAGGTTTACACCTTTTGACCACTAGATGGAGGTGCAGTGCTGCGGAGAAACAAATATGTTCTAGCTTTTTATGTTTACTTTAGACAGACTGATAAGTATAACACAACATGATACAATAAAAGTATATCTTTAAACATGGCATTTAAACATACTGTACATAGAGTTTAGACTGATTGTGACAAGATACTAAAGAAAAACAAACCAAAGTAGGCTGGTCACAATGCATCACTTATCTCTCCATCTCCTGCATGTTAGTTGGCAGATGTCATGCTGTGTAGAGGCCCCTCTCCTCTCTCGGCTCCCCCCTCTACTGAAGCCGCTGAAATAGGCTGGTTTACTGAGAGAGACAGCCCATTTCCTCCGGCACAGAAGGGCACAAGGGGCTAAATTATGGCCTGTGTGTGTCAGTATACCGGCTAACAGCAGTGTGACTGGATACTTAATCCCGGTCTGGATGTGTGCTGAGGATCACGCGGAAGTACTGCTATAAGGCTACACATTGAACCTCTGCCCTGGGGCGACATCCTCAGTAAGGTTTGTTTCAGATGAGATTTTATGGCGTCTGATTTTAACTCCCTAAAGCTCTTAAACCTCTCTGGCCTTGGTTGTTTTGTAATGTCACTGACTGTGTGGAGATGTAATGTCAATACTGAATATTTAATAGATATTATTGGAGTGCTTCCATTGGAAAATATCTGGCATTGTTGCAATATTGTGCAATATTATTTCAACAATCTAATTATGAAGAAGCAAAAACCCTCTTCATATCACAAATTTTTACTTGTGCAGCTGCTGTTGTGTTGCTTTAATGTGATATACTTTTTAACAATTAGGTTGACAGCATTGGGTAAATCATTTCTGATCTTATGTCATCAAACTATCATTTTTCAGAGTTATCACCCACTATCTCATGTTAAAGGCCCCCTCCACTCAAAAATGTGTTTTGATTATTATTACTTCACTTGACTGTTTGAGCTTCACTGTGCAGAAGTTTGACATCTGTTGGAGGTGGAAAGTTTCTTTGTGCGCTCATTAAATCTGAGTTCAAAGATGGCTTTGAGTAGACGTATGAGCAGGAGTTTGTGACATCCTGACAACGAGTTTGGAAGCCAATCATTGCCCCGGTATGCAACTTACACAAGTTTGATATGAAAACTTTTCAGTGAGGAAGAAAAAGCAGATGTAATTTGAAGATTTTTTAAATTTGAAATTATTATACCAAGCATAAATTGTCTTTTTATATGTCTTAAAGGATGTGTGTAGGATTTAGTGGCATCTAGAGGGGGGAATTGCTGATTGAAAGAGAAACTCCACTGGCTGAGCACACAACATATCGGGCGTGGCAAACAGAGGCGACATGGACGTTAGCAACATTAGTTTCCTTAGCCAAAAGTTTAGTTTGATAAGTTATTGTGACTCAAACAAACAAAATGATCTGAAATTCTCCTCAAACTTTAATTTTGAAGGTGTGAAATTCACTACTTCCTTTTTGCTGCTCCAAACGCAGAAGTTAATAAATGTTGTTTACTCTGTTGATGTTTACGGAATATTTATATATTGTATATCAGAATTAATTTGTTTGAGACTGTACTAAAGGCCCTATCTAGAGCCAGTGGTTAGTTTGTCTGTTCTGGTCTACTGTAGAAACATAATTCACAATGGTGAACTCTGTGGACGAAGACCTGTGGCGTCTGTAGATATAAAAGTCTCATTCTAAGGTAACAAAAATATAAAAACATCCTAATTCTCATGTGGTTACACACTAATGAAATCAGTTATGAATATCATATTACATTTCTGTCATGTTATATATATGTAGAGACCCATAAATCTCACACACTGGACCTTTAAAATGTGTGTTGAGGGAATCTTTAATGTTCTCTTATGAAATGTTTGCATCAGTTTCTTCATTCATGCAGTCCAGATTAACGTCCTCCAAATGAGATATTCGCTCTATGCGCCCTCAGAAGTGTTTGCAGATGTACTTCACCCAAAAACCATGACAACAGTTTGCAGCATTAGCATCAATACATGGATCCTCTGTTGTTGGATGTGCTGAGCTGTTGCAAGTTGGCCAAGCTGTGACTGAAGGGCTATCGAGTCAAAATCCACATAATCAGCTTGTCGACAGATAATCATTACACCAGCTCCCAGAATTTTTTTTACAATTTGTTGTTCGCAGTATCACCAATTTATTCTGCCTCCTGAAATTAATGCTGGTCCTCACAGCGTTGCCGCAATGCAGAAAAATTGCTTATGTAGTATCTTGTTACTGGTGGCATCAGACTTCAGACTTTGCCTGTCAGTTCTGATGTACTGTGCCGTCAACCCTCCTTCCTGTTTTAAATAAATGAAGTTCAGCTACTTCATATTCCTATGTGAATATCTGACATTGTTGCATTATTATGTTTACAATTTAGGTATGAACAAGCCAGTTGTAATTGTATGTTGCTTTAAGGTTTTATTAAAGCTAAAATATCATTTGTGTTGCATGAAAAACTTTCAGTATGCATTATTCTTGTCGCTTCCGCCCCTGAAAACCAGAGTGAACAGAGAACTATGCATTGATTGATGCCAGTTGATAGCAAAGAATTGATGCAAAGGGAAAGGTACCACCTACTCTGAGGAGGAAGACCTGAAACAAAGCTACACATCTTCTCCTCCTCTTCCTCCTCCTCCTCCTCCTCCCACACAGAGCTGTCCTCCTGCAGAATGCCTGTGGCCAAGCACTCGTACAAAACTATGCCACAGTGAGCACAGCATTGCCCTAATGAACCGATGGATAATGTTATTTATTCATGACTGTCCATGTCAATTATTCAGTGCATGTCTTTCTCCAGTTTTTGCTCTTTATCCTAAAATCTTCATGGAGTTGTTCAGGAGAATAGGAGCTATGTCGAGAGAGCTAATGCGTGTTTACGCTCTTCTTACCCGTTCCCCGTCTGTTCAGTGTTTCCTGCGTGTGACTGTGGTTCATGTACGAGTACACGTGGCAAACTCGCTGCATGTATGAGTGTCTACGGGTGCCACTCATACAAGCAACTTTGATATTTATCTTCTCATGCTGCTGACTGCTATAAACACTGAAAACGAGCAGCCGTGTGCTGTTTGTTTAACAGAGCAGACATGAGCCGAGCTCAGCACATGCGGGCGCGCTGACCGAAGCTTAGATGAGGCCTGATCATCAAATTGCTCGTCCTTTTGTTTCCTGCTTCCGATGGGCTCTGTGATAGAAACAACACAATTGTGTTTTTTTTTTTGCTTTTAGGGCTCTCTTAGGGCCTGCATGTGGCCTGGACAGACCAGCTTTTATTATCTGGAAGCTTTGAGATTTTGGATTAGATGTAACAAACTTCCTAAGCATATGTACATTGTACAAGCATGAATGCTTTCACTTGTACATATTTTGCATGTTCAAGCTCAAGGCGTATCTGCTGGGTGCTGAGCAGAGAGAGTGAGTGAGTGGGGAGGGGGGTAGGATTGGTGTGTCACCATCATAAGTCTGTAGAAGAAGCCTGGTGGGCAGCCAGTGGAGAAAGCTGATGAAGAGGAAGTGGCAGGGACACTGCGTGCCCTATGGTGTCTAAGGATTGGGTGGAGGGAGGAGGTTAGAAAAAGGAGGCCACATGGATCCTCTGGTGGTTCAGCATCCAAGTAGTATGCCACATCCAGAGCCAGAGTCCCTCCAAGGGTACAGCGGATATGTGCACTGAAAGAGCAGGAAGATTAAATCAAAACATTTGTGTTGTGTTCTCTTATCTCTGCTCACAGAGTTGTTACGTAATCAAAAAAAAAAAAAAGAAGCACAGAATCTGAACTCCAACCTGTGAAATAAAACAAGGCTCATGCATGAAAACTGCAACTGGCCTTGCAGATGATTATTATCCGCTCTATTTTTTTGCTTTTAGTCACAAAGTGTTTTGTTTTAACAGCTTTTGCAGGATTTATAGAAGAATTAAGTCAGATTGAGATGAAATTGGATTGATGAGACAGAAAGATCCAGGATTAAAGTTAAACTCACAAAACGGCAACACATTTCTGTACTGCAAAATAATGTTCAGCCGTCACACAAACTAAACTCAGCTTTCGTCTTCCATATCATCGCCTTGTTTATGCATCTCTATCTTCTCTTCTCTGCCTTTTTGCTGAGTTGAACCTGTATCTTTAAGTTAAACCACAGCATGGAGGAGCTGACTGACTGAATTCAAACAAAAAAAGTAAATCAATTTCAAATTTCAAATCAAATTTGTGACTAACATGAGGAGAAAAGACAGAAAATAGAGTTCTCTCTCTCTCTCTCTCTCTCTCTCTCTCTCTCTCCAGCGCCTCTGCATGCCTGTCATTATGATGGACTGAGGCAAGCATCTTAAATTCATGTCTGTTCAATACAAGCCTTCACTCCATCAAATTCAGGATGACCAATAAGAAGACATAATTTATCATCTCATGTTTTTAACGATATTGTAGAAGCTGTTTTGGTCTGTTCTGTCAGTCAGGATTGTAAACTGACAGGGAGTCAGATTTGACATGATGATTCAGCGACACACACCTACATCTGTTCAGTCTCTGTTCCAGCTTCATCTCACTGTTTCTTAATGACATCCTTCTGTATCTCCAAACACTTCTGTTGTCTTAAAAGCAGAGAAACACGTGACAAATGAAGGAATACATCAAGAAATAACAAGAGAAACAAATAAAGTTGTGTAAAAGTGAGCATCGCATGTTATGTATGAGGGTATGTTTGTTTTATTTTCATTATTTTCCTTGAAGCATCAGGAGTCATTAAATGGTATCACTGCTTGTCATTTATGGAGAAGAATATACAAAACACATTAAAATGTGTCAATCAGTGAGGCATCACTGACCATTTTCCATTATTACATTCACAGCAATGTAATGAGGTGATGAAACTCTATGTGACCTGTACATGAGTGTGATTCTGAATCATTTTTGTTCTCACATAAACTGGCAAGACAAATCTCAAACACCCGAGACAAGAAGCACATCATTTATTAATCAAAGCATCCTTAAAATGAGACAAATATGAACTATACCAGGTGCTACCAGGTACTTTAAAACGTAATGATTTTATAAGCTCTTGATAATGTGATTAATATCTTGATTTGGAAAATGCTCAGGGAGTTCAATGCAGCTGTCTTGTGGCTTTGATAAGTAACAAGGTCAAAGATAAGACACCATCTGGTCTCTGTCCTTGAGAGGAAGGAGCTCCCTGATAGGAACAGGATACTGGATGGTACTGTCTGTACGTTTTAGGTTTGAATTAGAAAGGCAAAGAAAATATTCACAAGTCTAACTGAATTCCACAGTGGGGAAATGTCTCCCTGTGGATTTGTAAGTTGATGAAAGCAGCAGGGAGATTTTTTACAATCGTTTTTTTTAGAATTGTGATTATTAGTCTTCACATCCTGTGAGACTGAGCAGACTCTGCTGTAGTTCTTTCCCTGTGAATGTGGCCAAGCTGAAAATGAGCAACTACACTGTTTTGTGTGTGTGTGTGTGTGTAGATTAGCTAAGGCTTGTGAGAGGAAGAGAGAGAGAGAGAGAGAGAGAGAGAGAGATAGAGAGAGAGGGAGAGAGATCGAGCATGCTCTCCTGTGTGCTCAGTGACTGGAGTTGAGTAATCACCTAGCAACTGCTGCTCAGAAGAAGACGGCAGCTGACTGGCACTCTGCTGGGGCTGACACAGTCTACTCGCTCTGCTCTGGCGGTGTACAGGCTGCTGTGACGGAGCTGCTGGATCATGTTGGACAATGTTCTCGGACTTACATGCGTTTGTTAACACCTGGATGGAAGAGGGTGTGGAGGATCTCCGAGTCATTGACAACAAATAAAGGCTGCATGGGACACTGGTAACATCTTTAGGTAATCTTTGCCAAACTTTTAGTACATGCATGAGAAACTTGTGAAATTAAAGAAAGAGCAGAAGTGCTGCTGATGCTGCAAAACTATTTAGAAATTCTGAATTTGCAAGTTAAAGTCTGTGTTTTCATTCCTGCTAGAATATTTATCCTGTCTGTTGAAATGTGACGGAGCAGAAGTGACGTGAAACTCTTGGGAGGGTCTTTCCCTCAATTGTTTTCCTTAAGTGGCCTAAAGTGTGCATGTAAAAGTCACAATGAACACTTTGGACTATGAAGGTTATGTAATCTGGGGGTGAATTATATCAGTGCATTCATGCACATAGATATCTGCACAATACAATAATGTGCTGAAGCATGAAAGACAGAGTTGGAGCTTGAATGCACTGAGATGACTTGGTTAATATCGCCACTGATCTGTTGTTACGACACAGATGAGACTACACTTATCTGTGGAGCATAGCAATCATGTGCATCAGATGGAGATATGGACTATATATTGAGTTGTTTTTCACACTGCTTTATGTTATGTTAGGTCGATGACACATTGAAATGACAGTGAAGTCAGTGTGTGAGAGCAAATAAGCACAACAGTTGACCGAGCTTCACTGGAGGAATACAGAACAGCACATCTGTCATTGCAGAGATTTATAATGCCTCTTTTTATGGAAGGATGAATGCAGTATTATACTCTTATTACACACTGAGATGCAGAACATTTATTTAAAGGTGCAATCTATAAGAATTTAAGAGACTTAAGAGTTGAAGTTATCAACAAAATGAGAAGAAATAACAGTTCCTGTAATACTTTGTAATACCACTTAGTATCTCAAGATAAGATAGTCTGATGGTAAAGCTCAGACCTCTCCTGGTAGTTGCATGGTGAGTTCAGCTCAAAAAATGTCAAGAACGACACATATTTTTATTATTAAACAGAAAAATACAACCGTAAACCTGATTTAATTTCTCTCTTTTACAGAGCTAAGACTAATTGTCTTCTTAGGCTAACAAGACTAACCTATCGCATTTAAACTTGAGAGAAACAAAACTCACTAAAACCATCTTGGTTAGTCTGTCTGCTGTCCTCGCATTATTTATTTCAACCAAACTCTGGTTTGGTTGAAATAAATAATACACAGTGTTAGATGTGAAAAGAAACAGCTGTTATCTCTGTCCTCAAAGCCACCACTCCATTCACATAAATGGTAATTATACCTCACTGATCTTAGTAAAACACACTTGATAAAAACAAAATAAAACTCAGTCTTGGTTAGTCGTTCCAGTGCTCCAGCAATCACCAACTCTGGTGTGGTCGAAATGAGTTATATGCAAACAATATTCTGGCTCCACACGCTGTCGTTGCCTGACCGCCCTCTCACCAGGCGATTTTTTAAAAAGCTGTTTGCATGTGACAACAACAGACATCCACACAAATGCTGTCACATTGCTTTTGTAAAAGATCTCCATCCACGATAAAAAACCTGCCCTGAACTATAGAAAAATGGAAAAATCTCTTCTTAATCCTCTTATGGTCTGCAAACTACAATTTTAAGAAAGAGCTTGTGCACCCAGTTGATCACATTTAACATAATTCTTTATCTTATCGTTAAGTTTCTAATGTCCACATGTCTTTGTACCATTTTTGAAGCTGCTAAATATTTAAAACGATTTCTTGATTCTCTAGTTTGAGAGATATCTTTACCACAAGTGAAAAAATTATCTGTTGATATTCATGTTTCTGCTTTTTTGTCAAAGGAGCCCTTTTAAACTCATTTTAGGCTCAAATACAACAGATCAGTTTGAATTAGTTCAGGATTAGGATTTGTTTTTATTCCTAGAGTCATAGATGTGATGGGATTTAGACTCCTACACGTCTCCCGGTACCTGTCTGATCATATCACTTCAAATGTCATTCTTCTGGAAGTGTTTGTAACACCTCTCAAATACTCTGAGTAAATCCGCCTGAAGCAACAGATCATAATCTCCTCTAACGTGATGAAATCAGTTTATAAAAATAACACAACAATTCTTAAGAGACACAGTTATATCAGACGCTGTAAGCTGTCTGACTAAACCACTGTGCTCGCTGTCTGCATCTCAAATCATGACAGATTATGTGACCCAAAGGTCGTAAAGGTCTTTATTGTATGCAGTCAGGAACATACAGTACATCAGTGGGCATCGTGGTCTTAAAAAGCATGTTGTCCCTTTACTAGACGATAAGGACATCTCTGTCAGTATTATGGTTATAAAGTGACAGACTACAGGGAAGTAGCCGCACAAATCACACCCAGTGGTTGTTTTATTGTGGCATGCAGTGTTGTCATAAATCTTTGAATTTGCATTTCAAGGGAACACTATGAGTTCAGGATTTTTTAATAAGTATATAAGCTTATAAATCTTTAAGTTTTAAGTTGTTGTTGAATATTTTGTCACAGTTCCAGTATAGTTGCAGTTTTAATCTCTCCAGTTGATGTGTGAAATGATTCAATGCGCCAGTAATCTTTTGGAATTAAAAGGATAAAGGCCAATGTGTGAATAATAATCTGACTGATATTTAAAGGATCATTATATCATTATATATACATATGTTGGGAAATACACTTTTTTGTTTTCGCGTCAAAAGTTAGATGAGATGATGGCTACCACTCTCATGACTGTCTTGGACAGAGCCTGGTAGGTTTCCAGTCTTGATGCTAAGCTAACTGGCTCCATCTACACATTTAGTGGACAAACCAAGTGGCAACCTCTGTGGCTGTGAAGTGAAGCCAATGTGGAAGTGCCAAACACTGCAGTTCCTCGAACGACCACTTGAGGCTGGCTACAGAACGAGTCAATCTCCATAAGGCCTCATGTTAAAATGTCCAACTTCACAGCAGAAATAAACATGTTTACAGCCTGGTACAAAAAACAGTTTTGGTCTCTTTAGCTAATGTCCTCGTTCATGATAACTGTACTAAGGGTGAATTTTTTAAACTCACCTGTTCAAATTATATTCAGGCTTAAAGTTATGCAGAATTAACAGCGTGGCTGCTTGATTGGCAGGTCGGTGCCATTACAGATGGCTTGTTTGAGCACCCAGGTGTCACTACTTCAGCTCTGCCGATGATCCACGTCTTTGTTGATTTTTAGAAAAGGAAGAGGCAGGACTGCCAACATACAGCAACAAGGCAGGTTAAGGTACGACATGCATGTTCTGTACTGTCAGTGGGACAGACAGTGAGTGTATCTTTCTTCCCATCAGACATAAGTACATGTCCCAAAATGTCAAACTAATATAAAGTGCCCAACATTGCTTAAATTCCTGGGTTTCAGGTACTTTGTCAAACAAATTGTCAAAACAACTGTTACAGAGAGAGCTTCACAGAGCACAAACAAAGACGTGATGGGCAGACAAGAGCAAGACTGCAACTGATTTTTCCATCTAATCTGCTGATTTTTTTCTCAGCTGACTGATTAATCATTCGGTCCATTAAATCTCTATCTGAGTTTCCTAAAGCCCACACATTTATCTTCAGGTATCTTGTTTTGTCTGACAAACAAACCAAAACCTCCTAAAATATTCAACGTGGAGAAAGACTTAAAGTCTTAAAGGATGAATCTACTATCAAATTGGTTGTTGGTTAATTTTCTGTTGATCGACTAATAGGTAAACAGGGTTTCAGCCCTGATACAGTAATACACAGGAAAAAGGTTGATATATGAGGCTGTAAAAAAAAAAAAAACGACTCCCTGCGGAAACAAAAGCATTGCGTGTCATAAGAGTCAGAAACATCATTACTAACAAAATAGAAACTGAGTGCTTTTTACACACCTGACAATGGCCGTAATCCTCCTCTAAAACAACACCCCCACACCGCATGCTGGATACAACCCCTCAGGGAGCACGGCTTTATTGGCTCAGAGGGGTTGAGCTCATTCGTTCATGTGCTGCTCAGTTTAAGTGCTCCTCCCTAATCCTAAATCCTCTAATTGTCAACAAAGACAGATAGGCTTGTCGAAGTGACTCTGAAGGCTTCAGTTCTGTTTGAATAATGAAATTAAATTTGTTTGCATGTGTACAAAATCCCCTCCACAAAAGAAACATTTTCATAATCAGAGTGTGCTGTTGGTTGACGCTAATCTGTATCGTAATGAGCAACAAGTAACAAACTGCTTCTTAATTGAGGGCGAAGGCCATGCGCCCCTAAAGGGTTACTAAAGTGATTAACTGACTTCAGAGGTTAGAATTGAATTTACCTCTGAGAGTACATTACCATCTAAAACCAAATGGCTCTGTAGTTCTAGCTTTCGTTCAGTCTCCTCTGACCAGAAGATAGGAAAGTAGAGACAATTGGCCGGTCACTAAGTGTTCCTCAATCAGCTTTTTATTGACTCAGAGCGTAGTTGCTCTGGCACATAATCAGGTTTTGTTCGTCTTTTACCACAAATTAATCTTGAACCATCAGTCTACTTGACAAATTGTTTGAGTTTGAAAATCAGATAAAAATAAAAAACGTATGTGGTGCGGTGCTTTTATATGATGAAGTGTGTGTTTTTTTTAAACATTCGGTACTCTTAAAGGTCCAGTGTGTAAGATTCAGGGAGCTCTATTTACGCAATATGACAGAAATGAAATATAATATGCATAACCATGTTTTCATTAGTGTTTAATTACCTTAGAATGAGCCTTTTATATCTACAGACTCCCCAGGTCCTCTTCCATGTAGCCCATAAGAGACAAACCAAACACTGGCTCTAGAGAGGATGTTCAGCATTATTCACAAGTGTAACATCCACTGTAGTTTCTCCTCCACACTAGCAAGGATGGATGAAGTAGGGTGAAGCGGGTTGAAATCTGCAAATACCCTGCTAGATGCCATTAAATCCTTCGCACTTTTTTTTGCAGTTGAAAATTGTTCCACACTGGCAGAGGTTTGTACTCTCCTGCTGAGTTCTGCTTTGACCCATGATCTCATGTTGCAGCGCATAAGGCAGATATTTCTTTTATGGCTCATTAGCCATGGTTGGATTGACCTCTTTGTGCACTAGTGTCATGAACAAAAACATGACATATACAAGCGTGCACTATGATGTTCATTACATAACATCTGTGATGCTGCAGGGCACACTGATGATATAAGGCATGTACACTTGTATTGTCATGCTCTGTTTGCTCTCATGCGCAACATTAAGGAATAAATCCTTTATGACTAATGAGAATATGTAATCTAACAAGTGCTTGACAGGAAAAAAGAGAGAAAAGGAAAAAGAGGACTAGAAACTGAAATTAAAAGTTATATTTAATGTATTATTGAAGTGACACATGTACATTAAAGATAATGTGATTGCTCATAGTTTTATGATAATGACTTTTCTGGTATTCGAACCTGTTTGTGATAATTACTCATTGAACCCTGCGTACATTTGCATGTTTCGACTAATGAGGAAGAAATATCAAACAAATTCTTGTCAACTTCATTTTTTGTCCTCACAGCCTGGAGACAATTGTCTCTCTTTGTTTTTATAAGACGGCACATTAATGAGAGACAGACAGAGGAAATGTTTGAGGACAATGAGGGAAATAACATGGACCACTTAGATCACTGACCTGTCTCTGTATGCCACTGGATGTATTTTATGATGATCGGAGGTGGAAAGTAACATTTTCAAGTACTAGTAAGTAATTTACTCAAGAACTGTACTTTAGTGCAATTTTGAGGAACTTTACTCAAGTATATCCATTTTATTTTCTACTTTAGAAAGAAAATAAAGTGATGGTTTCATTTAAATATAAGTTCAAGACATTTAAGAAACAGCAAAAATGTAAGAAAAAAGTCCACCACTCTCAGATTTGTCACCCTTTGAACGGGGGTCTCTACAACAGTAAAACGCTGCCTACACATTGCTGTATTAGTATTCACAATAATGTCATGTATACTTGCCAGTTTATCAGTAGCTAAAAGCTATATAAAGTTTGCTTTATCCAATTATAACACTGCTACTGTCTTTACGATGCTACAGTCTTCAGCATAGAGTTATGCATAATGTTCAGTCATATTACCACCATATGGTGATATGTAATTTTATATTTTGTGTGTGGTTTAGCTTGTGTGAAACAGATCATTTCTTGCTAACTATTAACTGTTCGGACTGATTTGTTCTTATGTTTTCGCAGAAATATCATCAGTGCATGGCTGGACTGCTCGTCCCACCCTATGGTGTGATGGAAAGTGGTTGTAGTGCTGACAGTAAGTAGTCCTCAATTACTACTCAGTTACACATTTTATTCAAAAGTTTGTTTGTTTGTATTAAATACAATTAAAGATCAGGATCTTCAAATCAACATTTGACTGTTTCAATATGAGTAAAGGTGTTTCCAAATGTTGCAGCTGCACATGGTCTGGTTGAGTTAGATAATCAGAAACAGGTACAACAATGCATTTTGTTCATTTTGTAATAATTAAATGGTCAACCCAATTTTGCCAAAATCTAAATATCTTCATATATTTTGTTAGCTAATGTAGCTATTTTCTCAGTTTAAACTTGGCTCTCACTTTTGCAAACTGTCACTAGTCCTTGAAATGACTGCAGACCGGAGACGTTCAAGTCCATTCAGAAGATGCTCGCACAACAAAAATCTCTAAAAATCCCATGATTGTAAAACTAAGAGGTTAAAAACAAAGTCTGTACTTAATATTAAGCCATGGGGAAACAAAAAAGAACAGATTTAAACATAATCTAAATATGGTGGGCTGATTTTTTTTCCACTTACCAAGTTAAAATCAGATTTACAGTAACATTACAGATTAGAAAAAGCATATTTGCACTGATTTGCACTGAAATAGTTATTGAGATGTTTTTCAAGCTTTTATACGGATTGTCTTTGATGTAAGAATTTATCAGGATGAAGAAGTCCTAACACAGTTCACAGTAACTTTATACATTTTCCCAGAAATAGCTCTTAACTTGTTTGTATAATGAGATTTCACAATTTTTGGGTTGTGTAATATAACATAGATTCTTATTTTGTAAAATATGTAATAATATTTTTGTCTGCCTAACTCCACTTACTGTCCTTTGTCCTCTTGTAGTGTGGTTAAAGCTGATTATTTATGCTTTTCTGTTGCAAGTTAACTCAATATTGACTCAGCTTTTCTCAAACAGAGCACTTAACTTGCTTCAAAGTCATGTACCATAAAAATGATGAACAGCAGTGTGCAGTCCAGAGAGTCTGTTGGCTTACTGGCAGGGAGTTCACTGGTTATTGTCATGTATGTTTAAAGAGTTCACTAAATGTTTCTCTTTTATCTGTTCCATACAAAGATGTTAAAGAACTCACAATCTGAAACTCACCTTAAAATTTACGACTGCATTTTAAAAGTTAATCAGCCTGCTTTGGTATTTATCAGCGTTACATGCTGTGTAAGGCTCTGGGTATTTGTGCAGTATACAGCGCAGTACTTTGGGGATTTTCAGTATGTTCTCTATGCATGAATACACCAAAATCACACAAGCATCAAGCAGCTGGAGGCTGATGCACTCTCCTGTACTTTACATCCACAGCAGCTTAGTGGTTTCATAACTGTAGTGGCAAAGTCGAATGAATTAAACATGTTTAAATAGTTTGCTTAGTTACAACACCGCTGTGCTTTTACAGCACTTTGGTGTTAACAGGTGAAGCTTTTAAAGTCAGCATTGTTTCATTCACTCCGGTCATGCATTCAGTACCACTCCACCTGAGCACCTTTCAAAGCACGAACACACTAAATGAAATGAAACAGTTTGCTCTGACATGTGCTCAAACTAGATATAATCCTTATAAACCAATAAATGACATTTTAGATTGTTGTAATTCATGTCTAATCTTGGATTCATCTCTCTCTCATGCATACTGTACACTCTATTCCTACTGATGTGATTAAACTGATGTGACATTTGAATGAGTGGCCTGATGTCACATGGACCAGCATGGCAGCGTTGCAGATAAAATGATGGACAGCTGTCAGATGGACAGATTCTATATGCAGACCCTCAGCACAAAAATAGAAATTATGTCCAAGAGTGTGAATTAAATGTGAAAAGTGTCGCTCATAGTGATAAACCTACAGAGAATTATGAGCTGAATAAGCAGCTGCTGTCAGCTTTATCACTCGTTTAGCTCCCTGGCCTGTAACTTTACAGTTTTGGCCTGCACTGTTGTGGTTCATTGCCTTGTGATGAACTGGCGACTTGTCGCTTGCCCAGCTCCAGTTCTGGCACAACACCAGCTCCCCTCCCTGTTAGTATTCCCTGTACTTGCGGGCTGAAAGGCTCCTCTTCCGGGTACAAACAGCTCACAGTCCGGGCAACTTAGCTAACAAAGTGAGCTAACATTAGCTAACAGCAGCTACAGTTCACAACATACTTTACTGTCCATCAGGAAACTATGGCTAAGCGTTACATACATCTTGCAGATGATTGTACCCAGACCACAAAGTTACATAGATAGATACATTTTTATTTTCGCTGTTGGACATTATTCACTCAGTGGTTAGATGGTCTAAATGCTAACACATATTTTGCAACACAAAGGTAACAATAGAAAAAAAAACCAGCATTTATAAAAAAAAAAACAAGAATTTAAAGTACCCATGAATTATACAGAGTGTTATGAACAAAGTTATACAGATGCTTGAGTTTTATTTCTGGATGTATAACCACAAGCATAATGTTACACTTCTAGCGATGTTCTACTTTCTTTGTATTGTGTGGATTCTGTATCTGTTTTTGTGGTATCAGCAGTCTGAGAGGCACGTCTAAGAATAGCTGAGTTTTTCCCAGCAGATACAGTTGTGACTGAGCAGCTCTGACTGATTGCTCTATTTGTCCTGGAGGGGAACTGCACAAGCTTAAAGCTCTTAACACTAAGACATAACCACACCCTAAAAACACTCTGCACAATGGTCACAGTTTTTTTTTACATCATGTTGCTGCCCCTCTAAGAACCACAATTGTGTAATGGAGTCAAGCAGTATATAATTTAAACATACTACAAGGAGTTTTTAACTAGTTTCTATTTGATACTGATAAAGCTATATGATATACACAAACAAACAAGACCATCAGCCTATTTCTATGTAATTATTCTTAATGCCTGCCACTGGGTCGGATTCTTTCCTCTTGAGATCAACAAAGCGAGGCACTAGAGACACCAACACTTTTGTCCATAGGGGCTGCCAGAATCTACACAACATGCAAGTTCATTGTACTTATTTATTTATTTTATTTTTTAAACTTTTCAGTATATATTTGTGAAGCCCCAAAGCCCAAATAATTTTAATATGTCAAAACAATAGTTGAAAATAAGTAAACAAATTACACAACGGCTACTGACTCATAATGCTGACAGAAATTAGTGCAATAATTGGGGGGTATTTTTCGTAATAATACCTTAGTAGTAATAATAAAAAAATAAAAGAAACAAACAATTAAAAGGAGATGAAGGCACACATAATCTGATATTTAATCCAGAGATAATTGATCTAAAGTTTCAAATAGGGTATTTAGGAGCTTCAGGACACTCTTTTTTACACTCACAACCTTTATGCTAAAAGCAAATTAAACATAATATAAAGATTGTTGAGTGTTGGGAAATTATTTTGCATCATTTTGTTTGTTTTAAAGTCTAAAATATGTCTATACATAATGTAAACATGTTTTTTTTGTTCTGTATTTACTTTTGAATCAAATTTCAAGGCTTTAATTGGCTTTTTATGGCAAGTTACACGTGGCAACTTGTTATTTATGTGTTTGTTATGGAAATGTTAGTTGGTGGTATGAATTACTCAGTACTGTATACTCAGTTGCTTTATGTCCAACACATAGACCTTCAGGGGCTCATTCCTCTGTGGTTTGTTTGAGTGAAAATAGGACACTCTTCTCATTGATCTCTATTTATCACAAGTCACTTCATAAATATACTGTCTTGTTTCTTCCAACCAGGAATGCCGGACAAAGAGAACATAAGCAACAACTCGTATGTTTCAGTCTCCAAACATCAGAATAAGGTATTTTCTCTGACACAAACATGAATTATTTAAATGATTTACTGTTGCTACATGATATAAAAGAGAGAGAGAGGCAGTGAAGGTGAGACTGTGCTGGTTTATCGGGCTTGATCCTGTTCAGCAGAGTGTTACTGTGAGTAAACAGTTTGGCTACGCGTGGCTATAACTTATTCTGTGGAACAGCATCCTTTACCACTATGCACCTCTCCAACAGAGGATGGAAACGAATGTGGAATGTGAAGTTTGTTTAAAGTTGGTCTAAATATAAGCAACGAGTGGAGTTTTGTCTCCATCCATATCAGTTCCTGTCCCACCTTTCTCCTGTTGTCGTTTCCTGACCACTGGGTTGATAACGTGGCACTGCAGGAGATTTATGGTGCCCTGTGCTTTGTTCCTTCATAGAGTTTAGTCTCAACATGGCTACAAGATTGTTCTGTTATGTAAAAAAAAAATCTCAGCTTGCTTTCTTGTTATGTAACAAGCAAACACATCTATAAATGACTTTAACATATAGAAATAATTAAGTATGAAAAAGCCCAGCTTCTGGTCTTTGGGTACTGAGTGGCTCAATTGTCTTGTAAATAAATGATGAACTTTAAAGCCTTCACATAAATGCATGAGTTACGCCGTTCTCTGGAGCATGCAGAATGCATTTTAAATGTCACAGCCCTGCAGACCACCCCATGCAGGCCCCAGCAGGGATAAAACAGGAAAACATACTTCCATACAGTAATGCACAATATCTCTGTCCTATTTAAGCAATTGAATGCATCAGTCAAGACTCTGGTAAAACACTATTATTTTAACTGAGAAGCAATATAAAACGCCGTAAGTTCAATTAAAATTGACAGCTAATAAACAATGTCAACAGTGAGTCATACAGTAGCAGGGAGGAAGGTCTCTTGTGGCCCACAGTGAGAGGAAAAACACCAGTTATTTGACTTGTCTGACATGTTATTGTTTCCCTGATGTCTTTTATTACCAATTACTGGACTGCTGTGTTCTCCAATAACAAACCTCACTAGATTTCTGTGATATTGAGTTTTGTATCATCAGGAGAGTCTCTGTTTCATCGTCATCCATGGTGTACTTTATTTCAATTCCTCTTACATCTTATATTTCCTCTTTTGTTTAATTTTTATTTTGCAGAAGTCATTCATTGAAAGTCCAGCCAAACCCCACCTTAAATGCATTTCTCAGGTAGTAAACTCAATCACCTTCTGTATGTAGGGACCAATCATTACCTGTTTCTGTAGCAAATACTCAGTAGGACTCTATCGTGCTGAAGTACTTGAATTGTACTGTTCAGGTTCCCTCTGAGAAGATCCTGCGGGCGGGGAAGATTCTCCGTAACGTCATCCTCACCAGGGCACCTCACATGATTAGAGACAGGAAGTATCATTTGAAGACGTACAGGTTAGTTGGCATCTTAATTCTCTGTTAAGCAGGTTTAAATCCACTGACAGTATAAAGAATGGACAACGTAAGCATGACGTCACCTGTAGGTTTCAGAAGAGCTGTTTTGAAGCTCAAAATCTTTGGCTCTGGCCGCCGCCATGTTGGCAGACCCGTCTCTCGGCAAAGACGTGGATATTCGGCGGACCCGAGGCGGGGGCGAATGACGCCTGGGTGCTCAAACAAACCACCTGTAATGGCACCCACCTGTCAACCATGCTATTAATTATGTATAACTTTAAGCCTTAATATAATGTGAACAGGTGAGTTACATAAAAATTCACTCTCAGTACAGTTGTCATGAACGGGGAAATTAGCTATAGAGACCAAAACTGTTTTTTGTACCAGGCTGTAAACATGTTTATTTCTGCTGTGAAGTTTTAACATAGGCGCTTATGGAGACTTGTAGCCAGCCTCAAGTGGATGTTTGTGGAACTGCAGTTTTTGGCACTTCCGCATTGGCTGCACTTTACAGACACGAAGGTTGCCGCTTGGTTAAATCACACAAGAACACATAAACAATTCATTTACACACATGAAAACAATCTAAAGATATAAATATGATTAAAGAATAAAAAGACGAGAAGAAAAGTTGAAAAACACAAGGATTTATCGCAGTGGCCAATCCATGTCCAGCTTCACAAAGGCACATTATAACCTCAAGTGGGCGTTTGGCTTTTGCATTAAAACCTTCTTACAAGTTATCTAAAACACATTTCAGTGAGCATTAATGTAAAGCTGGAACAATGGAAATGGCTCATAGTGATGAACCCATATAGACTCAGCACCCGACTCAGTGGCAACTTTCCTGTGTTGTAATGTTGTTTCCAGGAGCAGCAGGCAGCAAAAAAAACCCCACTGTACACTGCCAGCTCAGCACCAAATGGCAGACAGATACAGTCAGCAATTAGCTGGTGAACAAAGTGAAGCATGTAGCAGCTAAAGGATGAGCTATTTTAGGAGTTGGCTGAGAACAAACCAGATCTAAAAGGACAGAATATTTTATAATTTCAAATGAATGCCTTGTCTTGTTCTGTCATGGCAGCCATTGCCACTCATACTACTACCCAGTTCTTCTTTTATTTATTCTTAACAAACCACAGTAGACGTTGTCTCATGTGAAATTCATTGTCAATCTCACCTCTTCTTCTTTGCAAGTACATTTTCCCTGGAAAAACCTCCTTGTCTCAGTGATTGGATGAGCAAATGTACTGCAAAAGCAGAAGTGGTTTGGTTGAATCACTTCAAACATACACACACAACATACACACTACATGTGAAAAACGGTAACTGCTAACTGCTAACACAACCCAGTGATGTGAATATGTCAGCGTTGTGTATACAGACTATTGTGCTGCCCCCAAGAGGACAAAAAATCTATTAATGCAGTAGTCTTGAAGGACGTGTGGAGTTATTGACAGTCGTGTTGTCTTTTGTGTGCTGCACATGCTGTATCATCTGTAAACATGGATTCTTCTTTAAATAAGTGCTTGCAGAATGTGCACTGTGAAAAAAACTGTTGTTTTTATGGTAAAAAAACTAGTAGCTGGTAGTGGTTGCCAGAATTTTACTGTAATAAATACTGTATAACTTTTTCTAATATTACGGTAAAAGGATATTAGTACTGTTATATTTTAACTGACAAAACATATCACATAACTGCTCAGCCTTGTATAAGCTCTTGTGTCTGTTTCCCAGGCAGTGTTGTGTGGGGATAGAGTTGGTTGACTGGCAAATGCAGCAGGGCTCCTGCGTCCACTCTCGTATTCAGGCTGTGGGCATGTGGCAGGTGCTGTTGGAAGAGGGTGTTCTCAACCATGGTGAGACTCTGTGTGACGGCTGCGTCTGCAAACGTGTACGTGTGAAGCAGAGATTTTAAATTCAAGCCCTGCTGTCTGTGTTGTGTGGATGTGATGCAGTGGATCAAGAGCTCTGCTTCCAGGACAAGTACCTTTTCTACCGCTTCCTGGATGATGAGCAGGAAGATGCTCCTTTACCCAGTGAGGAGGAGAGGAAGGAGAGCCAAGAGGAGCTGCAGGATACCCTGCTCCTCCTCTCGCAGATTGGACCTGACGCTCACATGAGGATGATCCTGAAGAAACAGTATGGCTTCAAAGCTATAATCTTTAATATTAAATAAAGTGAATCGCCGTGATGGTGTTATGATCATTCATTTACATATTTACTCTTTTACAGCCCGTCTGAAAGAACAGCAGACGATTTGGAGATCATTTATGAAGAGCTGCTCCATATAAAGGCCTTATCTCACCTATCCACCACTGTGAGTACATATTGTCACTGTGCAGACATTAAAATTGGTCTCCTGTGGCAGTACAAACCACGCTCAGCCTCCCAGACTACTGCAACATTTAGGAGCAGAGAGGTGTTTTACACCAGCAAGAACAATTTGCATGGTTCTCTTTCGGGTTGCACTACTAAATAAAAGTAATTTGTGTTAATATTGATCTTGCTGAGTTGTAAATCTGTCTCCCTTGCTTGCACAGGTAAAAAGAGAACTGGCTGGAGTGCTGATCTTTGAGTCCCACCCAAAGGCAGGAACAGTGTGTGAGTAATGTGATAAGATAAGTGATGTGACCCTGATGATATATATAAAAACAACAACAACAACCCAAAACCCGAGGAAGAGGGTGACATTTTCGAAGCTGAATGTCGGAATTAATCCAACTAATCCCAGATTAGGGTATATGAGACTACCAAAGCTTTGTTTCTTTTCTCTCTCAGTATTCAATCAGGGGGAGGAGGGCACGTCATGGTACATTATACTAAAGGGGTCAGTCAACGTCGTCATCTATGGAAAAGTAGGTATTTCTCCAGTTTATTTCTAAAAGCATCAAAGCTGATGATGCAGCTGTGACCAGTGCATTGATTGATCGGTCAGTAACTGATCGGTACGCCTTGTTTTGCAGGGTGTTGTTTGCACTCTTCATGAAGGAGACGACTTTGGAAAGCTCGCTCTTGTCAATGACGCCCCCCGTGCTGCCTCCATTGTCCTGCGAGACGACAACTGTCACTTCCTGAGAGTGGATAAGGAGGACTTCAACAGGATCTTGAGGGTGAGTTTCTGTTAAATGTCTACTGATGCTTTTATAGTGGCAGTAAAATAAAAAACACTATTGCCCTCTGTTGGTAAAAACTCTGCAATGCAGCCATAAAAGTTATTTAATGTGCCCTCTGCACACATTAGCTAAGTCATCCAGCTAAAAATGAAATATGTTCATGATGACTTGTGTTAATTCAAGCTCAGATAAAAGGAAGATTTGGGTTTAATTAGCTGCGGATGGCAACTTGTTATGTGGAAAAGTTCCATCTGGGAGCTCTGAGGTCATCATGAATTTTGTGTTCAGCAGCCGGGATTTAAAAGTATGAACTGGGATGTAAATTGCAGTGATCTGTTATCAGAGAGCTGAATATGATGCTCCAGCAGGTCTGTGCAGAATGTAAAGAAATCAGGAAGATTAGAAATATCTATATCTAACCTCTACACTGTGTGTGTTTGTGTGAAGGACGTGGAGGCCAACACGGTGCGTCTGAAGGAACATGGTCAGGATGTTCTGGTGTTAGAGAAGAGTCTCAGCAGCAGTCGATCCTCCAGTCATGGAGCCTCATCCTCACACTACAAGTAAATGCACCCACAATCCACTGCACACACAGCAGAGCTTCATTTACAGACAGAAAAGGTTCAAATGCAGTGTGCTGTAAATCTTTAAAACATTATGGACCAACTTCTAACTGTCTGGCAGGTGTTTGTTGAATGACATTATATATAAAACATATAATAATGCAACATTATAGAAGAAGTTAAGAAGAAGAAACTCTTTCTTTCCTTTTATATCCATCTAAATGCATTTGCATTATGCATAAACACATTGTGTTATAAACATTTATTAATTGTTTATATCCTGACTATAAATGCATAATAGAGGGATTTAAAACGTTACCGTTAAGATTATTATTATTATTATTGTTATATATGAACAGTTCAAGAACAATTATCAGCCAGAAGACACAATTTTTACTATGGAATTAATTATGATTATTCTGTCAAAAAATATCATACAAACACTAAAACAAACAATTACTGTGTTACTTCATCTCTAAATACATTCTGACTTCCCAGCTGTGTCTGTAGCTCTGAGCTCCTACTGTTCATCTTTAAAAAATATATAGTTTCATTTTATAAAATTAATTTCCTAAAACAGCTGCACACTGTAGTTTTTAGCAAACAATATCCAAAACTGAGGAAATTGTGTATTTGTTGAGGACTATTTTCAGCTGTGGATTAATACACATTCGATGCTCTTGTGATATTTTACAGCAGTTTGTGTATGTGGGATCGACTCTGACTACAAACTACAGTGCCCTTGTTCATCACTATTTTATTATTTATGTAATATTATAAATAATCATCAAGGGATTTGTTGACAATAAGAAGAAAATATATAATATCACCAACTTTATCCTTAGAAACTGTGAAAGTGCCCGGTGAATGCTGGACTCTCTCAGTCAGTGTGACCAGCAGATGAAAATGCTTCCTGAGCACACAGGAGCAGTCCTGTGCAATGCAGCCAACAAGTGTTATCTTAATAGAGGCATCTGTCACTGCACTGTGGTCGCTGTAATATAGAGAGAGACACATTAATGGTAATGATGGTCTAGCTCCTAGGGGGAAAAAAAGGGTCTGGCAAGTCACAATTACTTGTTCGGGGTCGCCCTCTAATCAACTTCTCCTCCTCACACATGAGAGTGTCAAGACAGTGTTCTCCCTCCTGAGTGGGGGAAGACACAACATGGCTCATGCACCTCTTTCTTCTTCTTGTGATGCTGTTATCAAGTAATAAAAACAACCGAGGCTGGATGAGAATATAGAGAAGATGCCCCTACATTTTTTTTTAAGCTTCTCTGACAGCTCTTAGCCACAGACTCCCCTTAATCTTCAGCCAGCCGAGAACTCTGTGATTGTAAATAGGATTGTTTTAAAATGAAGCAATCACAGACACACGTTCAAGTAACACAAATCAGTCGAGGGCCACAGCCGTGGCATTAAGCATTAAGGGCCAGTGTTCCTTGATTAGTGAAGGGTGTGTTTCATTCTCCAGATACAAGGTAATGTCGGGGACTCCAGAGAAGATTTTGGAGCACCTTCTTGAAATGATGCGATTGGATTCTCAATTCACAGAGTCAGGTACTGCTCAGCATGCATCAGTATCATTAGTGCCATCTAATACAATCTATCAATATGATGATCATTTACTGTGAAGGGCTTATTCTCTCCTCCTCTCTCTTGGCGTTTCTCTCCACTGTCCTTTGCCTGCTGCTCTGCACTGACCTGTTTGTTCTCATCTATAATTAGCCACACATCACAGAGCTGATCTAATTACTCCCGCTTGTGTGGATACATATGGTTTTCATTTGCTCGCGGAGGTGACAGACACAAGACCTGCTGGACACTCTTTGATCTGCTCTTACGCAGGTGTTTCTTTTTTTTTTTACATAACCTTCTCTCTTTTTGTTGTCACAGACTCAGCCTTAGATGACTTTGTGCTCATGCACTGTGTCTTCATCCCCAACAGTCAACTATGTCCAGTGTTGATGGCCCAATATCCTTTCAGCACTGTGTTACTTAATGTGGTTAAATGTTCCTTCCCATTTCTGTGACACTGTGACAAAAAATGCATTGTTGTGCTCTTTAACTGCGGTGAACCTACCATGCTGAGGCCTCACAGGGCTCTGAACAAGAGAAGCTGGACTACACACTGAACAACAAGCGCAGGGTGATCCGCCTGGTGATGCAGTGGGCTGCTGTTCATGGAGATCACCTGCAGGAGGAGGACGTCTCGGTGGCCTTCCTAGAGGTCAGCCTTGATATGATATTGCTACTGTATAATAACAATAATCATGCCGTAAGAATCAATGTAAAGTCATTGTTTCTATTAGACTCTCAGTGACAGTGTGTGATGTTGTAGATCACTAATTCTTAGACTGCATGGTGCAAGTACCACTGATGATGTAGGGTCCATGCATCCACGATTAGTTACGAGCTAAACTGTGACAGGAAGATAGTAAGTGGAGGTAAAATGAACTCTACAATTGTGAATCCAAATGAGAATTATGAGGAAGAAAAGTGAAGATCAGGAATACCCCCTTTCCACCAAATAGAGCTGGTGTGTGAACTGTGTGTATCTGAATAGGGTCCTACTGTTTTCAATGTCTATTATATACTGGTGGTACTTGGAGAGCCGAATATATTCTTGAAGGTTGTACGTGGTGTAAACTTTGAGAAACATTGTTGTAGATCAACAGATTTAAGAACAATTTAAGTCAGAATTAATTAATTATTTGATTTTTAAGTAAAACAAATGATACAAATACATTTAGGGAGGAGAGTCACACAGGGAACAGTACTCAACATGACTGAAATTAAATAATAGCTCTAAGCTCCAAGCTGCATTTACCTGGAGGCTACTACGGGTCCCTTAATTTACAACAACAAACAAACACCTGCGTCAGAGGTAGCCAGTTATATTATCCTAGTAGAAATAAAAGGACACCTGCCAGCTAATCAGGATAGAGAATCCTCAGTGATCACAGTATAAAGCAAATTTATTGAATTAAAATAACAAGCAAAGCTGTGTGTTTACAACATGATGTAAAATATGCACAGCTCTGAGCAATCAGGCCGGGTAATGACTGCTGACTGCATTTACATGTTCGTTCTTGGATCTGTCTCTGTGATCTGACTCCAGATGTTATACTAAAAGATAAAACGGTGTCTGTTACATTCCAGATTAGTCGCTCAAGCAGGATACATTTTGCAGCAATCCACCCAAACTACTAAATTATGAAATTCTTCTTACTTTGGTTTGGTTCCTTTTAAGACTTCTTTCGAATCTTCATTTAATTCAGAGCTTGTTGTGTTTTGCAGGAGTTTCTCATGGCGGTATCTCATGATGGCAAAGCGATTCCAGCGCTCAGGGATCAACTCACAAAACTGGAGAAAATTGTAAAGCGAAAGTAAGTTTGTGTTTTTAAGGTGTTCACTAAATCTTAACAGTGACCATCTGCCTTCATCGTTCTGTAGTCCTCTTGATACTCCTGTATGCACTCAAAATTAAAAAGCAACACCCTGGTGATTACTTTCTCTTTAGGTATTATTGGTAGATGAGTGAAAATACATAACAAATTGCTTTTTAAAACATTTTTTAGCACTGAAGATGCCAGAGTCTCACAGAAAAAGGTGAAATACTGACTCTTCCTCCTTCAAATTAAAGTTTTTGGGGTAGATGTTGTTGTGTTATGTGAAAATGTTAAATGTTATATTCTGAATCTTTGTCACAGCACAAAATCTTACTGCGGCAGTTCAGTATGGGAGATGAAAAGCTTCAGAAACGTCAGCCCATCAGGAGTAATGATGAAAGTGAGTGAAGGACATGAATAAACATGTTTGGATGACACAAGGTTGCAAACTAAGAATCAACAGCATATTGCTACACACTGCTGTCCGTCACTGTCACCACTATTTTGAAACATTTATCTAGTAATATCTTTTCCTGTTGCATTAATCAAACTAACCTTGCAGTACTGCTTTACCACTCCTTCATTCCTTCTTGCTAACAGCCCTATATTTGCTCTGATTTATGCCTCCAGTTCTGCTCAAAGTCTACTGCTGTGACCACACCTACACAACGATCCGTGTCCCTGTGGCCGCCTCAGTCAGGGAGGTCATCGGTGCTGTGGCCGACAAGCTGGGGTCAGCGGAGGACCTGCTCCTGGTCAACCTCAGTTCGGCAGGAGGTGAGAGTGTCAGCAGCTACATGTTAATCAAATGATTGAAGATGGCACAAGGGAGAGCCTTAGCAGGGTGCTATACTAATTAATCCCTGGCTGATTTACTGTGAAATTAGCTGCCTTTTGCGGTGAGTTTGCTGACTGCGAATTGCTTGTACAGTAGGTGCTAAAGGATGGCCTTTGAAGCAGCTTGAGAAAAATCTGAGCTCACTTTTTCTCATAAGATTCAACACAAGCTGTTTTTCTTCTGGTGGCTGCTCCTTCCGGGCGTGAGGTTTCATTGTCTTACTCGTCCACACTGTCCTTATCAAAGGCAGATAAACAAATACAGTGCTGTAGCTGCTCTCTTGCTTGGAGTTCATCCTCATGGAGCTCATATACTACATCTCTTATCAATGAACTTTGGCTTTGCAAGGAAAAATCATTGTTGTCTGCATTTCCTCAGCAGTCTAAAGACTGACAACAAAAATAACACCAAATAAAATCTTCTGTGTAATTCTAATAAATCTTCTGTAACTCCATGTTGATGTGTCAAAGCACAATGAATAAAAAAGCTTGTTTGCAGCTGCAGATTTTTTAAAAATGGTACCTGAAATAAAATGCTGTGTATAATGAAAAGAAATGTTCAGAGCTGTAAGACCCAACGCCAAAGTTACTGTACGTCTGGAAAGTACAACACTCAACAGGGAATAATGTCCCTGAAACTATATTTAGACTCTGGTCCCTGCGGGGTCCCTGTGGGTGGAAATACACTGAGTCCCTCCAAAGTTTCCCAGTCTCTGAGGAAAGTTCCTGCATTGGCAATGTGGTGCTATATTTATTTTAAAAAGACTAAGGTAGTCTGTAAGGCTGTACCTGTAAAGGTGCCATGCCATTGTTCCAATGTCCCATTATTCTAAAACCCAAGAACCAATGCCTGTGTCAGTATCATATTTTGCCTCGTCTAGGCATGAAAAACACACAAAAAAGTGCTTTGAAACCAGGTAGTTTTAGTGGCTATACCTAAACAAACAGGAACTGTCACCTATGAAAAGTACACAGTGGTTGGGTGTGAGCATCACACGCTCTGGCATGATACAAGGTTTGTATTTTTGGTCCAATGGTTTCAGAGGGGAGTCCCCCCTGAGATGCTTCAACATCCTACTTTCAGCGACTGTGCTAACAGGATGATGTTAGCAGTTATAATGTTTACCATCTTAGTTTATTGTGTTAGCATGCTAGCATTTGGCGATTTGCACTAAACCCAAAGCTGAGACCGACGAGAATGTTGTAGTTTTGTGAGTTGTTGTGCAAATGGACAGTTGAAGTTGGAAACTTTGACCTGATGATGCTGCTAGATAAAACGTTAAGGGATCACAAGCATCCGTTGGATTAATCATCTGAGAACTATCAATGTACAAAACATGGCAATTAATCTAATAGTTAATGAGATATTTTAATATCAAGTGGCGTTCTGACCGACTAGCTAAAAAAACGGCGAAAAAAGGCAGTAGAAAGTTCTCACTTTGTCATTTTCATGTCTTTGAACTAGTTATTGGTGTGCAGCATTGACTATAAAATGACATTAACAAATCTAAAGCTTGTGTGTTTTGTGTTTGATCTACAGAAAAAGTAATCTTCAAGCCCAATGATATTTCAGTGTTCTCCACACTCAGCATAAATGGACGACTCTTTGCCTGCCGGAGGGATCAGTTGGATTCTTTGGTGGGTTAATCTCTCCCAGGAAACACACATTACACAGCACATTGTCATCATATGAAAGAGGGTTGACTGAAACTCTATGCATAGCTGTACATCTCTAATCCAACTAGCTTTAGCCAACCATGTGAATGTGCAGAATACTTTACGTGAATCTTTTTATTTATAGTAAAGTGAAACCGCAGTATTTACTCTTCTAAATGTCTTTTCTTTTACTTATTTTACTTCTGAATCAGAAGAAGTTCTTTGCCTCTGTTGGTCTTAGCGTGTATTTTATTGCATCAGAAGAACTTGTTAAACTTTAGACCACATGATTATCATTGATCATTAACATAAAGGTTTTCTTGTTTTCTAGACCCCTTTACCTGAGCAGGAGGGCCCCTCTACAGGGCTGTTGACAAGCTTTGAGTTGATGAGCTCAAAGGATGTGGCTTACCACATGACTTCCTATGACTGGGAGCTTTTTCACTGTGTACATGAGGTATGAGTGTGACACCAGGTGCCATTTGCTGAGCTGATTCATTGTATGATGTCTCATATGTGGTTGGCATTTAATAGTCCACCTATTAATGTTATAGAATAAGTTGCTTAACTTTCAGTCAATACACTATTATGGTCACAAGAAGCTCAGTTGTGTTTTTCTTTGGTGTCCAACAGCTTGAACTGATCTACCACACATTTGGGAGGCAAAACGTCAAGAAAACCACCGTGAACCTGGATCTGTTCCTGAGGCGGTTCAATGAAATTCAGTTTTGGGTAATCACGGAGATGTGTCTGTGTTCTCAGCTCAGCAAGAGGGTGCAGCTTCTCAAGAAGTTCATCAAGATTGCTGCCCAGTAAGTGGACCTTGTTCCACTGTCTGTTTTCTTTGATTCAGTTTGTAGTTTTGTTTATTTGCTAATCTAAGTTTTATGTTTTCTGTCAAAGCTGTAAGGAGTACAGGAATCTGAACGCCTTCTACGCTATCGTTATGGGACTGAGTAACCCAGCAGTGTGCAGGTTGAGCCAGACCTGGGAGGTGGGTACCTGTCTGCAATCAAAGTTATTCTTATCCTAACTGCAAGTTAACCTTTGGTGTCATCTGTTTACACAGAAACTTCCCAGCAAGTTCAAGAAGTTTTATACGGAATTTGAAAACTTGATGGTAAGTTGAAATGACTCATTTTGTACTTCAAAGTTTTCCATCCAAGCAAATGCTAAATTGAAAATCAGTTCTTGCACTGTCAGCTGGTCGAGTTTAGGTTTAGCAGCAGCATCCTCGGCCGGGGACTGTGATGGATCTGTTTGACACCATGACGGCAGATCTCAGAACAGTGTGATTGTTTCCACAGGACCCGTCCAGGAACCACCGGGCGTACCGACTGACAGTTTCCAAGCTGGAGCCTCCCATCATTCCCTTCATGCCGCTGCTGATCAAAGGTCAGACTCGCTTGTTTGATGAGCTTTAATTTAACATAATGTTGACCTATGTGTCAACGTTGATCTGTTGTTTGTTTCAACATCTGAGCAATTTGTCTTCGCTTTGCTCACTTACGTTGTTTTTCTTCCAGACATGACATTCACTCATGAGGGCAACAAGACATTCATCGACAGTTTGGTCAATTTTGAGAAAATGGTGAGGCAGTCGGTGTCAAAACTTTTATTCTATCGTTCAGTTAATTGGCAATATGTGTTGCTGATTATAGCTCTTTGTCTTTCAGCGGATGATAGCTAACACAGTGAAGATACTGAGATACTGTAGGAGCCAACCCTTCAGTAAGTGTGCCTCCCAAACATTTGATAACACATTATATTTAGACTCCTGCGTGGATCTGAACATTTATTACCATCTTTTTAGGTCCTGATTCACCTCTGGCCAGCAAGAGCCACCCAGAAGTTCGGACTTACGTACGTCAGCTCAACGTGATCGACAACCAAAGGACGCTAACTCAGCTCTCTCATGGACTTGAGCCCCGCCGGTCTTGAAACCACTCAGGGACAGAAATGTTACACTCCGATGCTGTTTCACTGCACAACAATGTGCTTGCATTGGGGTGAATTTACTCCAATACAGGCAATCACATGGAGGACCTAATGACGACATAATGAGATATTGTTTCAGACGCCGTTGCCTGACTTGTTAAGCCTTTTATTACAGTAATTTGTGGTATTTTAACAACAGTAATTGTTGGTGGGTGAAGTACCTCTCATATCACTGTGCTGCAGACATCGCCATCATCTCCAAGTCAAACAAGAGCGACAGTTGAAGAAATTAACAATGTTTCGGGGGGGACCTCATTCATCAGATTAACATTTCAGACGTAAACACTATGTGATGCTGATGCTTTAAGAATGCAAAGTCTTGATATTCCTGATATTCAGTTGTTTCGTATCTTTTGTATCAAACAATATTTATACATATTTAAGTTTGTGAGAATTCTATGTGTCGTAAACCGTATACAAATATTTATTTTGAACTCAGCATGCAAACAATTATTATGATTGTTTGACTTTTTATTCATGTGAGCACATTTTCTCTTTGGAAGTCTTGAGATACAGTAAATGTCTGAAAATCTTTTGTGTGCATTCAAGTATTAAATATTTTAGATGTATTTGTGCGGCACGGTGTGTCTTTCTATTGCTTTGTTTTGCCATTTCATCAATACATGGTTAACCCGTGTCTATGTTCCCTCCGGGTACTCCGGCTTCCTCCCACAGTCCAAAGACATGAAGGTTAATTGGTGACTCTACATTACCTGTAGGTTTGAATGCAAGCATGAATGGTTGTTTGTCTAAATGTCTAATCCCAGCTGGGATTGGCTCCAGCGCCCTGTGACCCTGATAAGAATAAGCAGTTATAAAAATGAAGCATTAACTATGGCTGTAAAAAGTACTCTGAAATATAATAGTGTAAATGTATAAACATTACTTGAAATTTGAGTACTTGAGTAAACTGTTGTTAAATTAATTACTTTCTAATATTATTTCATTTCATGAATTTATTTATTTTTACTTAAAGGATCCCTAGTAACTGGTGCCATGGCAGTATTTTAACCATCAAAAAAACAGAGCAAGCTCTAGTTATAACCGCACAACATCCTGTTGTACTGTGCGTCTATATATGTCACTGTGCCCGGCAGTAAGTGCAGTTACAAGGGCCCCTCTCCCCTGACCAGTCTAGCTTCATACTGTGGTCCATGCTGGACTTGAACCAGCCAACCTTTGGTACCCAAGCCAAGCCCCGAAGGACTGAGATGTTAAGGTGTAAGTTATTTTTTTGTTGTAGCTCTGTAAAGTACTTTTGTTTTTAAATGCATTGGTCTTTGGGCTTGGTACCACAATATGACCCTTACCAGCTAATCTGGTGTTGTGATGTGTGTGTTATTACAGTTAACTATTTGGTCGAATAGAAATATTGGCACCTTTGAATTAATGGTGTAGCTCACACAGTTCTCAAATTGTGGTAGGAGCTCCACTGGTGGTACACAACCTTCCTGTAGTGGTACTTAGAGGAATCTCTGAAATGTTTTTGTTTAAATTAAATTAAATGAAATTATTTAAAAACATATAAAACTATGAAACAATGAACATCACTGGAATGTTATTTCATAAAATAAGTTTTGCATTTCCTGAAATATCTTTTTTCAACATCGGCCTGATGCGTCATCATGTTCATTGACGTACATCCAGGATAGTATGAGCTTAAATGTGACGTGAGATAGTATGTGGTGAGGTGAAATTAGCATGGTTGTGTTTGAGGAAATCAAATATGATGCATAAACATCAATTAAACATATAAAGGAAAGTTAAAAATGACCAAAAAGAATAAAAACTATAGTTCAATTTCATGGACCTATATAGGGTTCTATTGCGGACTTCAACTGGTCCACGGACCACACGTTGGAGCACTAACGTCCCAGGAAGAAAAACATTGGACATCAGCGGTCTGTCCCTCTTCGGTCCAGCTGGTGGAGCTGTTGTTGTCAGGATGTAGACTGTGAACAGTGTCGGTCCAGTCGGTGTTGGGCTGCTGCTGTGGGAAGAAGTTGTGCAACCAGTAAAACCACCGCGGGGTGAAGTGAAGAAATCCAAACTCGTCACATGAGGTTTTCCGGAACTTCTCCTGACTTCTGTGCGGTGGTACTTCACTGAAACTTCATCTTCTGCTGGTGAGACCGACGACGAGCTGCCCCTGAAGCCTGAATCCTCACACTTTATGCCGGTATGTTTGGTATGTGGGCCTGGGAGTATAAAGGTTTAGATCCCGGCTTCACATGGCAGTTTACAGGCATCTATGTGGGTATGCATAGTAACTCGTTACTAAGTAACGCAAATGAGTAAAAGGGTAGTTTCCATTTTGTTTTAAAAAAAATGCACTTTTACTTTTTACTCGAGTATTTTTTGAAGCAGTAATCTACTTTTACTTCGTTACATTTGCCTTTTACATTCGTTACAGTAGTCTGTTATCTGCTGTGCATTTTACTGCCTGAGCTGTCAACCAGGCTGTGTGCGCAGCTGTGACAGCTTCACTGCAAAGAGAGACACGCGTTTATGCAAGATGTTAATAAACAAGGCAAATCCCCAAAAAATGAGAAAATCAAGCTTTTCAGATTAAGATTTGCATGTTCTCATTGAAAATGTGCCACCGGTGGCCATGTTGGAAAGCACACTGCATCACAAGCCGGCAGTAATGCTTTCACTTTCTTATGTTTGTTATTAAAAGAGATTAGTCTGTTCAGAACAAATGCAAGGCTGCACACTGTGTACCGTGCATTATCTTTAAATAACCATGTGGTATAATGGATATTTCCAACCTGATGAACACACTTCTTAATGTAAAAAGAGACTTCAGACTTGGCTTGGACTTGTGACACACTAAACAATATTAAAACACAACTAACTTGTACTTTGAGTAGTTTATTGACCACTTTTATACTTCACATTCAAGGGTTGTCAAATGTTTTTTTTTGCAAGAGTAACAGTACTCTACCCACCAGTAGTCTGGTTATTTTATGTAGGTACAGTCATAATGATACTAACATTGATAGTATTATTTTCCACTGTCTTGATTTATAGAGTATTATACAACACACTGTATAAAGTGCATTCCCTTTAAATAAACATGTGTCACAGTGGATATTTCCAACCTGATGAACACACCTATTATTTTATATTCTTTGCTTGGACTTGTGACACAATCAACAATATTAAAAACAAACTAACTTATACTTAGAGTAGTTTAAAGACCAAATACTTTTATACTTTTACTTGAGAAGGTTTATCGAACAGTAACTTTTACTTTTTACTTGAGTAAAGACTTTAAGTACTCTACCACCACAAGGACGAAGAGCATGACGATGTAATACAGTACACATGATATTTGTACAGGTTTATATAAATCAGTCAATATCAATTGCTTGTTGGACTAGTCATTATAATACTAGTAGTGGTAGTAATATTTAACTCTGTCTTGATTGTTTATACAGTATAAACACTGTGTTCAGTGCATTCCCTTGAAATAACCATGTGTCACAGTGGATATTTCTAACCTGATGAACACACTTATTATTCTAAAAGGAGACTTGAGACTTGGCTTGGACTTGTGACACATGAAACAATATTTAAACTTGAATGTTGAGTAGTTTAAAGACCAAAATCTTTTTATACTTTTACTTAAAAATGGTTTGTCAAATGGTAACTTTTACTTTTAACTTGAGTAAAGATTTTACCCACTACTAGGTCAAACAGGGTGAGGATGCCTAATAATAATGTACAGTACACATGATATTTGTACAGGTTTATAAATCAGTGACTATCAAAGTGCTTCTGTTTTATAGGGTTATGTTATATAGGTACAGTCATATTAATATTAATAATGATTGTTAGTGTTTGAGAGGCGTTAAATCTGGGGGTCACTGAACTTAGCTGTGGATCCGTGTTGCAAGAAAGATGACCTGGACGACTTAAGAACCTTCACAGACTTCAGTATTGATAGTGATATTTTCCACTATCTTGATTGTTTATACAGTGAACTGTGGCCTTTTCTTTTTTCATGTTTGAATATTGTTAAATGTTTGCAAGTGCATCATGTCTTTACAAAACCAAACAGTCATGCATAAGCCACATACAGATGATCAATACCTAACCATGCACTGTAAGATCATCGATTACTATCTAAGATTGTGATATCAACATCTGGATGTCTCTGTGATTAAATATCACCACACTGCTGACTCTTAAAATGCGAAATAGAAGTTGACCTGCCTGCTAGCTGTGTGCGATTTATTTTTTATTTAGGTTTGATTACAGTAAGTACATGTAGTTTGACGAATGGTTATCAGGCCGTTATTGTTGCTGTGCTTACAGCAGCTTTTGCTATTAAGAGAAAACTGGCAGGAGGGAGAGCAGAAGTGCTACCATATCCCAGTAACCCTGGCCTCTTGAGTGGATGGACAATACTGTGGCCTGATCCACTGAGCAGATTGCTGTGAGGCTAAGTATAGCATGAATACAAGTAAATCAGCAGAAAGCAATGGCTCCCCTTTGTGACAATGGAGGCATTTCCCGCTGGGATGGATAGCAATCCCAATGAAGACCCAGGTAACAGCCTTTTAAAAGCCGTAATTGCTTAGCTGTAAATGGGAAACCTATGAACAATAACAGAGCTACAATTTCCTGTAATGATGGGATTATTTCTTTACAAGATGCTTTTATGCTGTTACAGACAAACAAAAGGATATGATAATAAATTTGTGTGCACTCCAGCTTGGAAGAATTACATTTCTAACCCTGTCTTCCACACAAATGCTGTATGTATGGTCTTTGGGTGGGAAGATTGAGCTTGTTTTTTAGGTGAAAAGATGAAGAGAACATGAGCGTTTCTCCAGTCAGAAACAGTTTATAATCACGTTTTTCGTCTCTGCTCTGTTTGATTTGTGGCCTTACATGTACTGAACACAGTAGACCGTGCTGGAATAGTCTGTGACTTTAGCTGCACGATCACAACATACCAGGCATGCCATCGTCCTTATACAAGCAGAGCCTGGACCCTGAGCTCATTGCTTACCGGTACTGATGATGAGTAGTGCGTGTGTGCAGCACAGAAAGAGGCAGGCGGATGGCCAGTAAATCACAGAGCTAAAACCAGCAATATCACACTGACACTACATGTAGAATCAGCCAATCGTCAAACCGTGTGCCCTTTCGGGTCATGTGGGAGTCTCATCTAACGTGCAGTCGCACTCTCAAACAGTGTGTTTCAGAGGCGAAGCTCTTGTTTGAAGTGTTTTGCACAGCAGGAGTAAGTTTGTTTTACCGAAGAGGACTTTGTTGAATGAACCAGACTTCCTTCCTTCCTTGTGATCCCCTCTCAGGACCTGAGTTGGTGCTGAGTGTCATTATGAGATGTTGTCTCCAAGCGCCTCCTTCGTGCAAATCAAGTTTGATGATATCCACTTCTACGAGAACTGCGGCGGTGGCAGCTTCGGAAGTGTGTACCGAGCCAGGTGGATCTCCCAGGACAAAGAGGTGGCAGTGAAAAAGCTGCTCAAGATTGAAAACGAGGTAGGAGTCATAATTGCTCGGGCTTTTCATATACTTTTTAATTGTCAGTACAGTAATCATTTTAATTGCTACCCCATTTAGGGGGATGTGGTGACTTCTGTACCCATCACTCATGGTCATTATACTCCCCCACTCTTAGAAATGTGCTGCAAAAGAAACATTATTGCGAAATGAAAGAATGTATTTGGCTCTTGAAATCCCTTTGAAAGCTCGGGCTCATTGTCTTAAAGACAAAAAAAGAATTATCTTTGAAATCTTTTCAGGGAAATTGTATTACATTTGTTGGCCTGTGATAAGATGTTCAGGAAATTATTCATCACTTCTTTTTATGAAATTGTAAAAGATCACAGATATCCATTCAACTTCACTCAAGTGTTGGAGAGATGATTGTTCAGTGAAAATAATAATGTAATCCTTTCACATTGAAGCAATTGTTCATTTAATTATAGTGTTTGGCTACAATTAAATGAATTGGTTTTGTCAGGTTTCTGCTCATTCTAGGAATAGTTTCGCAATGATCTTTCTGGCCCAGGATGTTATATTAATATATATTTATACTCTTACTCCTTTATTTGTAGCCATGGCTCTAGTAATGGCAATGTCTGACTGTCTGAAACCAGACTGAAATATCTCAGCAGCTACTGGGTTGCCATGAAATTTTATACAGACATTTATGAACACTCCTGACTTTGGTGATCTCCTGACCTTTCCTCCAGTGCAGTCATCATCATGAGGTTGACCTTTGTGTGTTTTTAGTGAAATGCATCAACAACTTTTGGATACATTGCCATGGCATTTGGTAGAGATAATCATAGTCCCCAGAGGATAAATCCTAAAGACTTTGATGACTTTTCCTCCTCCATACCCCATCCTAGTGAGTTTTTCTGTAGCGCCACCAGCAGGTCAAAGTTTTCTCTTATCCTGTGGAATATCTCAACATGTACTGGAAGTTTGGCTCAAAATCTTGTACAGACATTCATAGTCCCCAGAGGATTCATAATGACTCAAATGATCTCCTGACTTTTCCTCAAACGCAATCATGAGGTTGACGTTTGTGTTTTTTGGTGAAATATGTCAACAACTATTGGATAGATGAAATTTGGTACAGATAATCATAGTTCTCAGAGGATGAATCCTTTGATGAATTTCCTCCTCCATACTTCATCCTAGTGACTCTCTAACGCCACCAGCAGGTCCAAGTTTTCTTTTATTCTGTGAAAAATGTCAACATATACATGGGCTGGCTCCAAAACGTACAGACATTCATGGTCCCCAGAACATTGATACTGACTTTTAATGATCACCTGAGATTTTTCCTCAAAGGTTTACCTTTTTTTGTGAATTATCTCATAAACTTTTGGATTTATTGCCTTTTATTTATGTCCAACTCATGATGGCAATTCCTTAACGTCTAACACCATCACTATGAAAATTCAATCTGTGTAACGCTTTACTTTTATGAATAAATACCTGCTTCGGTTATACTTTGTGTTTAGTTTAGGGCTAATTACCGAGTGCTAACACGCTAAACTAAGATGGTGAACATGCTAAACATTATGCCTCAGCATATAAGCAATCTCACTGTGAGCATGTTAGCATGTTGACATTAGTATTAGAGTTGCTGGTTGCTAGCTTTCCTGTTGACTCTTATTTTTGTTTATTTAGTCACTATTGAGACATTTGTACAGCAGCCTCCATCATGTTGAAAGTTTTCTCATGTTTTCTCATTGTGTGTCTATTGTTTAGGCTGAAATCCTCAGCGTCCTCAGTCACCGTAACATCATCCAGTTTTATGGCGCAATCGTTGAGGCTCCCAACTATGGAATCGTCACTGGTAAGATATATATATATATATATATATATATACAGTATGTCTGAGTAATAATCAGTGTGCAACAGAGCAACCGTGTTGACATCATGACAGAAAACGCAGCAGCTCAATCTGTTTGCACCAGTTGCAGTTTGCTCATCACTGAATGGTGCACAGGTTTCTATGGAAGCATTAGTGAATTCCAGATGGTTCGGGAAGTGCACACATTGATACAGTAGTTGTGTGTGCCCCTGTTTGTTTTTGTGTCTAGGTTTGAGGCTTAGAAGAATAAAGCCCATGTAGTAAGAGGCCCTCGATGCCTCTGCACAAACCTTTATTGGGTAGGAGTGCAGAGGCTCCTGTGGAGATGTCACTTATTGTATTTTAAACTCTGCTGCTGCTGGGTTTGTTTCAGAACATTGATCTACCTTCTCTATTCTGTAATAAAGACCATTAACTGGGTTATTTTGTCACTTCACACTTTCCTAATTTGCCCTTTTTCAATTTTGCCTAATTTTGATTTGAACATTTGTTTTTTGTACTCACATTCTTTTTGCTTTACTGATGCAAATCACAGGTTAAGGACAATCAACTACACAGGTAGCATGTGAACAAACGGCCACCACAATTTCCAGGAACCCAAAATGACACCTTCAGATTCCTTGTTTTGGCCAACCAATAGCTGAAAACCCAAATATATTCAATTTACAATAATATAAATCAGCATATCCTTACATTTGAAAAGCTGAGTACAGCAGACGTTTGAAACAATTTAAATAATTAATTGATTTTCAAAATTGTTGGCAATTAATTTCCTAATTATTTCAGGACTACATGAAATTGAGACTTAATGTTCAGTTGCACAAATAAAGAACCAGGCAGCCCTGGAGCAGCAGTTAAGTACAAAAAACTTGTATATGCGTATATGTAGATAGGAAGCTGCTTTACAGGCTCTTAACATGTTTACTCACTCTACATCAAAGAGTTTCTGTTTGACAGCTCCATTATTAAAAGGTCTGTGACATGAAGAGATTATTGCGTGTTTGAGAGCCCTAGTGACTACCCAGAGGTCATATATTTTGAATGTCTTGTCCTTAACACCTAAGGCGATCACTTTCCTTCCAGGAAAAAGTTGAACACACTGTCAGTAACAGGGAGTCCTCATGGAGTCACCTCCTTTCATCATGTGGACATCCCACAGTGCAGCTTAAACCCATACAACATGTTGGTCAATGTTGTATGAACATATATATATTTCTGTGCAAAACATATACAGTATATATATATATATGCCTGAAATACAATCACACACATGCAAAATGTGTAGAGATGGATGCCATGTTGCTTCAGGGACTTCTCTGTTTGATGTGCATTTGTTCTGAAATTTGTCTGTTTTACATTTGCCACTGCCTTCTACTGTAATCTACATACGATAACATAACTATAAAACTATTTAGTGTGAAAGTAAAACTACACACTGTCAAATCTTAGTCAAATTTCTCTTAGAGCATATAGCATAAACTTAATTTATATTACTGCAACAGCAGGTTTGTGGAACATTTATGCAAATGCTTGTAGTTTGTTGGGTCCACTGCTGCCTTGTCCCTCCATATAATCATTATTTTCTTCCATGTGTCACTGTAGCTCTCTGACTAGGTCGGTTAGAATGAGGTTTATTGGAGAAGTTCTCAAATTACAAGCCTACGATAAATAAAAATAGCAATGATAAATAAATAAAGAAAATGTGTCCAGTCAAGGCAGGTACAGCTTCATTGTCCCATGAAGGGAAGTTTAACAGCTACCGTTAAAATGACCACACTAACAAATAGAACAATAAATCAGAATGGGAAATAACGAAAGACTGTAAGATGAACAGTAAAACACAATAGAACAGTAAAAATATGTTAAATAACAATACTCAGCACAAAAAATGAGGTCATATCAGATATGAGGTGGTATAATATAATGGTTCTGTACAAATCGAAGAATTTAATTTGTCAGTGTTGGGCTGTTTATTGATATAAGCAGTGTCAAAGTGTGTTTGTGATTGTTAAAAATTCAATATCTCTCTACTACACTGTTTCTCTCTTGTTTGGATGGATTGTTAGAAACAAAAGGCGGCGTTTGGAGAAAAGGTGACACCAACACAGTTTGCAAAACAGCAAATGCGTGCTCGAAATTGTGTCGTGTTGTCAAAAAACCCCTTTATACAATTAGCAAAACTGGCGCCTAAAAAGAAAATGCTGTAAAAAAAGGAGAAAAACATCATCAAAAAGAACTTTTATTAAACACCTTACTATATTTAAGGGTGATTAAAAAAAGAAAATAAAACCAGTTAGATGAGGACTTTTCTCCACATCACACCCACTAAAATGTTCCCTGTGTGACACACCCATCGTGAGTTTGTAAAATATCCCTCCCCATGCTGAAATAATTAGCTCCTTTTATTGAAGAATGTAGATAAACTTGGAGACACTCCTAAACTGATGCGTTACAGCATTATGAAACCTCCTCGTACAACACAACACTGTTACGAAGTTTAACAGATTTTGTCATGTTACGTTCAAACAGCTCCGTGTCCTGCAGCTCTCCTGTTTCTCTGCTTTAATATTTTAGCGGGTGACTTACCTGGTGTCCGTTTACTTTATACAGATTGTGGAGTCAAAGGTTTTGTATCTCTGCACGCACTGCTGTGAATGAGCCAACACAAACGAAGCAGGTTTTTTTCATTTGGAAGACGATTGAGATTATTGTGAGCAAAACAAAACATAATATCTATGTAAAATAGGTAAAATATAGGTGATAGGTGAAATTTGAAGTTGCACAACTTGCAGAATTGCATCTGAGCAGCACATGGCACCTTATCACCTTATCACTGTAGTATTTTACAGCTGTGAAAGGGAAAGATTTTGTTGTCAAGGAGCTGGTTGGTGTTTCTATTTATCAAAGCAGAATCTAATTAGCACCAGATACAGGAAAAAGGTTTATGGCCAACCTGACCATGCCATGTCCACATTCATCAGCTCTGTTATAAATTTCCTTTCCTGTCTGTTGACATACTGCACAGCATCAGGCTGGCCAGTTCCCTCTTTCTGACAGCTAATATCTACAACCTATTTGAGAGACCTGTTTATCTCTGCTAATCTGCATGAGTTTAACAATATCAGCGGCCTCATCAACCCAATGAATTAAGGTTTGTTATTGTACTTGTGAGATAAACTGCTTGTTGTTTCACACAAGCTAATTAAAACTATGAAAGTGCAGCCTACAACAGAACCACAGGTAGCCATATTATCTGTGGAATGTGGTTGAACGTATTAAGGTGCAAAGTACAGAAGCTGACAAGTCTTCACTTGCACACAGAGGTGCAGTAAGATGAGTTAATTTGCAGTTGCACATTATTTAAGATACAAAGTTTGTGCAGCTGCTGTTTGTTACAATGCAAGTGATGAAAAAAGCCTTGCAAAATGCAGACTCATAATGATAAAAAACATTGGTGTATTTTATGATTGTTAATTAGACTCCTGTCTTGGTGCCTGTGCATGTTTACATTGCTGTGTTGGAACATGATTGGGTTATTATGCACAAACAGAGATTTCCTGCTGTTTTAGCTGTAATGATAGTGCTTATTTATCTTTATTTAAGCACTTTATCTCACATGATCTACACGATGTACTCAAGCAGGCGGAAAAAATGTTGCTTTTCCTGCTGTACATGCTTTAACAGAGCTTCATCTCTACTCGGCCTTAGATAGTCTTTTCAGGAGAATTTCATAAAAGGCTACATGTGTATGAAACTAAAAACAAAACAGAAACACTATCGCTTTGTGTTCTTGATAGATTTGATAACATGAGGGCTCCTGAGGGAACAGGGAGGCTCATAATCTTCAGTTGCACTGTGATTAATTGAGCTCACCCACAGCGACTGTGACAGGAGCAATCTGTAAACAAGACACTGTCAGTCGGCTTCCAGGAGTCGTCTGGCAGAATTTCAATTTTCAATTGTTTTCACGTAATGCTCTCACATACTGCACTCATATGTATAATGTAACGCCCCAAGAGTACAGTTTTGTCACTGTCAGACATTTTACCATCACAAACTGTCAGTCGCTCCCAATAATACAAACTCACTTCTTTTTCTCCACAGAGTATGCAAGTGGTGGATCGTTGTATGATTACCTGTCCAGTGATGAGAGTGAGGAAATGGACATGGGACAGATCATGACGTGGGCTGCAGAGATTGCCAGAGGTAAATTTAACAATTATTTATCTCCTTGATTATATTAAACCTTAAAACATATACACAATATAGGTACCAGTTGAACTTATCAGATAAAATATTATAAAGTTGAATTCTGAAATATGTTAACAAGCCACAAGTAGTCCTATTAAAGCCAGTTTGCCTCCAGGAATCTCAACATATTATATCAAATGTCTATCAGACGTCTAAAACAGTTTATTTAACAGCAGAACCGTGCTGATGTATCTAATTCAATCAGGCTGAAGTGGTGCTGTGTCGAGGTCTGAAAATTGTCAGCAAAAGTTAAATCAGAAATTTAGCTGTGAAAGTTTTTAAACCATTTTACAACGAAGAATCTCTCTTTGCTGCTGCTTTAAGTCCTCATTTTCTATCTGTCAATATTGATTTTGTCTCTGGTGACCAGTTTTTGTGTGTTTACGTAACATAAATAGAGTCAAGGAGTCTTGAATTTGCTTCTTTGTAAATTCCAGAAAATTTGCATTTCTACTCAAAGCAGCTCTAGGTCTCCTTCAGTTTGTTGCTACTGTACACAGTATTTCAAACAGGACGGGATCCCTCTTGGCACAATATCAGTTTAAAGACGCATTTTTTTCTCATGTGATCCTACAGTTTATGTAGGCGCTCTCAGTGATGAAGACTTCTCTTTATTCCCACTTTAGGAATGCACTATTTACATTCGGAGGCCCCTGTTAAGGTGATCCACAGAGACTTAAAGTCCAGGAATGGTAACTGATTTCATTTCTAGCATGATTTTTTTCTGTGCAAAAGTGTATTTATACATGAATGTACTTTTCTTTTTTAAAGCAAAGACACTTAACTGACTTTTAAAATCCTGTTTTCTCTTTCAGTTGTTGTGGCAGCAGACAAGGTTTTAAAGGTGGGTTTCCATTATGACTTATAGAGTTTTAAATTATATACATTTTGCTGCACAATTAGCCAGCTCTGATGAGGTGATGCCGTCTGGTTGGCTGAAATTCTCAGCTTTTATTTCAGAATATGAGCATGACTTCCTGCCATGTTATTTACCTACAATATGTGGACACAAGAGGGCAGTGACTGACTTAGCATGTACAAGAAACCACTGACTGCATTACCAGTGTGCTTTACTGTATGTTCTTTGGTGGATGAGACTAGTGCGAAGGAGATTTCACAAAAACTCAACAGTATTGTGGCTTTTGCAAGAAACTATGCACTAAATCCAAATATATTTTGAAACATCTCATCTATCTGATATAATTTCCTGAGATGAAGATCATAGTGTGCCAAATTGCATTTACCTGTACCACTGTATAGATGAAAATAGCTAAATATCAGGTGTAAATGACGTGACTGCAATAGATAGCCACATAAGTAGCACAAATTAATGCCATCATCACCACCAGATGCATTTGATTTAGTTACCGTGATAAACTCAATTCTGTTTTCATCATTTCAGATCTGTGATTTTGGGGCGTCTAAGTTCCTGACCCACACAACGCACATGTCCTTGGTGGGCACGTTTCCCTGGATGGCTCCGGAGGTGATCCAGAGCCTCCCTGTGTCTGAGACTTGTGACACTTTCTCCTATGGTGTGGTGAGTGAAGAAGGGAAGGAGGGGAAAGCAGCATTCTCATCATTTTTAGTACAATTTTTTAAATTTCAAACTGTAAATATCATTGTTTTTGGCACGTATTGTAGTGTCAGTTTCCCTTATTCTTATAGTGAAAGGTCCAGTGTGTGAAATTTAGGGGACTCTATTTACAGAATATGGAAAAAATTAAGAATAATATTCTTAACTATGTTTCCATTAGTGTATAATCTCCTGAAAACAAGAATCATTATGTTGGTTACCTTAGAAAGGGCCTTTTATCTTTACAGACACCGTGGGTCCACCATGTTAAACTGTCATGTGTCTACTGTAGCCCAGAATGGACAAACTAAACTAGATAAGGCCCTCTGCACGTTTTGGGCCATCGTAGTCTCTCCTTCACGCTAAGGCGTGATTGCGAAAGCAAGAATCCTCTCAAGTTTAAAAGAGCAACAATGAACAATAAAACATAGAAACGACAAATCAGGCTTATTTTAACATTTGAAGTGTTTTATTCTGTTCTGGAAAAACAGCTGAACTGAATTTGGCCAACATAGAAACAATGTAGGACCTCTGGAGATGGTCAGCACTTAGAATGTTTTACATAATATATCAGTAATGTTCCTTCCAAACTATTATGAGGAAATATCTTACATAAGGTTCCTTTTTACATAATTTAATATATTGAATCATATGAAATACATGCTTATATTTTTTTATTTGTTTAAATATGGGGATAATAGTGCACATTTTTGTCTCTGGAAGACCTTTATAGTGTTGTACACTTGAGGCTGTTCACTTGTGACAGAAATAGTTGTTTCAGTCCATGGTTCCTTTCTCAGCTCGACACAGCAGGCCAGTCACTGCGTGAAGTGGTTGTGAATGTCAGATCACCGTTTTTGAAAACTCACAGAAATGGTCGGACACAGACCCCCCTAATCCGACATCAGGAAGGTGTGGAGGGAGGTGGTTTCTGAAGCTATCCGACCATCCAACAAGCAGCTCTGATGACTGAACCATTTGGACTGTAAAAAGTTACCACAGGCTTTTTATAAAAAGTTTTACTTTTTGCAAAGAATATTTTGACTCATAGGTCAAAGTTTTGTACATACTAGTGGATTTTGTCATTATCTTTTGATTATTTTACCAATAATACAACTAATCCAGTATAAATGTATTCATTATAGCACATCAAAGATAAAAAGGGAATGACTGACAAGAACAATGACACTCACAGCCAGATTTGACCAAGCCTTAAAAACAAACCTGTGAAATGGAATATGCTCAATCTGTTTCTAGAAATTGCACATTAGTCACTCATGGTTTAACTGTCAGTCAACCAGTCCCACTGATATTTTCATTTATATATTTATTTTCTTCTATTTTTCTATTGGCAGAACCATTCAGAACTATGTTTTCATTAGTGTGTAATCACCCGATTCAGCCTTTTATATCTCTAGAGAGAGCAGATCCTCTTACACTGAGTCCGTCATGTTGCACCACCATGTTTCTACAGTAGCCGAGGAACGACAAACCAAACACTGATTTTTCGTGCACCAACCAAGCAGCAACCTCCGTGAATGTGAAGTGAAGCCAACGTGGAAGTGCTAAAATCTGCAGTTCCTCAAACAGCCAGTTGAGGCTGGCTATACAACAACTTAATCTCCATAAGTCCCCATATTAAAATGCCCAACTTCACAGCAGAAATAAACATGTTTACAGCCTGGTACCTAAAACATTTTTGGTCTCTATAGCTAATTTCTCTGTTCATGACAACTGTACTGAGTCTGAATTTTTATATAACTCCCTTGTTCAAATTATATTAAGGCTTAAAGTTATGTATAATTCTGAGCGCGGCCGCTTTGAATGACAGGCGGGTGTCATTACAGGCAGTTTGTTTGAGCATCCAGGCGTCATTCAGCCGAAACATGGTGGCTCTTCAGAAACCTGTATGTGACATCATGGATATGCCGTCCATTCTTTATTCTGTCAGTGGTACCGACTCTAGCGTTTCTCAGACATTGTAGTTTCTCCTATAAGCTTGGAAGGGTGGGGTGAAGCAAGTGGTATTCAATTGGTTGTGATCTGCAGCCTCACCTCAAGATGCCACTAAAATCCTACACACTGGACCTTTAACTTGACAACAGCAGTGATTATAATCTTTGCAAGTACAGAAACTTACTCTGTCTTTCCTATTCTCAGTTTTTTTTTTTTGTTTCAAGCTGCTGTCTAAAGACCCTTTGGAAGTAGCCAGTTACCTTTAATCAGCTAAATGTTTTTATTTCCTATTATACAAGGATAAATTACTGAATTACTAAAAAATTATGTAAAAAATATGTTTCCTCAGATATATGTAGGATTTTACAAGCTAAACAGACAATGTTTATGATTGCAATGAGTGCTTTTTATGTCAGGTACTGGGAAATGATTGCAAATTTAAGTATGCAGTTTCCCCCCCTCAAACACTTTTCTAAGGAGCTTATTTATATAGTAAAACACATACATGTAATGAGAGGCAGCTGGCAAGTGCAGAAATGCAGAAATATGGTACACATGTACAGTAGAGCCCTTGGGGGTTGGAAAAATGGCTCTCCTCCACCTTTTCATGGTCTAATTTTTAAGATGTCGACGCAGGTTGTTATTTCTGACACCGGTGAATACTTACTGAAAAGAACCTAAATGATCAAGGGAGTACGATTATTGTACTTCTGAAATCGTGGCAGCCTTTAATCGTTGCTGGAAATCTAAAATCTTTTTGTCTATTTTGTATGTTGCATTTGGTCTCCAAGAAAGACTGAAATGTGTTTTTAATGTTTATTTGTGTATGAATAGACATGCTAAATAAACAGATCAATTATCTGCTCATCAGTATTTATGTACTTTTTCTGTGAAAGCCAACCACCCAGTGGGGCAACACAGAAGATTCATAGATGTTATGTATGTTGACAGAGCGTACACATACATGTGTGCGTATCATTTTGCAATATTACAACTTTCTTTGTTTACTGACCTCGGCTCTTGACTTCTGTGATAGGTGCTTTGGGAAATGCTCACCCGTGAGATCCCCTTCAAAGGCCTGGAAGGTTTACAAGTGGCCTGGCTCGTGGTGGAAAAAAACGAGGTACTCTACATGTAGTATTGACCCTTACAACTTGACCATAAACTTCCTTCACACTGAATCAGTATATATACATATATTGTCAGGAACAGGTCCTAGTTGCATCTTTACGTCATTGTACTCAAATCTCGGCATCCTGAAGTATCTGGTTATGGATATAGTTTGACATTTTGGGGGAGATTATTCATGTTAAATAAAATGTACAAATGTCAAGTTGTGGTTTTATAGGGAGTTATGTGTAGTACTATTTTCGTCTGTTGAGGTTGCAGGTTGACAGCCATCATGTGGAGATAGAGACGGGGTGGCAGTTCCCATTTTTTAGTCTCTATGCTAAGCTAAGCAAATCTAACTGACTAACTGTAGCTTCATATTTACAACAGTCTTCTCATTTAACTCAAGAAAAACACAAGAAAGGGAGTAAGCCTTCATTTCAAAATGTCAAACTATCCCTTAAAATCGACACCACCCTCAGTTTAGTTCAGTTCACTAACTAGCAGCTCATCACACAACTGATTAACTGTGTTTCAGAGGTTAACCATCCCCAGTGGCTGTCCTATCAGCTTTGCTGAGCTCTTGAGGAGCTGCTGGGCAACAGAGCCAAAAGTGAGTGACCCATTACATCACCCCATTACATGACCCGTACATTAGCATGCAAACGAACAATTAAAATATATATGTTTTTATTTGAATCACTTACAGAGCATGTTTGTGTTTTGATTTAGGTACGGCCACTGTTCAAGCAGATCCTCTCTACTTTGGAGTCCATGTGTAATGACAGCCAACTTCCTCAACAGTGCAACTCTTTCCTTCATAACAAGGCTGAATGGAGGTAATGAGATCAGCCTTTTTCCAGGCCCAGTAAATGTATTTATAACGCTCTTTTTTTTTTCAGCACTATACTGCCTCAGCCTAAGGAAATGTGCAACTGTTTTCAAAGAATGATGTGGAAATGTAGCTGATGGGGGCCATGAAATACAAAAAAAAAGACTTGAGATCTTGCATATAGATCTTTAATAATTACACTGATAGCTACATAAAGGCATGAAAACCTCCAAAGAATCATCCATCTGGATATACTTCCTCTCTTTACCCATAAGGCCCTAAAAATAATCACCATCTTTTTCAAGTAGAAGTGTTTAATTGGGTTGTATGAGCAGCTGGAGGTTTGGTGATGTTCAGCACAGCCTGAGTCTCAGCTGTTACTTTATTCTCTGTCTGCCTCTCTGCGGGGCTTGTCTGTGCTCTGAGGTTTTTCCTCAGAAGTTGCGCTGGTGGCATCATGTCCAGGCAGCCATCTGCAGGTGGAGCAGGTTGGAGCGAATCTCACTGCTGGAAAACAGAAACTGAGAATGTGTGACACATTTGTTGTAGCTCAAGAGGTTTAATACTATGAGCTTAACTGGCTGGAAATGGAAGGAGAGGCTTGTGGGTGATCAAAGCACGAGGTAGCTTCAGTATAAAGAGCAGAGAGATGTTATTCTGACCTCAGAACAGTGAGGTCTGTTGGGATTAATGCTATTTTTCTCAGTTAGCTGATTGCAAGGAATAGATACGGCATGCAGTGCAGGTTGATACGTTTTAGTGCAGTGTTATACTGTAGCTCATTAGTTTTCAAATGAAACCATTTCTATGAGGTTAAAGTGCTGAATTTATCGTCCATATTGGGTGCACAGTATAGAAATACAGCCATTTTTATCCTTTGTGGTATGAGCGGTATAACAAGACTAGAGTCTACAGCCATGCTAGCTTCACTGTGAGGCTGCACAGTGGTGCTTTGAGCTAAATGGTAACACGTTAACCTTCTGACGTTGAGCAATGTTTACCATCTAAGTTTAATGTGTTATATGCTAAATCCAGAGTAAAGCTGAGGCTGATGGGTTAATTTTATGTCATAAACCAAAGTACTGGACAAATCACAATGTCACAAAGTCCGATGATGGTGCTGGATGAAAAGACAGAATACCATAAAGTTATTACAGCTCATCCTGAGGGCGACATGAATCACTGCCTTTTATGCACACACTCACTGTTTAGCTGTTTGTATTTAATTATTTTTCTGTTGACAGAGGCGACCGTGGCTCAGTAGAGTGGGTCGTCCAATAACCCCAAGGTTGGCGGTTCGATCCCCGCTCTTGCTGCTCAAAAAAAGAGATTGCCACGGCCGAGGTGCCCTTGAGCAAGGCACTGTACCCCCCCCAACATCTGCTCCCCGGGCGCTGTTAGCTGATGCCCACCGCTCCAGTGAATCTGGCATCTGTCAATTTGAGTGTGTGACCCTGTGCATGTGCATGTGTGTGTTCCAACAGGTGCCAGCCTGGATGGGTTAAATGCGGAGAAGTAATTTCACGTTCAATGTGATCAATAAAGTTTCTAAAAAACAAACAAACAAAAAAAAAAAACAGAATGAGCAAAAACTGTGATTTGATTGTGGCTCATAAATCCAAAGTAAAGCAGGAAGTAACTCTTGTACTGTTCTGCTAAGACTTGTTAAATTACATTGTTCCTCTTTTCTTATTCCGCTTACTGACACATGAAAAATCACATAAAAATGGTTATTAATGTGCATTTGTGAACATATTGGCACAATGCATGATGAGATGATGGCATGATCTGCTAGTTACTAGAATCTAGTAAAGAAGTCAGTTATGTTAACCAGTAGCTTCCCCCATTTGCTGCGTGACCTCATGATCATAAAATAGTGATTTAACCAGCACGACAGTACAGGACTTATAGTTTGCTTTGAGCCTCTGTCAGATCACTCTTTATGCTCCTTCTGTTGTAAAAAACAGGTAAAGAATTAAATAAGAGCAGCTACACACTGAGTGTGTACGTTAAAACGCAGTATAGGTGATGATGACTAAGCCGATAGCTGACTGTGTATTACACTCTTTATCCTCACAGCCATTGTTTCATATGAAATCCAGTGTTCTTGTGCAGATAATACAGTGTTTGGACAGACAAAGATTAAATGTCAAGCACCAGCTGTGGTGGTTTCTATGTGTTACTACCATTAAATTAATATCTTGTATTGCGTACATTAATTATTGGGTTAAGAAGTCAACTATACTATAAACTGAGTTAATTATCAAACAAGCAAAGCTAAACTGTTAAACTCTGTATGAGACCAGTTTGACACAAGGTTGGAGGAGACAAGGAGACAAGGAGACTTGTCATGCCTTTACTCATGTTGCAACAGTTTCAAATGCCAAAAAGAAAAGGAAACAAATTATTTGGGAAGTTGAGCAAGCGTCAGGGTGGAGGAAGCGGAGGACCGGGAGGAATAAGGATGGGCTTTCCTGCCTGGGCTTCACGTGTTTATGTGTGAGAACTGAGTTTTTGTTGGGCTGAAGCTCAGCATGGATTTCCACAACACACTGTGCAGCCCCACCCGCTGGGCAAAACAAACTTCCCCATCGTGAAGTGAACACGAGACATTGTCCCGTCCTTGGATTTCAAAGCTTCAGACACAATCTAATCTCCTTCTGACTGCAAGGCATCCCTGGGTTGTTTACAGAAAGAGTTTTGTTTTATGTTGTATAAGTCTGTCACTGCTTACTGTCGTAGCACTCTAACTGTGATTCATTTTCACTCCTCTTTACACTCTGCTGTTTAAATTATCAGGCTGGGGGTATTTAATGTTTTCCTATTGTCAGCAAATCCCATGAAAAGACCAAAACGTTGGTGGGTTAGTCATTAAAAACATTTGCTGTGCCAACAAACCGACATAACTTTAAATTCAATGGGAAATCCCAAAGACGCCAAATATTCAGTCTTTGGTTTGAATATTTCAGTCATGATGATGCAGAATATATGATACATATGTGACATGTCAGTTAGATAAAAGACATCAATGAGCTGCATCGGTTGCACTGGATGATACGTTCCTTTATTTCAATGAACACCAGCGCTGTAGTTTACTGAGTAAATCTCACATACACTGTCCCGCTGCAGACATAGACATAATGTGTATTCATCCACAGCTGAAAATAGTCCCCAACAGTTATACTATTTAGTCCTGTTTGTGGTATTTTTGCTAAAACCTACAGTGCCCAGTTGTTTCAGGCAGGGTAAAGTTGAAAAGTATCTTTGTCTTTTCATGGGATTTGTTGACAAAAAGAAAAATATGAACCCACGCTGGCTTTAACATATCTATATCTCACATTGTTATGTTACTGTGCACTGCAGGTGTGAGATTGAGGCCACGCTCGAGAGACTTAAGAAGCTGGAGAGAGACCTGAGCACCAAAGAGCAGGAGCTGAAGGAGCGAGAGCGTCGTCTAAAGATGTGGGAGCGCAAACTCATCGAACAGTCCAACAGCCCGGTGAGTTCCTCATTATCTCGCTCTCCACCTTGGTCCACCTTCCAGGACAGACGCCACCAACTGTCAAGTGGCCACAGCGTTAGCACTTCACTTTTACACTGCTGTTCACATGCGTGTTTCCTCAATCCCCTTAGGAGGGGGACAGAATTCCCCATATCTCCCTCCGGGGTGAAGTGGAAATGGAAAAGCGATGAAATGAAAATAAAAGTGTGGAATGAGAAGTGAAGGAAAAAGCACGATATGAGAACATTATGGGCCAGCGTATGTGATTGGCAGTACTGCATTTATGTGCAGTGTAGTGCATGGTTGGCCGATAAGTACATTTGCATCGTGATGCTACAGAGTGCTGCATCTCGCACTAGAATTCATATTGCACTGTGAGCGCCCAGCCTCTGACCTGCTGTCCACGGCTTTTCTGCTTTAATTTGTTTGCATGCATTGTATGTTTCGCAAGAGAAAAGACACAAGAGATTCTATTTTGCTTTGTACTTGTTTTCACTTGTTTCTGTGAAGAAAATCCGGCTGTTTTCTCAAAACTGAATGGCACAGTAGTGTACTGTACAGATATCTTGGAGGCTGTCATGCAACAAAACACAGCTTCCATAGTCTGAGTATGAAATAGCCAACAAAACCTTTGAATCAAGTACATAAAAGTCATTTCCTGTGTGTCCTTTCTTTTCCTATCTTACTGTATTGTTCTGTTAACTTCCCTTTTACAATGCAGTTTTCTAAATTGTCCACTTTTCTTATTTACACTTTGTGTTGTGGTTTGAAACTGATTACTCACTTCCTTTCCTTTTCTATCCTCTCCTCTTTTCCTTTACCCCTCTGTCCCCCGCTCTCCACCTGTCTCTGCCTCTCAGCTCTTCTTACCTGTGGCAAAAAAGATAAGTGCTAAGTCGTTCTATCAGTGTAAGACGGAGGAATCAAACAGTTCAGAGATGTCATGTCAGATCACAACCTCCGGTAACGATGAGGTGAATCTGCAGTCCATGATGAAAGGCTTTGAGGACATGTTTTCCTTGGACTTTGGCCGGCCTGTCCTGCACTCGGGCATGCAGGTCAACATGCAGGCCAGGCAGAACTCCTCCATGTCGAGCTGTGTCAGAGAAGGGCACAAAATCAACATGACTCTGGGGATGGGACACTTCGCTTGCTCTGACGACAGTGAATAAGGCTCCCTGACGTTCTGTGTCGCCACAGCTGTTGAATACTGTGATCTCACTTAATGAATTATTGGTGTTGTGGAAGCACAATTTCTTTATGAATTGCTTGTTAAGTCATGTTGATTATTTTGTCATTTCAATAATCTTTATTTGTCCCTAAAAAACACATCTTTGAAATATTATTTCTTTGTCCAAGTTATATTCATGATGTGCTTTCAAAAAAGAAACATCTTAGAATATATTTGTAACCCTCCACCTATGGATATTATAGATGTCATTTACTGTATGCCTAATGTACCGGATGTATAGTGCCATGCTGTGCAGAAAAGAGCCACGTGAGCCACTTGCTTAGAGAAGGCCAGGCTTTTATGATGAAGTGACATTTTGCTGACATTAAGATTGGCCAATTTGTTCTGGATGTGGTGGAGTGCAGTTGTTGAGACGCAGTCTCTTACCAGGATGAGAAAGTACATGTTTTTTCCTCTGACTGACCCAGGTTCAAAACAGCAGGAGAGGAACATTACTGCGCGGCTGTCCGCTTCATTCGCTCATTTTACCTTTTACTTTTCAAGAGGCCCAGGAATATAAAAATGTATTAATTATAAAAATAATAGCAATTTCTGCATGAGAGGCCTCAATCAGAAGTCACAGTTTTTACCAAAGAAGTCATTATATTGATTTGAATATAATAATTTCCCTCTATAGACACATTTAAATACACTATCACGGCATATGATCTAACTGAATATTAGCCTCAAGACCTGCACTTTACAGTACAGCAAATTGTATTAGCATTAGCGTTCAGTTAGGTATTATGCTTCATCTGGGGGAAGGACATGCTTCCTTGAGCATAGCCCATTAAATTGTCCCCTTCGCTTGTTATCATCAGTCAGTCTCATGAGGATGTAATCCTCTGTATTCCTGTGTTGTTGCTTGTTAGCTTGCTGCCACGAGCTAATATTCCTATTCAAACATTGCCTGTGCCATCGAGCCCTGTGTGTGCTAGACTAGACATAACAATTAACACAGACTCTTATTTACATATCCCCGTGTGAAATCCAGACACTTAGGTCACCCCGAAACACTCAGCTTCCACATTTGTTAGTCATCTCCTAAAAGCTTCCAGCAAAGTCAGACGACTAGCAGCTTTTTTTTGATGTGACTTATTTTCCTGCATCCTTCACGGTTTTGACAATAAATCAGTTTCGTTCAACTCTCTGCCAACCTGTCTGTCTTAGATTGATTTTATTACTTTACATGCATGAACAAACAGTGAAATGTTTTGTAAATTATGTTGTATTACTCCTATTACTTATTACCAGAACTTTTGTGGTAGAAGACAGAACAGAGCGTGGTTGAAACCCTTTGAATAAGATTGTCTACTACATTGCTTCACTAAGCAGACACTTTATAACTCATGGTCTTGTTACCCATCATCCACTTAGTCCACATGGGGGCAGAATTGTGTGAACTAAACCCAACACACATATCACGAAAGACACAAACTATGCACTGCATTTTGAATTTGAGACCTAGGTACCTTTGTCAACAGCATGTCACGGATCTTGATAAAAGAAAAAGGTGGCAGCACATTTGTGAAACATGCTGCTTTGAAAAGTGATGCTAAGTCACTCCACCGAGACTTTGGCAGTGCCAGAGTTTTTCTCAATCTGTTTACTTCCGAACGGCAGCACTGGAGGAGGCGGAAAACGCTGCAGGGCTGAGTGGCTTTATGAGGCGGCGGGCTGCACTGAAATGTATGGCAGCGACTGTCTATTGAGACCGGCATTCAGTTCATAATCTGAGCTGTTATCAGACGTCGTGGGAAGAAGCACAGTGAATGGGGATTACTCATTCATTTAGTCATCTTTCCTCCAATTTTCCATTGCATTATTTCTGTCATTACACACACCAGTCTCGTGAGCACAATGATGAAATCTTTATTTTGGCTGGCAAGTTTCTGCCTGATTACATTTAATGAGCAATAAATGATTTATCATTCAAATAGATCACGTTAGATCAGTCAGATGGACATTTCGGTTTGATATACACCATTAGAGGCAAGTTGTCTTAATCGCACGGCACAATAACCAGAAAAGTAACGGCTTTGAAGACGTGGAAAACATGGCTATTTTCCATTTTAATAACATTTACTTAAGTCTGGTGATTTTTACTTTAAGATCTGTTTCATAAATACACGTTTCATACTGCCTGTTTCCATCCATATTCTAGTGCTGTTATTTCTATTTGTCTTCTGTTTGTGTACAGTTGCTGCCCACCCTTGACATCTATACATGGACAGAGGAGCATGTGGTCAGTGTCATTATATTCATAACTAATTTAGATTTTCACGCCGCATAATTACTACTAAAACTAATATATTACCATTTTATTCCTTCAGTATTTCTGGATGCAGCAAATATTTGGCGCAGGTTTGTTCATTTACTTTCTGGAGTAAGTTCATCTAAAATTCAACTGTGTGTTGTTTAAAAACTGTGTGTATCCTTTTATATCTCAGGGGAGGGTCCATGCGGCATGCAGCGGTATGCTGATCTGTTCAAAGAGAATCACATCACCGGAGAGAGGTTGCTATTGCTCACAGAAAACGACATGCGGGACATGGGAGTCAAGTCCAAAGGTCACGTCATGCACCTCAAGGCAAGGCGCACTTAAACATGAACTGTCTTTAATCCACAGATAATTTACATGATGCGTCCTATGCTCGTTGATATTTGGAATGACCTTTTCTCTTTGGCAGGGTGAAATTGAAAAGCTAACCAACGATTACCTCGGGTTAGTCCACTTCCCACCTCTGTTAAAGGTATAGAGTTTCTTCTTTATCTTCAGCGAGAGTTTTGTTTTGTTGTTTGCTGCATATTTGGGCTTATACACACCCTTTTATTCACAGGATGAGCTGGAAAAGGAAGTGGAGAGGAGTAAAACTGTTAATCTGGAGCTGGTGTTTGGATACCACTGGAAACCAGGAACTAGCAAATCTGTAAGTTTGTAGTGAAATGAACACACTATTCTGCAGCGATGAGCAGCCGATGTAGTTCATTATTCGATTTTTGAGGACAATTGTACATAAATGTTGCATCCACTTTGATTATTGTTATTAATTGTTAACATCTTTTGGTAAAAATTACAAATTGATGTACAGAATCATCCTTTTGTCATGATTGAATCAGCCGCCTTGTACTGAGGCTGTTTGTTCTAAAGGAATCATGATGACGGCTGTTACACTGACCATTGAAGGCATCACTAGACATGTATAAAACCAGACAAATAAACATTTCATTCTCAGCCATGTACCACATCCACCTCGACTTGCTCACAGCCCTTTGTTAGGGTCTCAAACTGTGGAGAAAGGGTGGCTCTTAACTTGCTGTTTGAATTTAATCAAAAATAGCCCATTTAGCCAGAAGTCATTTTCTTTTTAAAAGGCAAACGTTATTTAATCTTTCAGCTGTTCATTGTCCCATCATAAATAGTCCTCTTTCAGTGTGTTCGGCAGGGCTGAAACGAGCCTGCTAATTGCCTCCCATTTCTTCTGACATGTGGTGGTTTAGTGGGTAGAAAACACAGCAGGGAGAAGGAAACAGGAGGCTGAGAAAATGAGAGCTAATTATTTTCCCCTGCCTGGTGTCAGGTTCCGTGTCAGCCTTGTTTTTACAAACTGGAAGGTTTTTTTGCACTAAATAAAACAAACCCGCACTGCATTTTTTTCTTCGCCCCTCTTTGCTGGCGATGTCATGGAAGCAGCTGCACTTCTCAAAGACAAAATGAGGGCCTGCGATTGTGCGGCCACCATCTGACAGCCACTGAGGGTCCCCTACTAATGAGGATATCACCGTGCAGCCAAGTGAAAGGTGCTGAATTATGTATGAGTTGTCATTAGACGCACTCGGGTCCTAGGCATCATTACCAGACATTGTTTCTGCTGGAGTGATTAGACTAGCATGGACCTGGGAGCCCCGGTGCGACCGTCCAGTGCCGACACCAGGCCAGCGCGGGGCCACTGGTGTGTTTCCGAGCCAGAGGCTTGCTGAAGCTTCCCCTTTGAGCTGCTTCCAGCCCCTGGGGATGATGCAGGAGAGGGCAAAGGCTCCTCAGACGAGTGTGTTAGTGCCACTCCTCTGATGTCTTTCTCTGTGATCACTACACAATGGATTGGCCTGTGCCATGAACCCTGTGCGGTTAAGCAGTGACCTGTGGTTTATCGCGGCCAGCTTTTGGGGATTGGCAGAATCATTACTGCTTCGTCAGCATTCAGTATGCAGGAGAAGAGGGCTGGGGAATTGTTCAGATTTGTGCCTCCTAGTGAGGATTTAATGTGTCCCGCGTGCAGCAACTCATGAGGAAAAACCGTCACTCTTATCACCTAAAATCGACCCGATTCCTGCTCCAAGAAATTAATTCTGGATCTCACCAAGAATAATAATATCAAACATTAAAAATTTGCTATTGCTGTCATATGAAATGCGACATTTCTTTCTGCAGTGTTGAGGCTTTAGTATAGTAAAGTGGAGACTGTTTTCCAGTACGATCTGATCTTTATATGAGGTGATGTATTTCCCTGCTTTAGATTTTGTGTACAAATAATTTCTAATTTTTTATTCCGTTGCAGTTTATTTGTAATATTGTTATATTAAAATGTCTGTCCTCCCCCCGACAATATGAGGCTTTGTGGCCACTACCGTTAAACTACCTCTAGGTTGTGCTGTTGGTTTATATACAAGAGTATCCAAGTTCTCCACACAGAATACTGCAATTATAAACTTTTCTATACAATCAGGTGTTGTTTCTGAGTGCACCAGACATGCATCATCCAACCGTCATCTTTTGTTTCCCTTTCAAGGACTGCAAATGGAAAATGTACATTGAACTCGATGGCGATGACGTTGCGGTAACCTACATCAAAGACATTGTCTTTAATGCCAACCGCCAGGATGTGGAAGTGCTGCGTATGACTAAGGTGTTGTCAGAAACACATTTGTTTCAATCAAATGCTAAATGTTGTGTGACTTGTAGTGTATGGCTGCATTTTACAAATAGGATTGTTGTACTGTGGCTGCCATCGTCAAATTGTTTATGAACCAATGTCATTGCAATGCAGCCACCTTTTGTGATGGACAAATGGATCGTTGGAATACAGGAGAACCAGAAAGTGGACTACACGGTCAATTATGAGGTGAGTCATTTCAGCAGCTGTGGGAGGCACCTCACAAAATAATGCCACAAACTACAATGTACAGCCGTTTGAAATATAAAAAAAAATACATTGAAGGCATTCACAGGGCTCTGTGCAACAAATAGAAACATTTTTGAGACTGAATGTCCTTTTTATTCTTTTTATTTCTTTTTTTTTAAAAGAATGATGTCAAGTCACCAAAGACTACCAGATATAGCTGTCCGGTGACGTGGAGACTCGGTGGTGGACAAGACGAGATCAAGACTGTGGAGCTTGTCATCGAAACAACTCCAGCTAACATCGACTGGAAACCCAGGGACAAGTGCAACTTTGGTAATTTTTGCAACAGTTTTCACTTCTGGTCAAATAAAAGATTGTTGCTGTTGAATTGTCTATGTATTAAACACAGAATATACTCCTATTTTTATCAATGCATATCTTCCTTTTTAGATATTGATCCCACGTGGATGTACAATGTAAGGCAGAGGCAGATGATGACCCCAAAATCCCAGCAGACGGCCGCTGCTTTCACTGCCTTCACTAGGTCTGATGCCCGCACTTTGCCTCAGTTCCTGTCTGCACATGAAAGCCGCCAGGGGTTTTCTTATGCTGCAGCTGTGCGTCGCTCTCCAAACCGCGCCCGCGTATCTCAGTGGATTGACTCTCGCAGCTCCTCGCCAACTGCCAGCCTGTCGGCCAAACTGGCCCCGCTCCATCTTGGGTCAAAGGGCAGCAGCCCGTCCAGCACCACGTCAGAGAGCACCTCGGAGAGGGAACGAGAGCGCCCGCTCAGCGCTGGAGCAGTGTATGACCACCACAGAAAAAACTACTTTGGCAACACATTAACTGTGGGAGGGGGGCAGGGTGGGGGGCACGCATGGACCAATACTAGAGGTAACTATATTCATAATAAAACCAGCAAAACCTCGCGACAGCCAGGGCGGCCACGGTCCAACAGTTACAGTGTCACACCACAGAACCGCCCCTTCATGATACCAGGTATATTGTCTGTGACAGAAAACCCCAGTGAGGAAAAAGAGGGGGCCAAAGCCAGCGATGGAGGGTGGATCAAAGTGGAGCGACAGAAGAGATTACCACGTCAGGACAATAAACAAGTCAGAGGTCGACAGAGGAGAGGGGGCAGGGGAGGGCGCGGTGCTGGTGGAAGAACTTAATGTGGGCCACACATGAACTGACAGCTTGCTGAATATGTCATGTGCTGAAAAGGTTTAACATAATGAATTCTGCCTGCTTGCATGCAAGAAATGAACTGCCTTTTAAGAGAATAACACTGATGCCTGTGATGTATATGTGTGTGTGACCATAGGCTTTTATTTTTTAAGAATAGGCTCCTGTCAGGTTAATAAAAATGAGCTCATGCTCAGCATGTATTTATTATAATGTTCTCTATATTTAAATTCTTTATTTTATTTCTTCTCTTACCATTTTTTTTTACCACTGCTGACTCATTTCTCAATTTTTGAAACCTTTTTACAGCCTGCATAACAGGAATCAGTGTGGACCAAACTGTTTATGACTTTTCATTTCTTTGATGCAAAATGTATCCAGTGACCACATAAATCAAATGTCATGAACAGTTCTCTCACTCAGACTTAACCACCAACAAAACTCTGTATTTGCACTCCATTTTTCATGTTTACATACTGTTGAAAAAAGTTACATTTACATTCAAAACCTAATACAACACAAAATCACTGTAAATTTGACTTTAATTTGCTACATTCTGCTACATCTAAATCTAAAAAATGAAGAAATAAAAATGCATAAAGTCCTAATTGGGACATACAATACTCAGCTCCCACCTTTCTTTTTTTTTTTCCCCTCATCACCTGCCGCATGATCAGTTGGACACAATGAATGCTGCATGTCTGGACGTATCTGCAGAAGATGAGGAATGGGAATACCAGGGATAAATCAGGCATGCAAAAAGATTATTTTCCAAGTGTGTTGCAAGAGTTGACATAAGGTGTAGTGGCCAAATGCAGAATAGAATACAAGGTTGACTAGCACTGCTGTATTTCTATATATGTATGTTGTGCATTTATAATGCAAAAATGGCACAGAAATAAAAAAAGAAAGCCTTCAGTACTGATTAATTTCTGTGATATACTCTGTAAGGTAGCACAATCCATGCAATAAAGAAAAGACCTCATTTTGGTGTAATGGAATCTTGAATCTTGGTTTATGATAAATAAATAAAAAAATAAAATCTACCTTAAAGGAACTGGTGACTTGTTCATGATGTACCCTGCCTGGATTGGCTCCACCCCGTGGCCCTGGTGAGGATAAATGGCTATGTAAAATGGATGGATGGATATACTTTAAAGTCCACGTAAGGGCAATTCTGAGATTTCTTTCAAAACACATTAAATATGTTGGAGAATAGTTGCTGAAAACGTTGGAAAACTTTGAACGATATATTACTGAAATGTGGAGTTAAAACAGTTTTTCACCAGTTTTCAGTCCAGGATTTTTTGGCTGATCCTAAAGGGTGGCTCGATGACACGCTGAGGCCACCCTGAGCATACCCCTGCACCCCGAGCAGAGAGATAGAGATGAATTCATGTCGCGCAGAGTGTTTCAAAGTTAGTCATGTCATTTTCTGAACTCATCTGACACATTTCAGTCGCTTCAAAATGGCTGCTTGAGCGCTCCCACGAGTGGGCGTGGCTTCAGCGCCTTCAGCAAACACGCCCAAACAGTCCTCGAGCTGAGAGTACTGCTCATTTTTACCTGATTTTGACACCTAATTTCATAAACTTGTCGATATTTTTAATCATTGAAATTTGGCTGGGTGGTTAATAACACTTTCTTCTTTGGTCTGACAAATTCAGAACACATATTTATTCTTACTTTACTCAGACTTTAAAGACAACAGTGACGCATAATGCTTATTCTTACTGATTTTATATAATTCATTATATACTGGGTGACAAAGTGTTATTGTGGAGAGATTAATGTCAGTGTTCTGGTAAAGAGAGTTGATCCTGAGATGTGTGAATTAGTGCCCTTTAATTGTGAGATTAACCAAGCTGTTGAAAAGTTTTGAAAAACTGAACTCTGAAAAATGTGAGGTAGCAACTGTAACAAACCAGATTGTAAACCAGTGTTATTGAAGTAAGTATCAGAAGTAACCCAATAAACTTTTATTTTAATTCCCTGACCCAAGATTGGATAATATGTCCAGACACATTTCTTCATATCAATACTTTTTTAACTGCCTCTGTCAGTAAAGTATTTATGTGACAGCAATATAACAGATGAACTGACTCCATTGTTTTACAGATAAACCCAGAAGTACAAAGTTTCATTTAGTCAGTTGCTCCCCTCCCCCCAGCCTTGTTATGATCACCTCTTTGATACCCACTTCCTGTTGTTTACATGAAGCTGTTACCCTCTTTTTGTCTTATCTCAGCTTTGTTGCCAGTCTTATTCTTTATCTTCCCTTTTATTCATCTTTATTACTCTTTATCTTTTTGTTTCCTTTGGCAATAAAGCTCCTTCCTTAAATTCCTTTATCAAATAAAGTGTAAAGGAAATATTCATTAAATTTAAGTGCCTCAAACATGTCTACCAAAAATGTTTTCAATTCAAGGCATGTCCAAAATATGTGGGTATGGTTACCAATTTGTGTCCCGCGGCGCAGCTTCTCCAGCATTTATGTATATTTATGAGTGTGTGGGCCCCTTTTTGGACACTTTTGCGGGTGTTCGAAAGAATCTTGTTTTTACCTTCCATCTGAATTCCCACCATGTATTAGAATTAGTTACCTGATGTGCTTCTGTATATATTTCCTCCCACATGTCCTGCTGTATATCTGTATTCATTTAATTTTCCCATCTTTCTTCTATCTGCAGTGTTTCATTTGAAGCATATTTGGTAGAGACGGCCTTTCTTATTCCAGCTACCTGTTTGTAGTTTTATCAAGAATTCTTCCATTTGGGTAGACTCTAGGACATTAGCCCAATTCTTTATGCTTTGTGAAAAAGTCTCTTAAAGGTCCAGTATGTAAGATTTACAGGGATTTATTGTCAGAAAATGGCAGAAATGGAATACAATATGCATAACTCCATTTTCATTAATCAGCTTAGAATGAGCCTTTTATATCCACAGAAGGAGTGGGTCCTCTTTTACCATGTCAGCCATGTTGAACTGCCATATTTCTACAATAACTAAACTAAATACTGGCTCTAGATGGGGTGTTTTTTTTGTTTTTTTTGCACGGCCACCGTAACTCTCCTTCATGCTTGAAATGGGTGAGTGAGGTGACGGGTATTCAGTTGGTTGCCGATTGCAACCCGTGTTAATCCTTTTTGTTCAAATGATTTGAAGCGGCCATCCTCGTGGAGTTGATGTAGGTTAGTGAGTCCATTTTCTAAACCCAGAGTCCGTACGAGAAAGTACAAAATAATTTATAAAAACCAATGTTGGTTAGAACCAAGATTGCTTTAGACAACCAAAATTATATCTTTTTCTCCAGATCTTTCACTAGCAAGGACGACACCATCAACAATATACGTATAAATGATTAATTAACAAAACAAAGCGTTATGAGTGAAGCGTGAACTCTTCTTCGGTCTGTAGCTGCTTTGTGGGGAAGCTTTGGTGGGGTATCCACCTCAACACCTGGGCGTGACGGACCCCCCTGATAACCGTATGTGCAGAATACGAGAAAGTGACGAAAAAAGAGGACGAAAAGGTTAGGTGGGTATTTATAGGAATGTGGCACAGTTGAGGTGTGGTCCTGCCCTTTAAACTTTGCTAAAAAAGCTTCAATAAATGTGGCCCTAATTCATTCGATATTATGAAGTCTGAACAAATAAATACGATGTCCTGTCTGCTGTAACGTTAAAGTGACTTCTGAGTTTGAACACAAATCAACTTTTGACCGAAAAAATTTGACCTGCTTCCAGTGTTGGAAAGAGTTCAACATTTTACCCGCCTTGCATGCAAATAGTCAAATAAAAAATTCGCGCCACGGTGCAGTACCTGGAAGAACCAAAGCCCTCGTTCCCTGAACGCCTCATAAATTAATTAATTTGTGAAGTTTTACTGGTAAAATAAATATCTAACGTGTATTAAAATGTAAATTATGTGATTCTATTATGGACTTGTTTTCCATAAAGTTTATTATTTCGTTAAAGTACCTGAGCACTTGTTACGCAGCTTCCAGGACCTTTGGGTGGCGCGGGAAATGAACAGAGTGTGTGCTGCATGCAGCTGCAGGTCCTGCATTGTTCACTGCAGAGCTGCTGCACACTGTGTGTCTGTGTGTGTGTTGTTTCTGTTTCTCTGGGACGATTATCACAAGAAAAATGCCATCCACCCGCTCCATGGTAAGAAAAACATCCTAACATGTTTTAAATGTAAATAATAATTACTATATATATATAATATATATCACTTATAGTGTCTGTTTTTTAAAAACTTATGGATAGTTAAACATCCTGTTTTTACCACATTGTAACATTTAGGTTGCCATTTAAATCTTACATTTCCTCTAATGATTACGTAACATTAATTCAGCGCTTTAAACCTACAAATCTGAGCACGATAAGCTATAAATCTGTATCAAATTAAATGTGTTAAGTTATTTTAACTTGTTTTAATGCTAACCACCCTCCTTCAGTCATGTTAACTTAAAAAAAAGTTAAGTCGAGGATGTAAAAGTTAATTTCGCTAATGTTAGGATTTGCAATAACATAATGAAGTTGTGTCAGTTTAATTGAAATATTGGAGTAATTGTGTTAAAATATGAACCACCCAGTTACCTACATTTGGCCAACTTTGCCAACAGGGGTGTGTCTCCAAGGCTAAAGATTTTAAACATTAGACACATGAACTGATTTCTTAGTCCATTGACAGAAAATTAATGTTTATTTAGCAAACACTATTATTAAGGATTATTGAAGTAATTTTAAAGCAAAAACTGAATATTTGCTGGTTTTAAGTCGCTGTGATTGAGGCGTTAAACAATTCTTTCAGGTTTTGGACATAAAAAACAGTTTGAACATGTCAGCTTTGGCTTTTAGGCATTCTTTGATGTTTGCCGGTATTTTACTGATCAAACAATTAATTGATTATGAAAGTAAAAGTTACTCCTAGGTCTGCTGTAAAGCTCAAAGCTCTTAGATAAATAATGTAAATGTTAATTGAGAAGTCTATGCATATATTTGTAACACAACCTGATTAACGTACCTGTTGTCACCTACAGAAACTGGCGGCCCAGTCTCCATCCACCAGGATGAGTTTGAGGAGCTTCCGCAACTCCCCGCTGGTTCCCATGGAGACCTCCTCCTCTTCTTCCTCCGATGACAGCTGCGATAGCTTCGGCTCCGACGGAGGCTTTGCAAATACGGTAACGATACAATCCTGAGTCTTACTATTTCTAACAAATGTGGTGGTGAGCGTGCAGCACCATCTGCAACTAAAGATCGCGTCTGTGTTTTAGAGGAGCAGCCTGAGACAGACGAGGAGGATGGCACAGAAACCAAAGGTGTTTGAGGCGACATCAGAGGAGGATACATGCAGCGGGTTTGATGACAATGTGATCAACAGTCAGATGAAAGCCATGGTAAGTTTTTAGGAGGATACGACTTCAGCATATTTCAGAACTCGATCGGACACAATGAAAGTTTCTTCTAACCATGAATTTATTTTTGTTTTAGAAAGTAGACTCTGATTCTCCGAGGCGTGGCCGCAGGTCCAACGGCTTGAAGATTGCGATGACATTCCCCACCAAGAAGACGGGCAAGAAGAGGCCTGCCTCTGAACCACTTCCGCAATCTAGAGTACTGGACCCTGACTCTGACCAAGAGGAGAACTTCATGGACAAGAGAGCCCTGAATATTAAGGAGAACAAAGAAATGGTACAACTTTCTGCATTTGAACGTTGGTCAGAACAACCTCCATGTTTATTGTGCAAAATCTCATTAATCATTTATTTATTTTTAGCTTGCAAAGCTCATGGCGGAGCTGAACAAAGTACCTGGACTCTTCCCAAGACGGATGGCAATGTCGGCATCCACTACGGTAATTAAACCTGCAGATAAACATTTTAAATCTGTCGCTTCACATCTCACCACAGAATGTGATACTCTTTCAATGCTCTTTTATTAATTTGTACAATTTGAACTTCTTCAGCCTCGACAGGCACCACGGCGGTCCATGGGACCTCCAGGAACTCGTAGGAGAAACCCGGAGCGTTTGTCCCGACCCCACACGCGGTCCCGCACGCTGGTGGACGGACCTCCCAGCCCGACTCCAGAGGAGGAGCCCGAGGACAAGTTCAACCTGGTTCGCAAAAGCCGCTACTATGAGGAATACGACGAGCCAGTAAGTCACATCACAAACAGTCTGCACCTTAATATACATTACAGGCATTAATCACGTCCTCATTAACTACATTTATTTCATTAGCAGCCCCGTCGGCGTTCCTTCAATGGTACCAAGGCCATCCCTCATGTGGTGCGTCCCGTGGACGAGATCACAGAGTTGGAGCTGGACAGAATCTGCCATAACGTGCGGGAGAAAGTCTACAACAGCTCCACTGTAAGTCCCACACTCACTGTAATGCTGAAAAGATTTGCTTTGCATTTGTTTGTCAAACTCTTTGGCTGAAGATACACATTTATTTCCTCTTATTTTCAGGGATCCACTTGCCACCAGTGCCGCCAGAAAACAATCGACACCAAAACCAACTGCCGTAACCCGGAGTGCGTCGGGGTGAGGGGTCAGTTCTGCGGCCCGTGTCTCCGTAACCGCTACGGAGAGGAGGTCAGAGACGCTCTGCTGAATCCTGTGAGTACCTAAACATATTGATTGTACTGATATTTGATTGCGTGTGTGTTGGGCTTGTCTGACTGTTTTCATTTCTCATTATTAGGAGTGGCAGTGCCCGCCATGCAGAGGGATCTGCAACTGCAGCTTCTGTCGAGCCCGAGACGGTCGCTGTGCTACAGGAGTGTTGGTTTACCTGGCTAAATATCATGGCTTTGATAATGTGCATGCCTACCTGAAAAGGTGAGAGAAGCATTTTTAAGATTTTAAGTTTATTTATTTATTTATATAAATGTCTGTTTTTAACACTGAGCTTCTCTTATTTTCTCTGCAGCCTAAAAAAGGAGCTAGAAGAGAGTAGCAAGTAAAGTGTCATGGAGGAGGCTGATCCTGGACCTGACTGACATACTCTGACCTTGTTTTACATGCGCACAAAGACCAAATATTGTTCCTAGCATTGTGTTATAATGCTAATTGTTCCTACATTTCTTGAACATTGACTGACATCTGGCGGGAGACTCACACAGACAGTTCTCTCCAGCCTAAAGCTCACATTGTGTATATATATATTTTTGTTCTCCCACATATTTTCCTGCCTGTCCTCGAGAGCTGAGCCCTTTACATTAAGACTGGTTAATTATAAAAACTAATCTTAGGAAAATGTCTCGACCTTAAATTGTTGGCAGCCCACTGTGATCTTAAATATTGTAAGATCTTTGATGTACATATTCCCCTAACGTGTGAAAAATCCTGTTTGTTTGTTTTTTTAAATCATCCTACCTGCTACAAAAATCAGAACTGTTTACTGTATTTTACATTGTTTTAAATGTATATATTTTACACAGCCCACTTGAACATGAATTGGCCTCCACGGCATCGACCTTTGTGCCTTCTGTTTTTTTTTTTAAATTCTAGTTGCTATTTTATGCTTGTTTTTTACAAGTTGCGTCATCTTTTGTAAGTCTGAAAGTGTAAATGTTTGGACTGATCAACATGTTTGCTTTAGTCGGGGTGTCCTGTAGAAATGTCCAAATGATCTGCATGATACTGATGTGGTGGTGGTGGTGCTGCTGCAGGTGGAAAGGGCATAGACTGGGGTCCACTGCCTCTCACTTCTAAACCGAGAGGAACTGTGTGATATACTACAGCGCCTGGTTAAATATCCTTCATTAGATAACTGTCACTAATGGTGTGGAAACAATTAGCACACTCTAATGGGAATCTCATACCTGTAAATCATTTTATCCTGTTAAAGCACATTCTCGCTCTGCTCCAGTCTCTTTGGCTCATTTTCTGCCTTACACTGTTAAGTAGGAATGGTTGAAGGTGCCACTGAAGTGGCAATAGAGTTATGGCCTGCATTTTCTGTTCAGAAGTGTAATACTCTACACGAAATGACATGGAATTAACCTTTGTGTCTTTCATCTTTGAAATGTACTTCATTTGACCTGCAGCAGGACACACTCTGATTATATGATACTGTTTCAAAATAATCAACGGTTGAGATTTCTTGTTCAGGGTAATGGCAGGTGGAGGTTATCTTGCTGCTGCTTGTATTTATCAGGCACTGCACTCCTAACGGGAAGAGTAATGCTGGACTGTTGATGGGAACATCTGTTGTACTGATGGTTGGCTTTGTGCTCATTCGGTTAACTGTACATTTTCATTAAAGCGTTAATCACTGCAGAATCATGTTATCGGTTTTCTTTGACTTGACCATCACTCTATCCAGAACAGTGGCAGCTGTAATTACTGTTATTGAAACATGGAGGAGAAATCTTGAATGCTGCTGGTGATTGAAGATCTTAAGGCGTCTGAAGGCTGGAAGTTTATTAACGTTTCCATCACTGTTAGCTAGCTGTAGTCTGTTTACGGAGGGTAAAACTAACTAATGTTGACTCGTCACTAAACTGCCTACTCAACCTCGAATGGGTCAGATATTCGCAATTCATAAGCACACTAACGTGCACGAATAAAATACAAATACCTTTTGACTCATTGATCATTTAAAGTGTAAGGGAAACATCTAATGTGCACAATTTTGGATAAATTTCAGATTACTACATCAGGTAGAGCTGCAGGTAATAGTTTTAAATATGAATTAATGTGTCCATTAATAGTGTGGCTTATAAAAATATTAAAAACTGCCACTTACAGTTTTGCAGAGGCCAAGGTTATACCTGACCAACTGTCCAAAATATAAAGGTATTCAATTTAAAATGCTCTAAACTTAAAAAGATATAAAAACCTCACACTTGAGAAGCTGGAAACTAGTAAATGTTTGCTGTTTTTACACAATAAAACACTCATGGATGATCAAAATTGTTTATTATTTTTCTATCAAGCCAATAGTGTCAGGACTAAAATCAGGGTTGGACATTAAATCAGTGTCCAAATTGCTTGAATCCATCACTGCAGTGCAATATTCAAGGGACAGAAGCTGATATTCGGATATGAGGGTCCATTAGAGTCAGTAGAAAATGTAAAATCCATATGTGCCCTTGCCCTTTGTGAGTAAAAGCTCTAAAGTTCCTGTTCCTGTTTCCGGTCACGCCTTGACCAAGCTGTTGTTGCCATCCTGCACAACCAGGTTATGGAGAAATGTGCAAAGAGAGGAACCCCACCGTCCAGGCTTTGAAGCAGAGCTCTGCTTGTCTCCACTGGTCCTCCAGGTTGAGCCTGCTTACATGGTGCTATGGTGACACTGAACTCACATGAGATTTTACACACAAAAAAACATCTGATCACCCCATAAGATGATCTCATAAGTGCTGACTGCAGATGCAGCGATGACAGGACCTGGAAAATGTCACTAAGTCACCCATGCAGGGACACCAGCAATGTTTACAGTGTATAACATGTGAACTGCTGCTCACAGCTAAAGATTACCAGTAGAGCTGTCCTTCGGGATTCATGGAGACAGTCAGAACATAGCTGTTGGATTATTCAGCAACAGGCATCATGTAATTGTTAATACATGTATAAAATTGTGCAAATATAGAATGTTTTCATTGTATCATTGTTAATATCTGTGTGACAGACATATGTCTCAGCAGTGGTGGTGGACCTGCATAGCTTTTGACTATCTGCAGCAGACTATCCTCACTCTATTTACACACCACTGTGCCACATCCTCATGGTTTATATTAATACAAATTAGACTTAACGATCCATTGTGTCAGATTTAGGGGGCTCTATTTACAGAATATGACATAAATGGAACATGATATATAATATAATATGTATGGTATGTTTTCATTAGTGTATAATCACCTGAAAATAAGAACCGTTATGTGTTTGTTACCTTAGAATTAGACTCTACAGATGCCGCGGGTCCTCTTCCATGGAGTCTGACATATTGTTTCTACAGTAACCCAGAACGGACAAACTAAACACTGACTCTAGAGAGGACCTTAAGCGTTTTTGGTGCATTTCGTGGGTACTCTAGTTGCACAACTAAATTGCTAGATGCCACTTATAAATCCTAAACACTGGTCCTTTAATGGTAAAGATTAGCTCGCTTAGCTAGACTATATTCAAGTCAAAAGCAAAAGTAACTGCGACTAAACTGTTGCTAACTGTTGAGGAAACATCCGTTTTCTAGTAGTTGTCTTGATTTTTGATCCATGAATCTTATGTGGAAAGTTAATGGGAAAGCAGCAATCGATACTAAATATATTATCATTGAAGAATTTATCATCAAACAATTCTGTCTATTTACAAATCCAATGGGTAATCTGTTAATTAAGTCTGTAAATCTAGTGTTTATTAATTACACAACTGTTACACAATAATGAAACAAAACAATAAAATAAAATATGGACACAGGAAATACTCTGGCTTCCTCCCGCAGTCCAAAGACATGCAGGTTAATTGATGTGAATGGTTGTTTGTCTCTATGTGTCAGCCCTGTGATGAACTGGCGACCTGTCCAGGATTTACCCCGCCTCTCGCCCATTGTCAGCTGGGACTGGCTCCAGCCTCATGCGACACAGATCAGGATAAGTGATTATGGAAAATGAATGAACGAATGAATGAATATTATTGACACAGCAATATTTACATAGATTTTGACAGAACAATAGATGAATCAGTTTAATAGCCACATCTGTAGTGTGTATAAAACTGTGTTATATTTTGTCCAGTCTTTATGTAGCCTATATGAGTAGAACAATATATTTAGAGTACCTCTTTATATAATGCAATTCATTAGAACATTTGATTTAATTCAATAATTATGGTGCAAATTTACCAGTTGAACTGACAAAGATTTATCACAGGGTTTCTGTGTTAAACTGCATTAATAGTATATATATAAAATCATCATCATACAAGAATACAACTTCTAACAAACAGCTCCTCTTTTTCGCTCCTTTTTTCACCACAAAAGGAACATTTCAAAAACTATTATTAGTATAATAAAGATGCACTTGAAAATACTAGTCCTGTATTAAATACCAATGATCATCCACTTTGGGGTGATGAATATTTAGGGAAGTAATTGTTTACAACGCTCAAGCATTGAGCTGATCTGGTAATCAGGCTATGAAATACAATATTTATTCATTAGAGCAGATTTAATGAGGCCTTGCGGCGCTAATTATGAAAACCAGTGTAGCAGTAAATGAGTAGCGCACGGTGGCGGGCTGCGGGGTACCTGTAAGGAGGGACTGGGGGTTGAAGTGCCCTGAATGCCATGGCACAATGAGCAGCAACACACAGCCTTGACTGTGGCTGTCCAGCCCACAGCTATACATCACCGGACCTGTAGACAGGTCGCAGATGGGCCCCCCACAGCCCTGCATGCCCTGCTCTCCAACCTCCAGGAATTAAAGCTGGATTTCCCCTCAAAGCATCTTAATATCCAGATTATCTGTTTTATTACGTGTCAACAGACGACAAAGTAGAAAATCTCAGTGCAGTGGTGCTTCAGGTGGACGTGCCCAGCGCAGCAAAGCTTATAAATATCCGTCTCACTGATATACTGCCAGCCATAAAGCTGGGACAGATAGAGCGCTTATTCTGCACTTTCTATTTGTATGCAGGTCTGGAGATATGTGGTAGGATTTCACAGCATAATATGGGTTTTGATTGACTGATATTTTCATTATGGCTGCAGGGTAGCGTGAAGACTGTTAATTTGCTTGGGAGTCCTGCAGGTCTACGGTGATTGTAGTAGAGCCGGAAGAAAAGCTGAATAAATGAAACTCACAGGGCACAATCACAATCTGTGGGTCAAAATCAACTGATTAATTATAATTTAGAATCAATCTGTCAGGCCTCTGTAATAAACACCCTTTCAGGCTTGCTGCTTAATAACCAGCTTTCCATGGTACAAATGTAACATGGTACACCGCTGGTACATCATGTAAAGCTACGTTAGTACAGTGAATATGTAGAAGATAATTCAGTGAATGCTTTTCTGATAATAAAGTGAAACATTAAAATGAAAATAGGAGTTGTATTGACTATTCCTTCTTTCCGATGCAGCTCAGCGAGAAAACTTTCCACATAAGAATATCCCTCTGACTCTGGCCGCTACATCCTGGAAAGTGTAGTGAGGAGAGTGCTGTTAAATGCACAGTGAGTGACTCTGGGTGGCAGGAGGCTTATGACATGTTCCTTTCCCCCCTCTTCCAGCCTGCAAAGTGATGGAAACAGCAGTTTGGTCCAGGTGTCAGGGACATTATCAAAGAAAAGGGCTGCCTGCAGTTGCTCCATCTCACAGGAAATTGCCAACTCACCCTAACAAAGAAAGGCATAAGTGCACTTGCTGCTGCCTTCAAGGGGAGTGTGATAAGATGACATTATAAATACAGAATTGTTCATGGAGGTGGCGGGGTAGGTACATCAGGCAGCTTAACTTGACAATTCTGTTTTTCATGTGCACATCTAAGGCCTGTATGAGTGTATCTAAAACAAAAAATCAGCTCCCTATACTCGGGATTCATACATTACATAGTCAAACAGTAATTGCGTTTGTTTATACTTTGAACTAGTTGAAGCGGCAGCTTCCTCTAGTTTACAACTTCAGTTCCAGGAGGAGTGACACAGCTGATGATTCACAGTTTATGGAAATTAAGCAAATAATCTCATGCACACTTAGTGTGTTGGGCAAAATGTGTGAAGACATTCCTGAAAATATATCTCATTATTTATTTATTTACATCTCACTGCATACATACTACATGCTGCACACTCACCGTGCATAATTGGCACGGGGACTTCACCAAACACTCTGCATATTCAAATAGATATAAATATATATTTTAAAAGAAAATAAGCCTCCAAAGTCTCCTTTGATTTCTGATAATAAATAATGTGGACATGCTGTAATGTAGCTCATCATGAGGACAGTTCAGTCTCTGTGACACCTGAAGGGGGAGCTCTAATACAGGCAACTTGCTGCACTTTAGCTCCCTTCAACTTTCAACAAGTCTTCAGGAGTGGTGGAGAAAGTTAAAGGGCTGTCAGAGCCTTTTCTTCACGCGTCACATACATTTAATCAAATAATTTAAAAAAAAAGTAATACTAAGAGCACAAATATGCTGCTCTGCAAACCAGGAAACACTCAAGATTTAGCATATTTTTGTACACCTCATGTGTTAAGGTGACGTTTTTGTACCTGCAGCATCACAGCTGAATATTCAGCGACGTGACAGGAGGACGATGACATTGTCTGTGCACAGTGTTGTGAAACTTCACATTAAATTCTCTAACGGAGTCCAGCAGCAGCACTCTGTGTGGGAGGGGGAGGGGAAGGTGAGGGGGTAATTATGACCAGGGGAACACAGGGCTGTAATCTGTAAATCTATTCTAACCATAAGTGAGAACTGGTACATTGGATTGATTTTATTGAGATCATACATTATAAATGGGGCATGGAGGAGCTTACAGCCTTGAGATGGTGGTGCTCACGTGCTTCATTAATTTTTACTTCATTAACTCTCTCCTTCAGACCCTTCAACACACAATTCATTGCTGGCCATGAATCCAGGCTACAGGCAAATGGACAAGCCCGGGACGACTTTCAGTGGAGTGGATACACCGGGTAACGCTGTCAAAACAAATCAGTAACACATGAAATATACATAACCTCAGATCAAATCGTATTCATGCGCAAGGTCATTTCTTTTGAACTTGTGGCTTTACATTAAAAAGAAAAGAAAAAAAAAACATGTTCATGCAGGATGAAAGTGTTCATTCAAGTCACAATAAGATGAAGTGTTGTATCAATTTAGCTGTCAGAAAGTCACAGAAACAAAAAGCATGCTGACAAAAACTCTTCTCTGGAAGCTGAGTTCACTAGAAATCTTATACATACACTGTTTCTTGTTAATTCTGCTTTAACAATATACAATCCTGCTATTGACAACAGGGCATTTTGGAACAATTATGAGTGTCACTATCGTCGTTTTTTAAAAATCAATCAGTGATTAAAATCTATCACGATAATTACAGATTACCTTCATCCTCAGACCGCTACTGTATTCCTGCAGTGTGTTTACTTACTTCTGTGGTTGCCATGTCATCACCGCTTTTCATTTCACAGCAAGGAATTTCAAAATTCCCCGTGGGCTCTTTACATTGGATCATTTGTTTAATATTATAGCCTCAAACCCAACAATATCAATCAGTCATGAAAGCACCTATGCATGCTGCTCTGCCCTGTGTCACCATTAAGTGGACGGCCCTCGCTGGCTTAGCAAGGCTAGAGATGGGAGGGCGTTGGGAGGTAAAGAGGGATAAATGGATGGTTTGCTTTTGACTTCTGACTTTGTTTTTAGTGATTGGCCTATTCAGCAACAATGGGAGTGTGAGTATTGTTGTGAAAACTCAACAGTGGATGCAGCAACTCTTTAGAAAAAGCTGGAGTGACACTTGGTGAGAGTGTGTTTGGTGTTTTTACTGAAGACTGGAGGCGAGAAACAGTCAGTTGCGGTGAGATACAGCTGGACAGCTTGAGATTACTTTTAAAGATCCCCTCCAGACACATTTTAAGTTGTGTAAAAAAATATTTTTTGGAATAATATGACACGGTTTCTCCACAAAATTCTTATAATTACATCTTCGCTTTCTCAGAAACTATGAAGGAAACATGCTGAACACAAGATGCCTCCTACTTCAATGTGCTTTCTGTGTTTTCTGGACCCTGATTGGCTGCCAAGATAGTTGTGACGTCACAAAATAATCTCACACTCAGATTTTAGGTGAGCTCAGAGAAACTTTCCTCCTTCAGCAGATGAATGTGAAAACTCTACACACACACGTCTCAAACATTCAAATGAAGAAACAACAAGCAACATACTTTTCTTAAAGATATTACAGAAGTCAGTCGTACATTTTTTAGATACATTTTCAAGTTAATGATGTTTCTGTTGTAGCTGAGCGCATCTTTGTTGAGCCTCATATGGAAACTGTGAAGTTGTTCATGCTGTTGTCAGACTCTTCCCTCACTGAGCATGAGAACAACACACATCAGTGAGCAGGCGCTAAGTGCTTTTCCTCTGAGGCAGCATAAACTTCTTAACATTTTAAATCTGTTACGACAGCTGTCCCGGCGAACATTTGTAAGATCTGTTTCACCACACATGTTGAAATGATGATTCCCTCATTACATTTGCCGTCAAACAATACCTCCAAAGCTAACAGTTGACAAAATCCAGTTAAAACATTCGGGGAAAGCTCTTAAAGGAAGAATTAATGGGAGCAAAAGAAAAACAGCTCTGAGACAATTAGCACCAGAGACCACTCTATAATCTTAAGATTATTTTCACCACTTAAAAGCAGCACACATGGTTTGTATTGTGGCGGGGCAGAATGAACAACACTTGAGTGGATTTGATTTGGTCTCCCTAATCTGCATTTCCTTTAACATGCCTTTCTTCTGTTCCAAAATGTCAGCGTTGATCAAATCCAGCTGGAATAAGCCAGTGTGTCATCCCAGTTGCAAAATCTTTTAGAAGATTTTTCCCAAGAGGATAGAATAAAGTGTTTGGTCTAAGGCGTGTTTCTAGTTGTTGCCTGTGATATTATGCAGATGCAATTCATTTGTGTGTGTGTGTGTGTGCCTAAATCCTCTTGAAATCAAGAAGAAGAACCCTGACTTAAACACGTATAAACGTAGCAAAGAATTAGAAACATTATTATTCATCGTCTGTCACTTCACATCAATTATTTTCACAAGAAAACAGTAAAACATCTGTACAATAAATATAGAGACGTCTTGTTGATGACCCCAAAACAGACGATCTATTCTCCCTGTATGAAATTATAAAATAGAGTGAAATTAATCTACAATTCATTCTACAAGAGAACCCTCAGGGCACACCAAAGGGCCCACATGGGGTCCACAGACCTCACTTTGAGAACCACTATATATTAGATCTGGTTAACAGAAACATCCCAAAGCTATGTTCATTTAAATAACACATTGTATTTTTGTGGATAAAAAAGAAAAAAAAAACTGTAATTGCTAAATCTGAAATTTAACCCTGGGGCTGGTTGCTTAACCAAACATGCTTTGGCTGGTTAGGCTTAGTCACAGAGGAAATGTCTGGCACACAGATTGAATTTGTTCTCTCTGAAGTCAAAGGCAGGAAAACAATTAAGTGTCTGCCGCACATTTCACTGTGTACCACTTGACACAGTTTTTCACATCACTGGGGCAATTGTCTGCAGAGAGCGACGAGACAAAGCCATTACTTCCAATGTCTCAAAAAGATGGCATTGTTATTTTCTGATTTTGAAACATTTCAATTAAGCCACTGATGGAGATAATAAACATAATGGTGTGAGACTTGCACTGTTTTCTTTTGTGCTGTCACGTCCATTTTCAGGATAGTTACTGCTGTTAGGTGCATCAGAGGGAGCTTTGGTCCCAGTGGTAGATAGGTGTGTGTGTGTGTGTGTGTGTGTGTGTGTGTGTGTGTGTGTGTGTGTGTCGCTATCCTCCAGAGCCCCTTCCCCTCCTCAACCTTCGTCTTTCATTCAGCGTCGAGTCCTTTCAAAACAAGGTGAAGTTCAGCAAAGTTTCTCTGCAGAGATGATCAAACAGTCACATCACTAATGGCGATGGGTGACAGGGCCAGTGAATACAGATCAGCTTTAATTGTGGTGGGTCTTACTGCCACTGTCTGTCAATCTGAGCCTTTGAATTGGTGAAAATTTGCTCTGTTCATTCTGTTAAATGACGTATCCAATTAAATGCTTTAGAATTCATGATCTTCAGTCAAGGTTAAATGAAAGCAGTTACTCCTGTCAGTGAGGTGATTAAAAGCTGACTACATCAGGCACATTTTGTGCAAAAATTTAAATTTGGAACTAAAGCATGAATCTTTATTCATTACGTGCAGTCCTGCTACATAAATGTCCAGCAGAGTCGCTCTTAATCACCTTGTTCATTTTAAATCTCACTTTAGTCCTTTTTTTTTTTTTTATTAAAAGGCATCCTGGTATTCAAATGACAGTGTTTTGCATATTCAAATTAATCTGTGGACAATTCAAAGAACTTTATCAACAGCGAAAATGCCTTTAAAAAGCACTTTTTGTTTTTGTTCTTTGTGTTTGTACTGCAAATTCATGTTTATTATGGGGAAAAAACACTTTAAAGTCCATTTCTTGATAGCCAGCCAGTTAAATATAATGCAAAATAATATTTACCCCATTACCTTTTTAACTATGATTGAAGGGATACAGCAATCCCAGCCCAGCAAAACAAAGAAAAAAAGGTTTTTGACAATCGGTTTAAATGGACAAGTGCATCACAGCAAGGAAATTAATTTTCTCTCCAGCAAGATGAATGTTCCACCAGGTTATTAATGAGCATATAATGTGCTTGTGCAAGTAAGTTTTCTGTGTCGCCGTGATAAATGTGACGACGGAGGTGAAGAGCATGTTGACTAATGAGTGTTGTCCGGGGATCTGATCTCGGTGCCCACAGGGGAGAAAGCCACCGTCTAGATTTCACACATCACATGATGTTAATACCCCGAGGTCCACCAGTCAAGCTGCTTGTTAAAGAATCTCCTCTGTCATTCCTACCCGTCCAGACCTGGTTCAGTTTATACTGTATGTAACTGAAAGTTATGTAGCTTCTTATATGATGTTATTTGATTTGAAACAGTATTAACTGGTCATGTGAAGTCAGAAACAAAGTCCTCTGCAGTGAGGTTTGCAACTAATGACACAACTAATATTCATAGGTCTCAAAGTCTTTTGTATCTGTAATAATATCTAAAAATAAATGTATTTGGGGCACATGAACAGATCTTAACAGGACAATTAAAGAGACTAAAACACACATTTGTTTTAATATGAAAACCTGAGATCTACCTGCAGTTTATTCCATTGCAGAAGTTGTTTTTATGTATAAATGTAAGATTAAATAAAACGTTTTAGAGCACACAATCTTAATTGAAAAAATGCCACAATTGTGAGATACCTTCATTCGTCTTGTGCACAGGAGACCAAAATGAAAAGAGTTCATATGAACAAGGTCAGTTTGAAGAGTGTGGCGCAGCTTGTCGTAAAAGTTACAAGGGAGACAGACATTAAAACATTAAAGGGAACAAAATGAAACCCTCATAGGTTCCTCAGTATTAAGCCCTTTAGATACATAATGGGACACAGGCCTGAGGGCCAAGATGCACATTTGAATGACTGCCAAATACATAAACTAGGCTCACTCAGGGGTTCATGGTGAATAAATAAGGCTGTGGATTACATCAAATCTCTTCTCAAACCACTACTCCTGCACACCACTCCCAGTGTAGAGACCATTTAAACTCTAGAAGGGGCCAAACATCAGCAGTTGGTCTCCTTTAAACAAGTCTGACTAAAGTAGAAAAATAAATAAAGCCTCCGGCGCTCTACTTTAATGTATTCAATTAACTGGGGTCCCTCTAGAGAACTCCAGCGCACACTTGGATAAAGAGAGAGCATATCGCCTGGAGATGAATACGCTGAATGCACTCATTCTGAAGACCATGATTGGAAATCTTCCTCAACAGGTTCTTACTTAATTAAACTTCCCTTCATCTGACTTTCTGTCGCTTTCGAGGGAAAATTGGGAGAGGCATATTGAAAGCCAGGGAAACTTTGTTCACCATTGCATGTTGTTTACAGGGCAATTCAGGGGGGACTTGTAGGGCCCGTGATAACCTCCACCGCCACTGTGGAAAGTCAACTCAGCCTGAAAGAACAGAGAAGTATATAAAATCTCCAATTCAATCATAGACAATTATGTGGTGAAATGAGAGAAATTCAGCAGCCGTCAAGTCTGAGTGGGAGGGATAATTATCTGGCAGTCATTACTGCTCCCATAATAGCATTTAACGACATTCATATACTGTATGAACATACTGCGCTTGCTGGAAACATGTAAGTTGAAAATAATCAGACCAGCCGTTCTTGAAAATATATGAAATCCTCTGTCTGCTGAGAAATGTAACATGTTCATAATGTCCTTGAGTGAATGATGTATGTTAGTGTGAAATTTATCTAATTATCTCAAATATGTCTCGTGAGAATCCATTCAGCATCCCTTTGTACCCTTTTTTTTCCCTCTGCAGCCCCATTGTGCAGCAAAGCCCCAACAGAGTTTCCTATCTATTAAAATCAATCTCTCGTCACATCGCCTACATCCACCATTTGCTGCACTTTTTCCATAACAAATCAACTTAATCAAGCTCATTAAGTGTCATTATTAGCTATTTATTGTTATCTCCCTCAATGTAGTGCTGACAGGTCCACCCCGCCCACGCCTGTCCCCCCTGATACCGGGACCTTTGCTTGTCACAACGGCTCTGCACTCAGTTCTAATTGGCCTTTATTGTGTTGTTCCCCGCAAGAAAGAGAGAGGAGACATGTGGCATCATTTTGCTCCACAAGTTTCACATCACAGAGCACACATCTCTTTACTGCTCGTCGGTCTCCAGAAGTTGCAAAAACAAATCCCGTGAGGAAATAATAAGCTGGAAATGAAGTGATATTTTTCTTTAACACACCAGGAATATGGTGCAAAGACGTGGAAAATGTGCATGGAAGAAGGTGCCCCAAATTCCCTTTGTGTTTAAGTGTCGTGTTAAACACTGTGGACGCTCCTTAATGCAGCATGGCGAATGTATTTCCACAGCTGTCAGGGTGATGGACAGAGGGGCGAGTCTCTCCATTGCAGCGGCATGCTTCTACCTGCACACAATAGACCTGCAAGGATGGGAGTGTAGACTGATGAGAGAGAGACGGAGAAAGGAGGGAGAATATATGTGTGTTGCTGTGGAGGAGGAGGGGTTGAAGGGAGCAGGGGAAGTTTGTCCCATCGCAGGAGTTATTAAGTTTGTCTCTCGGACACACTTGGTTTCACCAGGGTGCTCGTCCCTCATTCATAATAGATGCTAATCTGTTCAGGGCTGACTGATGACAGAGCTTCCTGCCCTTCATAGAATTAGTCCTCAGCTTTATCAAAGGACCCAAACTGCCTGCTAATTAGACTCATTTCCTCCAGCATGAATTATTTATTTCCATTGTAACTGATCAGAGGCGATTGTGACGCATCATGCTGCCACCAGTTTTCACACAGATGCGCATGCCACCACAAGTTCTCAAACTCTGAGCTCAGTATGTGAGGTTTAATGGGAGTAGGGACTGGTTCAGCTGCTTCCTCACTCAATGAAATGTTAGTTTAAATGACAGAATACAAAGGGAAGTCTTTGTTTCGAAATACACATCAGTATTTCAGGGACGTATACTTCATTATTAAAACAACCTTCATCTAAGATGGCCATGAAGACATCACTTCCTAATGTTATTTCAGCGTAAGCAGATACATTCTGTGCAAACATGCACCGTAAAGTTAAACCAAAGTCAGTATGAGACTTCTGAAGTCACTGTTAGTCAAATCATTTCCAAAGTTACAGTCTAATTTTGTAGAAAATTCACTCTCTTTTTGTTAATGTGCCTCCCTGCAGCTCAAAAAGGAAACTGAACAAATGCATTTTGCACTAAAAGGACCAAAACTTTTCAAGATCCCCACTCGATTTGATTGATCATATTAGCTTCAGCCGCTCTTTACACAAGGACCTATAAAGAGGAGGAACAATTGCAGCAACTAATAACGCTTCTAATATATATATATATATATATATATATATATATATATGATTAAATATATTAAAATAGTCAAACACAATCTTTTAAATAAGAGTCACTGCACACATGTTACAAATGCATACTTCCTATAGCTACTGTGTTCCCGAGTGAAGGTTTACGGATATATTCCATAAGTTCTGTTCTCCTCATCAAAACATTCACTCCCTAATTACATCTACTTAAGCAATTTTGTCGAGGGAAAAAAAAAAAAATGTTGTGCTTAATTGCATTACTATCTGGAAGGCAGAAATATGCAGAGCGAAAAAACGTATAGCAACGTGAGGGAACTGCCAATTAGTCAGATATTTGGTTTGCATTACCAAATAGTGTATTACGCCCCGCACTGATAGGAGGCTAAAGAGAGTGAGGGCTTCTGTTCCTGAAACTGTAATCAAACAAAGACAGATGTACAGATAAACACTAGAGGGAAAGTTTGGAATAATTGTTCATCTGCTCTCTGATGTTTCTTCCTCTGTGAGAGATCAGCTAATTATATGTAGTCACTTCCCATCTCTGTGATTTCACTTCTATAGGGTGTCTATATGTGCCAGGTATCAAATAAAAGTGTGTATGGCTGAGATGACGTAGCTCCGACCACAATACCTGCTGATAAGGTTAATAAAAAGAGTTCACGTCTTACAATAGCATGAAATATGCAGCAGCTGAAATATTCATGATGGTGTATTGTACTGCATTTCAAAAGCTTATATTTACAAATCAGCCCAATACAATGTGCTCCTGAAGCCTGCCATTTTCTCCCTCAGAGGGGTTCGACACACAATAAGGCTCAGTTTCATCTCACAATTTGAAAGTTTATTCAGACTTCGAAGCCGTGTTTGAAAAAAGATGCCCTTCTCTCCACAGTAACACTTAAAATGCTCTTTTGGTTGCCATTTTCACACGAACAATAGGAAATTATGTCGAGGCAAGAAAAAAAAAATCTTTTATAATGAATACCACATTTAGTGATTGCAAATAATTGCGTTAAGTGGCTTATTTGCCTTAGGTCGGGGAGGGTGACTCCTGTATAACTAATATAAGGATCTGAACCCTCACCCTCACTGATGAGGCCTATTCACAGCTCGGCTGCCCTGTGGCCCCCTCCCAGCTCCTTATGCTCCAACGTGATGAGGAGTGTGTTGTTAAAGTTTCAAAGCAATGATTTCATACAATGATATTCATTCCTCTGTTGTGTAGCATGAAGCAAAAGGACCAGTTCTGTCCTCAGCCGGGAGGAGGACAGTGGGAGGTACAGCAGAAACTGTATGATGGTGGCTCAGAGCTTCAACTATATAACTGGGTAGAATAAGCTAATGTGGGCTGAAGGAAACAGCATCTACTGAATCAGAGGAATTAAAAAAAAAAAAAAAAACACCTTTTATTTTTTTAATAAATGTCTTTTTGACTTTTTGGATCCCTCGTGAGTAAAGCTGGAAATGCATTTAATCAAGTACTGCACTAAAGCACAGACTGCACTTGTCATACTAGTTGTTTTTAATTGGCTGGGCAGGGGGTTGTTATTTAAAGTAAGAAGTGAATTAGCATTACCAATATGTTTGATTTAATTAGACTTATAACTGTGAAAGACTCTCAGATTTTTGTCAATGAGTGAATTCAAGTGAGGCGGCACAGTGAGCCTTTGGACAGGTCTGGCACCCTTGAGTATTTTTCATTTTGATGCTAGTTAATACTTCTACTTCACTTTCATAGGGAAATATTATCAGTTTTACTTCACTACATGACTTTGTTTCTTTGTAGATGAAGATTTGACATACAAAACATGTGACCAGCCTTTAAAATATGATTATTTGTCATACAATCTGGTCTGCAGTCCACTTTAAAACAGTGAGAGTTAAAGGATTTCATATATAATAAATAGATTTAATACGTTTCTTATCCCAACATCCAGCAGATGCAACTGTTTTCCAGTTTTATGTACCTCACACTGAGCTCTGCGCATCTTTTCGTGAGTGAAATGAAAACTTTGTAACATAAACTTCATTACAAACAAGGTTTTCCAGGTACAGTCAACATCTGTTTATTTCATCTCGGTCTTGAAGCAATCTTTTGGAAATAAATAGTGCGGTCTATTATTCATGGACACACGCCGCGCAACATGAAGCCTACTATAAACACAGTTTCAAAACAGAAAAACTTGATCTGTTTTGTTTCGGCGTTGACCCTTCCCATTTGGCTGTGCTCGGATACAGTTTACCTTTCAGGAAAAAAAAAAAGCCTTCATGGATTATTAGCAGTATTCTGGCTGATGGTGGAAAACAAAAATATAGAAATGATTGCACACATTGTCCTCCATTTGAAAAGAGATACCCAGGGAAATCATCAAGAGAACAAAAAAACAAAAAAATTCAGGATGCTGCAATAATTACTTTAGGGTATCCAGTACTCTCTCATGGAATATATCAGTGGCCACCATGTCTGGGCTTTGACCCACAGTTGCTGCAGAAATCTCAAGAAAACAAGGGCCAAGAAATGAGCCTCCCATTATGGATGGCTGAAACAAAATCAAACCTTGCGCAACTGACCACCTGGACAACGACCACAAGACTCACAGTCTAGTGTATTCTGTTAAAGATAAAATGTATTCAGTCCAATTGTTGCAGAAGATTTAACAGGGTGCAGAAACGCCAACGTTTTGGAATAATGAATCAAAGATCAACTGAAAGTTTGGCTTCATTTTCACAAAAGTCTGACTTCAAACTGTAAACAAAGGAGGATGAGGAAGTCGGACAAAGAACAGAAGAAATGCTCTCATATATTCTGGTGGAAAATGGACAATTTAGGTAGGCCTACTTCACATTTTGCGTAAATGTCACATTTGTGTTATAATTTAATTTCATTTAATTGCACTTGGTCAAATATCCCTCAAATTATAATTTAACAGATCTTTTCTTTCATAGCGGCCATTTTGACATGAAATAGGTAAACACACACAGGTGTTACCAATGATACTAATCAAGGCTCCATTCCATTCAGGTCATACAGAGTCAGGGTGCTGCTGTGGGGCATGTTGGAAAGTCTCTGCTGCAATACATGTAACTGAAGCTTAATTAGTATCATTGGAAACACCTGCCTCAACCCTACTATTTCATGTCAAAATGGCTGCTGTGAAAAAGGTCCATTGTGTTTGTGTTTCAGGTGTTATAAAGGTTTTACTATTTAAAGAAATATGGTATATAATCTGCCGCTTTATACTTCTACTCCTCTACATATTAGAGGAAGATGTTTTTCTCCTCTGACAGCTGAAGTTACTGGTAACATAGATTTAGATTGTATGTAAAAAAAAAAACAAAAAAAAAAAACACAATAATTTGATAAAACACAGCATATTGTTAAAGATAAAACTAGTGGTTTGATAAATACCATTAATTAAAAACAAGGGTCCATCCTGTTTTAGGGTGATTCACGCAGACTAACATGCAGGAAGTAGCTGCTAAGAAGTTAGAAACCAACCACTGGATGGATTAATTAATTAATAAGTGCAAATTAAAACAAACAATATTCTGTAATTTGATTAAACATTTTTGATCATGCCTTTCTAAACTCAGATTTAGGTTGTACAATATTCTCTAGCTGGCTTCAACCTTCAGACAGACCTACTTTAGTATAATTTACCGACAGAAAGTGTATATTTAAAGTCGACATGCTGCATGTTGGGACCATTTTAAATGCTCTTTGTGAGTCTTTCTGTTGATTCTGTTGGAACATGTGGTGGAAAGTTCAATCCAAAGCACAGTACATTACCACCCTGCACATTTGAACAATAATGCAGGAAATTAAGCACAAATTATGGTAGTGGTAGCGCCATACTGAGCTCACCGGGACTGCAATATACAGTAGAATATTTTCTTCCTGTCAGGAAACTGCCTTTAAATCCACCTGAGTGCATTTCAGCTTGAAGTTTCTGCACATTTATGAGAAATACAGCTTGTTTTAAATTTAAAAGATAAATAAACATGACTTCCAATAATTCCCCCAATGATTGCACTGTGAAGGAAGGTTTTTAATTTTAGATTTAACTGAATTAAATATGTGAACCATTTAACAACTCTTTAATGGAAATGTATCTGTAGATGTGCACAGATCTAACACGTTCAGGTGAAGAAAGTGTGATTTTTAAGATGATTGGAATAAGGTGTGCTAGTGGTTGCAGTTCATATACAGTGCATGTAGTCACCCTAAGAGCCAGCACTTAGCCTATTAGGACTTGAGCTTCAGCAGCACGCAATTAAATGTCTCCATGCAAAATAAGCACTCAGGTCATGTTTAATGGGCAGAGAGCTAATAAAGGTTGGGCTGAGCGGGAGGAGAGGTGACTCACCCTACGGTAGCAGCCCAAAGGTGTTGCAGGGAGGGCCGCCGGTTGCCGTGCGGACTCCGGCAGGCAACCTATCATCTCATCAGCAGCTACAAGCCTGCAAGTGCACGCAAACTGAAATATTAATCTCCTTTTAGTGTGAAGGAAACAAATGAGCGAAATTGAGAGTGTTATGCAGAAATATAAACATGTCAAATATATTTCCTGCACGTGTACTCAAAAGATAACTTCTCGTGTTATGAATGTGATATTTGCTTTAGCTGACACAAACAGTATTGCTGTTGGTGTTGTGCATCATGCTGGATGTTCATCAGCTGTTACACTCTCATGGATCTGTATATCGCAGCATTTAGTGTAGACAAAGAGACAACATGACACATAACATAAACCTTTGAGTCGATACTTTGCTTTTAATGGAGAAAGATGAAAATATCAATACCAGCTCATTTACAAATGCGTTTTGTTGCCCAGTTACTTATAGTTAATTGATTTTAACAACCACATGGGAGACAGAGCAAGAAATCAATTGGAGGGCCAAGTTAAGTGACTGCGTGACAGCTCATATTGTGGCCAATTCCACATAGTCTAATCTGAAAGGACAATAATCCAAAGAGGACAGGCAGGAGGAGTGAATATTAACAGCTGAGCTTGACACCCCACCTCCCTCCACAACAGCAATACGAAGCTGTCTGGCAAGAAAACATGAGATGAAGTGGAATAAATTCTCCTGGTAAATGTTATTACAAACAATATGCCTTCATGAAAAAGAAAGAGGGAAGAGCAATCTGCACGGACTGACCATTCTGCGAACCGTTTATCAGCCTGAAATGCTATTTCATGCATTAATACTCCACAAACTGCATTCACCCCAACACTTTCGGTACAAAAGCCCTCCGATTTATGATTACCAGTCAACTAAGCAATAGCCTGTGGCCCCCGTCGACACACCACTTCCTTTTCCTTCGCTCACCGCGAGCTCGTCTCAGGGCCCCTGCAGGTTCAGAGACAAGGCTGTCAGGGTAATGTGATCAAGGTGGATGCAGGCTGAGAGAAGCTAAATCGTGGCTGGGGGATGACATTCTTTGATTTTTAACCATTACAGAGTTTTCATAGAGCTGCAGTCAATTTATTTTATTTATTCTAATGAAGAGCATTAGGAGTGCCATACTGTGCTGCACTGCACATTGATCGCCTCGTTAATCACACTTTGCAGACACTCGCAAATCAAGTTCTAACAGCAAGCACTGAATCAAGTGCAATGAAGCATAAGCTCCTTCACAATTTATGATCTTTCAAATTGCATCTTTTCAACCATTAAATTGCAAGATACCATAAATTTTTATCCTCTCTTCTTCAGCCCTGGTATTGATTCTGTCGTGTGAAAAATAGAAGAGTAGTAAATTCAGGCAGTTAGACAAAATTTAAGGCTTGTCTTCAGAAAGGAAACTGAATGGCACAAGGAAGGCTGTTAATTTGCCATCGAGAACAAATATCAGGAGTGATAAAAATTTAAAAGTCCAACAGGGGCTTCAAAAGACGTGACTCAGATGGGTTTCAGTCCTCTGCAACCTTGAGCTCTTTTACTTCACTGCCTCTGAAATGCCAGTGCACCTTCAGGGTCTTTTACCTACCATTTTTTAAGATTAGGTACCTGATGTGCTGCAGAATTAGAATTAAGTCCTCACTATGTATGAAAATGACTCGATCTTCTTCTCATGTGGCAGACAGTCACAGATTCTGCAGCTTTTAAAGAAGAAGTAAGGACAAACGCCAAAAAGTGGCGACGACGCAAGCATCAGCAGCATATGCATGTATACAATGCAAATATTTCACCTTCTTGTCTCATCCTGAGCAAAAGCAGCCAGGTCGGAATATAAAAAGAAATCTCTACAAACTCTGAAATTCAGCACTGAGAGTGGTCATTACATTCAACCTGTGCAAATCTAAAATGATTCTTACATGCCCCATACTGTTCTTTGAAAATGGCATAATTGTTCTTAAATTGCATCTCACTCACACCAAGCTGTAAGGAACACTTGTCAAACAATACAGTTAAATTAGTTCTCTGTGATTGAGCAGGTTGAGGATCTATCCAGTACATTATATATCTAGGAAAAGAAACAGAAGTGCCATGAAAGAGTTTCAATTACTGTGATAAAGTAAAGGAGAGGCAAGAAAACGGCTTCCAAAAGTGAAGGGTTAACCTCTTCACATCTGTACAGGGACCAACTCTTAAGTTATGATTGGAAAGAAAACCTGCTGTTACATGTGGCATGAAAATAACAATGCCTGAGTTATAAGACCCAGAAGTCAGACACATCTGTACGTGTTAGTTTATGTGTTTTTAAAAAAACAATGTTAATGTTAAATGAGAATATTTGATGATTCAGATACGTGAATGTTTTAACGTAAAGTGAGGAGAAAAAGACAGAAAAGGTCGATCCCTGCGGGTTTAAAAAAAGCTGAGAGAATTCAAATGGTTTGTAGACGCAAATGACATTTTAAAATGTCTAAATTGATTTTTTACTCTTTAGAAATGTGGTAGAAGAAAGCCTTCGCTAACCTCTGCGCAGAGGAAAGCAAGGCAGCCTTAATCATATAGCGCTTTGCCAGACAACTCCTCTGAAAAGGTGAACAGTAAAACTGCAGCGGCATGGCCGACAGGCGGGGAACATAATGCTGCTCCAGTCATTTTCATGGGAGGTGCTGCCCAACTCAGACAGCACACTCCACATCCTGAGAGAAGTAACGCTGGTCGCGCAGCTAAAATGTTTTTGACACAGACCCTCCCCAAGGGAAGGGAAATCAGCAGAGGAAACAGCACGTAAGGAAAACAAACCATAATAAAAGGCATAAAAGCTCACAAACATTGGATTGATCAGACAATTACAACCCATCTGGCTTGTTAAACTCAATCTGCTATCACACACAGGCTGGCAGTTTGGCTTTTTGCAGTTGGTGGTGCAGTTAGACTGTTCCCAGACCTGCTAACAGCTGGAACCTAAAGCATAAATCTGGTGATAATCCATGTTTTCTTTTTCGTTCTTAACAAATCTCATGAAAAGACAAACAATGAGTTGATCCGACAAACACTGTATTTTCTATGGATTGTTTTAATGTTGACAGAGATGGTATTTTACAGATTCATGTGTTGCAATCAGAGTTTAAATATGAGATGAGCAGCGGATATATTTACAGATATTTTCAGCCAAATCACACATACTGCTAAATCAAGAAATTTAACCTCTAACTAAAGTCTGACACTGACACTTTATCTATTTATCTATCAACTTTTCTTTGGTTTTATCAAATGAAGCTCTTCCTATAATCTTTACTGCATGAAGAGTACTCACACTTTTACTTCTTCAGTTGTCTAACTGTGCTTTTTATGGTTTGTTTTATGACGATAAAGATCTGAACTGAACTCAGCTGAAGTACCAACAAGTATTATCTCTAATCTCTGATATATAAAGTCTGATGTACCTTATTTCTCTGTACCATAGACCTCCATTGATCTAGTCTACAAACTACTAGAAGTACATCAGAGAGCCACATTGTTACACTGGGTGACATTCATGGTCCCTGGAGTTTATTTCGAGTTGATTTCACAAACACCATCCTGCTGGCGTAAAGCGTGTATTAATCCACAACTGCAGATAGTTCCCGAAAAACACGCTTATTGCACCTTTTGGGTAATGTTTGCTGAAAATGACAGTTTTTGAAAATTGTTTAGCCTTTTTTTAAAAAAAAGTGAAATTATATATTTGTGACCAATTTCTAAACATTTACGTCTTCAGTTGGAACAACTAAGCTTGGGCTAAGTGCCACAGACAATCTGGAGAAGTTGCAGAGTACAGCTGCTTTGATTGACGTGTTGTGTTTTCATGGGATTTGTTGACAATAACAAAAATATCTCAAGTTTTATTAAAACTTAAGTTTGAATCTCAGGAGAAAACTTGAACATGGTAGCCATGAGACAACAAATCAAGACACCACGGTTGGGTCTTAATTTGATGATCCATGACTAAGGGGATATTTTGATGCTCTGTGCCTGATCTGCAGTCGCAGCTGAACTCTACACAATATACCACACTTGCTCGCACCCCCCTTGTGATGACTCAAAATAGATAACTGGACCAAAACACAGTCTGACTCTATAGGCAAGCACATATCAACAAGCACACAATAGTGCACTCAAAAAGACACTTTCACCAGCCCAACAAAGGGAGATGCTACGGGGTATGACAACTTCTTGTGAACGACAAAATGCCGCCTGACAAGCTTTCAAGGGATGGTTGAGCTCTGGCAGATTACAGAGATCTTTATCTTTTCATAAAACGGAGTGCAGCATTTAAGTGCCAATGACTGAGAATACAATCTGAATTGTAAAGTGTGTCACAGCCATTACATGGAGATGTAGGGCCAGTAATGGTGAGAGTAATTGTGTGATGACAGTTTCACTGCACAGTGACATTCTCCAGGGCATTGTCATCATCCCTGACAGGTAATACGGGTCCACTGGGAATTGGGTATGTCTTACAGTTGGAGTTTCTTCTTCATAAACATGCACCGACCCATCCACCCCCACCGCCACCATCACCACCAACCCATCTTTACTTACAGCTTTGTCAAACCCCAGAACTCGCAGTGGCTTTTTCAATATAGCTGCGGGTCTGAGTGAGGTAATTAGATGTTAATGTGAAATAATGGAATCATGGCGGGTTGTTACATAGGGAGAAATGCAGACCTTGGCGTGATCTCGGAGTGAAAAGCACAATTGCTTAAAAATCAAAACATGCTGTCAGCGGCTCACCTAAGCAGCAGAAAATGCCCTGACTTTGGAATACATTACAATGGTAATTGCTCTGACAAAATTACCTTGTCTAAGATGAGCTCGAACAGACATCTGAGACATGCATGTCGATTGGCTCAATTTCATGATCATTGGGAGGCTGAAATCAAGGCCTTTATGTGAGAGAAAATCAACGGGGAAATTGACATAAACATCTCATCGGAGACATTACGCTGAATGGTAGAGGGAACTTCATCTTTACACTGCATTGTTAGAAATCCATTTAAAGTGAAGCTATACTTTAAAGGAACCATTCTTCAGGTGGAAACTGTTCAGTATTTCACACTGCAAGACGTAAACGCGGCATATTGTGGTATACGTTAAGAGGAAATGGAAATACTGTGCGTAAATGATTAATTCGATATTCTTCATTAGAAATCAGAGCATGTCGCTCCCTCTAGTGGTTAATTTACCTTCTAGATATTTAATTAAATTTGTTTAGCGTGATGTTTACTTTATACAGCTGGATGTCAAATGTAAGAGCTTTTCTTTTCACTGCAGCATTAGTCACCAAACCTGTCCTTTTGCATCTTTACGAGTAACAAAGGGGGTTGAACAACAGCCAAGCCGGAGTGAAATGACTTAATAAACAAAAACATAGCATCATACACGGACTCCACCTTTGATTGTTAGTTGTGGCTCGCTCTGTCTGGGCTTTTCCTCACAAGTATCAGGACTGGGAGAGTTAAAATGCCTCTCGTGTCTGTGATCTGATGAGGATCACCTTCATCCATTTGAAAGGTGATTTCCGAGCAAAATTGTTTCTCCGAACACATGCTGCTTGAGCCGAGAGCACATTTTTCCAGCATGTTAACAAACATGTAATTTCCATAAACACGTCCAGTAATTGACAGCTTGATTTGGGCTCTGCCAGGAAGCTGACAGACAGTTCTTGGCTGCTTTAATGCAGGCAGCACAGGCTTAAGGCCTCACCAGGCTGTAATGAGCTTCTCAGGGCTTTGTCTGGATTAGACCACCAAACACAGACAAAATCTCACACAAATCCCATCCAACGTTCTTTATCTTGTTAGATTGTACTGTGTACTGTAATTCAAAGTTACATTCAAATAGAAAAATAAATAGTGGCAACCTCCTTACATTTAAATCTAAATAAACTGTGTTGACAGTCAAGATATCTGCATATATCAGAGAGCAAAACTGAATAATTTTGAATAGTCTTTTAATACTAAATGTAAAGAAATTCATGCAAATCATGCAGGAGTGTTTCATCTGATATGTCAGGGTAAAAACATAAACAATAAACATAGTTTAATATCTTTATGAGACTTAACAGATTTGATTCTGAAATTATGAAACATTTTTGACAAAAAGAAAAATACATAAACTAATAAAATGTGTTAGAATTAGTTCAAATATAAGTAAATTCTACGACAAGTCTACTATTTGTAATTCTGAATTCAGCACATTTTGACACTATCTTATAAACTTACATCATACACGCATTTAAATATAAATAAAACATTTATAACACTCTAAATCAAATGGTACATTTCTTCAATTTCTCCTAATGCTAACACTGCGTCACACTACTCAAACAATGTATGGTCACACCGTGAAATGTCCCAATGTGGAAGTTAACATTTAGAAAATGTTCACTCGTGAATTATATCCATAAATTATGGTGGATTTTGTCTTGTCTGTGTGCTGCAGTCGCAGCAGGGTCTTTATTGAACCCTGAAGGATCTGCAGGCAAAGGTTTGCTGCTTGAACATCAGCAGCACATTCAGGTCTATTCTCCAAATAAAAAGCTGTGGTTCAAGAGCAGCAGGGAGATGGTGGTGAGCACAAGAGGAAAAATAGAGTCTGATAAATCTGTATTGAACAGTGTGTGAAGGATGTTAATACATATTAATGGTGACAGGAATATTTGCAAGTGAATACACTGGCAAAGGGGATTAAACATAACTCTCCATAGAAGGGGAGGTATCATCACTCCCATTCTGGCGTGGGACTCGGCCGTATCAGATTCATCCCCATGCACATTGCCAGCAAACACTAAGCCCTTATCTCTCCGCTGGGCCTCTCCGGAGAGTTTACAATTTCTCGCTTCGTTGGAGCCTGAGCTGAGCTTGTTACTGGCACAAAGGCTGAGAGGTGGCCTGGTTGAGAGCACAAAGCCGCCCTCACCTCTGGACGGACACATTTCCTTCAGATAACGGACGACTTGTTGGACAGCGCCACTAGAGTGTCCCTGTACATTAGTATGACAGCCACACATGCTCCTCAGCACAGTGGGACTCACAACAAAGTTAAAGTAAAAAAATAAATAAATACATGACACACCGACATGGCCTTAGTAACAGATCCTTAATAATGAGTTGTGTTAGAGGTGGCAGAGGGACGTGAACTCAGCAGATGTGGTCTGGCCCCTGGGAGACACTCCACCGTCGTCCCGCCATGGGCGCTGTTCTCTGAAGGCACAAGCACCAGAGACAACGTCCCATTTGCTACTCCGCTGATCACATTAACTCCCAAGGGGATTAATGATAAGAACACAGACATGAAATTTAGGGTAGATGTGCCTTTTAACCACACCACAATCTAAAATATTTGATCATTTTTAGACGAATGAGCTCATTTATTAGTTAAACTTATCCGAGTAATGCTCATATACGTTTTCCAGCCCTCTGAAACCTGCTCTTTAATGAGCTGTAATATGAAAACCACACGTACCGCTATAAACATCCGTTATTTGTGAATTTTACAGAAACACACGACGAAAACAAGGTAATTACTTTCCGGGGCGACCCTTTTGTCATTGCGTTTGAAAAATACTTCACGGAAAAGGCCAGTTATGAACACTAAATTAATCAGCAAACAACTCTGGATTAAAACATAAAGTAGTAAATTACAATTTCATTTCATCAGTGGTAAAAGACGCCATTTGTAGCCTGATTTTAGTGATGCAAATTGATGCAGGCTTGTGAGCTTAATCAGGAGATGATTTTACAGGAAAAAAAACAACAAATTCTGGCATTAAAATGTGATTTCAGCACCTAAACATGCTGTTTTTTTTATATTAAAATATGCCTGTATTCCACTGAGAATAAGGCTTGTTTACATTAACTTCCAAGACAAATAAATAGATGTAAAAATACTGAATTATTCATGTGTAGGTCAACCCCCAGCACATTGCTATCTTCAAAAGTTGATGCTTTAATTTCAGCTTATGCGAGTTTCTTTACGTTCATGCTGTCTCAGACCACAGAATCAGATATATTCTACAACTGAGCGATAGCAAACGGATGTTTTTTTTACCAACGACAATACAAGTAGGTCATAACACAACAGAAACTGCTGCTAAATGCTTTATTGAATAAAGATTTGCATGCAGCCTTGCTTTGCAGCAGAGAGAACAATGCCAACATGAAAAACGCAAGTTATTTCACTCTCACTGTTTTTTTTTAAAGAGAGGAGAATGGCTTCAGTAGGTTTTAAGTTGACAACTAATATTGGATTGCTGCTTGTCTTACAGTAGGTCTCCCAGTCACAGCAATTTCAGCAGACATGTTGCTGAGACAGCTCTGGCATTGTTTTCTGGGACACAGTGAAATTCTATTTTCAGTTTTACTTGGTGCAGTAATTATCTGCATTGTTGGTGAGAATAAAGAAAATAAAGTGCATGAATATGTGCCGGTCAATTGGATTCTGTCAGTTCAAGCAGAATTGGGTACACAAGCGAGCAGCTTGCCAGCTTGTAATAACGATGGTGTTTGCGTGGAACAATTTCCCCTCTAAAACAGCTCATCAACAGCAGAGAGAGTCTGTCACCCAGGGTACGGAGTGACAAGTCTTCTGCATCTCCGTCTGTTATTAACATGTCTCTTACGACAAGCTCAATTATCTGACACTGCCCGTAATTTCCATTCCTTTTTCTGGCACAATGTAAAGTTCCTCTCCTTCATTTTCAAAGCTGGTCGTTTTGGATCCGGCAAATACTGATATAAGACATGTGTGGGAGGAGGAAGTGAAAACTGAGGGAAAAACATCTGCAAGTCAGAGCGAAGTTGCTACAGGCTCGCTACGCCGAGGCCTCACTTCTGGTTATCTGTCGTTTAAAAAGCCTGAACGCTAAACATTCTTATTACATTAATGTTTGCTGGTTTCTATTTGAGATTGTTGTTACATGCAGAGAGAAGGAGTGAAATATATAATGCGTGAGAGTCAGCACACAGTTTAACTCTCAGCTCCCTGTATTCTTTGTGACATTAGCTGATGTCAAACCTTATCTATTGCTCAGAGAAAATTTAAACACCTACCGCAAACTCCATCTTCTGATGAAAATCATGTGGTATGATATAAAAGCTCTGGAGCAGCTGCTAGACAGACCTTGTAGTGACATTATTTCATCAATAAAACTCAAATCGATTAATCGGATGTCGTCTCTTCTGTTTGTTTGTTAGCGATGAAGCGGTCTTAAAGTCGTTAAAGCACAAAATGTTTGTGGAAAATGTTCATCAGAGCAGATTTCAGGTGGATGTGCGATCACAAAGCTGTATGTGTGTGACCTCCTGACCTGTATGTAGTGTAGCTGCAAAGGAAAGAAAAGCACGTCTTGATTAACTAACTAATGTAGAAGCTTGTTCCTTTTTTTTCAGATTCATTTTAATGAACCATTCAAACAGCTTCTTTCTCTTTACGGAACGGCCTAATGATAATTTTCAGACTGTACAATCTTGCAATCATTTTGAATAACTCAACTGAAATAGAGGATAAATGCCATTCAAAATGACTAACCTCACATTCTTCATATTTTGACACAGAGAGAATGTGGGCAGACACCTTTTACAACCTTTTATCTTCGAGATTTCTTCTTTTTGGCAAAGCATGGCTCTCAATCTGAAAAAGTTTAAGTCAGAATCATAGCTGGTGATAGGGAGCTATTTTGGAAACATTATGTTTTAGTGTGGGACCCCAAAGGCCTGTTAGAGGTTACCTGACTGCTTCAAATCTTAAAGCTAGACTGCCTCCACTCGTCTACAGAGGGATGCATGATAAAAAGTGAAAATGTTCCACCAAAGTGAAATATCGCTCTAAGTGGGAGTGTCTGGGTTGCTGTGGGGGAACGTTAGAGGAAGTGGTAATGATGACAGCTCTAACTCAGTGCAGGTGCAGTAAAGCATGGCAGGTTGGTCAATTGCCCAGAACCCATTACTTCTCCCCCGAGACCAACCTTGTAATGTGCTAGGTAACTTCTGTAACGGATTGACCTATTGTCAACAAAGAAATCTCTCAGGTTTTACATAAAGACACGAGTGTACCTCACAAGGTTACACATGCAGGTTTAAGAGTGTGCGCTGTTTGCAAACATGACATATTATGCAAGAAGAAAAAAACACTGATTTGCTTCATTATTAAACCAGTGGAACACTTTCTTTGTGCAGAGAACAATAGAGCAACGTACTGCAGACGTGCATTTCATGGTGGATCTTGTTGGACAGGTTTAGTATTGGCCTGTTGCACTGTAGGACACATTTTGCGTGTTGTAAGCACGGAGCACAATGCCGGTGAATGTAAAATTCATGATATTGTTTCTCTCTTTGTGAGTGCCTTTACTGCGGCTCTAAACATTTGTGACAGTACCAGAAATGGGAATGGGATGACCTTGGGTGCCAGATACATCTCTGTTCCGGCGTCATCTTCAGACAGCCACTGTTTGACCACTATCTACCAGATGCATTCTATCCGACACTTGTAACAATAGTGTAAATGGGACGAAAATTGAGCTCACCTTAAAGGCGGACTTCAGTCCTCTTGAAGGCTGAAAGCCTTGGATGAGTCCAGTGCCCAGTGGCAGCTCAGAGTCCTTGTTTTGCTCCCTGAGACGTGTGTAATCAGAGAGAAAGTCCAGCACAGATTACAGTCTTCAATCAGTCAGGGAGGAAAATGATATGTACATCATTGTCTCTGCCGCACATCCCAGGCACTGTCAGCCTGCATGCATATTACCTGTGTCAAAGCTGCCAGGGACATGACGAGAGAAACTGAGAGCCATCACAGAGCCGCCACTCAGGGGGGTGTCGAGTCTTCGAGCGCAGCAGCCACATTCAGTCTCCATGGGGACTCTACTCTGACCTCCGGGATGTTGTTGACACCATTTAATGTACATTTTCAGATACAAAACGTCTCCTTTCTTATCTGAAATCGTTTTTCAATGGGCTGGATAACACAGAAGGCCAGCTCTTGTCACCAAAAGACAATATTGAGCGCACACTTGCAGCTTTTCCTCGAGTCCTAGGAAGTTGAAGCCATTGTCACGTTTGACCTTGAGGTGCACAGTTAAGACAGAGTTGTTTCATACAGTGGGAAAACTATATGACTGCTGTGAGGAATGGCTAAAAATGATCCCTGCTAATCTTCTCATAGACCTCGACATCATCTTATGCAATTGTCTCTTCACTAAAAACAGACGCATACTGTGCAAAGAACAAAGAACAACATAATGTGGAAAATTTGACGGAGGTGTCTCATTGTCGTCGATTCAATTTTCACAGTTGGATCTGGAAAAAAAAACATACATACAGTAAATGCAAAACAGCAGGAGAGAGAAATTTTACAATAAAGATTGAGAAATCTGAATTCCACCCTCCTGAAATAGAGTTAGACCATAATTTCCCTGAAACAAGTGTTTAATTTGAAGCGCTGAATAGCACCTCTGCATATAAAAGGATGATGGAAGATGATTTGCAGCCACATCAACACACCATACTTTTCTACCCAGTGCACATCTTTAAATTTAAACATGCATCCAACACACCGTAAATAATTGCCAGCCAACACATGACAAACCAAATCCACAAGCAAACGCGACTTCTGGCTGTTGCTATCAGGTTTGCATAATAGCCCCCCTGTCCCACACCAGGTATCTGTTCACCTTGAGAAGTCCACACCTAAACGCAATGTCAACACGAGCACTTTCTAGCTCGACAATTCTGTTTGTCTCCGTTGGTCCTGCTGAGGCTCCAGAGGGAGGTCACCAAATTGTCTCTGGAATAAAAAATAATAAAAAAAAAAAGGCGCTGACCTTCTGCTAAATTGGCCACATTCAGAAGACAGGGAATATCAGGTTATTGAGTTGATCCATGCTGTGTTTCCCTGCCCGGGGGAAAATGATCTGCGCTATTGTCTGCCTTCTGCAGTTGATCAAGGGCAAGAATGTGTCAGGAATGTAGAAACACGGGACACTATGTTGTTTCAAATGTCCTAATGCTTTATGAGAGAGAGGGGGAAAAAAACACCATTAGTACGACGCTGTAAACAAAATATTAAGCAGGACGGTGAGTGCTTTTCACTTAAGAAGAGTTCATATCCAAGAGCAAATTAAATAACAGCATTATGCTCTAAATTCTGCGAGATGTTTCACAGAGGAGGATGTATTGTAAATACATGCAGCTGCAGAACCCCAACAATTCATTGCACTGTACTTTGGAGTTGTTGATTCCTTGAGAAAGACAAATAATAGTCACTTTGCAAAATTGCAGGCCTATCCTTCAACAACTCAGGGAAAACAGTTCAATTTGGGCAGGGATAGGAAAGAAGCAGCCCTCTCGCTGAAGTATTTTGTATATTTGGGACGGTATAATGAAATAAGTCATTTCTGCCAACAGTTCACATTACCTCCCAATGGTTAAGAACCATAATCCCAATAGCATTTTGAATTCTATCACACATACACTTGGAAATGTTATTGCATGATTACAGTGTTTCTCTCCCTCTGCACTGTTATTGTATTTATGAATTTTGCACATGAATTGGAAGAGAAGTTGAACACCACGTACAATTACACAGCTATTCAAACTGAGCTGGAAGAACCAAAAGCTATTTCGCTATGATAAAAAAAACACAAACAACTTGTGGTGTAAGTACTGGTTGAAATGATACCTGTCTATCACAAAAACACAATGCTGATTATCGAAAAAGCTTTTCCTTTTTACTCTCCAAGATGAGACTCAAGTCGAATTGTGTTCTCTTGCAAAAATTTGATACACATAATGTTCTAACTACATCAGCAACAATAACGACGTGTGTGCAGAAAAGACATGTTTGCCTCAACAAATCAAAACCACAACTTGTCTCGGATCTCTTGATTTAATAACTAAATCTACCTCTCCAGATTCATTACCTGGCCTAAAAAACTGTTCAGCTCTGATGCCAGTACATGTAAGAACAATAACAGAAGAGTCGGAACAGTTTGCTGACAAAGTTGGCCTCCAATCCAGGTGGTCAGCTGAAATGACAACTGTGTGGACAGTGTCACGCTCAGCCGGGGAGGAGGATCGCCCCCACTGATGGCAGCTTTTATCTGCAGCGGCCAGAAGAGCCGTGCCTCCTTCTCTTACGAGGCAATGACACTTTGTCAAGCAAGACAAAGTTATCCTGGCTCCGGCGCCGGACAATCGCCCTCCATTCCTCGATACATTTCCAACTATGGGTGTGATTTGCATCACAAAAGCTGAAAAGCAGACCAAACACAACGAGAGTACAACCCCCCTGTCCTAAAACGGCAGAAATATTCTTGAATCTCAGACCTAAAGGAATATTTCAGATCCGCCACACGTTTGGAAAAAAAACACGATTCTCGACTCAGATTGTCCCAGAGGTCTGTGTATCATAGATTTCATTCCTGCAGGGGAGCAAAGATTATTACAATATTCAGATTACCGAGCAGGGGAAATTAATTGGACTAATTAACATACAAGTAAATGATGATACCGTTAACACATTTCATTAACTCAAACTGTCATTCTATGTTCCTGGTGCACTTGGTATTGCATTACAATGAATTGGATTCATTAAATTATGCAAATGAAAGGAACGACAAAACGGACGAGTCCTTTTTAACGTTATAGACCACATTTCCTGACTCGTTTTCAGCAAATTGACTAAGACTCAAAAAGCATGTGCTCTTCACTCTGATTTACCAGATAAAGCTTTTCATAGACTATCATTTTAATTATGTTCACAGGCACTAAAACCAGGTAGGCTATAATACATTTTTAACTCCCTTATGTCGCCTTCCTGAGCCTAATATTAAAGAAAAAATAGCAACAGTACCTAATTAGTAAAATGTCCCATTTAGTGTAAGAGGTACAGGGTGATGCAGCATGTGTGGGCTGCTAATATCAGCTTAATGTGTCAAAATATTAAGAAATGATTATTCCTGGCAAATAATAGTGACAGGAAACTCTGTGCACACTTTACTGTCAGAAATGAGACAAAACAGCTCATTTAAAATCCTTTTCCTGATAATTCTCTTAAACATACATGAATCCAGGTCATAAAGCCAGAAGCTGTTACCTCTCACGTCTCTGTAGGGTTTGTTCAAAGTCATGAGACAATACTTTGTTCTCCGCAGCAGAATATGTGCCTGACATTTCTATGTGACATTAACTTGTAGTTAATTGAGGGTCCACACCTCCTGTTGGCCTCGGTGACTTCTGCCTTCATCTTAGCGCCGCTACATGTGGAAGGTCAAGGGGTCAAACATACCTCTCGTCCAGCTCCCTTGGCTGTAGTGACATCTACTGGACTAATAACCCAGAGTGTAAGCCAAAAAGGGGGGGAGAATGAAGCTCCTGGCTGGATGTCAAGTCTTCAAAAAGACACAAAACAAAAGGTTTCAAGTGGAAGAAAAATTCAAAGTTGTCTTACATTTAGTCATTTTGGTATGAAATATCATGCTGCCCTCGGAGAGCAGCTAAAGTACAACCTTGATACAACAATAAAATAAAATAAAGCCAAAAAAAGAAAGGAAATTCAAGTGTAACAGAAATGTTTATATTGATGTTATATTGACATATTTATACAGAAGATTTTCGAGTGAGAATAAACCTTCAGTGTTTAGTACATAATATAAAGATGCTCTTTGAATGTTTAAACAGCATCTTGCTATCCGACTCAGAGGGTAAAGTATAATCAAATCAAATATGACACTATAATTCACTGTTCAGTGTGTGTGTGTGTATTCATTTGAACAATTCATCAGTTGGAGTTCAGAGATAAAATAAAAAACAAAAAACAAACATAACATGGAACAGGGAAATGCAACATACAGTTAAAAGTATCAACACGAAGACAGAAACATTGTACATTTACTGACGATGATTATAAAGGACAGTCTCTTGGGAAGAATACAAAACATTTTTCTTTTTATACAAAAGGATTAACAACAAGATGAAAGTGATGAGAACAGTGCTGTTAAAAAGAGTACCGCTTTCAGTAATACACTGATTTTTCCAACTGCGTGATGGGGACTGATGGAGGTGAGGGATTCTGCAAAGCTGTTTCTATAACATGAACGGGGGGGTATGGGGTCGTCCTTATCGTAAAAAAACAAACGAACAACATGGTAGGATTCGACGAGCATAGGTAACATGGTGACAGCTTAATTCACCTCAGCTTTTGGTCCATCAGAAAACATTTCTTCACAACACCCCCACACCATGGCCCGAGAAGCTACAGGGGTGATTTAACTCTACTTATATCACACAGTCACAAGTCACCCTGAGTTTGTAGTCAAATTTGGCAATTACCTCCCAAAATAATGGCTTATTTTTCTCTTCATATCACATATCAACAAGTTCTTTTTTTTGTTTTGTTTTGAAGTCCTCCAAAAAAGGTTTTAGAAAAACACATTTGAATCACATATAATGAAGCCATTTGAAATATTTGGGACCTCTAATATCACAAATGAATTTTCTATGTAAAGCCCAATATAAATAGCTGTTCAGTCAAAATATTTCATAAGCAAATAACGTGTATCATATCAACAGTATATGTTCAAGAAGATTTACAATATAAAATTTTGATTGTTTTGATTTTCACCTGCAAAATGTCGAAGGTGTGAGCAAAGTTTTTCAAAATAAAAAGGAGGGTGGAGGGCTCCCTAATTTGCAAGCAGACCGACTGCAAGGAGGACACACACACCAAAAAAATTAAAATAATGCATAATATTTCAAAACAAAAAAAAGACATAACATCAATTCATTTGCATGGACGTAAGCAATAGCAATAATAATTACTTCAGCTGGATAAAATTAGCTCTGTTGTGAGATTTAGTCTTTGCTCAAAGGAATATGGAAAACACCTTGCTTTACCGAGGACATCGTAAGGATATACCATCAAGAAAAAAAAAGAGGCGAGGAGAAAACTCCTCAACTTACCAATATTCTTTTGTGAAAAACACATAACAAAAAATTAGTAGATTCAAAGCAAAATGGCATCCTACCTTTCCAACAACATAATATTGTACAAAATAAGGCATTTCCTTGTGTGTTTACTGCAATGTCTTTTTCCATCTTCATCTTTTAGTCTCCATTACTCGTTTTTCCTCAGTAAAAACTGAGTACCGACATGGACCGACTGTTTCTGTGTTAAAATATATATATTTATATATTTATAATTTTAGCTTTTCTTCAAAACTTGAATAAAAATGCAGGTAGGAGTATACAGTATGAGAGAGGTTGTAGAAGTTCATAAGTGGAGTGTAAATCACTCCATGACTTCGCTGGCCGCTACTGTGGTGACAAGCTGGAGAGGGATCTCTGCGTTGGCCAGGATGTCCTGGGCGTTGCTGGAACCCTGCTGGATGTTGGTGAGGATGAGGGTGGTTCCGCCCGCCGTGGTGATGATACTGTCTGAGGATCCCGCGGATTCCATCGAGGCCACCACAGCGCCGCCAGAGTTCACGCCTTTTTTGTTCTGATGAGTTTTAATGTGCTTCGCCAGGTGGTCGCTCCGCATGAAGCGCTTGGAACATTCTGGGCAGACAAACTTCTTCTCTCCTGCCAGACAGAAAAATACAGTTTGGAAGATAAAGAGTTTGATGCTGAATACATTTGGAGAGGGTCAAACATGCTATCTATATGGAGGATATGTTTCACAGGTGAGGAGAAGTTCGATTTGCTTGTTTCATGAATAAAATCAAAGACATTTTAGATGCTAAATAAAATAACAAACAGCAGATCTATCCCTGAAATCAAAATTCCTATTAACCAACAGTAAATCATTGAATTAGTCGCTGAATGGCAACGTGTCACTGCCAAAACGACAAACAAATTGACACTATATGACTGATTACAATTCTCGCTAATTAGAAAAATAGAATTATTTGATATCTACTCGCAAAGTTAACTGTGAACACTAACTGTTAATATCTGATCTTGAAGCTGACAGCGTAATGAAGGCCTCACTCAGCCAATGATAGGGTTTATATATTCAACAACAGTACCAGCAAGTGCTCATATCTCTTTCATAGGTCTATAAATATATCTATCTCTTAGCAGTAAATGTCATTTGATAAGGGATATCATAATGTTGCTGCGCTGGTGTATTTGACCGGACTTTCAGGCTGCATTCCTGCTTCTGTTTCACCCCATAGCGACATATTTGACAAAATTAAGAACAGATTAGGTGATCTGATACACGACTGTTCAGATTCTCACTACTTGCATCTAATTTTTGTTATATAATCTGATTGTTAATAGATCCTGCAGGACAAACTGTTCAAAAATAACACCAAGTTTGTGAAATCTGGATATGTTTATAGCAAACGGTCTTCAGTTCCTATCCTGACATTTCCCATGTAAATCCATTGGGGTTGCAAACGCTGTCATCCCTTATGTGACTCATGCTTTGCAGGGCACAAATTAACACATTTTTTAGTGATTTTACTGAGATGTTTTCCTGATGTACAAACACTGAGGGAGCAAAAAAAAGGGCACCTGTGTGTGTTCTCCTGTGTCTCTGCAGCTCGTCGCTGCGTGTGAACCTCTTCCCGCAGAACATCCAGCTGCAAACAAAAGGTCGCTCCCCCGAATGCCAGCGCAGGTGTGCTCGCAGGTGCGACGTCTTTCCGTATACTTTCCCACAGCCTGCAATGTGGCAGATGTGCTGCTTCTTTTTCCCCGTGCTGGATCCTCTGAGAAACACAGGCATGGAGTAGTTAGGGTCCTGTTATGTTTGTTTCCTGTGCAGACCCGTACAGAGTGAGAAGATTCAAAGAGCTCACTCACCTCCCACCAGACTCTTTACAGTTGGGGCAAGTACACGCCACTCTGCGCAGCCTCTTGCCCTCCTGCCCCAACTGATCCTCCTCGTCCACCATCCTGACACGAAGGTGGGACAGATCGCTTGTGTTCAGGGTGGAGTCGGTGCTCAGCTGCCAGTCTCCAGAGTCTGGCTCTTCCTTTATCTGGATGTCTGCAAATTAATGTGTACATTAATATCAAGACAAGCTGTGATAGAGTTCCCAAAAAAGCTGCACAGTGAGAGCTGCTTTATTACCGCGCGTGATTGACAGCATGGCAGCATATTTCACAAGTTAAACTCCATATTAAGCACGGTGATAAAATAATTAGTTGATTGGCAGAAAACGTATCAATAGCAATTTTGATAATTAATTAAACGTAGCCTGTGGACTTTTTGGCCCACATGAGTGGCAGAAAATGGATGGAAGGACTTTACTACAATCAAAAACTTCATAAGAATATTTTGATCACTATAATTGTATAAAACATAAAAACTGCTTTAAAGGACACAGAAAATATAAATGAGTTAAATATAAAGAAAAGTATACCTGTTCAAACAGGTTATCAATTAAATAACACCAAGCTTTTGTTGGATACAGTTACAGATACAGCCATCATTAAATTTCTGATTTACATATGTGCTTTTCCTTCTGTGGAAGACTATCTCTACAACACTGCAGACAACTTAACACAGACGTCACTGTGGACTGTCTGCTCTGAGCACCACGAACAAACTTTGATTAATCTTTTTGTATTAGTGTAATAATGCAGTGATTAAGTCAATTTTAAATATAAATGCAACAAAATAAAAATGAAGTATGTTATTATGGTATATTTGATGCTCGAGTGCGCAGTGACTTTGGCTTTAAATCCTCACAGGTGTTGGGGGTTATTCTGGCTGGTCAGATCTCTGCTCTGGTTAAAAGGTGAGACGTGCTCTGTGCTAATACGAATAATAAAGGTCTAAACTGTCTCATCCTGAAAGATGCAATCACCCTAACTGGAGAGTAATGAGGATGTCAATCCAACACCGTCTGTACACGCCCGCACAGCTCTGAGAAGAGGTCTAATCGGGCAACAAAGCGAACCCGTCTGCGTGGGTTGGTTATGTATCATGGTTACATAAATCGTGACACTAAAAACAGCTACTGTACCTCCGGGGTTGTCTGGGTCTCCTTCATGTTGGGCCACTGAGTTGACCGTCACCGTCTGCAGGTTTGGGATTTGCCCCGTGCTGATGCTGACCGGATTGGAACCCAGCGACAGGGTCTGTACTGGAGCCAGCGTTATCTGCTGGGGTGGTGTCGTGGGCAGCTGGAGGTTCTGCAGGTTCTGCACCCCTTGCACCTGAAAGGTCTGCCACTGTATCTGACCCGACGGGGTGACCGTCTGGGCTTGGATGATGAAGGTTCCCGGGTTGATCAGCTGCACGTTTTGCAGGCCTTGCCCACCTGCCGCCACTGACTGGACCACCTGACCGTTGGTTGTCTGAATGGGCACCTGCTGCAGCTGAATGATGGGCTGAGCTGAGGACACCTGGACGCCCTGCTCCTGATTCTGTTGGATGAAGCCCTCCTGGAGACCAGAACTCGAGTCAGCTTGCTCCGTGGCCACTGTTGATGTGTCTTGCGCCAGCAGACCTGATTCGTTTGCTGGAATGTGTAGCTGAGAGGAAGACGTTGGCACATATATCTCGGGATTTGCATTCGAGTCATTTACTTGTAGTGTCTGTGAGAGGTGATTATCTGTCTTCGCCAGACTCTCTGAGCCATCCACGTGCTGACTCGCCATAATTAGCTGGCCATCAGCAGTGACTCCTGTTGCTATAGTCTGAGCACCAGACAGGCCGAGGGAGTCCAAGTCCACACTGTTAATAGGAACAAAAGTAATGTTCCCAGGCAAACCCACAGGCACATTAGTAACAACCTGACCCTGGTTGTTGAAGGTGGAGCTGCCGATAGAAACCCCCTGGATCTGCTGGACATTACCAGTCTGTGATATGAGGTTCTGGTTGTTATTAAGGATGTTTGCAGTTGATGTCACACTGAGACTCTGGCTACCATCAGGTAAGATCTGAATCTGCCCCGTGGCATCCTGAGTCAGAGTCGCTCCCTCCACGCCGGACGTGGAGAAGCTCAGCTGTCCGTCTGCTGTCTGAATCTGAGGAATTACTTGGTACTGAATGTTAGGCACTGAATTGGCGGAGGAGGCGTCCGTTCCCGACGTCACAAAGATTGGCTGACTCTGTAAGTTCTGGAGAGGAAGAACATACTGTCCATTTGATGTTAATATTCCTTGACTTTGGATGTGTATCATTCCAGATTCATCCTTTGCTGATGTGGGGGTTAACACCTCCCATTTATCAGTCCCAGTAAGCTGCACAGATGGATCTGATGTCTGAGAAAGGAAATGATTGACTGATTAGGCATCTGTGGTTAATAAATTAGCTTAAGCAATGCAAAGCACTTATTTAGAAGTCTAGTTATAAGCTGCTTTGATTTGTACAATATTTTGAAGAAAGAAATGGTGATAGCAATTCACACAATCACAAGAAACATGCGGGGGCAGAGAGCATATTTAAATTCTTTGAGTTGGTAGAAACCGATAGAGAAAGACTTTGGAGTTTTGTTTCACATGTATGTTCCTGTTCTTAGTTACAGACAATCTAAAGTTGTTGTCTATTGTATGGTAGGTAACAGGTAACATATACATTAGATAATGTAGGTGGCTTGTTATCCTGCATCATTAGTACTAAACTGACTCATGAAGGGAATGTTATGGGCTGTGCTTGAAGGTTAAAACCTGTGTCTTCTCTGGTGGTCAATGCTACCTTTTCAGGCCGTCTAGATGCAGTTGTTTGATCCACACCAGATTTCAATGGCATTTTTATCAGCCAAAATGAGCTAACAGGAAAACACAGCAGAGTTTGTACTGACTGTGTTAAACAGGTGTGAACAGAGAGAAACCTCACAGTTTTCTTATACACTCTACTTTGTGTTGCTATCACAGCTGTAATGATGTGTTAATTAATAAAAAAAAAAAGTTAATACAAATGTAACTGTCCTTGCAGCTGCTTTAAAGTGAAAACCTTGAAGTAGTGTTCATTGCTTTGTGTCTTTTGCAGCAGTGTTTTGGTCTGATTTTGATTCTGACATGATTTTGATGGAAAAATGTATCATATTTAGCAACAGTATGATTAAATACATTAATTCATTTGAAATGGAACCAAAACACAGCAGGCTTTTTAAACAATGGTATACAACTACAACAGTTTTCTTTCTCCCACCAGAGCCTGAATATCATCCAAGCTGCAATTTTGCTCTTGTTGAATAAAATACAATTTAGCAACAAGAATATGGAATACATGCTGTTTTGTCATTTTCATTATAATTAAACCTCATCACCACTGAAATATAAACATTTATCAACTACAGCATATTGTCCAGAATGTGTTGTGTCATGAAGTACACACATTAAACTAACTCCCATCACAGTAATGGTCTTTAGAACATCTTATCAACAAAAACTTGGGATAACAAAATCCTGATTCAACACCAGCTAAAACATAAACACACTGATAAAGAGTGTCATCAATAAGCACAAACAAAAGCAGTGAAACTACGTCCTGACCTACATGAACTTATCTTGAATGGTTAAAGAACTCTCTGATGCACTTGTGCTTCAGGGTTGATGTGGCTGTTTTATCAGAGTGCATAACAAATTTAGCTTGAGGCATTAGTATGAGTTGCCAGCTGCGTAAACTTAATCAAATATAGAAGGTCTTGTTACACTACTTCTTACATGACCAGAAGGAATTGGATGTCTGCTTCAGTAGTTAAACTGGCTAAATAATTCCAGTTGTAGCGATGACATATCCTGCTGTCTAAATGCCAAAATGCAGTGCCTGTAATTCTACGTAAGTAAGTGCAACCTTAGCAACACTCCCACCACCAATTTCTGCTCCACTGTGATTGAGGGCTTCAACTTCTGCTGTAGCTGTGTCGGGGATCTAGCAGAGGTGCCGACTTACCACATCAGCGGCAGCACCTCTGTCCACCTCTGACGACGGTGACCCAACCTTAGTGCAGGTGGTTGCTAGCAGGTCGAGGGGAGATGGCTGAGTGTCCTACCCAGAACGGGCGAGGTTTAAAAGGAAGAAAGTGGGTGGCCATTAGAAACTGGGCCACATAGAAATTGTGACTCAAGAGCTTAAGTTTGGAGGTTAAAGGACATTTTAGTGTCCTGTGTTGAGCCCCCCAGGCAGCACCTTGAGGTAATGTTTTGAACTCACAGTCTATCACTTCAATCCTAGCTCAGGAGGCGGGATTTGTAAGAGGAAGTGTTGCCTGAGAGGTTCAAATCAGGGTACAATACCCCCCTCCAAGTTTGAAATATGTGAACTTCAGTAAGCACCACTCAGCTACTGGAAAACGCAGTAACTACGTTATAATGAGAGATGATAATCCCGAGAGGGAACATTTACCTGATTGCCCCGGCCCTCCTCCTGCTGCTGCAGGAAGCCGCTTTGACTGCTGTCCACGTCCAAGGCAGCCATATCCACTGGTTTCATGGGCTGTTCTGGGGCTGTGTATTAAATAAAAACACATATAACTAACACAGGCTGGCTGAGAGTGGGAACAGTCGATGCTAACGGTAGCTAAACAAACCAGGGCTAACGCCTGTAACGTAACGTCAGTTGACTGGCTAACGATAAAATCACATCCACCGCCACCAGCTATATTAACCCCCACAAATAAAATAATTAATTTAATTTAAGAACAGCTGACTTGTGAGTCCCCAAAACAAACTAGGCTACTTAGCTAAGCTAACGAGCGCAGCGTTAGCCGCCGCTGCTAACCTAGCCTGCGATGATTAGCACTATCACCATAAGGCATACCTGTTAGCCTGCTAGCGAGCTAATTTAGCCCAGCTCGTTAGCTTACGTTGGGTGAAAAGGACAAGATATTACATACCAGTCATGGCGGGAAACGAAGAGTCCTGATGGTCACAAGCCACCGGACATGTTCAGCACATTAAATTGATTGTACACGCGTAGAAATAGATGATAACTGTCAGGATTATTTTATATTTTGATTGACGGGCGGTTGGTAACACAAAGGGTGGGGCCTCCTGTGTTGACTGGGAGTATTTGCGTCACATAACAGGGAAGTCCCGCCCTCCTTCATTTAACGTGATTGGTTGCTCGTTTTGCACGCCGTGTTCTGATTCGCCACTCGGCACGTCAATCACCCTTTGTTGGATTCTTTTCCTGTTTATTATGCATGTTCAGTTTTACAGTATGGTGCTGGTGGCGGTGAGGATTGTAGTTACACTGTTCACCTTTAGTTACATTGTTGTTACCAGTGAGACGGCTGGTTTTATAGCCTAGCTCAGGAGTCTTCAACCTTTTTCAGCCCAAGGACCCCTTGGATGAGAGACAAACAGAACAGAGACCCCCCACATGTGTCACATTTTAAGCCTGGCTTATAATAACTTTTATATTTACTCTATTCACCTTTTATTTCACCTTATTAACCTATTTATATGCTGGGTTATTAGCCTATATGTGTTTATGATTGATAAAACATTCAGGCATAATGGAATAATTTATAATATATAAATATAATATATAAATAGTAATAGTTTTTGTCAAAAGTAGCTTTTTATTGCATATTAATGCTTGCAGTTTACTCATCATTTTTGTTATTTTTTTTTAATTCTCACAAATTATTTAGGTGAAAATTGTAAATTATTATGACAAAAATTGATGGACCCCCCTGCAGTACCTCTGCGTTGGGGTCACGGACTCCTGGTTGAAGACCCCTGGCCTAGCTTGTAAGAATGTTCAATATAGCAAGTAAAAGGCCATTTAGATATAATGAGAGACAGACACAAATCAAATTATTTGCCAAACACATGAAATTTGAACTCATCCTGACTGAAGTCCAGGAGCAATGTGACACCGGTTCTGAGTCACATCCACCAGCCCATTCAGTGTTTTGCTTAGTGTCACATATACGCTTTTTTTTTTTTTACAGGAAATACGACTCTGATGGTCGCACAGGTCAACCTGCATAAACCTTTTTATGCATCACTACTAATTACACATATTTACACAACATACTGCAATTTGGACTCTGTTACAAACTTTCTATGACACTGTCAAGATCTGCAATCTTTACACAGTCAGAGACAGAGAGGGGAAAAGACTCAACAAACTAGTCAAGCGGTCCAGCTCCGTCCTGGACTACCCCCCTAGACTCCATAGAGGAAGTGGGGGAGAGGAAGATGTTAGTTGACTGTGGAGGCCTGGAACAGCTCCTTCATTCCAATAGCTGTCAGACTCCAGCATGACTTCATGACTTTCTTCAATATATTTCTTATTTATGAATATTTTTTTATCCATCTTATGTATATGAGCTGCCGTGACAAGTGAATTGAATCTTATCTTATCTTGCGTCCTATGTCTTTAAAATTCTTTATATCATCAGAAATTGTTGCACACAGCTTCAAACAGTCTGAAAATGCTTATGATGGAAGTATAAGTATAACTCGTGAACTTTTGCAGATGTGTATACATACATCACAACACCGGTGCTTTCACATGCTGTGCAGTGTTTATTGCGATCCCTTTTACAGCATGTAAGGTAACACAAGGCATGGGATTTATGTGGCTTTAGAGTCATCGGCCTGCTGGGACTGAATGATAGAGGAATAAGTGAGCGAATCACTATTTTTAAGTTTACAAAACAGATTAACTTTAGTTATGGTGCTAAAATTCTGACTCTATGAAGAGTCTGGCTTCTGCCATGACTCGGTTCATCACTCGGTTTATTCTCACGGGTTTTTGCAAACTAATAATAACACTTTCTAACTTGTGAATAAGAAAATGATCATCAGTTGAGTTTTAAAATGTTTTCTTTGTGTGTTGATTACTTGGAGCAGACAAAAAAAGAAAGACACAATCTGAGTTTGTACTTGACTGAATTTCTTCCCCTCCATCTGATTGTGCACAGCAGTACAACATTGTGAAAGTGCATTGAAATGAGAGCCTGCATGCTATTGTACCTGCTCTGTGCCTGTGATGCTATCAGGAGCCCACTTCTGAGTATTATTTGTGGTGTGTCAGTTCCTCACAGTGCGCGACCGCAGTGAGGCTATTTCTCTCAACCTTCAATTCAAACTTGGCCCATTACAGCCAGACTACAAAAGCACTTTCCGTGCACTCAGGAGCTCACGGCAGTGAATGGTGGATATTTCCAATCACTCTGCTGTCAATCCAAGTGTCAGGTAAACACAGGCCAATGGAAACAGCTTTAGAAAAACCTTGCAGCTATGTCTGTCTTACTCCAGGAGTCCTTGGAAACGTATCAACAATTTCTACAAAGACCTCCAAGTTAACGGGAAAAGTCAAATATCCTAAAAGCAGCAGCAATGCAACACCCTGGTAGATGCAGTGCCCTACACGAGACACACAACTGCAGTGGTGTCTGTCTTCAGATATGTGATTGTTGTTGTCTCCAACACGAGCTGCAAACAAAGGAAATGAGATTGTATTGACAGTTCTTGTATTCACCTCATGAGAGGAATCTGCGAAGTCTGTGGAGCAATTACACAGTGGGAGTTTGAGCACATCTATAAGGATTCAATGTGTGTGTGTGTGTGTGTAAATAGGGGGCACCAATGACCACTTTATTTTTTTGTATTTCCCCACAACAATACTAAAAGAAAGAGATTTTTTAGTATTGTTGTGAGGAAATGTGATACAAATTTAATTGAATTCATGTTTTTTTTTTTTTTTAACAAATCTTCTTGCAAAGGCCTCTTCTTGCCCGCTAGTGGGAGTGCACATTGTTGTTGTGGCACAGTGCAGAATTGTGAAGGATAAGAGGAGTAACTGAGTGAGTCCACAATGCCTCTGAGTGTTTCCTATTAACATATTGACAGTTGTTTTCATGAAAGACCAGTCCAAGAGAGAGAGAGTGACCCCACGGAGAGAAACTGCCCTGCTGGAGGCACCTCGTGGGACACTGTAAATGGGACCTGAGAGAGAGAGAATTGAAACTGGTGCAGCATGGAGACGTGTGGATGGAATATCAAATATGTGTTATAGACATCTCTAAAGCGACGGAGATGGGAACAATCACACTGTTCTTTGGTCTGAGGAACTGAGATTTAACTGTCAAAGGCAGTGGCATGAAAGATTTTATAATATTTTCTTGTTACAGTCGAAGTTCAACATGTTTTAAACATACAACATATGGATGTATTTCCCATATGCATTTAGGATCAGAAATCTGACTCTGGTTTTCAATAGCAACACTAAACAAAGACAACAAGGTGAAACAAAGATATAAAGACAAACATATAGCTTTTATGTACAGGGAAGAGGTATTAAAATATATATTTATGTACATAAAAACATACAGTATTTGTATATAGAATATTTGTTTCTGAGAAATGTGTAGACAGTGTTTGAGGTCAGATTAGTCATGTGCATTACAAAAAGTACGAGTGTGTATCAGTGCAAAAGAATAAATATATAATATAAATAAGTTTACCTATGTGGATGTGGATTATGTGTGTCTGAGACTTAGTGGCCACATTATTAGGTACATCTCTACAATCCAGTACAACTGCTCTGCCATTAAGTCAACATTCAATTCATTTGTTTATTTCTAAGACCGTCATTAATGTGTTTATTATATGTTTTAGCATTTAAGGTAAGTATTTTTCATAAGATGTTGGCAGAATGTCCGTATTTGTTTCCTTTGTTGGATGAATTCAGACTAAAGTTCCTGTTTACAGACGAATTGTTTCACTTTGCTCAGTTTGTGTTGAATGCCGACCGACAATGTAAGATGGTACTTTATGTTTGACGTGTTTAAAGGAACAGTCTGTGCCTCACTTGTTTTTTCAGTCATGCCTTATTGTTGTATTTATATTTATGTTCTGCATTGTTTGGCATGTGCTGTGTATTACTCGTTCTTTTGCTCTTCTTGTGTTTGTTGCCCTTGTTTGTTATGTACACAGTGTCTTGTAAGTCCGTGAGGGCTGGGCATCTTTGGTGCATGACACTTGAAAAATAAATGTACTTACTTATACTTGCTGTAAATAGAGAGGACAAAAAAAATGTAAAACACCTCTCAATATAATACAGCACAACACCACATCACCTCAGTAATAAACATATAATTAAATTTACACTTTTCTGACAGTGTCAACAAACTAAACATGCTGTATTAAATTGCAATATATTTGACAGGTGTATTTAATAACGTGGCCCATGAATGTTTACATACAGACTAACAAGTGGCAGTAAAAAGGTGCTGTACATAGTCAAAGTCATGACATCAGAGTTGTTTTTAGACATCACGTGACTGATTTAATTGTTCATGACTGTGACGGCATGTGGGAAGAAACATTTCTACTTAAATTATATTTTGCTGCATTTGTTTGTGATAAAAAAAAAACTTGCTAACGGCAGGGCTAATCATCAAAAAGTAATTTTTGTAGTTCAAACACGTAATAATTCCCGCAGACGCAAATGAGAAACCTCATGATTTAAACACTTCTTTCTGAGCCTCCTCTGAGCTGTTTATGGCATTCTTTTCACTTCACATTATACCAGCAATATTTTATCACTCTGACAGAGAGAGCAATAAATCATAGTTGTATCATGATAGTACAACACGGACGAGAGGAAATTGTTGCATAAACTCTCATAAGTGAACATGAAGTGTTATTTTAGTCAAATCCTGATTCTATATTGATTTCATGTTTGTTTTGTGTACAGTATATAGTGCATGTGTCAGACAGAGAAGTCACACAATAGCAATAATTACAACATGGCAACTCTTTTATTGTCCTCCAAAATAGAGATAATTTCCTCTCTGTAATGATATGATACAATACGTTTATAATAACCATTAAATTTACCAACACAATCCCTTGTGCATTGTAACTGCTCCAGAAAATGTCATGGTTATTTATATGTTTATTTGTTATAACTCATACATTCCTTTTTTTAAATTCTTCAAAGGTCTTTGGTGTGTATGTGATTTACTACAGCAGGCCGTGGTCTGTTTTCTTGGGTGTGTGTTTTAAAGTGAGCTTTCCACTCTGTGCCCTCCTTGGTTTGATGCCAGTGTGGTTTGCCTCGGGGCAGAGTGGCACCGCTTGATTGATGGTGCTGACAGAACATTTGTACTGTCACATTTCTAGACTTGTTTTTATTTCTTTAGAGGTTATACCAGCTAGACTGCTTTTACAGCCTACGTCACCCTAATAATGTTTATGAATAACTTGTGGTTATGGATGCATGAATACTCTGAAATATGTTCCACGTTGTCAAGACAGAAAAGACATCAAATGAGTTAATAATTCATTAATTGTAGCTTCTCCTGTGACAGCAAAATTGTTAGCATCAAACCCAGAAACAGCCTGTTGGGGACAGAACAAGAGACTTTGTTAGGGTGTTTTTGTTCCTATACAACATCTGCATGATTCTAAATAGCTTTATTACTCGCTCTGAAAAGATTTATTGTCACATTATGAAAAACAAAATACTCCACGACCCAGACCACTGGGAACAACGCGTCAGTCCCTGAGCCTCAAAACTACAGCAGATGAATAATCTTCTGTGTGGGGTTTAGGTTGGCCAACACCACCACCACTCAAAGAGGAATGCAAAAACAGTTTTGTCCCAAGCCCCCATTGTGCTCTCCAGAGGATTTGTATGGTTTCACTTAGAAAACAGTGAGCTGAAAACAGCCTGTTGTTGTATAGAACCCTGTATATGAAAGCTGGAAATATTGGTGGCAACAACTTCCTTCGTTGTGCTGCATGAAATGTCTTTTACTGATTAAAATCAGTGGTTAATGCTAAAGCTACCAAGCAAAGCTTAATGTTATTTTATACACATGTTGTCATCTGTCTTTCATTCCATCTAACCACAATAAACACTATCCTATATTTTGCCACTGATCTTAAACCTTAAAGACTGTAATCCACCTTATTTCCATGACAAACACTGTGCTTTGTAGTGCTAGCGTTGGCTCAGCTCCATAAAACATCCTATCCAAAACTTGGATATGCAATGCTATCTCTGTAAAATGACCATTTTTATTCAATCTTTTTGTTCCCATCAAAAGGCCATTTTGTTCTCTGCAGTCTTAATGGTTACAAGATATTCAGCAAAGCACTGCTGATCTACAGCTCTTTGTTCGGACTCCCACGGAGAATACAATCTTACTTTGGAGCACTGCGGCTGCAGCCATACAATTCCATCAGCATAAACGCTTCACAAACACTTACACACAAAGTATAGGGGCGAGAAAAACACTACTTCAGACAAAAGGAATCGTTTTCTGGTTGTGCTTGTGGATTGTGTCAACCTCTATTTTCATACTATACAGAATATCATAAAATGTGGACTTTTTTTGTGGTTTGAATATTTCGTTTATTTTGAAGGTGTGTATTTGTCCTCACTCTGGAATTGGAGAAAGAAACTGTAAACACAACAAAAAATACTACTTTTGTCAATATCTGAGGATTGTATTAACAGTGAAAGAGAGCTCTCGCATATTCATCAATCATAAATGAAATAAAAATTGTAAATGAAAGGTTAACTCAATCACTTTACAAATAATCCTTTAAACTGACCAGTTCTTTTGGCCAAAACACCTGCATCCTGCATGTGCCCTTCTAAAATCAGCATCACTTAACAGATTTAATTATAATTGTCCCCTCTCTGCTACAGTCAATGTCAGCTGTGTCTTTTAATTCTCTAATCAGTGGTCGGCAGAACCGCTATCACCATCACCATGCAGCTTCCCACTCAATACAGACATCCCAAAACACACACAGACTGGTTTTTGTCAAATGTTTTATTGAGTGTAGACATCTGGGCTACTGTAAAACATGCATTATCTGCTGAAGGGGGAGAGGAGCAGGTGGCATTGTCCCCGCTGTCAGCTGTGTCAGTGCTGGCACCCGTGATGGAGATTAATGAAGTATCTGGAGAGTAATATGCTCCTTCAAATGCTGCTACAATTTGGAGTGGGGGCCGATCCTGATCTTAAATAGCAAAGCTGTCAGAGTTTACTGAACCTGTGTTTTGGCACAGAGGGGGGATTTCTACAGGACGGGGGAACAGAAAGTGAGAGTGTGGCAGTGGGTGTCAGGCCAAAAGGGAGACAAAAAAAAAGAAAGAGGGGAGGGCAGGATGGGATGGGACGGGTGGGGTAACAAGCACAGTCAGTTATGTAAACAAACAGACTGTTCTTGTGTCACTTTTTCTTTGGTGCGTTTGGTGCGTTAAATTTGAAAAAGATGATGTCTCCATCTTCAACGATGTAGTTTCTTCCCTGTTGTCTGTATTTCCCTGCTGCCTGTAAGATAATTAAAAATAATAAATTAACATTAAAAATATAAACAAATAATGCATGATGTACAGATTATACAAGACTCTTACATAATTTAGCTATTCATTTATTAGTATAATGGACAATGTAGCGCACATAATCACAGGATACACTGTAAATAATAATAATGGAAAATAAGAGTTCAGGATCAGTATCCAATTTATTTTCTCTCCTACAATAACTTTACTCTAATTGCAAATGTCATATTCTCTCTCTCTCTCTCTCTCTCCACACACACACACACACTTGCATCCATGTTTTGTTCAAGGGGTGCCTGAATTCCCACTGAGTGAATAATCCTCTCTTGTGCCCATTTCAGTTTCATGTGCACAAGCTCAAAATGTTAATAAGTCTTTGATTACAGCACTATCAAACTTCTCAAGGAAACAAAATAAGTTCTAACATTTCTTTTGTATACAGTAAGTGTTTGTTCTCCTTCCCGGCAAACTCAAAATAATTGACTTGAAGTGCTAATACAGACAGGTTTATGCATTCTGGTTCTGCACATCGCACAATTAATTAGAAGAATCAATGTCCTTTTAAAGGCTCAGGAGACCATTTAATCCAAGCTCAATACCACCAGAAACACTGGATGGAGAGGGAGACAGGAAAAAAAAAAAAAAAATCAATGGCTATTTGTGATTCCTGAGTATGTATTAAACCAGACACGTCTAACTGGTTCATTTGCACTTGAAAGCAGCCATCTGGAGCAGCAAGCTTGGCTTAAGCAGATATGATTACTAATAATGTGATATCCCCGTACACTGGCCCTATTCAGACAGCCTATTCCCACAACTGGCATTAAATAGCATGGACCTTAATGCCACAGTCAGAGACGCTCCATGTTCTTATGAGGCCCAAAAAGGGATTAGTAAGAGAGCATGCAGTAAGGACCTGACACTCAGATCTCAACCTCGGATAACAATAGTGAAACTCCCCAGAGACCCGCACATTTCACACTCTGTTTGCAGCTTATGAAGGGTGTGGACAATACACTGCCGCTGCATTAAATACTTATTAAAAAAGGCTTGAATAGTAAAGAGATTTAAATGTTTTCATAGTGCTTCCTTTCCACACTGGTCCCCGCAGGTCCCTGTGTGTCACCATAATTACATTAGTTGAGTCTGTAAGTGGGCACAGAGAGTTGATGGTGATGATAGAGGGATTGTAACAGCATGGCTTACAGCTGCGGCTCACAAATGTCACACATAGCAAGGTTAAAATCAAGTCTGCTTTAATTTAATTAACTGAGAATAAAATTTTAAAATGTGTCCATACAGAAAATTATAAAAAAAGAACATCTTTGATATGGCATCCTACAGCGTTGATTAACTGATTATTAACTCTGTACCTTCAATTACTTAATTACTGTTTGCTGATAGGAAAGAAAATGCCAAACCCAAAAACACTTGTAGTGGGAAAGAAAAGCATTTTTTTTTTTTAAGGTTTTTGCTGCTGTTGGCTCCTGGTTATTGTCCTCTCACAAATTCACCATGAAATCAGTTATTACATTTGACAGGCGTGTGCACGTGAACAACCTACACCCCAGTTAAAAGGTCAAAACAAACACTGGCCATCTCAAAAATAAGATATGCAAGTCACATTTGTGCGCTACCCATCCATGAAACAGTCCTTATTTGAGGGATTTCACACTTTATTTAACTTGCCGCTTTATATCACTGTCACATGCCTACAGTGGCTTGGGGATTTGGCAACAGAGAGCTCTGAGCTAACAGCGCACTCTATAGATCTGATAAATGCCTGGTGAGGTGAAGAAGTGCTACCTCTGAGCGACTGTGCTGAGCCACGAGCAAGAGCTACCATCAGCCAGTTAAGACACATTGTGATAAAGATATGCACAGCTGGAGCAGAATGGCAGTGTTTAGAGCCAGAATCAGTTGGCTTGTCAGGAGTGGTGCTGGAGTGTGTGCAGTAATTTCTTCCCCTGAGTAAAGGTGAAGAGCAGTTTGCAGTAGGAGCTGTGTGGTGACTGTCAGCTCCACTGATCACAGGAGACTTCCCCTCATCCTCTGGCACCCTGACTGCTCACCTTGACAGCACTCTCGCTGCCTTCCTCTTTAAAATCCTGGAATTTCATTACTTCCGCCATAATGAAGCCCTTCTCAAAGTCTGTGTGGATCTTCCCCGCAGCCTGTGGAGCCTTAGTTCCTTTCTGTCACAGGGAAGGAAAAAGAGAGGACAAATGAATTGTTTTGGAGAAGATGGATTACAGCATGCGAGCGACATGGTGTTTGATAGGGTGATAGCGTCGTGAGCATCACTCGGGGGGTGTTTTCAGTTGGGGGTATTCTTGCCTCGGTCCTGATTTCTGGATAGCTTTCCACTCGGCTGTGCCCTGCTAGGGCAGCCTGGACACCGATAAGGACCCGGCACTGCTATCAATGCCTTCTGATTCCCATTCCGTGGTGGTATTGATTTCTGTCCAAGCAATCTTGCCTCATTGTGGGTCGCTGCTCGGCTCTCTGGTCATGACAGCAAGAAGACCCAGTGTTGCAGTGAGAGGCCATGGTGGTATAGACCTCACTGCAGTGGGCCTCCCTATTCTGGCACACCAGAGTTTGGTCATTTAAATTCATTTCAAGCCTTTCAGTGATATTTCACAGTGGTAGATGCAAAGCTGTTTTTTTAAGTATTTAAATTGACTTTGACATTAATGATTATATCTTTAAAAAACATACATTTTAGATGCGCCAAGTTATTTCAGATGCCAATTTGCAAAACACAAAATAACAATTTAATAGTTTTACAAATTCATTGTGCCTCGAATCCTATTTAAAACTCTAAGACACAACTGGTGACTGATGAAATGTGCAATTTATATGCGCTGAAATAATGCTGGGCGGAAATGACAAATGACCCAAATAAGTGACGTGGCTGCTGTGTATCATTATGACTCCTGCCTGTCGACCTGCTCGCTCTCTCTCTCTCTCTGCTCTGCAGCTCTGTGCTCAGGAACTGTTGAGCAGTTTTAATTATGTATATAATCAGGTTGGGGTCAACATATTTCATGCCAAAAGAATGATGCGTATTTAATGACTCTAATACATTACCATCTCTTTGCAATCTCATTGACGGAGTGCTTGTGAGTTTAACTACCATTAATCAGCATCAAGGTTTGTCTATCTGGAGAAAAATAGATTAAGGGAGGGATTTTTTTCATATGGAGCATTACAAGAGATCCACATTGTCCTAGTTAAGAGCTATGCAGAGCAGGCTGATAGATAATGGTCACCTCGAGGCTGCCTAATAAAGCATGTTAAAGGGCTTAGGAACACGACATTACTGAGTGTAGTTTTTACAATGCAAGATGTATTGGCTTAATATAGTTACTCACTGATGCTTACCTGACTAAATGCCCCTCACACACAATCAAGGTTGGCTGTAATCAGTTATGTCGAGGATGAGCGTGTTTTTGAGGATGCCTTTGAAGTGTTTCAGGACTTTTTTTTGTAAATAGCAAGGACATCAGTCATGCTGAGACGAGTGTGTGTGTGTGTGTGTCTAAACCCGGTGATGTCATCTCACTAAAATGTAATGTAAAAAAAGGAAGTGAGCTCACCTTCAGCCTCTGGCCTGTCTATCCGTGAAGCCATCATGAAAACATTTAGCAGTTCCTGTTTACAAACTTCTTGTTTGTTTCAAATCACCTGCAGCGATACATTCAATATTAATACTTAATAATATATTAATTAGTCTGTTTGATTTGAAGGTGGCTGTTCCTTGCATAGAAGTTGGACATACAAGTACTGGATGCAGTCAGTGGCAAAAACATCTGCATAATTATTTTCCGCATAGAAATCAAATTTGCATTTTTGATCAAAATCTGAATATTTGGGGCGTCCTGCGACACTGCAGTGTATATGTTGTGATGTCCTGTGTTCATATCTGACCAGGAAGGGTTGTTGCTTGTTATCCTCCATCCTTCTCCCTCCTGTTTCACTTCTTTGTCAACCATCTAATAAAAGCAACACGCTGAAATATCTTTAAAAAAAAAAATGGGTTACCGAGTCTGTATTTTGTTGTTATGAATTCTTATATCATCAGTGCATATTGTGACTTTCAGGACACATCGGGCAGCATATCTGTTTACATTTTGACCTTCCAACACCACAAGACTGTGGATGTCCTCCTGTGAGGTAATTGGTTAAGCTGTAAATACAGTTTACGACATGTCATATGTGGATTTATAGGAAAAACAGTTTCAAACATTTTTGACTAGTGTGTTGTTTTTGTGAGAAATCTACGAATTTATAGTTGAAGCTCAGCGGTGAGGTTCCTTTATATTATCTCGCTTCAGGAAAATGAATCCTTATTATCTAGCATGCTTGTTTTGGTGGTGAATTGTTAATAGTTTGTGGCTGCACACAACATCAGCGCCAGGACACTCACTAATGGCATTTATTTCAGTTAAATTACAACAGCTAAGCTAAAAGAACATCATGAGCATTTTACTGATAATGATTGATGATAAATGATTGAATGAATATAAGTTTTAAAAATGTTGTTTGGACTAATAATTGTGAATTATTGTATATTGATTCAGCAAACAAAGAACACAAATTCATACATCTGTAGATATTTTATAACCTGATGTTTGTCATTAAAGTTCTTAATTTTTGAAGAGAACAACAAGAAAATAGGCTGAGACCTGAAAAGGCCTTTTTTTAACTTCTTGTGTCCAGTCAAAGATATATGATGCACAACAAAAACATGGCTCCTCATGTAAGTTAAAATAATTTTAGAGAATTTTAAAGCAGTATCTGCAGTGATGGTCAAAATTGTAAATGTCCTTATTGCCCTTAAATAAACATAATTTATTGCAGCATATTCAACAAAGACACTGAATAAAGAGAACCTGGAGAATTTCCTGATTATTTGTCATTAAAATGTGAAATAGCGCACCTTCAGGGGAACAAAACCTTAATGATCTGCTTGCGGACAAGTTCTCTGAATAGATGCCATTGTAGAAAATTGCAATGCTTTTTGAAATTGGTCATCCAAGTTATGTTTAAGGGACTGAAAGCAGTCTGCATTGTGACAGTTTGATTTAAAATTGCAGTCCCTTGAAATATCTGACGGGATGGAAGAATGAATATGATTAAGTATGACAGGATACAACCTAAATCTTCAGTTTTTAAAGAAAAAGTTTTTTAAGTTACTTTGCTGTATTTTGAAACCACCTACATATGTAATGTAATGTAATATGTAACTCCTGAACATCCAAATATTTTATTATGTCTGTACTCAATCCTTCTATTTCTCATTTGCTCATGAAAAAAACAAGAAAAAAAACAAAAACAAGAAAACACCAAGATGCAAAGCCAACATCTGTATTGATGTAAATCCTGCGATCCCATTGCACAAAGCTCTTGGTGGCCCGGGCTCAGTAAACTGAGACACACAGGGAGGAGGAGCCCCCAGCAAGGCCCACAAACAGTCGAATGAAAAGCGACATCAATTTTGGCACAGACAACCTCCGTCACACAGATTAGGCAGGCACAATGCACAGGCTCCTTATCTCCAGCGGCAGGAGGAGGGCAGGCAGATCTGCACAGGATGGAAACATTCTCATGGACGTAATGGGCAAAATCAATTGTTGCCCTCCTCAATCAATGTAGCCCCCACTTTCACTGTTCAGCAGCTCACCAGTAATTGAAGTTATCCTTGGCCTGTAATGACTGGCTAAAGCACAACCATGACAAAGTTGAAAGTGTGTGATATCAGTGAGGGTGCCAGCAGGGTGGAACGTGGGACACTGTGTGTATTCGTTTGTGTGTGTCTCTGGTACACACACACACACACACACTCACATGTATGTGCACAGCAGGAAGCTGGCTCTTACCCGAATGGTCCATGCACGGACCTCATCTGGTCCAGCAGTGAAGAAGTACTCCAGCTGCAGGGCTGCGTAGCCGGTCTTGATGATCTTGCTCAGGGCACTGACGGAGAGAAATTTCAGTTTGAATCGAGGGGTCTGAACTGTTTAAGTATTATTTATTGCCCCTGATGCCCAGACGAAGTTCACTTCAGTGGCAAGGCCCCATTCATTCCAATATAAACTCATTAAGTGAATAAGATGGGTCACTTCGTTTCACATAAGACATTCAACTCTCCAATGGTTTCTTTGATTAATTGCAAAGCTTGTAGACTCATTTAGCATTTTTAAGAATTCAATCCGATGCCTCGTTCTGCACCAAGAGGAGAAAAAAAAAAAAATCTGCTGTCACAATTTTTCTCTCCATAGAGGTTTTCACATGAGAACAATAAACCCAAAATGCCCAAGTTATAATTATACCTACAGATGACAGATGACAGTTAAAAACTTAATTTAGAGGAAAACCCTTTGACTGAGTTGTTCAGTAAGAAGAGGGATCCTTTGCTTTATAATGGTAATTACTCTGCCATTTATTATTCTATCAGCACATGCAATTAAAGGAGTGCATGGAGGACACAGCTGATAATAAAGTGTGGGGAGACTGAATGCTAATTAACCTCTGCGTCTTGTGCTCCGTGCAGTACTTCTGTGTCTCCTCTTCACTCTTGTCCTGTAGCTGGTTCTCCAGGCCGCCGCTGAAGGGGATGACCAAGGCTCCGGGGTCATGACTGTCCACCCACTCTTTGATTTTCACCAACCTGGTAGAATCAGCAGCCACAAAACTAGTTGGAGGACTTGATTAACATGATATTCATGAGAGCAGCTGAACGAACATATGAGTGTTTGCAGGTGACTGAACTCCAAAAGGTGGCCATTTCTTTCAGAGAGTTTGACTCTGTTTCCATAAAAGTTTTCAGCTACAAATTTGACTTGATGTGTGCTCATAGGACAGAGCAGAGATTCACAAAGATTTGACAGTAGTAATAATGTACCACACCATAAAAAATACTTCAGAATTGACCATTTTAGTGTTATATATTTATATTATGGGGTCATTACCAGCTTTGAATTAATATGTAAGTAGCATTTTAGTGTTGGATAGTTTAATCCGCAAAATTCCCAAAACCTTTTCAAGACAATTTTGTTCATAATTGAGTCCTAAAAACAATATTTTCTAAAAACAAGTGAAAGATATTTGTAAGAAAAACTCTATTTGAACTGTTTTAAAATCAACTTGGGGCAGATCCCCGCACTCGAATTATGAGACATGATTTTAGATTTCAAGCAAAATTAATTAAATGAAACTACTCAATACTCAAGTACTTGTACCTCAGAATGTACTCAAGTACTGTAATGGAGTAAATGCACTACTTGTACTACTATTTTTTCCTATAACAGACAAACAGAGTTTATTTATCTTAACTAAACATTTACTCTAAAGCCAGGGAGAGGCAGGAAAACTAACTTTATTTGTACGTTTCTTTGTCATTGTCTTCACCACCTGAGTTTTTTTTTTCTAGTCTTTATGTCTTTCAGTCCAGCAGGACACCTGACATTGCAGGACAAAGATATCCTCACACTTAATGGTAACTCTCAGTCAGAACAATATAAGGGGGTTAGGGCAATTATGAGATTAGCCCCACATGCTCTCAGGCTGGGATTGGACAGGTCTCAAAGAACAGCATCACACAAATCCATTTTCACACGGCGGCCCTGACAGAGCTTCTAGGCTGGATTGATTCTAAAGGGTCCCTGTCATTATCTGTAATCCTAGTTTCCTGTTTAAAGCCCATAAGAATCAAAGACTGGGAGGGACCCGACCACCTCAATACCACATCTATTCCAATAACAATGTCACCGCTTTATCACCTACAGCACCATATCGCTGCTCCTACCTAATGATTATCAATATACAATATATGACAGGGTAACGGGCGCAGGAAGAGCACAGTTTTGCTTTGATTGGATGTTTTTCCCAACAAGCTAGAATAACACTGCAGGGTAAATTTGAAATGCATCATATGCCAGTTTGTCTGTCTGTTCAGATGCACATCTATTAAGAGCCGTAACCTAATATTTCCCTTTCTGTTCGCACTAAGGATGCGGAGCTGACGTTTGACTGCCACTGCAATAAGGTAGTCGCCAATGTCTCACCAATAAAGGACAGAAAAATAAACACATTTAGCCAAAGCCAAAAAACCTGAAAACATAGGAGATGGCGGGCGCTCCAAGAGGGGAAAAAAATCCAATCTGAGATAATAACAGCTGTAGTTTGTCACTTTTAGCAGCACAGCTGTCTATTTGGTGGCGCGTTATTTGCATTCCTCAGGTATTGCGTACTCTACAGGCGGCTGAATAATGATTCACAAATCACTCTCTCCACACCAGTCAAGGGCTGTGATCCTTTGAATAGACCATTGTACCTGAGACTGTAATTGGTGAAGACTTGACAGAGCAGAGCCAAGCCAGCCAAGTAACAAAGAGGCTCTTGGTAGAAGGCTGAGGGATGATTTTAATAATGTGAAGCCGAGACGGAGAACGTGAGCTGCAAATGAGCGCGGGGGTCTCTGGGTCCTTGCACTGAGTGACACAGGACCAGACAAACACCTTGCCACAGGAACATGAAACACCCCCTTCCCTCAACTCCAGAAACAAAGCACTGTCAATTAAGAGCTTTGATGCTCCGTCAACATGACTCCCAAAACCAATTCTGTCAACTTTACCGCTGTCTACCCATGCCACTTTGCAATTTGTATTTATGCCACTTCCAATTATTTGTGTGGAATTTTATGTGGATGGGTAAATTGGGAGAGAATATTTATGTAAAACATTCTGCAGATTTTTTTTTATTTTTGGTCTTTCAGTCATTCATGAAATTCTAAATTATTCATGCAAACATAAGAATCATGTTTTCTGTACATCAATGAGTGTTTACATTGAAGCCTGCTCTCTTTCTATGACATAAGACTTATTTTAAAAAGTCCTTTCTGCTCACCATCGACATCTTTAAGGAGAAAATATTGCAAGCGGATTTGTTAACTTCCATAACTGGAAATAATACATAAAATATTTGTTCATCTTTAAAAAGGGTTTGCAAGTCACACACACACAAAATCCAGTTGAGAAAGAGTGTGTGTGTGTGTGTGTCTATGTCTTGTCAGTCTCCCATTATGTCCCAGCACTGAGTGCCATCTCTCACTGCTCAGTTAATAGAAAGATTCAGCACTTTCTGGTCTTGATATCCCTCTCTGAACAAATGATGCCTGAAATTTTTATTCTTTTTATAATGGAATTCCAATGGCCTTTGCTGCAAATCAAGTGGAAATTTTTGCATATCAAGTGGGAAAAATTAAATGTTAACCACGTTTTAATGTGATTAAGGGTGACAGGGACATTATTTCTGCTAATCATTCACCAGCTTGAAGGCTCAAACAAAGCTGAAGAACAAGCCATGTTTGTGCTTTTCCTGCTGCTCTCCAGTTCAAGGAGGAAAATGTGTATCTTATACGCGCTCTTATCAAACTTTACAAATCTAAAACATGATATGAATTTATTTTGTATTTCTTTTCTTCATGCTAACTGATTAAATCAACATCAGTTTATCTCACACATCCAGACAAACGTGTCCCATTGTTTGTTCTAAGATTTAGATTTGATGGCTGTTGTATTTACAATACATCCAATTTAAAGCACAATATATTGTGAAATCGCAAAAACAATTGGAGCTTCCACAACAGACTGGCTCTGAAAGGAGATGTCCCACAGGGGGCCACCCTCTGGGGCTAGTCTATTTGTCTTTTTGTGTGGGAATCCTGAGGGGGGGATAATTCCTGTGTTTCCGCATGCCTAGGGCTTCCCTGGGCTTTGTCAGAGCTTTGATCTGCTTAAATGGCTCAGGAGGGAAAAACAATGGGAGTTTCTAAAGTACAGAGGCAGCTACCTGAGACAATGACCTGGGCCTGTGTCTGACATACATTCATACAGGTTGGCTTTATTAGGAGCGCTTAGCCAGTTAAGCCTCTAAAAGGTGTGCCATCACCTCCAGTTTGAGTGCTTCTTTCAGATGCAATTGAATGCTGACAGACCTGAGAGTAATCCACTACCTGCATCCACCACAGCTTCATCACTGACACACACCCACAGGTGGAGAGCAAAGTATCTGAACGTGGGTATAACTAGCCGTATGTGTTACCGACTTGCATGCCAGCCACAGGCTCATCAAGTAATAAACCGAGGGTCCGCTGCGTTTTGCTGGTCCCAGGTTGCGTTGACGAGCATCCAAAGGGGTTAGGATGCTGCGGCACACAGTGTCTGCTAAACCCCCCTCCTCTTCCCTTCCTCTGTGAAGGGAGACAGAAATGAGAGGTATGAGCTCATGGTGGCTTTTTGAGGCTGGGAAGTCGGGGGGCTCTGTGGGAAGCTTTTCATCCTCCCAGTGGTGAGCTCCTGAGCAACTAGAGTGCAGACGCTCTCTGCTCCCTGTGGCCATGGCCGGATGGAAAGGCATTACACATCAGTCTCAGAGGAAGGAGATCTGACACACACGCACACATGCACACACTATCGCCAATATTGTCAACTTCTTTCAGCCTTCAAAGCAATCACGGGCTGGAGGAAACAGAACCCAGCGCAGGCACAATGGGAGCAGCTTTAATTAAGAGCATCATCTCACATCATACCTCGAGGGTGTGCTGGTAACAAGCTTTTTTTTTTGAACAACTTTCTTTTCTGTGATAACTACACCCATTAAATTTTTAAAAGACAAATCTTGCGACTTTAAATGTTTGCACATGATAGATAAAACCCCAACAAACGTCTTTCTAATGGATGTTGAGAACACATTATCAAAGCTATGTCCTTGTTTAAGGCTATTTGAGAGGGGGAAGGGGGGTGAAAGAAAAAAAAAAGAAAAGAAAGGCAAACATCAGAAATTCAAACAGTAACCCAGAGGAGTACATTCTACATCACCCAAAATAATTCTCTATATGGGGTATCCATGCTGTCATTCACGGCAGTTGACTGGGCGAGAGAAAATAAGGGGGCTGGGGGTAGAGTGGGGGGAGTCATCAAGATGTGACAATTGTGACAAGAGCAGGCAAAGTGTAGCGCCGAAGAACACCACACGGATTTCTCCATCTCTTCTTTTTTTCCAGGATGACAGCTTAATGTCTACCACATGCAATATTTATTCTCATCGTGTGTCAGACTGTCTAGCTGTCCTAGGGAGTACAAAGAATGCCACTTATTAGAATAAAAGCAGAAGGAAGGTAATCAAGGACATATGTAACATCAGCCAATCATGCCCCCTTTCCAATCCGGCATCTTTTTTTTCTTCTCCCTCTCCCCCCATTCATAACAGTTCAACAATAATCCTGATAATAAGCGTTCAGGAGCCGTATGTGGCAACACTAAATTCATTTATTTGTCTCATTAGAGCTGCCGAGGCTGCAGGCTACTCACTGTGGCATGTGCGTTCGGTCTTAACCTTATCACAAACATAATAAAAAGCACAGCTCAACAAAGCCAAAGCTATCAAAATGTATCATTAGACAGTCTTGAAACTTGCAGACATTTCTTTTTTATGTCTGCGATGCCAAACTACAGACTTTACAGGGGGAACAATTCCCAGGGTGCCTTCAGAAGAAAGCAAGCAAGCACGTTGTGCTGCTTCAGAGGTGTCTACATACATTATGAACTGCGGTAGACTCACTCAGCATTAACGTCCTTGGGTTTTGGGCCAGATAAATGAGGGAGAAGTGACAGTCTGTATTGGATTTTGGAGAGCAAACTGAATCCTCACAAGGTCATTAAAGAACAAACAAGAAGAGAAAAAGTCTCAAGTTTAGGGTCTGTCTCATTAGTTACAACAACAGCGCTGTGTCTTCACCACCCGGACACAACAAAGACAACAGGGTGACATGTGACATTTCCTTTCATTACCTGGACTAGGGACAGTCAATAACCAGGCAAACTGGAACGACAGGACTTTATTAGCACCATCTGTTTCAGTTTTACTATACAGCCTCTCCTGTTGTTTTCTCTCATTGAAAGCTAGCTAAAGGCATCCATTAGGACTGACTGTGGGCAGTAGGGTACACATCTTACCATGGGAAAGTGTTTCTCAGGATCCCACACTGCACAAGGAGAGAGTGGACGACTGTGCACAAAATAAAAGGAGCAAGTGATCGTATATCTTCCTCATGGCTTTGAAAAGCGAACTCCAACTCCCCAGATAGTAGTTCCTAAAAACTTGGATGGAGCCAGTGGTTTTGCACTCAATAAAGTTTCAGTTGTGTTTATGGGAATTATGGTTTGGAGTAGCTGAAGTGGGCTGTAGTGACTGCTTTCATGGAGTGGCTTTCAGTGAATCATAATAGTCATCCCCCCCCTCCCTCTCTGCTCAGTTTTTCTTCTGTCTCTAAATCTTGACGGGTACTCAGAAATTGTTGGCTGTTTGTCAAAATGATCACACCAAATGAAAATGCATGTTTAACTTATTACTGGGATTCTTCAAAAGTCAAATAATGCATACAAGAAAACACAAGTCAACAAATAAAAGATCCATTAACCATAAGATCCGTTTGGAGAAGGAAAACAGGTACAAGCTCTATAAGAGAGAAGATCCTCAACTGACATGCTGCAACTCCTGTCAGGGCTTCCTTTACTTTAATTGTCAAAGCTCCTCCTACAGGCCGACTTGAGTATCAGACACAGAAAAAGACATTTGTTTTCCTTTCTGCTCCTTCTTTAACTGTGGTTGGATTTCTTTTAACGTGGCACGAAAGCTGCTAGCACCTAATGTTTTCAGTGCACTGGTCTCTACAGGGAAGATTAAGCGGACTTCATTCCATATTTTTCTTGACTTGATTTGTGGCACTCAGCTCCGAGCCCATTCGTTTCTACTGAAGACATCAATTTAACATTTTTTTTTAATCAATTAAAAACAGCTGAAAGATATAAAGTTTAGTGTAATAAAAAAGTGTATTTGTTTGGGACTATTTTCAGCTTTTCATCTACGGATTGATTCACATTTTGTCTGCTTGTGAGTATTTACAGCAGCAGGATGGGTTATGTGGGTCTGAGTTTAAATAAACTACAGTATCCATGTTTGTTATAATACAAAAACATGTCACCCAGTGCGAGAATATATGTGTTTATGTGTTTTTAATAGTTGCTGGACGACAATGGATAGAGATCTGTCAGAGAGGACTAAGATATTGCTGTCTTTTTATGAGATTTGTTGACAATAAGAAAAATATGAAATGTCTCAAATCTTATTCTTTAACTCATAATGAGTAAAGTAGATAGAAGTTGACATCCTAACATGAAACAAGGCCTTTTGCTTGAGATCAAACTGGACTCTGAAGTGTTGACACTCACTGAAGCCGTCTCTCTTTTCAAAATCGTAGTTACATCATAGCGCAAGCATGGCGTGTGATTTTCTGGATCACACCATGCCAGACAAATATGGAGGTAATTAATTATGAAAACTGAATTTATGCCTTTGTGGCAGGAACAAAAAGGAGGAGAGCAGCTGTGGTATGTAACCGTTTCAGCAGCGTTTGTTCAGACAAAAAGCATAAAGAATACAAAGACAGAGGTAACTAATGTAACATGCATTAGGAGCAAATAATGTTCAATGAGATTAAATAAGTCTATAAGTGTAATAATGAGACTGAAGGAACGTCTATACAGACTAAAGAGAGAAGTGCACATGCCTATACACATATAGGGAAATACACAAACACACACACACACATACATACAGTTAATAAAAGCTCCAAGCCCTGGTGCAGTGCTTACACTCACCAGGAAAGCCCACACTGCAGAGGCACTCACAGACAGGTCACGCTTGCTAGTTTCCTTAAAGGTCAACTCATCCACTTAAGAGGCACCAATTTACTTTAATGCACATTGTCCAAAAGAAGAAAAAATAGAAAAAGAAATGACAAGTAAGAAAAACATCACAGCATATTTGGAGTATTCTCCACTGTGTCTCTTAGCATCACAAAATGTGACTGCTCCTCTGAGTTCTCTGCTCTTAGGATTAAATAAATATCTGATCAAACCTATTAAAAGAAATAAAGGCTGATAAAGATGGCGTGGCCACAAGCTTGTAAAATAAACAATAACTTAACTGACAAGTGAAAACACACTAACACTGGGCAGGCTGCAGCCCCCACATCATCAACAGTGCTCTAATGACCCTCTCTAACACACAAACTACGGTATGTGGCACAGAGAAAAAGTCTTCCAGGCAGCTCACTGACGCCGAGGGAAGAGGAGAAAGCCTCTTGATAGACTCTTGTAGATGCCATTCCCTATCACGCAATGCCTCTCAGTCATAAACACATGACAAATGCGGCCTTAATCATTTTTTACGAGCGGGGATGTGCAGGGGGCAGTGCATGGTTAGAGGGGAGAGGGGAGCGGTGAGCAGCAGGCGGCCCCCTCTGCACAGAGGAGAGGGCTGTGTGGTAAAGTCTCCTCTGGAACATCACTCGGCCAGCGATCCTTTGATCTCCACACCGCAATTACGCCAGCATCCAAATGAGCATGGAGTCGCCTCTGAAACAGACTTCAAACATGCACATGTACGCATTCTCATACACGTACACATACACTGTATAGGATTGGAGCCATGTGCTCCTCTCAACAGTAAATGATGTACTGTCTCCAGCAGAGAACCTGGGGATGAAAGGAGGCCTTGCTCCTCGTCTGATCCCTCCATTAATGATGGCTTGCTAAAGCTAATACTGTGTATTCTTGTCTAAACAAGGGCAGCTTGGTATGTGGTTCCCATACTCCAAACAGGATGATCTTGGTTAACAATGGACTGTTTTTCAGAGGCTCAAAAAGTGTGATGAAACTACTTGCTGCTGCAACGATCGATTGTGCTGCAATTGAGCGTCTGCAATAATGAAACCGATTAACTTGCATACGTTGAACTCATAAAATGCTCCTAAAATTAAAAACATTAACCTAAAGCCTGAGTGGCAGCATGTGCCGAACAAAACAGCTAAATATAAAATGTAAAAAACGCGAGGAGCTGAACCTGTAAAATGGCCTGAAAGGGCGTCCTGAGAGACACAGATAAGATTGGCTTATTTGCCTCATTCTGGGATTCGCCTTCTTTTCCTCCACACATTAAAGCTGAGATTGCAATTTGTCTAGCTGTTTGCTTTGAATAGTCCTTAACCGTATCATCATCTCAACTGTGCTGGTGGAAAAACACGGGGGCATGGCGACAGCCAAATGGCAGTCTGGCGTCTCTGCTGCAGACTAGCTGCCATTAGGGCTGAGAGCAGCATTTATTGTACAATTAGGGCCAGCTAGATCTACCTGTAATCATCTCCATACAGGTGTGAGCTGCTCTCTGGACAAGGGAAGTGACTCATCACTTGTCAAACATCAACACTTTGATGTCGGCATTGTTCATCGCAGGGCCCTCAGGATACCTGAGCACTACTGTTTGCCTGTTTAAAACGCTCAAAGATTTATTGCATTTCACACAGTCAAAAAAACACACACACGCAACAAGAGAAAAAAAACCCTCTCTTCCTACTGATGACGGATGTTCCACATGCCATGAATCATTTGATTTATGAGTTCTCCTCTCCCTCCCTCTGTCTGACAGTCATACTTTCGTGTCAGGAACATTTTAACAAACAAGTCATAGGTAAACAACTTCCCTTGTAATACAATGCTGCCAAGTAAAGCGCTAAAACAAATTTTGTAAGAACTGACACCACAAGCCTAGAGGGCAATTGGAAAAGTGCGATAACAATCCACAAGTTGGTGTTATTGACAAAACGGCTGTAGTGTGGAAAAGTAGCCCTTTCAGATATAATGGATGTCTAACACCAGCCTTCAAGATCTGCTCTCACTGTGGCCAGATGACAACATTACTATAAAAAGTGTCTTTTTGACAGAACAGAGGATCATAGAGCTCAAAACACGGCAAAGAAGTTTATTTAGAGCATTAAAGGTCATCCTCGGGTTAGTTCACATTATGAATAGTGTTGCACCTGCAAAATATGTGGCACGATTCTCTGTATGTAAAAGCAAAACGTACATGCATTTTCCCTCAACTCGCTGTATATCAAGAAAGCCCCAGTTGTTGCTGCGATCTGTGAGAAAAGTGATGCTTGTAAAGCAACAACATGTGAGGATAAAACCAAATATTTGGAGCAAAATAACATGTTATTGGCTCTCACAAGATGATATTAATTACTTGTTTGGCCCTGGATGTACATATGTTTGTTTTCTTGGTATTTACAGCCTTCACTCTCTTTCATATCATATGGAAATGACACATTTTAATGGAAAATGGGGACCATATGCTAGTATGTGTTTAATGAAGTGCAGAGTCTGGAGTCTGGTTGGGATTTGCAAAGCTGGATGTTGTGTTCGAGCTTACTTAGTGCCACCTCCAGGCAGATCCTCTCACAAAGATATGACCGTTTCTGTCAGCAGGAGACCACAGTCAGTCGATCAGCGAGGCTAACTCACACACACTCTTCACACCCCGGCACATGCTCAGGCAGACGCATGCACGCAGACTTTTTATAGCTGAAATGCAGATTCAATCAAAGTTAGTAGAAATCAATGTAACTCTGTACATAAGTAGAAGGAAAGCTCTTTGGTGGTGATTAATAAGTGCAATGAGACGACTCCCGCCTTCCCTCCAAGCACTTACCATTTGTTCTTTCTCCTGATGTAGTCTTTCTCAGAGAGGTTAATGAGGTAAATCATTGGTTTGGATGTCAAAAACAAGTATTTGTTCAACACTTCGATCTGTGACAAAGATACACAAGACAAGTACTGAGAATCCAAACTTTCCAAAGTAGCCTTTGAGGACAGCACAGACAGAGATAAGTGAAGCCAAATCAAATTAGGGTCTGGTGTATAGGCACTGTGGGGTGCGACTATAAAGCCTCTAAATCAAAATCAGCACGGCCAGATGTCATTAGCTTGTACAAAAGTAACGTCAAAATACAACCAACAAAAGGCTGTGCATAATATTAACTCGTGATTTGCACAAAAGACATGTTGCTTGAGAGGAAAAAAAAACAAAACAAAACAAAAGCAGTTGTACTCTTAGGTCAGATGAAAAGATTAGCGGGATAAATCACATTAATAAACTAGACTGTAACATCAAAGGCTTACCTCCTTGTCGTTCCAATCGTGATAGTAACGGACGTGTTTCTTTTCATCCACTACCCAGCTCTTGATTTTGCACATAACGTCCTGTTTGGGGTTAAAAGAGAATGAACAAGAAGCCATTAAAGGAGATGAAAAAGAATATAAACCCAGCAGGGTATGGGGTAATTATTTCCTAAATGCATGGCATCCTGATGCCAAAATGAACAATGGCTGTGCTCGCATTCAAGCAGGAGTGGCCTGGCTTTGACAGGGATGGCATGCACAAGACCCCCTTCCCTCCTTTAAATCATGACAAAATGCCTTCTGGGGTGTCTCGCTTAGAGCCGCAGTTTTGAACATCAATATTCCATCGGGACTGTTTAATGAAAAGGATAGATAGAGCAGACAAAATTGGAAAGAGCAGGGAACTAATTGGAAGTTGGTTAGTTAGGTGTAAATTATTGGTCCTTCCTCAGGCACTTTGCAGAATGTAGTCATACTGAATGAGCACTAGTGAGGTATAGAACTAATTATTCACTGTTTCTTCTGGAGAAAATATTGAGCATTTCCAGCTATGTATGCCACATTCATTACTGAGGTACTTGTGGGTTGAGACCACAGGCAAGACTGGGTCTTGACAGGATCTGGAAGCGGAAAAGGGTGGGAAAATGGGAGGGAGGTAGTTATAAAATTTGTAATAAAGAAATTGAGCCTATTATTGTTGATCCAGCCCCACAGAAATTAGCGGAACACATTCTTTTTGTTCCTGTCAACTTGACCTCCCCCTTCATATAAAAACTCCTCCACCCCCTGCAACACTCCCCCTACCTCCTTTTCCCTCCCCAAACCCTTGCAGCACTTCACAATCATACTCCCTTTTGAAAGAACTGAGGAAAAAATCCTGCCAGAGCCTCAATTACACAATGGCAGAAAAAGCTCCACACACTGACCCCCAGCCAGCTGCATTCACTCTCTGCACATCTCTCTCCACAGGAATTCTAAAGGCCTTTTAGTCAGGCAGCCAGAGTGCAGCCAGCGGGAGAGAGCGCAGGAAGAGCTGCATACACTCCGCCCGCGCCGTCCCAAGTCTTCACAGAGAGATTAATCATCTGTGAAATGGAAACAGCAAACGGCCAGTGACACAGGCTGAACCCGCTCCAGGTTTCCCTCATCAGCTCGCAGCCGCCGTGCAGTGCTCCTCTAACAGGCAGGTGTTAATAAAAGGCATATAGGTCCCACAAGGGTCAAACACATATGCCTGCCACCATGAAGCGCCGCTGGTGGGCCGGCTTCTTATTATTGTTTTTTAAGGATAGGGATTTCGAGGATTCACACGGACAAAAGCAATGAAACATTGTTCCTGTAAACACAGCACCGGCAAAATGGATTTAAATTTGTTCAACAATGCATACATATGAGCCCTGTGCTGCTTCTGCATGTGCATAAATTTAGCTTGAACTCACAATGAAATATTACGGTGACGTGACAGCATTTTAAAACATAATATAACATCTAATAATAAATTCCACATTTCTAATTTGGTTGTTTTTTTTTCCCTCCCCTGCAAAATCTCATTTTCTTAAACAGCATATCTTCAGCTGTGAGCTCATGCTGCAGCGTATGAAAACTCAAACCAATAATACGGTCAGTTTTTTTTTCTTCCATTAATTTTGCCTCCCTACCTGTCAGATAAAACAGCATTCCTCTCTCTAACCGATATCCTTTTTAGTTTACAATATTAATCATCCCCTTATGTGTTTTGTCTCGCCCCGATGTCTTCATTCAGCAGGAATTATATTAAAAGAGAAGCCCTCATGCTTCATTTGTTTCTGCAAATATTCAACATTATTTTATAATAATATATAGTTCTCTTAAAGTTATGTGGTAAGGCATGCTTTGCATAGTAGTAACAATGTACAGGAAATGAATTAATTTCTCATCAGGCATATTTTGAGTTTTTGTGACAGAAATTTGTGATTTTGTCATAATTACTCCAGTAAGTGTGAATGGTGCGATGTAAAGGTGATAATAACCAGATTTCTAGACGCTAAAATAAGTTGCCATCAAAATAATTCTTAAAATCTCCAACAAGCAGGATAAAAGCAGTTCTTGCTCATGAAATTTCAGGCCAGACCTGTAGAGCTTATTGGAAACAACAATGGAAATTAGATCTTATTTCAAAGGTCTAACAAATTACTCAGTTAAGAGGAAAATCTAAGGAAGTAATCATTATCTTAAGAGTTTCCACAGAATTTCCTTTTTATTTCATTGCATCCTGCGGCTCTGCAAAAGAAAGTACAAACCATATTGTTCCTTTTAAATTGTATATTTTTAGATGTAAACTCGATGCACACACGCTCTGCATATAGATGCTGACATAAACATGTGTGTATGTGTCTGTGCACAGCTGAGTGTGTCAAACGCCAGGCTCAGCCTGTGAGACAATCACACAATCCCTCCCATCTAAAAGCTTGGTGCAGCCTTTGATAAGCACCATTCTTTGCCATATAAAGAGGTCTTCTATAGATTTCACTTGCCGACGTGTGCACAACCTTTGACAAGTAATGTATCATTTTTATTCATTGCCTAAAATTGTTAGCAATTATGTGCGTAAGCGGCCACCTGCCTAGCCTGAATGGCTCCTGTCTGTGGGGCTACCGGGGTGTGGGGAAGTGCTGTTGGCTGTAAAGGGAGGAGGAGGGGGGGGTGGGGGGGTTTAGTCTGAGGGGAACCAACCAAACACGGGGCCTCTGCAGCAGGTGAAAAAGCCCCTCTCGTTAGTGTAATGAGTGGTCAGAGCTTCGGTGTGTCGGGGCCTGAAATTGGGCATGCCGCTCCAAAGTGAAAGGCCAGAGCCCATCCTAGCCTGCTCCAATGATGGAGGGGCATCATGAGACATTTACATCTAAATCATTGCTAATGTTTGCAACTCAACCTCATTACCTTAACCGTACGACCATCTGAATGCGTGTGCATCCACATACGTTGTGATCCGACAGCCAAGATGTTTTTTTTCCCCTGCGTCTTGCCCTCCACCTCGCCGCGTATAACCGGGGAATCCTCTGTCAAAGAATATTCTAAACATTTACGGTATTCATGGCGAGGTATAGGCATATGTGTCACCAACTGTATGGCCTTATACAATTTCCTGAGCTGCTGTAGGTGTATAAGCATGAGCAAGAGCTGTGCCATGATTTGAGTATTACTTTAGATGAAAAGAGCTGTGTGGAAACACTTTCATTAGCCCATTGCTGTGACCCAGGGTCAGCAGCTGAATAAGTAACTCTCTATTAATGATTTCTACAGCAGAAAACCCCTGACCCCTGATCACTTTCAATCTCAGAAAGGGAAAAAATAGGGCAGGGGGAGGGGTGAGACCTATTGGAGGGAGATTAAAAAAAACATACTTTTTTTTTCTCCTCTCCCTGGCCATGTGTGTGGGAGGGTTATTATTTGTGCCTTGCTGTGAGGGGGAGCAAAGGGCCTGCTGGGACATTGACTCACGTATTCTGGTTTGAGTTTCTTGTCACCGCCTCTAATGGCCGTCTTCTCCAGCTTGTCAATAATAGGGCCGATCATCTCCTCATCCTTCAGCCTCAGCTCCTCGTGGATGATCTCCATATCCCTCACCGGGTCCACCGTCCCCTCAACATGGATGATATCCTCATCCTCGAAAGCTCCTGCAGCGACAGGACACAAACACACAGAGAGAGTGCTTCAGTATAGATATTTGTTTTGGGTTTTTTTTTTTTTTTCTTTCCAGTGGCACTTCTTTATGTGAACACATACAGTATAGTACAAGCAACAGAATCAATGCCATTGACTTCTTGAGATCGAATGTGAAGCAGTGATTAGATTTAGCCCTGAAAAATCATTAGCCTTTTGCAGAGAATACGGGAAAAATAAACATCCACCTGAAAAAGCACAGTGGGAGTCACAGGAAAGTCATAACAAATATAATAAAATACTTAGCAACATATTTAATATTTCTATTCAGCCTGCAAGTGTCAGAACTGTGAGAAACCAGCTTACTGTGTCAAAGTAAGTTCCACTAGAACTGGCTTTAAGTGCAACAAAACAGGCTTGTCTGTCAATCTGCATGAAGTGAGGAGTGTGTTGCCATGCATTTTGTACCCCTCTGTCTTAAAACTATTAGCCATTAAGTTAAGAAATATGAGAAATAAACAAAGCTGAGTATGTATTTAAGAAAAAAAAAGTCAATATTCATGGATGCTAGACGACAGTCTTCCCCTAATCATTTGCGTCTTAGCCATGGCTGTGCTGGTGATTAGGTAATGAGGCTCTGAAGCAGACCATTTAGCCAGCAGCTGCTCTAAGGACTCCTTCTGATTCTCCAGCAGAGCTCAGGGGTGAGGGAGGAGGGGGACACGGGTGTACATCTGTCACATGTGACAGAGAGTGACAGCCTTTAACAGTACTAGTGGCAACTGTAGTGGACTGCAATATGTTCTTTAATTTACAACCAATACAGAGTTTGTTTTATAATATCACTACGTTCACAAGTAAAAGGGGGATTGGAGCAGGTCAGTCGTGGAGGAAGTATTCAGTTACTTCTATTTGGTAAAATTAGCAATACTGCAACATAAAAGTACTTTATTACAAGTAAAAGTCCTGCATTGAAAACGTTAGTGAAGAAAAAGTTTGTAAACAAAAGTAAAAGTACTCATATAAATGCCCCCTGTGCCTAAAGTATTCTATTATTTGACTGTTATTATTATATTATTTGATTATTATTACTGATACAAGTAAGAAAGTAGCATTTAACTGCTATAGCTTAAACTATTTTATACACTGTTGGGTGTATAAACTATATATATGAAAAAATATTCATCATATTTTAGGAGCTCATCACGTTTTGTATAAAAAGTAAAAAGTACAATCAGATATAAAGAAGCATGGAATGTAAATACTTAAGTACAAGTAGGTCAAATTATATGTGTAGTTATATCACACAACAGGAGCGCCTTCATGCTAAATACTGTACAGTTGGAATACGCCTGAACACGTTTTCATAAATCCGTCAATAACAGTGACTCTTGAAGCTTTACAATGTGTCATAATGGGAATGCCATCTCATTCAACAGGGAAGTGGATGTCAGGTAAATGATGACTGGGCTTTAAGTATTGCTGTGTTGAGGGACACTATGTTTGGAATGTGTACGGTGGCGCCGTTTAACGTAATTAACAATCCATCTTCATGTGTACACACCTGAGCGGTGAAGGTCTGTTGACAGGTAAGGCCCTGCGAGATAATAACGTCACTCGGGTGACGCGCCATATACAACTCATCACAAAGCTGTCACATCCATCTCTCGACAAGTTCAAACAGTGATACATGAAGAAAATATTGATGACTCAAAGATGTGCGTAGTAGTCGTGATGAGCAACAGCATACCTGAGATTCATGCAAATCTTTGCATCATGTATAAAGTTCAGATCAGATCACTGGAAACCCTACATAACTCTGCCATCACACTAATCAGACAAATGTTGTCTACAGATGAAGCTGGGTGACTCATGGGATGTCAGTCAGTCATCCAACTGTTTTCATTGAATACCTTGACATTGTGTACAGATATTCATTGTCCCCAGAAGATACAATGTAATGACTTCCTAGCTCCACTGTGAAGTTGACATTTGTGAAATATTTTGACAACTAGTGGACTACTATTTACAGCGATAAACTATAAATAGTTTAGCATGCTAACATGCTAAACAAAGATGCCAAACACAATCTGCTAAACGTCCACATGTTAGCATTTTAGCTCAAAGCAGCCTCACAGAGTCACAGTGTAGCTGTAGACCCTTATTCATGAATAAGAACCACTGCCTTTGAGAATTTAACCTGAACTGAATATGAACCTGAAATTGTGTACAGATATTCATTGTCCCCACAAGATGAACTGTAATGACTTCCCCTGATTTTTCCTCTAGCGCCACTATGAAGGTGACGTTTGTGGCTTTGAGTCAAATATTTTGACTACTATTTATAGTGACAACTTATGCTTGCATGCTAAGATGCCAAACACAACCTGCTAAACAGCATTGTCTTTGTAAGCATGTTAGCATGATGTTAGCATATAGCTAGTCACACAGTGTAGCTGCAGACTCTTGTTCATTAATAAGAACCAAACTGAACTGAATATGAAACCCACACCAATGATCTTCCTCATGCACAGAATATTATATCTTATTCTTCGTGGGTTTTAAGGAGGGATAAGTACCTGATTTTCCATGATACTGAACTACAGGGCTTTTACAATCTAGCACCACTCATCAGTCACATCTAAACATCAAAGCTCAACAACAAAATGACAGACACCCAGAAATCCTACACCGGTGGCCTTATTACTCATGCAAGCCAACAGAAGCTGTAGACTTTTGTGCAAGCTGTCATCCTGTGCGTTGTCCTCATGGTGAAATGAACTTATCCAATTACTCTTTGCCTAATCAGGCTGTTTTGGTTCCTCTCCTCTTGCAGAGGTACTCCACAGTATAAACAGTTCACTTACGCCACACAGAAAGGGGCTAATCAGTGGAATTATTGTTTTGCTGCGCCAATTTACCAGCTCCCTGTTCAGCACTGATTGGAATGAAAATTTGCTATTGTCTCTGCATGAACTCAGAAAATATAATGCAATGTAATCATTTTGTTAGCTGCAAGAATATACATACATTATAAACAATTACGATGTACAGTTTTGAGACACTGTGTTTCAAATGGAAAATGCATATGAGTCTGTTGTTCAATTTAGTACATTCTAATTAGGAGCAAAGCGGCTTAAAACAGGTTCATGTGGGTAATAAACCCCTCATGATTGGTATAAATCACTGTTAATGAATTCACAAGGAATGGCTATAGGTCTATCGATGCATTAAGAAATGTTTAAAACACCCAATCATTTTGTAACACGTTTCTTACTTCTGAAATAAGTCACTTTGTTTCCAACTATTGTTTTACAACCTTCATAAAAAAGCTGATAAATCAACATTTCAGAGAGGCTTTCAAAGAGCAGGAGCAGCTGATCACTCACTATTTAGTCATCAGCTGACACTCTCCTCTGACTACCACATATTCCAAAGTAATTTGCTTTAATTAATTTCGCCTAATTTAACATTCACATCTACTTTACCGCCATCCCATTCAAGGCTTAGAGCCCGGAGAACAAATGCATGAGGTGAAAGAGAGGAGAGAAATCTGAGGGGGCAATCTCCACAATTAGTCCTTTAACAACTGGGTCTGGGTAGAGCTCTGTGAAGACAGCTCTTATGAGGCTGCGGCGCCACACAAAGCCGCATACAAGACAGTAAAAACACACAAGAAAAAAAGAAAAAGAAGAAGAACAAGGTTGGAAAGGCCCAGTTTCAGTAGTCAGGTCTGTCTCACAATTAAAATTTTACTGCTTCGTTTTTAGACGGTGTATGTTTTGAAGACAGTATTAACAGGTGCCCCTTTATTAAGATGACAAAAGGATTAGTCTCTAGAGGGTGAGTGGTGTTCAATGGCCTGATTAGGGATCAGGCTAAGCTCTGAAAAATTATGGACTTAACAGCGGCGCTGCAGGCCAGTGAAGATTGAGAAAATATAACTGACATTTACGCGAGAAAAAAGAAAGAAAGAAAACAAAACGATGAACAGAAATATGACTTCGTTAATTTTATCATGGGAAATTTCACTGCAAAACATTTAAGATCAGAGCCTTCAGTATAAACAACTAAAAGTTTCTGCCTGTGCGAGCGCAACACCTAAAACCAACCAAATGAGCTCGAGTTCATATCATTACTTTTCTGTCGGGTACACAGCAGACAAGGCAGCCATCTGAGTCAAGTCGAGATCAATACTGATTGAGCTGCTTCCTCTGATGCTGCTACCTGGGAGGATATGTGGTCAACATAATTCAGTTAAATTACAGTATTCATTGACTTTTAACTTCCTGTGCATGTTTTCACTTGCAAGATGGGTAAGAGCACATCTAAAGAACTTGCATTCCTCGAGCTGCTTTTAAAATGTTCATGCAAACTCAGTGCCGCAATTCTCCTGGTATTCAGAGCAGTAAAAGCTATTTTATGAGTCTGTCAGGAAAAGCACATTATGGATGTCTTCCAGCATAAAAAACATTGGCAATGCACACAAGGGTATTTATGTTCATTCAGGAAATATCGTCTTGACATTCATTTTAGGATACATGAAATTGACAGCAATTTGTAGCGCGCTGCTTCTGTAACAGAGTTTGTGGCATATTCAGCCTTGTTTCTTATGTCAATTATGGCAAATACATTGGCTGCTAAGAAGCAGTTTGACACCAGAAAATGGTGGGTTTGAGCCCTTCAGGGATACACTCATGTATTCTACATGATCCCATCTTTCAAAATAGATCACAGTGAAATCACAGAGCTTGATAGTATGAATATCAGCACCTCACAAGGTGTCTCCAGTTCCTATGTAATCTACTGTCAACTGCAGTGTCTCATACCAAACCGAGTATTAAAGGTGCATCTTTCCACCATGTTTGATATCACTGAGAAAAAAAAAAGACATGTTGAGGGAAAGCCGTTCAGACAAGCCTGATCTGTGTGCAGCTGAAAGGTGACTGTACCGGGGAGGCTCCAGTTTCCACGAACTCCGACAGAAAACAACAGTGTTAATTCCCTTATCATTAGCTTAACCTCTGTCATTCAATTTATTTTGTTAAACCACGGAGCACGAGAGTGCCTTGATTGAAAGGAACCGACATATGCACGCCACTGTTGTCCCACATCATTCAGAGAACAAACCTTTTTAGATCCTTAACTACTATAGTGCTGCTGATTGCACAGGCACCAGCAATTTTCTAACCAACCGCCACCTGAACAATGATGTGTTCAGCTTTCAGGCCCTCCAGCCTTTCAAAGGTGAATCATTTCACAGTTTGGAGCGAGATCTCCATAGCAACTCCTCTTTGAAGGGTTTAGAATCACCATCCAATAATTCTATGATCATCGGGCCTTGCCATTCCCAGTGGTTCTTTTCACAGCGGACAGGCAAGGGGGGCATGAGGAGGAAGCAGGAAGATTCTACAGTCTATTTCAGGCAATTCATCTTGCAGCCCCATTAGAATTCAAAATATTGCGACCTTCAATCACCGAGCATGTTAACTGGAGCTGTGGCGATCTCCAGTCAAGATGGGTAGACATTTTGCTCTAATCATCCACGATGAGTGGAGGCTGACAAAAACTCTTCATTCTCGCTGAAGCAAAATGCTCATTTAAATGCTGTGACAGCTCCTCGACACCGCCCGGAAACACACAAAAGGAGGATGATCCTCACAGCTAAATGATCTAGATTTAGAATTGCAGTATTGGTTAAAACAACAACTGACATAAACAAAGAGCCGCATGCAGCACGGTGCAGCTCTTTTTTATGACTGATTTGTAATGCAGCATTACTATTTTTTTTTTTTTACCACTCAAGCATAGCAAGACGCAAAAGTGAGTAGGGCAGGTGCTAGGACCCAGACGGGATTGTCGTACAGCATGGTGTATTTTTGTTCAAGTATTGTGTGGGAAGTGGGCTGCTTTGCTTTGCTACAACAGTACAGAAATGTCAGATAAATCTCAGTACAGCTATTGTCTGTGTGAGTTTAAAAGCACTACTTAGGTTCATGCCAAACTTACTGTTTTTTATATGTTTGCTTGATAAAAGCCAAAACCTCCACAATAAAACAGTCCACCACACAAGTAGATATTTGTCCAAAATCATCATGGAGTAAGTAATAATTGACTAATACCTTAATATTTCTTTCCTCTTTAATAATGTAATTTAGCTAATCTAGCTGTTCAGCATACTTTAAAGGATAAATCTGCTCATATTGTTTGTTTCTTATTGTCAACACGACAAAAAAACAACAACAATCCTATTAAGTTACATTGTCTTAACCAAAAATGTGATATATAATAGCATATTCCTTCGTGTCATAGATCTTCCATTGTTGTCCGAAAACATGCGGTCATAGGGAAGTCTGAATGAATGCTTTAGTATTAAGCTGATTAAAGCATTGTTGGTTTATTCCATTCAACCAGCAAACAGCCAATGTGTCTCAATGACCTACAGCATGACATAAATGAATGAAAGGTGATGTCACCCTTAGGCAACGCACAAAAGTTTAATGAATGGGCTTAGTATGAGTGAAATATACCCAACTACTGACTCCATTATCTCACATTAACTTCATTTAGTACAGTTTTGATGGCCTTTTGTAGGATTTCTCCTAAAACAAAAATATATTTCTAATAGTTACTATTAGAAGTTAATTAATAAATCAATGCAACAACTGACTCAGCAAATAAATTGCTGAGGATCCGCTCATTGCCTGATCTGTTTAGTCACACACTGCAGAAGTCACCGGGCTGGGTGAGGTGTTCTGGATATTTGTCAAGTTTGTAAATTTGTGAGCTGTTGAGTGATAAGGCAGAACTGCTGGAGAGCAGCCATTACTGGCGTCAGTGGGGAGGCAGGTTGGCCATAAATCATCTCTGTCTGAATAGTCAATCCAGTTTGTTCTTAACGCCTGTAGCTAAACAATCAGTTTGATTTGTTCACTCTAAGCGATTAGTGGAGTGTGGGCTGAAATCTGAATGATGTCCTAACCGAACACAAATACAGTGTCCTACCAGATTCAGCAAAGTGACGACCAACTAATTTAATCACTCACGCTTTCAGGAATCATCAGATTCGGATAGTCATCATGCGATGATTATTCTAATATTGGAGCTCTTTAAATAGAGAACCTTTTTAGAGGTGAGTGAAGAGGACCTGGAGAGGCACGACCACGTTTGATCACATTAGCCTCACCACCAAAATCTGAAAGAGACTGAAACACACAGCAACTCGACTTGAGACACATTTAATAAACATTACATGAATAATAATTGTATGCAGAAGTAAAATAGCACTATATCTTTATTTATAATCAGTTGTAAGATAAGAAAACGCGTTTCTGTAAGTTAAACTTATCAGTTATATACTCTATAACTAAATGTATATGTTCAAATACAATAATGGTTTAAGACTTGACTAAAGAAAAATAATTAAGTTTTGTTGACAAAAGGCTTCATAGCTAAATTGCACATTCATGAACGCTGATTTAGTGCCAACATGCTGCTCGTGTAATTGTTGTGTACAGTTGCTGAAGAGTCTAGCAACCATTTTTCAAAGGTGTTTTCACGGTTTCCAAGACTGCAAACCAAATACAAGAACTGTGCTCTGAACTAAAGTAGCAGCTCATTGGATATCGGTTTGTTGGCTGTTACCACAGCAGCTGTAGGCACAAGTCCAGGTTTATATTTACAGTAGTCTTACAAAGCCAAACCATTTACTATGAACATGTTGTTCAACCTGGAAACCAGACTGAACATGCCCCAGTTTCCCTTAATACATATAAGAACGCTGTGTGAAATACACCAGTCCAGTGAGTCAGATTATATTTACATTGAATTCTGTGACTAGAAATATAATTTTTATTAGAGATGTATGCAAACTTTCTACATCTTCTGTCATATTTTACTTTTTATTTATTATTATTGTTATTTAAAGACTAGGGACGTCATTAGCTTTAGTACTCACCACAAAAAAACAGAACAAAATTATTGTGACGTTATTGTTTTATGAAGAAAATGAAATACTCAATTGTGGTGTATTTTTAGCATTTAGTATTAAAGTTATGTGGTCAACCAACATACACCATCAATGCACAACATAACACAAATAACGTAAAGGATTAGAGCTGCAACTAACAATTAAAAATTTTCTTCTCAGTTAACTCAATTAACTGTTTGGTCAATAAAACATCAGGACACTGCTAATTATGTCTCCTAGAACATAAGGCAACGCCTTCTTGTTTTATCCGACAAACAGTCTAAAACTCAAAGATCAATAGTTTACTACAACTCGGAAAAATATGCAAATCCTCACATTTGAAAAGCTGAAACAAAGACTTCTCAAATGTTTTAGCTTTTTGCTGCAGAAAAATGTCTTGAACAATGAATGTTTCAGCTCCATAAAGGACACATGATCAGGTTTATTTCACATTATTTTATATAATGTGCAAAGTTTCTTGTGTCTACTTCAGGCAGTAGAGGAGGAAAGGGGAGAGTTTTAACTTAACCAGGAGTTCAGGTGCTGAAAGCATGAACCACAGTGAGAGAAGAGTCTACGCCAAAAATAACAGCTACTTTCCAGCCGGCTGCCCACAACCACAGCCAGTCCCTAAAGATTATATGTGCTTTACCACAGTATCTTAAGGCTAGATTCTTACTGAGTGTCGCGCAACCGTAAATAAGTCTTCATTAGAAGTGAAACAGAGCATTCCTACAGTGATGGGGAGGGACACTGTGTGAGCATTCAAACATCTAATTGCTGGAAACTAAACATCTGGGAATAAGGCCAGGTGAGCTGGCAGAGTTGCTAGCGGGGAACAGAAGAGCAGATGAAGTAGAACATGTCTGTATCTTGTCTCAGACAGTGAGGATCCAGTCGCGTTCCAGTCACCGCAGAAGCACTGGGAACACTTAGCCTGCAAACCATTTTGTTATGAGACCAGGGAACACCAGTCATTCAAGAGAATCAGCTTTCAGGATGTCATATGCGCCTTAATAGTTTTTGGAAGGTATTGTTGAAAGTAAATCCACTGTTTATGCAGCCTTTTCAAAGTCAAGAGAGGTTGAAAAATATTCATAACGTGCACACTACTGGGGGAATTTTGAGATGTCAAGAGGAAAATTCAGTTACTCCCTGGAAAATGTTGAATATCTTCAAAGGATGTAAATATTAAGACACAGTACGTGCTAACCTGCCCTACCTTAACGCCTCTAAAACTTTGCAAGTGTTCACTATTTCTTACATTCCACAACTTCTAAACAAAGAACTGTAACCCAAAACTGGAAATTAAAGACCATTAAATAATATCTGCGACAGAATTGGCTTTAAGGCTGATCTCTAGAGGTAAACATAAGTTCCAGCTGTTTCATGTTACAAACACCGAGCCTCTCTGTGTAGTATCTTTATAAACCCTTCTGCTAATTACAAGACAAAAAAAAACAAAAAACAAAACAAAACAAAACATACCACTCCAGACACGAAAAAGTGATGAACCATATAATCAGGCTATATAAAAGTAGTGGCTTCAACATTGCAGTCTGCCTGACACCAGATAGATATAATTACAAAACAAAACCAGCTATGTTTAATGGTTAACTTGTGAAACATACCACATTGTTTCCGAGGACTTTGCAAGAGTGGAAACAATGGCATGCCAAAGCAGAGAGATGTAAACACACACAGAGAAGAAGCTTTCGATCTCACTGTTTCCGATTGTTGAGGATGTTTATCTTCTTTGTATGAATAGAACCAAAAGAGTTGGATTTGAGTGAAGATATGGCATATGCATTAAGGGCATATCAATAGAAGTGTGTATGTTTTCAATAATGTACATGATGTCGTATATAAAATACATATAACCCACTAAGTAAACAATAGTATAATGAATTTCCTAACAAGTATTGACTGTGTGTTGATATATCTTATTTCTCTGTGCCGTAGAGCTCTATTCCTCCCTCTGTGACAAACACATCAATCAGCTGCATTCTTGCACTGGTTGACATGTTCCTTTATTACCATGAACACACACACACACACACACACACACACACACACACACTGTAGTTTATTTTGACTCAATCCCACATGCACCATCCTGCTGCTGTGAGAACTCACGAGTTCACCAAATGTGTATTAATCCGCAGCTGAATATAGTTGTTTTAGGAAATTACTTATGCTTTTTAAAAAACATACCTGTTTTTAAAGATTTAACAACTGTGCACCTCAGACAGGATAAGAAAATGTGAAAGTCTTGATAGACATTTGTTGACAGCTGGAAAAAATATAGAATAACACCAGCCTTATTGTACCAAACATCCTTAAAAACTGAACTGACAGCAACTCATTTATCTCACCTTGCATGTCTTGTCAACTCTGTAAATCATTACCTAGGTCTTACAGTGGGTGGTCTTCCAGTTCAACTTCTCACAAACTACACAGAGTCAAAGGCTATTTGGAAACGGTGCTGGAACAGAAGTAATACATTTGTCAGTGATACACAGAGACAACTTAGGAAACAATATAGGAAAATGGCCTTAATCTTAAACCTTTCTATCCGGCCGTTCCATGCCTGTCGCCACTGACTCTCTAATCAGAGCTCCTTTCACACAGTGGGAAAGTCAATAACGGCACACAATCAGTAAACAAATTCAGCTATTTCTAAAAGGCCCTCTGCATTCATTTCAGTTGCTGTAATTTGAATTATTCTAGCGTGTAACACTTAAATTGTGTAAGACAAAGACCGTGTCAGAGTCACAGAAGACAAAGGAAGACCCGGGAAGTGAAGCCTGTCTCAATGAGGGATAGACTGGGAATAATCACATCTGTACATTCACAAAGTAACAGGAGGCAGTACTTTGAACAATTACACATATACATTATTTTATTATTATTAACGCTATTGTTGTCAACAGTATAATAAGCAGTGGCAACAGTACATATGCATTTATCATTATACGCATTATTAGAGAGGTCAGAAATATGCAGAGTGTAAAGAACAAAAAGTAAACTTTCAATCTCATTTTATATTTATTAACAACTTACTTACCTCAACTCTACCCGAACTTAATCAAAAGTGGCATTAGGAATCACATTACTATATCATGTGGTGCTTCTTCTGTTTCCAAAGTTTACAAAAGTTTCCAAACCTCAGAATATGCTACTGATTGTGTGAAGCCTAAACCAGGCACAGACCCTTTCACTTCCCACTTCTATCATTCTCATTTATGGAGCCTCCCAGTAGGAATGTGTGGTTTCGTCTGACTGTTATGTTGATCCTGGCACCAACCACACAAGATGCCCTACTAGCAAAGCTATAGCACAACTATGGCCTTTGGTTTCGAACAGTTGGTGCTGAAGCTATTTAGCACGGCAAAGTGTTGCCAGTGCAGCTTCTTTAGCTCCAGTGTCAAATCTATAAGATAGAATTGCACATAACTGCTTAATGTGATTTGTTGACGATATGAAATCCTACGAGAGAAAGCAACCCTCGACCTGTGACTCACGTGTCATGTGGAAGATGCCGTCACAGGCGCTGATATGGGACAGGAAGGCGTTTCCCAGGCCTTGGCCAGCATGAGCACCTTTCACCAGGCCAGCAATGTCAACCACATTAAGGAAGGCTGGGACTTTGCTGTAATCCAGGAAGTAAAAGGAACAAATTTAAGATTTTAAACATTATCAATATCATTGTAACATAAATAGAAACTGCACGTATTGTGCTGCAATCCAGTAAGTTTTTACAGCTCCTGTAAAAAGTTCTATGTTTGTGAGCTTCAAATTTGAGATAGACTCCAGTTAAAGAACTATGATTTTTTTGAGGCTATAGTTTATGATGTCGTTGTCAATTGCATTAGATTGTACTGTGTTTTAAGACCAGTTGCTTGATAAAAAACCAGATACTCTAGTACAAAACGACCTCAGATTATAGTCTCAAAACAGGCCACAGAGTTTATAATCAAAGATTTTCTATAACAGAAGATGATGCGTCTCTGCCAACGAAATAAAATGACATCCACTTCCTGTCTCTTAAGTGAGCGTGGTCCCCTCACCCCTGATCTCCAAACCTTGTTTGAAAGTGTCGTGAACATTGTGTGGATGGATGAAAACAGAGACGGTTCAGAAAGTTATTTAAGTTTTAGTTCAGTTGTTACAGATCATCTTTGGTGAAACAGACCAACGATTCAGCACCAACAGAGAGAAGAGATATCTGTGCTGCCTTGTGATCTTCTGAGAGTGTGTTGGTGCTTGAGACAGGTCTCAAACAAAGTTAATTTTCTCCTGATTTGTCTGTCTGAAAAACACCATTTTGGTGTCAGAATGATCAGAGGACATGTGGCTTGTGTAAAATGAGTCCAATATTTACTTCAATTGCTATGGGGCAAAAAGAAATCACTCATAATCTGAGTTTGGGTTAATTTCTCCAATTAGAGTCGATAGACTCAAGATTTGGAGAGTGGGAATGGTTAAACACACGTGACACAGATGGAGAAAACAACTCTTCAGTACGGCGTCCCGTTTTATCAACACAAAAACATCTTAAAAGATGAATCTGGTGTTATTCAATATTTTCTTATTGTCAACATGAAAAATCCAAAACCAGTATTATGTTATTATATTAAAATACATTTGATGCTCTACAGTTAACAGCATTAGTACAGTGCATGTGGAGTGGACTAACTACAGTGCTCATGCTCATGGTAATTAAGGAACAACATGTCATCCTGTCCAACAGTGTGGCTCATTTATGTGTTGTGGGACAACGATAGATATCTTTAGAACAGAGGAATAAGATATATCAGAGGCAATACTTGTTGGTTTTGGTCTTTTCATGGGATTTTTACAATAAAAATTATATAGAATATCAGCTGCTCTTAGCAGTAGGTAAGGTAGACATATAGGTATGCAAAAATTGTGTTTCTTGTGCACATGTTTTAATTTTTATGATGTATTTATTTACTTATAGCAGTGGAATCTGTTTTGCCTGCAGTATAGAATATATACAGCAAAAGTAGGACAGAACTGAGTACAAATGTGACAGTGATTCATGCTACTCTTAAAGCAGGAGCTCAGTTCTTGCGACTAAAATTCATACACCGAAATGTCCTACGCTATTCAACATACCAATTCTTGGCAGTCAAAAAGGGATGTGTCGCTAGTAATTTGGCAGTATAGCACAGCAAATCTGAATTCAACCTGCTTTAACTGCCTCAATAAATGTGTATGATAACCAGGTGTTGGAGGTTCAGATGCTTCAGCTTTTTCCTTAACAGAAAACCTTGGAGCAGGGCAGCAATCATACATCATACAAGAACTGGCAGCTACATGTCAACAACATTGTCATATGTTTTCTCATACCAATAGCAAGAAGACCGTCAGAGACTACAGATCTGAAGTGTGAATAATAGGTGAACGATGAGACCCCATACCTGGCAGGTTTGTGGAATTGGCAGAGGAAATCATAGCGTTCATCTGGAATGGGCACTCTGCTTTCATTTGGGTCAATGGTGCAGAAGGGGAAATTTTCAGCTGCAGCCTGACTCTTTGTCAGCACGTTGAAAAAGGTTGACTTCCTGAAAATAAAAACAGCAGTGAGGCCAATCCATCTAAAAGTGCTGGTGTGCAGACCCTGATGGTTCGATAGTATGATCCTGAAACACTTCAGTAAATTATGCAAGATTTGCTTTTTGTTTTTTTCTTGCACAATAAAGAAAAAAGGAAAAGGTTTTTCTAATAGATTGAATATTTGAGCACTTGAATCAAAAATACTATGCCCAATTACAAGGTCAGATAATCCCATAATAGATCAATTGTACATGGAATCGAGGGGCAAATTACATTTTCTGATAGATCTCAGTTGTTGAACAGGATCAGCCAAACGCCGCCCCATGTTGTGATCAGTGAGAGATTTATTTTCTATGGCACAAGAAGCTCAAGTGTACTTCAAAATCTACAGACAATGGCAAGTGTCTAAGAGTAATAATGGCATGGCAGTTAACTATAATCCAGGACTTTCCATCTTTATCCCCTCACTCGGTGCTTCACATTGAAATGATTGTTTGCTAAGTCCTATAGGCAAGAAATTGCTCAAGATTGCTAAAGAGCGGACATTAATTCCTTATATAAAACTAGACTGTTTCTCTAACATACTTGAAGGGCATTCTTGAGTCACCTTGGGAGAAAAAACAAAAAGACAATCCAGTCACACTATAACCATCACCAGGTGTAAAAATCTTCTTAATAACATGAATAATTATAGCGAATCATTTACTAAAATGGAAATTAGAGCGTAATATGCTGGTCAGTAATGGGGAATGTGGTGTGTATTGATTGCAGGCAGACTTTAGTGTGTTTTTCCACTGGTGGGCAGTGGAAAATCCTCACAGGGAGGTACGACATATACAAATTTAGTATTGTGTTTCATTGTATTGTGATTCACAAATCTATTTTATCTGTTATATCAACACTTTGATCCCCTGACTCTGTTAACATTAAAGCATACTTGGCAGCTAAAGATGCTTCTAACATCTCACTAATGTTTTTTATTCTTGGCAAATATATCATTTAATATTAATATATAAGTGAAGGGTCCCTTTGGTTGCCGTATATGTCACCGTCATGGCCTGCTATTGTTTGACTCATACGTCCTGGAAGATCCTGCAGCGACTCTTGGCCAACAAACAAACAAACATGTGGCAATGAGTTTCTAAAATTTGTAATTACAGGGTTGATGGAATACTATAAAGTGGAACAATTAGTTACTCTTAATTAATGTTGGTTTTTCACCACACAACAATTCATTAACTCTGCAGTTATAGATGGTAGTCAATAATGAACAGTTGTGGCCTGAAATCAAAGTCTATCCAGCCTTCTAACAACGAGTAGGGGGTAAAGAGAAGGATTTCATTTGGTAAATTAAGAAGCTGAATACAAAATTAAGGTACAAGAGAAGCAAAATATGAGGAGGAAGAGAAATGGTCCAGTCAATGCACGCATAATTTAAATGTGTAGTTTTGCAAATCAAATCAAATCACACATTTTCCAACACAGATTAATTTCTTCATCGGGGGTCAGAGTGCAGGATCAGCTGCCTACAGTCAACTTCCATGACTCTTGTTATGGTTGATATTTGTATTATTACATATCAGACGGTTCTAGGTTCTTTGTTTTTCTGGTTGAATGGCTCGTTAGCAAGCTGCCTAATTCAGTTTCATGATGATGCTGTTAGATAGATCTATCTGAATAAATGAAAAAAAAAAAAATGTAGGCTAGCTAATGAGCTAACATAAGAAAAAGAGTTTTATATGTCTGCGGAAAATACAGCATACACACACACACACACACACACACACACACAGTATATTGTCCCATATAGAAAAATGGGCAAATACGGGCATATTAACTTATTAAGCATATTAAATTGGGCTTTTGGGACCTTTAAGTTAATAGAGATTCACAGGATTCAAGAAGTTAATTATCTAGAGATGAATTCTTCACTCTGGCTTGTTAATTTACGTCTGCTACATACACAGAGACATGACGGGGGAGTTTCATGTGGCAGACTGCGCTGATGCACTAGGCAAAATGCAGTTACCCATTAAATTTCAGTCGAGGTGACCTGGAAGAGGGTTTTAAGAATGACTTGGGGCGTTTAGGCCCTATATACTGTAAAGTATGTCCAATAAGGGGTTAAACGTGGACAACACTAACTTTTCTGTGCCTTTGAGCAGAGAGAATGGCAGTAAATAGAACATGTGCTACAGTGTAAGTGTAGAAATAGCTGGAAGGTTGGCCGAAACACACTCATCAAGTTTCCCATGTGTGTGAAGAATGGTCAGTGACGCCCAACTAACAGCAGGCTGGCATCTGAACATGGTTCATTCATGAAAAAACCATAGGAGGTTTGACAAGTTGTACTTTGACACAAATGTGGTATGGCAGGCCACAACCTCAATGAGTTCTACTTCTTACACCAGGAAGAAATTGTGGTTTTTGCTGGGGTAAGAAATGAAAACACTCGAGAGTTGGATCTTTGTGCAATAAGCTCCAAAATGTAGAAAAACAGCTAAGACCTACTAGATGTGTGAATCTATACAGAGTGTTTATTCTCCATTATCTATATCAAGTGTCTAAATATATAATTTAATAAGTCCTGTGGCTTCAACTTCACTGACATTCTGGATGGTAACTGGATAATGTCACCAACATTATGGGCCTTTCAGTTTCCAGGTCTTGCGAAACTTTCTCAGCTACTTGAAAATAACAATTCTCTTGGAAATGATTCAAATGTTTTTTAAAAAGCTGCAAAAAGATGAGAACCTGTCAGCTGAGCAGAGGGTAGCCTGTTCAAATAACCTGTGGCTCAAAGAGGGGTGGGGGTGTGGGGGCTTCAGGAAAGTCATGTAGGTTCTGCCCTGTGATTATGCTCTGTCACGGATGTTGCTGAAGGTCTTGGTAAGATGCTGACAAGGTGGATTTGTCTGACCAGGTTTGACACGCAGACAGTGTGTCAGCCTCCTAGCACACGCTGTGGTCATGTAGTACACATTCCTGTCAAGTTGTCCACCTTACCAATAGAAATCTCTCACAGACTCTTTGCCCCTCCATTTGTCATGAAACACCTTCATGTTTCAGAGAAATGTTCGTGTTAATGCACAGTCATGTGTCCTGATGCGAGTAAATGCTTCACCAACACACCTCACATCAATTCATTGAGTCTGATTTCATTAGTTTACTGACCAACAAGACTTCTACGTAGTCCCCGTTTTCTGTATCTTTGTCTTTAGCAGTTTATCCTGAAGATAGCATCTCTTAAGTTTCCTCCACATGCACATCCTAACCACTAACATTATACACACACCCTCCTACTCTCCTCCTATAACAAACAGCGCCATTGTTGGAGAAGAGACAAGATCTGAGACTCTGTTTTACATCCTGCAACTTAAAAAATGATTAAAAACAACTGACTACACTTACAAGACTCGTTCCGTTTAAGCCTGCATTCTTTTAGCTCATTGTGCTTTAGGAGTTTTAGGTTAGCTATAAAAGGTTACGCCATAATTGCAACAGACCAAAGCACTTCTTGCACATTAGAACTGTTCTTGTTTAAAACGACGAGATGACATCAATAAAAAATAATACATAATGACACAGCAGAGTACTTTTATGATGCTGGACCTTTTTTCAGTGCCATTTAATTCTATATGTTCTTTCCTGTATCTTACAAATTTGATTAGTCTGAAAATGTAGAAAGCTTTTTTGTCTTGTGAATGATCTCCTACATAATTATTTTCATTAAAAGACCATAGGCACTGATTGTAAATCAGAGCTGTTTCAATCAACTATGGGCAAATAGCCACATTGAATTCAAAAATATAAAGTGACACTGTGCAAAGTAGAAAGTTGTGTTGTGTTTAAACACCAAGTGAATTTCATACAGTTTCCTCAAAAATGTATCCCTGTTGTATCGTAGTAAATGAGGCTCAGAGGTAAGCGGTGAATGTGTTTGTGTGTTCACTTTGTGCTGTGGGCTGTTTTCTCACTTCAAAGACGTGCAGGTTGATTTAACTGCTGTGACATTAATGCGATCTGTGACTGTACGTGTGTCAGTCGTCCCTGTTTATGACTGCACACCTGTCCGGGATGTATCCTGACCTTTGACCAGCGTGCCATGCCATGATGAGTAATAAGTGGGTATTTAAAAAAAGGAAAAGAGAAACGAGGTTTGTTAATGATTTCATTCACATTCTCGTGGCAGGTTAATTTGTGCCTGCTGTCATAGAGTTTTATTCAGATGTAGATGGATCATGACACATTCTCATCAATAAGATGTCACACAGAATTAAGGTATTTTCTCTCGTTGAAAACACACTGTTGCAATCACAAAATCCACGCCTATAAATTCAAGGATACAGAATATATACTCTTTATTTTACTTTTTTTGATGTAAGGCAACTCTTTGAAGCCACATTTACCCTAAATTATGACGTGTATCTGCTATAACACAATAAAAAATATGTAATGTTTGAAGCATTTTGTAAAGGTTTGGGCAGTTCACACACTTTTATATAGAGAGAAAGAAAGAGCTTCAGACACTTAACACCCTGAGGAACAGGTTGTTAAGGATCACTCAGATATTTTCCACGAGCACTCATCTAAGGAGCAGCAGCTTTTTTGTGGCTTCCTGGCTAAAATACAGCACATCATGCTCGATGTTATTTTGCTTGTTTCAATATAAAGTGTGGTGTGCACAAGGTGTGAAAGCTACTTCCAAAACTTGAATAACTTTGCCAAAAAATGTAATTACAGTTGTCTTTATATCTAAACTCTACTCTTGGCTCTTGCATTCTACTGTACTCAGCTTACGTGCTGCCTTACATGCATTTATATTTATGGTATCATGGAAGGCAGACATAGCTCAGATGTGGACAGAGCACATGCTGGTGCCTGCAGTGTGAATGGTGAGAAGGCAGCACTATCTTTTTGAATAAAAACCTTGTACTTACCCAACATTGGGCAGGCCAACAACTCCTATTTTCAATGAGGTGCCAAACCTTCCAATCAGTGGTGGTGGCTTTGATGCATCATCTCCCTTTCCCTGATAAAGACAACGTGGAAATGTCTGCAGTCAGTACGAGCCCGTGCCATTACATAATCTGCAATACATGCCAGTTTTTGAATGTGGAGCTATTCCTTGTAAAGTGCACCTTCTTTGGAGCCATTTCCCACGATTAAGTCTTTGCTGACTTCCACAACAGCTCACAAACTCAGAGAAAAAGACACATTCATTGACAGAAAACGTGCTAAGCTAAGTCCTCGCATGAAACCAGTCGACTGCACTTCGACTGGCTCGCTCCTTGGCGCTCAAAATAGAACATGTAGCCTCTGGAAATGAAAGTTGACACTGTAAGCTGGCAAGCTGACCTGCTACTTCCAAATTTAGCTGTCGATACTATCAATGCAGGCTGATGAGCTGCTGTAAGATCAATCCTGCATAGAACTGTTAGTTGAAAAGTGTGTATTGAAAGCATAGTTAATCTTTACCAGAGGGTTGACTGTGTTGTCAGCGGCTGCCTGCTTTCTATTAACATTTGAATCATCTGTCTTGACAGTCGTCTAACTGAAGACATCCACGGGTTGCGTCCCTGTACTGACAGGTCCAAGCAATTTTGCCATTTCCCCTTGCTTTATAGCTTATTGACTTCTACAGCAAATCCTTATTGTCAAGCAGTGCACTTAAATGTATATCAATTCTATTTTCTTTGCTGTGGTCTGTATTTACCTGCCACCAAAGTAAACAATGACCTGGCAGCCTTAAAGTGCAAGTAATAAAAGAAACTAATGGGCAACAGAAGACGAGACACAGTCATTTAAAGCCACCCACAAATAAATACTGATTTTTTTATCATTCATTTGCATTTTTACAAGAGAACAAAATAAATGTTACAACTGAACAATCTTGATACTTGTGCCCACTTTTTCTTTTTAATGAGCTTCCCCTGATCTACCATGATACAAGTGTAATCATCAGACAACAATGTGCAGCTTCAGCACCATCAGAAATAAAGTGCAACATCCTTGCACTCATAGTTTCCTCCAACCCCCTTTTGACAGAAACAGGTGTAGCCACATGAGCACACGAAATTACAACAATTAGTTAAATGTCCTCAAATAAACTTCCCTCAGCAGAAATACAAATTAAAGCACACAGGGGCACAACCAAAAAAAAAAAAAAAAAAAAAAAAAAAAACATCGCCCAATCCAGCAGCCTGTCTGGTTTAACATGCAGAAAATGAGGCTCTAATAATCTGGATTTGAGGCAAGTGAGGCTGGCTTTGTAGAAAGAATTTAAATGAATAGGTCTGAATTAATCATTTATCTTTTGTTGATGGATGCACCCCCACTTAGACTCATCACAATAGACGCAGAGCGTTTTGTTCGACCAAATAAATCATTCCCATTGTTTAAGGTACATTGATCAATCTAATGGCTTGTAATAGGCTCCTAATTGCCACAGAGAAGTGCACCCGAATGGAGTCCAGAATTACAGATTCAACTCAAAATTCTCCCTTGAATGACAAGGCAAGATCATGTTCTCTCCTTTTGTCCCAAGTAAACACCATCTGAAAAATCACTTGTTTTATTATTACTGTGACAAATAAATTTCCCTTCATATAAAATTAAATCAAAGTATATAAAAAGGAAAGTATATTTACTGGTGCATAAAGATTCCTTGATTCTTATGTAGATTTCTTTGTTAGGACTTGGGCATCATTATTCCAAATGTGAACGGCCACACAGCTACTTATTAAGATATAATACAAATAATCATGTATACAAGAATATTTACATTTGAACAAGCTGTAATATAAATGTATTATTGCTAAATCTGGTGGATTTTTATTTTATTTTTTAAAATAATTGAAGCTTTAATTAAACGTCACATCTATTGTCTGATTTTTTCTTTCAATGTGAAAGTATCATGGAAAGAAAAATGTCCTTACACGTTCATTTAACGCTCATATTAATCTGACTTCTACAGCGACAATCAACTTTGTTTATGTAGAATAGAGATTTAATACTGTTTAACAGCACTCTGCCAAATTGTCATGATTGCAAAAATGATTCCATTTTCTTGGCAGCGCTCAGTATTTGATGAGACTGATTTTTTATTCGCCTTTCCAAAGGTGGGGTTTTAAAGCAAAGAAGGGAGAAAAAAAAAGAGGAGTATTTGAACAAATTGCGCCTGTGTTGACTGGCAGCATTCATACTCTATAATGGAGCATTATTTGCTCATTTTGAATACAGTAATGCACATCTGTCGGTCAAGCCTTTCTGTGGAAAATTGCTTTAACTTTTAAAAAGGGATGATGATTCACGTCAGAGCAGGTCAATTTTACATTATGCCATTATCCCTGGGCGTTTTTTTTTTTAACAAGATATGGACTATGCCGGCTTATTGAATTGTGATATTAAAAAGAATAAAAATAATAAAGAGTTAAGGGGGAAAAAATGAAAAAAAAAAAAATACGACATCCACTTAATTGTCCACGATTGAATCAAATGAGTGATTAAGTTGGTGTTACATTTTATTCCTCAGCTGCACAGACAGGCACCGTGCCTCCTGTTAAATCGGTTTAATGGAGATGACTGGCGGCCTTACAGCAGGTATCCCGCGGATGCTGAAACTTTTTTTTTTTCCGCCTATAAAATACTTTTTTAAAAACACATCTACAACACGCGCTGATAAAGCAAGCTGTCATTTTTAATTAACCCCTCACCTGCACTCCCCCCACCACCTCCCTCAACAAGTAAGCAGGTGGGGGGCGGGGGGGGAGAGAGGTGGGGAGGGAGGAGAGACGACACGGCCGCGCGCGGACACGGAAAACACGCACGAGCGCAGACGCGCGTCAAATTTTGGCTGGAAGTAAACAAACTGTGGGTTACTTGATCAATTCCTGATCCTGATTTGAAGACCGCTCGTACATAATCTAACAAGCGGTTAGAGGCGTGAGCTCTGTCAGCGCTGTCAGGCCTGTTCCTGGACTTCTTCACTAAACTTAATCCATCCATCTGTGATTTTCCAACATGAACAGCAGATCTTTAAAAAAAAAAAAAAAAAAAGAAAAACAAAGAAATGTAGGACAGAGCACATGCAGTGTAGCACCAGTTGTTCCCCCCCCTCTCCGTGCATGAAGTGTGCCTAACGCACGGATAGCAGCGCGCACTACACAGTTTGGATAAAGCCATCAGCAACAGCTCACATTGTTCAGGATACTATGTGCTTAAATAGCCACTATTCCTCAATGACGTGTTGCGCATGATCTGGATATTGAAAAATCAGAAGGGAAACCTGGAACTACACACAGTGTCACCCACAATCCACAAACGCTTTAAAAAATGACTGAAACGCTTACCTCTCGGAGAACTGACGTGTGAACTCAATTCTGCAATGAAAGGAGACATTGAGCCTTCGTGTGAGAATACATAAAAATAACTGTATGCATAAAAAAAAAATACCAAATCGTGTCTTGTATGACAGTCTGAGCAGAGGCTGCACAACAGATGATTGACGGCGGGGTTTTTGGTGTTTCTGTCTGCGGTCGGGTCTCTCATTGGCTGACTTCATCCCCAGCCATAAATGCGGCCATTAGATTGGCTGCGCGTCCTCGCCAGCTGTACTTCAAAGAACACGCTCTCTACAACTAGGTAGTGTTGGGAGCTGCGAGCCAAGAAAGAAACCGTGTGACCCGAGTCAAACACGGGGAGTCGGATTCAAATTGGAGCCGTACAGCATTGATATCGCGAACACTCTCTTCACAGCACAGACCCTGGATATGGCTACGTCTATACTTGGGGTGAGTCTGACTTTGTATTTATGCGTAAAAGTTGTGCGTAAAGTTATTGTAGCCTGCTTTCCTGCTCGCATAAACACGTTTGCTTTCAAGTTTGGAGTCACTGTTTATTACTGTTTTTTTTACCATTACTTTACTTGCTTCTGCAGTTATTTGTCAGCATAAATAAAGAAAAGAAAGCATCTGGATCTAACTTTGCAGTGTGTTCTACACAGCAGCAGTTAGTCTGAGAAAGTTTGTAAAAATGTTAATCGTTGTTGTACCTTGTGTTTCATTAATTGCTTGTTAAAACACGCTTCTCACATCTCTCCAAACACATTTATCAGCTCAAATTATAGCTACTTTTAATAATTACCGCTATTATAATTTATTTGTTGAAGTTTTCCGAGAACAAAAATCTTTCATCAATATTTGTTGCCTGTTTTAAGTCCAACTTTTTTTTTGTCTGTGTGTTTTCAGGAAGAGCCACGGTTTGGAACTACACCTCTAGCTATGCTGGCTGCAACTTGCAACAAAATTGGTAACACCAGTCCTCTTACAACTTTACCTGACTCGAGCGCTTTCTCAAAAGGTGGATTTCATCCGTGGAAAAGATCCTCCTCCAGCTGTAACTTAGGATCCAGTCTGCCCGGTTTCACAGTAGCAACAAGCCGCGCATCGACAGGACTAACACCGACCAGTGGCACGGGCAACAGCGCCTTTTGCTTAGCCTCCACCTCCCCGACCTCGTCTGCATTTTCCACAGAGTACAGCGGTCTGTTTTCCAACTCTGCGAGCGTCACATCCCAAGAGTCTGGACAGTCAGCTTTTATCTCCAAAGTCCACACATCAGCAGAGACTCTATACCCGCGTGTGGGGATGGCGCATCCGTACGAGTCTTGGTACAAGTCCGGTTTCCACTCGACCATCTCTGGCGATGTTACCAACGGTGCGTCCTCGTGGTGGGATGTCCACACTAACCCCGGGTCGTGGCTCGATGTCCAGAATCCTGCAAGCACCCTCCAAACCTCACTGCACTCCGGGACGCCTCAAGCCATCCACTCCCAGCTGAGTGGCTACAACCCGGACTTCTCCTCGCTGACGCACTCGGCGTTTAGCTCCACTGGAATCAGCCCCTCCGCGTCTCATCTACTGTCCACCAGTCAGCACCTGTTAACACAGGACGGTTTCAAAACAGTCATCCCCACTTACACAGACGCTTCTGCCGCCAACGCCATGATTTCTGGGGGCAGTTCAGGAATAAGTAGCTCCTCGAGGTCGTCCAGGCGTTACTCCGGCAGAGCAACATGTGACTGTCCAAACTGCCAGGAGGCTGAGCGGCTGGGACCCGCCGGGGCCAGCCTGCGGAGAAAGGGACTCCACAGCTGCCACATTCCCGGCTGCGGTAAAGTGTATGGAAAGACATCTCACCTCAAAGCGCATTTGAGATGGCACACCGGCGAGCGGCCTTTTGTCTGCAACTGGCTTTTCTGTGGCAAAAGGTTCACTCGGTCCGATGAGCTCCAGAGACACCTTCGCACCCACACCGGCGAGAAAAGGTTTGCTTGCCCGGTGTGTAACAAGCGATTTATGAGGAGTGACCATTTGAGCAAGCACATCAAAACGCACACTGCCGGTGGAGGAGGCAAAAAGGGGAGCGACAGTGACACCGACACCAGTAACCTGGAGACACCGAGATCCGAGTCCCCAGAACTTATTTTGGAGGGGGTAAACCCAAGAATCGCTGTTAAGGATCCGTCTCCTCACGATGAGCCCTAATGAGGCTTCACCCCAAAAAAAATAAATAAATAAATGAAAATAAAAAAATCAAACCAGATTCAAAAACTGCACAGCGTTGAAAACGGGTCTCATTTGACAGACAATAAAAAGGAGAAAATATTTCAAGAAGCGATTGCAAAAGTCTAAATATATATTCTCCACAGGCGTAGCGAGTATTTCATTCGTAAATCCATCTAAAGAAAAACGCAGAGTGATTTACTGTAAGGCCTTTTGGGAATTTTTAGGGTCCACTTGAAAATGAAATGGATGTTTGCTTAAAAGGGTGCGCGAAACCTGTTGAACTTTGGTTGGACAATGTGAGTTACATCTTGTATATTGACGACTAAACTATGTGTTACTTTCATGTAAATGTTAGGCTAATGATTGTTTTATTCGTGTTGGTATCCTGGAAATCAGGGAGTTTACTTTGGACGCACTTTGTGGATATGTATGTACACACACAGCTTTTTTCAACTTTTGGTTTAACCATTTTATTTCTTTGCTAAAAAAAATATCTATATATAAATGTTTACCTGTATAAAGTCACACGTATAAGACTTTCATTTTATCGTAATTAAAACATCTTAAAAAAGGCTGTAATTGTGTGATGTAGATTTTATATTTATTTGTTTATTTGTGCTAATTTGGAAAATAGTTTGATTTAATTTAGAATTTTATTTTAAAGCGTCAGGATATTTTCCTTAAATTCACCTATAATACCTTGACTCTGACTATTTCCCCTATGGAATAAATCAATGCTTAATGCCCCGGAAAAAAACATTTCATGCCCAAATGAAAATCTTGTTAAATGGTATTAATTATGACTTGGAGCACATCGTAGCCCCATGTGTCTTGTATTTGCGATTAGGGATTCGTGTCTTATCAAATATCTAATTAATCTCCGAGACATCTTTTGTTCAGTTTCACTTTATCGGGGGGTTTCCAAAGGGGTTTGATGACAAAGGTCCCTGAATATTTATTCTAATTGTCCAAATTAACTGCTTTCATTTGCATACCAATCGATGAACCGAGAATAAGGATATGCCTTCCCTCTCTCGCTTTGCTTGAAACCACGTAGATATTATGGGAACAGTTTTTTAAACTTTAGAAAAAAAAAAGAAGGGGCAAAGAGTCACATGCAAATGTTGAATTTAAAATGCTCTTTGCCCAGTGCAGTCAAATGGTGTCTGCATGTTATTTGAATATCAGTGGGCCCCCGTATTGAAAGGGTTCAAGGATGCTCTCTGACTTCTTTGTGCTTACCCAGTGCAGCGTCCGACTCTCAAAGAAAAAAAAAAAAAGCCGGGGAATAATTACAGCGTGAGTCCAGGACCGGGAATACGTCAGGGAAAAGCATCTTATCCAGACACCCACTTTTTTTTTTTTTTTTTGTGAAGAGGATGTTAAATTGACCAGAAGGCAATAGAGGGAAATTATTTTCATTTCCTTTTGTGCAACAGCGGCTTCAAGGAAACGGGCCAGATAGTGAAAACTACCAAATTACATCGCCAATTTGAATTTCATCTAAATATAAAACTGGAAGCAACACTTAAATAAAATGTTGAAATTTAAGCGTGTAGACGACATATTTAGCAATTGAAGCAAACTGTTGAAAGCATTTAAAAAAAAAAAAAATAGATCAAATTGTTTTCAGAGTTTATATTTTGCAGACTAAAAGTATCAAATAAAAATCTGTAATTTTAGGTCTGAAACGGAATGTGAATAACATGAAGAAGAAATTGTCTAATTTAGATGGCTTAAAATATAATTGTTTTAATTCTAGACAATTTTCCAATATCAAAATATTCAATCTGCATCAATATAAAAAAAACAAAACAAAACACAGTGCAGCGTTAGTTCATCTGTGCGCAGCCACTGTTTGCTTTGTTTCCACAGGCTGTATTTACAAGCTGCATATTTAAAAATCTGAAATCATATTTGTCTTGTTTGTTTTGAGTTTGAGAAAGAAAAAAAAAACTCCAGCAGGGCGTATTTCACAGCTTAATGCATGACGCACATTGTGTCATGTCATTCAGGGAAATACAAAAATTTAAAAACCTTTAAAGAAAAAAAAAAAACAGCAGGAGCAAAATTGGAATAATTTGCTGTCATGTGTTCTGAGATTAAAGATAATTTAGTGGGAATATGATAAATCAACGGACATCTCCACATCTCACATTTCCATCAGATTCCTGACGCACACATTCATTTCATCCATCGCAAATAAACGCATTAAACTGAGATGATTAAAAATTTTAATCAGAAAATAAAAGTCCTGATTTTTTCTTCAGGATTCAAACAGCTGTATTTAAGTATTACAGCGAATGTGATATTTCCGAAAAGAGACAATCATAATGTGAAGTAAGACAATAAAAAACTGCAGCAACAGAAACGGTCTTTCTTGTGGCCAACTGACCATTAAAATGAGTCCAACATTTTCCCATCAACGGATCACAGCTGTAAATTGCTTCTAATGGTTATCAATTAATTTAGACCCTTTCATAGAGTCCAAGAAAACACAAGAGAGCAGCGAGCTGCGTCTCGATATTTTCTGTCCACTGCTTCCCTCTACTGGAGGAAAAGACAACAGACAACACAACATCCGCAATTTTAAATAGAGCCACACTGATTACCAAGAATATTACAGGACAGTCACCGCTAAAAACATTTTGTCTAATATTGTAATACAGGAAAAAAAAAACAAATAAAAAAACATCAGCGCTTTCTTTTTCCTCTGTCCTGGCTTCTCTCTCTTCTCTCCCTACTCCTACTCCTTCCCATGCCCTCTCTTTCCCTGCTTCTACTCCTCCCATCTGCTGTTCTGCCTCTCCTTCCATCTGTGCTACTTCTGTTCCTCTCACCGTCTCTACTGTGACGCCTGTCTTTACCTCTGTCCTCCCTGCCTCTCTCGCGGCTCCTACTTCTGTCCAAGCCAGACTTGGAGCTGCTAGGTCTCTGCCTGTCCCTGCTGTTGTCTCTCTTTCTCTCTTGACCTCCCTCCAGCTTGATCTTGTTCTCCGGGCTGCGGTGTCGACTCCTGCTCCTTCCCCTCTCTGTCCCTGTTTGTCTGTAATCTCTAGACTCCTCTTCAGGCCGCTTCTGTCTGGTGTGAGGGCTTGGTGACCTGCTCCTATGAGAGGAGGCCTTTTTCTGACTCTTGACTCGCCGCTCGCTCTTAGAGCTGTTATCCCGACAGGAATCTTTTTTCTTGTTCTTCTTTTTCTTTTGGCTCTTGAACTTTCCATGGCTGTCTGAATCTGAGTCACTGTCACCATCACTACTACTACTACTGCTGCTACTGCTATTGGAAGAGTCACTCGAGCTGTCACTACTTTCATGCTTTTTCTTGTGGCTTTTTTTGCTTTTCTTCTTCTTCTGTTTTTTGCTCTTCTTTTTCTTGGCCTTCTGCTTTTCCAGGCGATCGAGTTTTCTGTAAAACAGGAGCACAAACATTCAATTAACGGGCCCGAGGATGTTTAAGGTAAATGTAAAACACCAAAAAACACAATTCAGATAATATATCAGCTTACTCGATCAATACGAGGCCTTAAAATATTAAAACAATCTAAACTTAAATCTAATTTGTGCTCAATAATCAAAATGCAGGTCCATTCCTTAAAGCTTTCATACATTAACATGTAAATCGTGCTACGTTTTTACCTGAGGAGCTTCTGTTTTTGCTTGGTCGTCAGTGACTTCAGAAATTCCACCTCAGGATCCTCCTCTTCATCGCTTGCAACATATTCCTAATAAATGCACACAGCACATTGAAACTGAAACAATATAGATAAATACGACACTTGAAAGCACATTTGACCAGATCTACATCAGCAAACACCTTCAAACAATGATTTTTTTTTAAATCAAATGTTCACTTGACCCTGATAACTGGCTGCATAAACGACACACGCTAAGGGCATACCAAAGATATAGTTAGTCTTTTCTCTCTGAAGGTGTCTGTTCGTACTGTATATATCGTTCTGTGTGTGCAAAGATGGGAGTGTGTGACAGACGATTACCTGCGCTGGATCACAAACTGTAGCATTCCGACCAAGGACACATTTTTTCAAGGCAAACCCACTGTTTCGCATCTCCGCCATTAACTCCGAGGGGTGCATCGACGGACCTGTTAGCACAAATCACAGCCTCAGAGTCCCATTGATGTCAAACCATTGCCAACCACTATCTCCACAGTGGGAATTTCAGGGGCGGCTTTGTTAACAGAATGGGACATCAAATCAACTCACTCCACTTCCGGCTGAGCAAATCATACAATATCATTCTCTGCCAAAGCAGCAGTTAGGGGAATCAGAATACACAATAATTACATTTTTTCTCCCGGCACAGGAGGGGGACCATTACAGCACTCCACCATCAACCACCATGCACTGACTGGACTCTCCCAGGGTAAACATTATTACTTTACAACTCAACTCGCTGATTGCAGAACTCAGAATCAGCTCAAGCCTGGGAGAGGAAAGATACAGTAGGTGTACCTGCTGCAAAGTGTGTGACAGACTAAAGCTAACCCACTGGCCACAAATATCACAGCACAGCACAGCACAGCACTGCACAGATATTCTGACTCCCGAAGGGAAATCTATATTTTCTGGGACGCAGATGTCAGCAGGTAAATGTTTATTTCTAATATACAGAGTATTTACACGGTACATTATACATGTATTTATTAATTCAAGTGGTAATACTTACTGTAAGTGATTTAAATATTTACATGATGATGTTAAAGTCTGCTGATTCTTATTTCAATGTTCAAATCAATAACATCTAAATAAAATCTGTGTATGAGATCATTGGAGTTTGATTGCATACATATCAAAGCATGTGAAAATTGCGACACAGACAACTTAAATTGATGTTTGGAAAAATTATGTATGGACTCTACCTGCTGCCTCCTCCGAGGCCATGGAGCTGGCATTGATACCCGAGAGTCCATAGAGAGGACACTCTCTGTCTGTGTTCACGTGGCCCCATTTGTGACATTTGATGCATCTCACGTTGCGCACCTGCGAAGTTAACAACAGACATTATTTTGAATTATGTACGCAGAATAATTTAAATAAAACCACACTTTCTGTATCGTTAAATAACGGCATCACCTAATTATAAAGGAAAAATACATTCAGTTAAAATGTTTGGCAGCATAATCTACATGCAACCTTTAGTCACAGGTTGTGGTTTAAGTGTGGACATGTGTTGCAAGCTCTATAACGAAAGCGTGACACATTTTATGTTTTTATTTGTTTGATTTATAGAGACCTGAAGAGATGAAAAAAAACAGTATTTCAAAACCCTACCCCAGAAAAACCTTAAAAAGATAAATTATTTTGTTTAACGGACAAATTATTCTTTTGTTTCTTATTATTTTAATCAACTTGTGACCCTCCTTTTAACCCCCCAGGCTGGGAATGGTTGGTTCAGTATGTATATATGTTTCAAATGAATAAAACTCATCACACACCTGGATTCCAAATGGCTGATCTCGAATATTCATGTCATCCTTTGCATACCTACGTGATTAAGGAAGATTAAGGGTGAAAAAAAATGCAAATGCTTCAAGATGTTGGACAACATGCCACAAATATTGAATTGTGTATAAAAATTAGGTACTCACTTCTCTCGAGGAGCCACCTTCTGCCACTCAAATTTGTACTCTTCTTCCCCGTCCTGAAAAAAAAAACAACAGACACATTTTGAACATTTATTTTATTATTTAAACACTTATTTTAAATTAAGCAATTGTAAATTAAATGGAAACAAATGTACAAATACTTTACCTCATTCTTCTCCTCTTCAGTGCAGAAGACATTTATAAAGAAAAAACAACAACAAATGAACAAGTATTAAAATATTATGAATCATTTGCCAAAAAGCTGGTGTCTGAAATTAGTAAAAATTTTAAGTCAGGAAGGATCACAATTGCTGCGTACTGATTTACCTTTTGATGCTCCAGGTGGAGCCTCGTACATAAAATTCAGGCCATTTTTAACACGATCATCCCCCATCAACAACCTAGAAGTGAGAAAACAACATGTTGATCTTCAAAACATTTCTGTGAAAATGTCTCACATGGGAGGAAGTCTTTAGAAAAGTTCAGTGACCTCTAATAAAAATCTAAAAATGATTTAATATGTATGTTTTATGATGATACTAAAAAATAAGTTTGCCCATTCAGAAGGCAGTTTTATAGGAGACACGTGATCTGGAATATTTATCTAACCTGTTGTTGTATGTGTCCTGCTCTTTCAGGTAGGCCTGCATAAGTTCTTCTTGCTTGGTCTTCTCGAACGTCAGTTTCTGTTCTGCTATCCATACCTGCAGGATAAAGAGAAAAGGAGGATTACAACACACAGTCTTACATTTCCAACTAATTATCTGGTTGAGCTTATTGTCAATAAACAGACATACTGGGCTAAAACTCAGTTCATTTCCTGTGCAGGTTTGTATGCATTTAATGACCTGTACATATCCTTCAAATCATATTAGAACAAAGATGATTTATTGAGTAAAAGGACGATTGATTAGTTGATCAAGTGAATATCTGTGGACACCAGCTTGGGCTCTTGTAAATCATTTGATGGATATTTTTCACTATTTTTTAATATTTAATAGTAATTAGTGATTTAGATGTAGCTGTAATGCTAATTAATAAAAAAAAAAAGCATGTAAATATTTATATAATGTCTTTTGAATGTATTTGTGAGGTCAGGTTGGTTGCGAGATGTATAGACAATATAAATATGACCAGATAATATATTGTACCAGAGGTGGCTGAGAGCTAGTGGTTTAATACACAATCAAAACATAAACACAGCAAGGAGGACATTCAACAGTACAACATCTAGAAACAACAGGCACCCAAATTACAAAAAATTACAAAAGCAATGGTTAGTAGTAAGTATAAACAGACAGACTCAGGAAAACAGACTTTTGTCCCCCTAGCCATAAGTTAGGGCCACAAAGGACTGCCATTGTCACTTTTGACTGATTTTCACTACCTCTGCTCAATACTGTGACCTTGACTCATTATCTACAACCTAATTTAATTGTACATAGTTTATTTTTTAATCTCTATTTCTAGTTTTACTGTTTATATTGTTTTCTATTTGTAAAGCGCTTAACACAGGTTTAATTTCTTAGCACAGATTTTTCATTTAAGCTCATTTTAATGTATATTTACTGTGTCTCATGCTGCTACTGGATGCTTGAATTTCCCCCAGGATCAATAAAGCATCTATCTATCTATCTATTCATCTATCTAGAACAAAACACTAAGGTTCAGAGTATTTTAGATAGTATCTTTTATTTAAAAATTGATGCCAGCAAAATGTAACGATAGGGTGTGATTTCTCACTAACGTATTTGTGTGCTCACAGTATTTTATCACATTTGCTGTAACATATGGAGATTTACTTGAGATTTAAACTATGTAGTATTACTCAGACTATTATACTGATGAGTGAAGTAAACATAGCTTTACTTAACACTGTACCTAACGTTAGATTAACTTAACCTAAAGCTAAAACCAACTGTACCAATAGTTTTATCTAACACTAAACTGCATAAATTAACTTAACCGATGAATCACTAGAGCAACATTTCCTATGAAGTTAGGCTAATTAACAAAGTGATCATGATGCTAAGTAGCAAGCCGGGCTAGCAAAAGCAATACACTGCTAGTGCTAGTACAGCTAGCAGGCTAACCTGATGTCCAACAAACTGTAGCTGTAGCTAGCACTCACCTTTTTGATATTTGACTTCGACGCAGGATGAAAATCCTTCTTGCACATGAAATTCGCAAATGACTTCCCCATGGCTAACTACCGACCTTAACACGCCAACTGAGTTGGCAACGTAGTGTTAAACTTTAGCTTTAACGGAGTCGCTAGCGTAGCTTCCTCTGCGCACGTAAACAACGTTCGTCTGCGGGAAGTTGGTTCTACATTGGCGTCAACCGACTTCCGTAGCTCAACGGTCGGAGCCGTTAAAACAGTTAAACACCATAAATATGCGTTTAATCAATTTTTTATGCCAAAATATTAATCTATGTAGATTAAAATATAACTTCCAGTACATGAATGAACCATATTAAACAAAAGCGACATTATTTGATTGATTTTATTGATTAATTAAAGGGGTATAAATCATCATTCACACGATGGAAATGACACAGATACACAAATACACACAAAATTCTATAAATTATTATTTTTTATCTGATGATAAATGTTAAAATAATACTTTTTTTTTTTTTTTTTTAATATTAAACTACATTAATTAAAATAATACCAGCTCGAGGATTTACCAACTCCTATCATAATAATCTGAGATTATAAATACAGATTAAATAAACAAATATGTGTGATATTCCACATTATAACTGTTATCGAATATAAAACTGACTTCAGCTCCGTCACGTGACTGTACGTGTTTAGGTCACAGGACGTAAACTGTGCGTGTCACAGACCAGAAACAGGAATGAGAATAGAAACTGACAGTGACAGAGCTCGGCAAGACAAACACAGGTAAGGTTATGTTGTTCTAATGATGAGTATAGTCTCCCTGCATATTGATTTGACTGGCTATATACTGTTAAACGCTTCTGAAGCACTCACAGTGTATGATCTGAACTCTTCATTAACTATGGCTCATGCAGTTGTTCTTTCTTTCTTTCCTCTCAGTAACTTCGTGCTTCAAAATGCAGCCATCCTCCTGTGACACCTTCGTGGCTCTGCCCCCCTCCACTGAGGGACAACGCATCATTTTTGGGAAAAACTCTGACAGGCCTTGTGATGAAGTCCAGGAGGTGGTGTATTTTCCTGCCACAGACTATGCTGCAGGGGAGAAGGTTGAGGTAGGTGACACAGACAGCTTGTTATTGCCCCATCCAACCTTCAATTTCCCCTCACTGCTCCTTGGTGAACGTGCCATTAGATAACCATTAACAGCTTTTCTCTGTGTGTCTTGTTCCTCTTGTGAGCAGTGCACATACATAGAGATCGAGCAGGTTGCCCACACGCATGCAGTCGTGTTGAGCAGGCCGGCGTGGCTGTGGGGGGCAGAAATGGGCGCAAATGAGCATCAAGTGTGCATTGGAAATGAGGCGGTGTGGGGCAGAGAGAGTGCTGACGGTGATGAAGCTCTTCTGGGCATGGATCTGGTCAGGTAAGGCCACTGATCTGGTCAGGTAAAGCCAGACATAGATGAAGCAAAACATAAATCTGTGACTCCCAATTATTCCCCAGGCTTGGACTTGAGAGAGCCGATACAGCCGAGGGAGCTGTGGATGTTATTACTGAGCTGCTGGAGAAATATGGACAGGGAGGATCTTGCATGGAGGATGAGTCCGGCTTCACCTACCACAACAGCTTCCTCATCTCAGACAGGATGGAGGCATGGCTGCTTGAAACATCCGGGAAGTACTGGGTGGCAGAGAGAGTGAAAGGTAAGCAGAGAAAGAATGCTAGGCCATTTGAAACACAGTATTATTGGTTATAAATGGGAAAAAAAACATGGAGAAGTATGCTTTGTAAACAGGTCAGTAGTGTTATTATACAAACTATGATGAGTAGTGACACAAAGAAATAAAGGAAGGAGCCATTCAGTGCAGAGAAATTGCTGGAAATGGCAGGCACTTATCTCCAAAGGCACTGACATGTCTCTAGAAATGAGGGAAAAAAGAGGTGATAATTATTTCATATCCAAAACCTGATTTCTAAACCAAGAGTGGGCTGCTTAGATCTTTGCTGAATCAAGCTTGGATCTTTCTGAGGAAGTTTAAAACACATTGCAATCATAGCCCACCAGATTACAGAGAGAATACATAGGTTGATATTATTTTTTATCACAGATTATATTGGTTTATCTTGGATATATTGGTGTCTGTGTATATTTTGGCTGAGAGTACAAAATGCTAAAAAAAAAGAGATATGTTTGAATTCCTTTCAAATCAGTGTCGTCATAACATAGTTTGTCCACCAGAGAGCGCTCACTGTACATATGTTGGTTAGAGTTCTTTGGGCTATTTCATTTTAAACTCTCAAATATCAATAAAGGTATTGGCCTTTAATATACAGTGTCTGTCGGGTAGCCCAACAGAGCCTGGATGCAGACGGGCATAATTAGAACATATTTTCATATTTGTTATGTCATACATCTTTTAAATAGTCATAAAAACATTAAAACTACATTTTAAAAAATGTATTTTAAAGACATTTAAATATGAATCCTGATTTTGTAGCAAGTTGTGACAGAAATAAAAAGTTTATATAACTTGAGCCTTATTACTAACTAGCTTGTTTAATGTGAAGTTTTATTGTGAAGCTCAATTACAAAAAATAAAAATATAAACAGGCTGAAACACAGCACATACTGTAAAAACACAGACTTGACTAAAAGCACACAGAGTGCACAAGCAAGCTTATTTTTGGCAGTATTGTCCAATCATATCATAATCCAACATTCTCTGCCAGCTCTCCTGCTGACCCTGATAGTCAGTATATGATAACATTATACTTCAGTAAGCAGTCATGTAAATTATTAGCTGCGTTGAAATTCCTGTTAAGATATGTGACGATATAAAGCTTATTCCAGCCGAACTGTGTAAAAAGAAAATCACTGGCTGGTTTCACAAGTGTCTCTTCATTCTCTGTGGAGTGGAAAAAAAAAAGGTATGACTCATGTTATTTTTATTGCTGACCATCAGCATGACTTTTTTTTTTTAGCTCCTGTATCTCCTGAACTCTGTCACCTGGAAAACATTCATTAGCACAAGGTCAAATACTTTCACATGGATTATTAGATCACTGTTTGTTCTATAAAGGGGCTGGTCGATTTCGCTTGAAATCAGTATCATGATTAATTGTCACATTCACCTCAGCAGCAATTAATTAAAGCAATATCTTATTCAGTAATCCTGTACTGAAGATTCTATGTTTTCACAGTGGAGCGCTTGTAAATATTTGGACTAAACAATAAAAAATTGGGGATTTCTGAGAAACATATTCAGTATTTAAGAACACTAAAACAGGAGAAAGTAAAGTGGACTCATTTGAAATAGATTTGAATAACACTTTTATGACCTCTGTTATCACATTCTTATTTTACATGCTTGTACAACAGACTGCTGAGTCTGAAACAAGCTGCTTCATCCTCCAGACTGTGGTCGGGGAGGACAAAGAAGAGAGCTGTCTCCATCCTCGACCTTCTCCTCTTACACATACATAGTTTAATGAAAACTGAGGAACAACCACTTCTGTGTGTTGGCACAACGTCCTCTGAACCACTGAAACCCAACCTTTTTGCTTTTTCCTTAAGGGACCTCTTTTCTATCATTGAGTAAACTGATGACCCCTAAATAAGTGACATTTTATGAATATTTCATATTATTTTTTAATGCATAATAATAACAATACAGAATTAACCCAAATAATGAGCGCAGTAACTCCAGAAAGTTTGTACAAAACAAGCTATTCAGATGAATTTTGTGCAGATTATTTAATGTAATATTACATCAGAGATGAGTTTTTCTGATAGTTTGATGAACTTTTTATACAATTCTGTCTGTATTATGTATTTTTTTTAAAAACATATCAACAATCATACATACGTTAAAAATTCAGTTTCCTTCTCATTGTTCTGTTAGTTCTTTGGTTGTTTTAACTGCATACTTAACTAAACTACGAGGCTGTTTAGCAGAGAGTGAAGGCTCTGTGAATATAGCTTAATATAGTGTTTTTATAACAATCTAAACTTTAAAAATAAGAATTTCATTTACAGAAATTTCTTTAAAGAAATGAATGAAATGCTGAGACTTAGGCCCAGTGTGTATTTAAAAAAATATCTTTAAAATCCAGACAATCCTGCAAGCCCCCAAAAGCTTTGGTGACTCCTAGTTGGGGTCAGAGACCCCCAGATTGGAAACCAGTGCTCTAAACAAATGACCATTATTGCACATATATATACTTATGTACGTGTATGTATCTATGATTGTGGTTGTGGTCTGTCATCCCATCTGCAGCCAGGTCCTTCTCCAAGTAGCTGCCAGTCCAAGCCTTTTATGATGATCATCCTTTTTAAATGAGTCGCCTTCCTTTTGTCTTTGTGTGACTGAACTAAACTCAGCTTAAAACACCCTTACAAGAATCTGAGATAGTAGATTAAAAATGCATAATCACATGGACACTGATTATCACAGAGTTTTCAAACAACACATTGCACTGCTGGTGTTGCTGTTGAATAATGCAGTTACATGTACTGCAGCTTTAATCATCTTGTTTTACACTTCTCTAGATGGATATCGCAATATCTCAAACCAGTATGGCATAACGACTAAGATAGACAAGGAACACCCAGAAATGAGGGAATATGCACGAAGCAAGGGCTGGTGGGATGGAAAGACTGAATTCAACTTTGCCACAGTCTACTCCTTCACGACGACAGCCAGAATAGAAGCCGCTGGGAGTCGATACTGTGAGGGGAAGAAGTTGCTGGAGAAGAACAACGGTCAGTAAAGCTCACTGCACTGTGGAAAGCTGACACAAAGGAGGAAAAAGTTGCATGACTTCTAACGCTGTTATTTACTGAAGGTCATATCACTGCTGAGGCGATGATGGATATCCTCAGGGATAAAGACAGTGGCGTCAACATGGAGGGCATGTTCATGACAACAGGAAGTATGGTGTCAGTGATACCCAGGGATCCTACTCTGCCAGGGGTACACTATTTTACAGGAACTCCAGACCCTGAAAGGTACAGTGATTGGTCTCACTGTAGCTGATAAAGCTTGCTTTCCTTTAAATTAATTTGACAGCAGTTGCTGACGTTTTAATGAGTCATTCCTTTGTACAACAGGTCTGTATTTAAACCTTTCATCTTTGTGAAAAACCTGAAGCCACTGAAGGAGACTTCTTCACCCAGCTATGGTGCAGATGACCCTGTGAAGAAGATACCACGCTTCCAGAGCAAGCCTGATCGCAAACATGAGTTGTTTGTCAAACATGAACTGGTGGCTGCCATCATTGAATGTCACAAGGTTTAACATTTAATTCAAAGTCTGTTGTTGTTGTGGAGAAATTGCTGAAGTCAAAGGTCAATGGTGAGGTCAGGAGGGAAGAAAGTGTTCAGGAGCCTCTGATGTCTTATGCTGTAGTATTTATTGACGCTTGGCCAAGGAGAATTAGAGACACTCTCATAGTGCATCAGAAGTGCATGAGTCGGTCTCATATTCCGCCCAACTCATGCTGGTGGATAGACTTTAAACCTCAAGATAACACCACAAATACTATACGCCCAGAATTATCCAAAGAGAATGTTTTTACCCATGGAGGTGTTATTGTCAACATATTCTAGTCTGGAGACACTGTTGTCTGTTTACGCAGATTGGAACGTCAACGGCCAGCTATCTATTATGTCTAGGAAGGCAGCAGCAATAGGTCTCTTCGACCCTGGCCACCACAGTGTTGAGATAGACTGGCACCTACTGTTCCCAATCAAAGCCAAACAATTAATACTGCCGAGGACCTCAAGGCCCACACGTGACCTTGTGTAACCTAAGGATAGAAAATTCCATAACATGTTATATAACTAAAAGTGTCATTTGGTTTATGAAAATATACTTACAAATTGTTTTTGTTTTGTTTTTTGTCTATAGGACAGAGGAAAGAAGATCACGCAAAGTATGAGGCAGCTAGAGAAGGAAAAGATGACCGAGATGGAGGAGCATCTTTCAAATGGTGTTGATGAACCTGATTTTTTGGTGAATCTGTTCTCAAGATCTGTTCAGGAGGAGATTGCTGTGTACAGTAAAAGCTGAGAGACTCACTACATGTTGGAACAAGAAAACAGGTCTCCATAAGTTAACCTTTTAATCAGGTATAAATACAAACATGCTTGTATTATAAATAAGTGTGCCAGAACAAATTCATCATGTGATACACGATTTGAGGGTTTGGTAATAAAAATTTATTTTAAAACAAATCTATATCATAAATAAGCAGCTTTTTACAGAATAAAAATAAAATCGTTTTAACACCTGTCTCAACATGATTGATTTAATAACAAACGCAAACCATTGCACTTAAGAAAGCCAACACAATAATAGTCACTTAGCATTGTTAGTTTTCTACTTATATACCTGAGAGAAAAAATGAATCACAACAGCTCTTCAAGTTTTTCAACTTTTGGTTTTGTAGAAAAGAAAAATATAGTTTTCAAAATCAGATGAACTCTTTCAATGTTGCATTAACACTCCCTAAACTGTGTGACTCATTTCTTCAAGCATTTAGTCTTTGGGCCACGTTACCACATTATGGTTAGCACTTATTTATGGCAGTTTACTTTACTTTAAAAAAGTAAAAATAACACCATTTTAACAGTCGTGGCAACGTGGGAAATGCTTTTTGGTTGATTGTTGAAATGGTGAATTGGCATACAGCTAACGGTGATAAACAGTGTAACCACTGTTCTATATAAATGCCAAGTCATGTTGAACTGCAGGTTATTGAAGCTACGTTACTCATGCTTTCACGTTATACTAACTTAATCATAAGTTAAACTGACAACAAATAAATGCTATAACATCGTCCCTTTTTTTCTTTGGCAAGTCACTTTGGCAGAAAAGCGATAATACACTCTGAAGTGTCCCAGTAAAGGAAATAATACATTCAGCAGAGTAGTGGGATTTTTTTTTACCTGGACCTATCATTTATTTTGAGGCCAGCTCTTTGCGCATTATCACCCACACTATGACGCAACATAAATAAATACCAGTGTATGTATTAACTACCTTAAAAGAATTCTAATTTCACTGTTTAAAATGCGTAATACCTGTTAGTTATGTTATTCTTGAAAATGAAAGTTAAAAGACCACCATCACTAGCTTCAGTGTAGATTTAAGGATGCAGCACTCCAATGGAGTCAAACAGGGCAACGAGCATAGACTGACATGTAACTACCACTTCAAGTACTCCCACTGTCAGTTTTACATCTAAATAATGGTTTTGAAGGGTGAACAGTGGGTTTACCATACATGCAAGATCATCTGACTGCTCATTTTCCCTTCCCGATTAATTTCTGTAGCAATGTTGCTGCAACTCAAGATCTCAGCAATTAACCTGGTGAATGAAATGTTAAATAAAACTGCAAAAATAAGACACAGGGGGTTAAAAACAATCCCTTTTACCTTTACACTGTTATTTCCCTTTACACCAACCCCACGCAAGGCATCATGCACTGGCCTTTTTTGGTATTAAAGCTTCACATCTGTTGCACTTCTGAACACAGCCAACAGATCAGGTGTGACCTATTCCAACACAATACTGAATTGTGCTTTACAGAAGAGAAGTCAACAGAGCATGACTGTGCAAACTTCTTTTTGCCTGACCAAAACATGTGTTTGCCAGTATTTTTTTCCGAACTGCAATGCCATTTACCTTTGGTTTAAAAAAAAAAAAAAAAAAAAGACCCTTGAGTTTTATGACATGAAGCAGTAATAAAGCCGACTGTCTTCGAAGTCATATTCCTGCTTGATGTGCTGGAGCACACCGCCCTGCTGTAGCCGTGTTCCATAGAGTACCGCTTCACCATGGTCCTGAGCCAACCCGACCTGCTGCAGCCACTCCACAAGTTCACAGCCAAGAAAACACTCCACCATAGTCCTCTTCCCACATCTGAAAGCCAAAAGAAGCATTCACCCAATGGTCTGTGGATAGCCTCAAAAAGTAGAGAAGAAAGCAGGCAGAGCCTCCATGCACTAAAACTATAAGAAATAACAGTTCTAGGTTATTTTTTTAAGTATTGTGGTGTGTGAACAGCTAGCAGGATTTGTTTCTCTACACATCGGGGAACATGTTTATTCAAGAAATTTTCTCATCAACCTCTGACCAGAGCAGCAGTGAGTAAGACTATGTGCTCTCACCTTCTTTTTTTAACAATGTCATGACAACACTGGTCCTTGTGGTATTTGGTGAACTGGATGCAGGTCATCCTGACATCTTCAGGTAAATCAGTCTGTGGCTGCTCTTCTCGCTTCTTACCATACCACAGACTGTGTAACCTAAACACCATTCACGGAAGCAAAATAGAAATTCATGGTCACAGTACTCAGTTTAGTGTGTATTGTGTGTATAAAAGTATTAGAGTGTGGCAAAATTTCATGACGTCCGTTACCTTTTCTTAAATGGCAATATGATCAAATGCTTGTCCAGCCCAAACAGAGCAAAGGAGAGAAAACCCTGGTAAAAGACAACGTGTCATGACAATGATACTGTGTGTCAATCAACGCTCACAATCTTGGTACTGTATTATCTGGAACACCAACCTGTCCATAGTTGGCCACAGCACAAAAGAACTGCAGCTCCAAGTAGAGTCGACCAGGAACACGGTTAAATAGCAACCACAAGCAGCTGGACAAGTTCTGTCAAAACAGGAATTTTAGATAAATTTTATGTAGGAGGTGTAAATCCTGTTGACAGCTTGTAGAACCAGCTGAGTGACTAAACTACCTTAAAAACAGTACCTAGGTACAGCTTTTCAGCATTATTTTAGATTCACAGAAACACAAGAATTATTGTTATTTACTGTTTAGCTTTATATATATATACACACACATCTAAGGTAAAAGAAACACAACGGTTCTTATTTTCAGGTGATTATACACTAAAGAAAACATAGCTATACATATTATATACTATTTCTGCCATTTCTGGATCTTTAAGACCAAAAAATAAACCTAACGTAAACATTTTCAAATGGGTTTCTTCATCTTCCACTATTATTCACAGGAATTGAAATCCAGCCCAGCTATTTGTATCTGACTTGGTTTGTGATGCACTAAGTGTAATACTGCAGGCAGTAAGACTGACTACGTGTCACTGATGTGAAAGGTGGTTCTTTACTCACAGCAAGCAAGTTGACAGTCAGAAGCAGACATAAGAGCAAATGGCGTGCCACTTGTCTGTCTGCAACCTGTTGGAGCTCCTCCACTTGGACAAGCAGGCAGTCTGTGGACTCACACCTGTTCTCACACTGACCTGAGGGTGGCAGCAAAACAGAGATTTAATAACTTTTATAGAAAAGCTGCACATTATTCAAACAAAGGTTCAATGCAGTTTAAATTTAAAATGCATGTCTGTTGCTGATCAATACCTGTGAGTGTGGTCGGAGTGTTGTTTATATTTGTGCTGATGATCATGTCAGGCATGGGCTGGGGTGGTGCACAGTCACATATGAGGCAGCCTGATAACAAAGTGATAAAAGTGAAAGTAATTCTTTACAACATTACTACAATATCACTCAGTTCACACTGAAAACAAAGACCAATGCAAGGGATTAATACCATAACAATAATACTAGCTACACTACACAAGTATATCTTTAATTAACTTCATGAAATTTTCCCTTTGTGATATTTGTTAAATTATTCAGCAGCTCTTACTATATTCTATTTACCACTGAATAAACTCGTATATGTTGCAATGCAATGAGATGTGAGGATCATGATATACTGTTTGCATCTATCCTGACTATGAACAGGATGTTGTACTAATCTTTAACAGGAGTCTTCTTTGAGCAATCAGTTGTCAAATGCTGTTAATACAACACCATTTACTCTAACCACTCCTTCCTTGGAATCTCCTTATTATGAGGATCTATTACAAGTCATAGTCATGTGTTTATACAGCATCTGTTGTGATAGATGGTGTGTTCAGTATTGCCTTGTTTACTTCAAATAAGGAACCAAGCTAATCAGGAATAATTCACTATTTATTTCGTGGGCTGTTTCTACTCATGTAACTGAAAATTATCTGGGAGGGGATGGACATCAAGCAGAAGTCGCCTTGCCTACGTGGCAGTTCGCTAATTATGACTTGTAGATAAGGGTTAGTCTTGACTTTGGATTATTGATTGTGCTCTTCCTTTCCTTTCAAACCTGGACTTTGACATCTGACAAACCATTTTAGATATGAGAACTGCCTCTGTATGCTGCAGTAATTATCATGTGCAGTGAATTTAATCCCCAATCTATTGTAGCCTGGTCTTTATTCATTGTGATTAAAGAACATCTTCCAATAAATGGTCTCCATACGACAAAGTACCTCTGTTGAGACTTCCTGGTGGGGTAACTGGCTCAAACGGAGTCTGGTCTTCTGCTTCAACTTCAGTCACAAGATCATTTGCAGAGTCTCGCTCTGGGATTTGGATGTCATTTTGTGCCCAGCTTTTTCTACTGAGGCACACAAGCGAGCTCCCTCCCAGCAGTATACTGAGAGTAACTACAACTGTGGTGCAGATTATCTGTCAAAGAAAACACATGCAGGCTTTTAAGTATTTCTGTGGGGGTTCAAACACAGTTCTTAAGTAGCAGAAGGGGGGGAAATGATTTCTACATTTGTTGTTACCTGTTGTTTTCCATAAAAGAATGATGAGTCAATTGTGTCAGACATTTTCTCCCCAGAAATGAGCAACACAGCAGTTACTAAGGCTGGAACTCTGTTAATACAAAGACAAAATGTATGTAAAACATTAACCATTTCGATGAAACAAAGGTTCTCTTGATCTTAGTTTTGGATGGTACCCTTTGTACAGCTAAGCTATTCAACCAAATTCTATTTTAAGGCAGCTACACTGGCTATGGCTTTGCATTTTAAAAGGACCAGACAAACCAGCTTAGTTTCGTTTCTTTATTCCTCTGTGACTCACCCCCAGCCTGCAATGACGAAAACGCCTGGAGAAACTTTCAGATCCTCAAATCTCTTCATGAAAACAAGAGAGAGTGCTATCAAACCTAAGACAACAAAAAACACATTACAAAATTAGCAAACTTCAGATTTAAGCGCCCACCAAGACTAATTAATGCAGATTTTGATGTGGGTGGTTGGTTGTGTGCATACACAGCATACCTGGCCACACATAAGTGCTGTAGAGCGAGGTACATAATAATGTGAAAGTCAGGACCTGCCCAACGAAGTTGTCTTCTTTCACCACAAAGTTCCACACGATCATCCCAATACAATGTAGAAACTACAGACCACACAATAACAAGTACAGATATTTACTGCTGTGAAGGTAGATTTCTTCTTGTCAAATGAATACATAATAATAAAAAAAAAAGAGTAATGTGCTCACCTGTGCCAAGAACAGGTTGACTGTAAACATGTGAGGTAGCCTCTTGAATTTCTTACTTAAAAACATGACAGCAATTGTCCATACCTGTCAGAAAAAACATATAGATTTCAAATAAATTGTATTTACCAACACAGAGACGATTGTAGAGATGATAAATACATTATATATATACGATATTAAACATTGTTGGCTTGTTGTTCCATTTGAAAGCAAAGAAGGGGTGAAATTATTTAACAGAATGGCACATGAAAGAAACAAAAACAGTGAAGAGGGACAAAAATACTGCAAAGATTATTATTGTTTATAGCAATGAGTTCACAGTTCCTTAAATATGTCTGAAAGTTAATACAAATGAGGATGTCAAATCAGACAAAACATCTGTTTGTCACGCATCCTCTAAATGACTGAGCCATTTTATGTTGAACCACGGTGTCACGGTGGTTTTTAAATTTCCTTACAGTTTAACATTCAATAAACAGGAAATGTGAAACAGGAAAAGATATTCGTTTGGGAAATAACTGACATTCAGTTATGAAGTGTTGCTTTATGAAGCTATTTTGACTTTACTTTGACCTCAGTTTCCACATACTGAAACACATTTAAGTGTCTTTTTGTGACTCACCAGTGCAACTAAGCTCACTATGCTTATGTTAAAGCTGACATTCTGCAGTGAATTCATCAAAAGCTGAGGATCCATCCCAGGAATTGTGAGTAACCAGGCAGAAACATACATTATCGGAGCGGAGAGAAAAGTGCTGATCACCATCCCAGAGGTAACCTGAGCAGAATAAAAAAAGATGTACAGTGTGTTACAAAGGACGAAACAGTACAGTATCCGAACGGCAGGTAGGAAAGGTGTAAACAACTCACAACTTGTAGCTCTGCGTTGTAATAAACAGCATAGATGGCCACGCTTGGTGCAGTGGGAAACACTCCATAAAGAAAGGCATAATTGGAGAGGCTGGAGTGGTTCAAAGCGCTGGTGTTGCTATTGTCCAATAGATCCACCATGTCCTTACAAATCAGGGGCATTAGCAACCTGAAAAGTCAAATCAAAAGACCATTATTTGAGGAGTTAGCTAACAGTGCTGAAAAATGCAGTGCCACTAAAATATTTACATACACATACTATACATTCCCCAGACCTCTTAACATGTCATCCATTTGGTAAAAGGCTTGTGGTGTGAGAAAGGCCTGAGTCACCCAAACCATCAGCACAAAACAACATGTTGGGAAAGCTTTGGAAAGCTCAAACCTGCTGACTCTCTACACTCTTAGAGCATGTCTCATTATAGATGACATAGAGGTCATCTGATAACACTAAATCATCTCTTGTACGAAATGAAAATCAGGTGCAGTAAAAGAGTTTTTTCACTCACAGTTTTGCTGTAATAAGTAATATCAGTGTGACGACTGTGGATCTGGTTAATTTTCCCAACTGGCCCACCATGGACAGACCCAGATAAAACAGAGCTGCTCCTCCGAAAGAGTTGGCCAGGCCATCCACAAATTGAGCCATGAAGGGAGGAATTCTTTGGTGCAGGACAAAGTGCGCGATGATGCCAAAGATAACCATGAATACTATGGGGTTCTTCAGGACCTGTAAAACTACAAGTCCCATGATAGAAAGTTTGCTCTGCTGGTGGTTTCCCCGGTTCTTCCACTTCTGGATCTCGCAGAAGGCAAAGCCAATGGGATTGAGAATCATCAGGGACACAGGTGCAACCAGGTAGATGTACTGGAGGTACTCTGGGTATGTGTTCAGGTATAGGGCCTCAACTGTGGATAGAGATGAAGACAAATGGCTTGATATTAACATTATTGGCATGTCTGACTTGTTGGGATGCAACACAAATGCAACCAAGAGAAAAACAGACATGCCAGGGTACTAAAAGGCTCTAAAGTCACTTCTGCAAAGTGTGAAGCATTGTTCATATCTGCCTCGATAAGGCCAGTGTGCCGCATGTAAACTAATAGCCCTAAATAAATGTTTACTTTTAAAAGCTTATAGATAAGAGCTGGAGTCTCTTTTGGCTTTCAAGCCAAAGAGGAACAATGTTCGAAAGTTGTAAAAATGAAACAAATGCTGATATGATAGCAAAACCAAAGAAAATATAGCTTAGGAGCAAGTTGATTCTATGTTAAAGTTGAATTCTCCCTAACACAACTGAATTAATACCCACTATATTTGAAATCATTCTTATGTGGGGTTGTTTATTCATTTTATAAACAGCCTGAGAAGACTATTAGAAATCCACGCATCTATAAAAGACACATGTAAACATATGATTACTGCACGGTAACATTAGTTTTTGAAATGGAAACTTTACAAGCTCATGTTACTAGTTTATGCACACCTCTCCATTTCAACCACAGGTAGCTGAGCCTAAGCGTGAGCAGATGTGTTTATATTTATGCAAATCCTTGTGTGTATGCTCAGACATAATTGCATGAACGCAATGTTGATAAAGGAGGGCCCTCAAAGCAGGGATGTCTAAGTTTACAGTATAACAAATGCATAATTATACTTTTGAATTGATGGATGGGCAAACATTAAGACAGCATGATTATAGCAAATGAATGAAAAACACTGTGGGTGGTAGCACTTAAAAGGCATTATACTTACCAATGGGATATCCCAAAGCAAAGTCATTGCTTTGTGTGGCAAATATTGAGAAGAGGCCTGCTTTACTATAGCGGCTGTCAGGACTGGCAACAATCAGCGTGAGGACACATACAATGACAAACACAGTGACTTTGGCGATGAGGATGCTCCATAGAAATGGCCAGATGACATTACCAAAGTCCAACAGGACCATGTTCTTGAACAGCAGTGCTGGGAGGGCAAACTTGGACACAAAATTGCCCAATCCTCTAGCCTGGGTGGAGGTGATGATGTTGGCCCTCCCTGCGATGTATCCGCATAATATTATCCCAAAGCATTCCAAGAGAGCCGGGAAGAGCTTGTCAATGGACATGGTACCCGAGAGCGCAGAGGAGTCCGGGTCCTCTTCCCTCTCCACATATGAAAAGTTTCTGGCCGGTGCCTCCATCACACCGCTCCTCCCTAAGGTGTCAGCTGTCATGCTTGGTTTGCGGTCATGTTATTGTCGTAGCCGTAGACAGCTCGTCACTGACAGACACTGAAAAGACAGAGATAAAATCTAAGGCGGAGTTCAAGCAGTTCGCCGGTGTTTCGGTTTAACGGGCGACCGTGTTAACTGGCGAGCCTCAGCCGAAAGTAAATGTGGTTGTCGTAGTTACGACATTGTAACGTTAATGGAAAAAAGAACAAAAAAAAAACAAAGAGGCATTCACGGCTTTCGTAACTACGACAACCACATAAGCGTTTGGCTGATGGTCGCCAGTTAACACGGTCGCTCCTTAAACCGAAACACCAGTACAGCCGTTGAAAGGGCTCGTGCCAAGATAAACGGTTAACAGATAACCGCTAACGTCACACACAGCGTTAAATTAACGTTAAAATTAACACAAAACGACCACATTGCGATATGTGTTAAAGCTCTTACCACATACCCAACAAGCATCGTTGTTTTCAGTACGTTTATTTAAGTTATTCTCACCCCTGAGTTGCAGTTTCGCCCTCTCATGCACCATGTGTCAGTCAAATGTCAGGAGCCATTAGCCAGCGAGCTAAACTGGTGAGAGCGGACGAGCCCCGCGGTGTCGGTCCTCAATAATCCTACGTGAAGTTATTTAACTACACGACAAAACTGTAGCTGTTACAAAATTGGTGACATAACTGTGGAGTGGTTACACTTCGCGTTACACAGATTTTACTGTAATTCCCACGGAGGAACTTTCATAACCCCCGATTTGTCAACAACGGCTCCACCAATCACATTTTAGAAGAGGGGAGAGAGGGGCGGGGCTAACGCTACCTACCTACCCACCCCCATCATAGCCTGACTTCACACACTGATCAAAGCTGCAATCAAACTCATATTATGTGGTAATATTGACTAAATCTGTGGACAGGGCCGGCCCTAGGCTCTTTTGTGGCCCCCAAAACACACCTAGTACAGTCAACAAATTGCACACACTGCTAATAACTGAATGAACACATACACACAGGCACACAATAGAGATGGACAAATGAATTAACATCAAATCTCTTGACGTATTTGAGGATTAGCAAACAGCTACAAACAGTAACATAATGTGAAAAGTAAATAAAGGAGAAAAAAAAACATAGGTTCAGGGTTTAAGGTAATCTGTTATCCCCAAGGGACAATCGGTGCAGCAGCACCACATACATACATACAACACAAACAGGGAGCTGTTAAGGAGGCCAATGGCAGCAGGAACAATTTGCAAAAAATGCAAAAAAAATTTTGCATCTATTATTTCTGCATCTTTGACAGACTGTATCTGTGGCCTGAAAGTAATAACTCAAAATCAGATTCCAGGGGTGGCTGAGGTCTGCCAGGATCGATTGGGCTATAATGCATGGGCTGTCTGCATAGGTACAGTGATAGAAGAAGTATTCAGGCATATTTAAGTAAAAGTATGCAAGTATCAGCAAGATGTATTTAAAGTGTGAAAAAAGTTCTAATTGTGTAGTGAAATGGTATCTGTCAGTGTTTAACTACTAACTGTGATGTTTCTAGATGAATATTACTGCTGCATTTAAGGTCCAGTGTGTAAGATATGGGCATCAGTGGAATGTAATAGTCCTTTTTCACAGCAGCCATTTTGACATGAAATCAGTTCTGCGTCAGCTGAACGCAGGTGTTTCCAATGACACTATTAAGGTTCTGCTCCATTTATTGCAGCAGAGTCTTTCCAGTGAACCAACATGCACCACAGCAGCACCCTGACTCTGTTTGACCTGAATGAAACAGAGCCTTCATTTGTATCACTGGAAACACCTGTGTTTAACTACTATTTCATGTCAAAATGGCTGCTGTGAAAAAGGTCTATTAAATATAATGTTCACAAGTATGTTTATAATCTATAGTCTATAATCAACTGAAAAATAAGATTTGTTGTGTTTTTGTTACCTTAGGTTGTTTATATCTACAGGGGTCCTCTTCTAGTCCGCCATGTTGAACCACATGTTTCCACAGTAGCCCAGAATGGACAAACCAAACACTGGCTCTAGATAGTTAGATTCACAGAGTTTTGCTGAGTTTTGCATTTCCTCCTACAGGCTTGGAAGGGTGAGCTGTTGTAATCTGCAATTTCATTGCGTATGCCCCTAATTCTTACACACTGCTCCTTTAATGTGTATGTTGCATTTTACTGCTGTAGCTGTTTGTGGTTGAGCTATTTTTAACTATACCATTGGGCAGTTTAATCTGCAGCAATTTGTCATATTCTCTTAGATCATCTCTTGCCCGAAAAGTCAACTTTGCATAAGCTCAGAAAAACAGCCCTTTGTTCAGTTTCGTGGTTATGCAGTTTACAGCTAATCCAAAGAGGGTTTTAAATAGTCTGTTTAGTTTAATAAGTAGGAATACTTAATCCTTCAGTTTATCAGAAATTATATAATGTAATAATCAAAAATGCTTCAGAAAGCTGATGTTTCTCTACAACAGATCCTTTGTATCCTTTTAAGTGCAAAAGTATGTTAAAGGATATTATTGTCCAAAAGTCAGAGGTATCAGACAGTCAAAAGGAATCACGCATCAGGACACTGAGCAAGACTGCACTTCTAAATCAGTCAACCTGAAAACTGACAAAACCACATTTATTCAGTTGTTCCCTATAAAGATGTCAAGAAAAATGTTTCTTTGACTTAATGCAACATTTCAATTGCAAACATATACCCTGAAGAGTGAAAAACAACAATGATCTGTCACAAAATATGCTGAAGATACTGTATACAGCATGATCATGTACAAACAAAAACAGGACTATTCTGCAAACAGACTGAATACTACAAGACAAACTGGTCTTTTGAGAAGTTAAGCCAGTAAAACATGAGGCACGGGCCTTTAAAGCATGCTCAGCTCAATGAGACGGCCTGCGAACACGGCTAATGTGCCGATGAGACACACGGCCATGAACACACACAGCAAGATGTGATCCAACACCATGGCCACAAACTTCCACTCTTCAGCAGCCTGGGAAGAGAAGAGGGACAAGGTGTCACAAAGGAAGACTAGAAACATATTAGATTTACATTTCTGTGTGTGAAAGATTACATTGTTGGACTCTTCATCTGCTTTCATGGTTTCTGCAATGTACTTGACTCCTTCAATGGCACTGCGGACATCAGGATTCTTGGTGATGGGTGACTGGTAGGGAACAGAAGAGGCCTGGTTGCCAGAGATGTCAGAGATGTCAAAGTCGGCACCATAGATACTTTTAGTCTGCTTTTCCTTGCCCGGCCGTTTCATTGTAGAGAAGAACATGATGTTGGGAATGGTTTCAATGAAAACCTGTCATGAAAAGACAAAAGATAGGAACTATATCACACCAGAACAGTTGGAATAAATAAAAAAACAAGGATGTTCTGTCTGCTACCACTAGATGGCAATATAACGCAGAGAAAAAAAGATAAAGGATTGTTCTGGAAAAGTCACCAAGTATAGAAAAGGGACTGATTAATTTCTTTCAGTCCCACAATCAAAATAATATGAGTCAACTCACCTTGCGGACCCAGTCTGGCATTGTATGAGTGCTTGGGGAGCGGTGGTGGGTGTTGATGACAATGACAGTGATAATGATGGAGGCAATGACAAAGACCATGGTGAAGAGCATGTACTTCCCAATGAGCGGTACAGCGCTGGAGGTAGAGGGGATCAGCTCCACAATGACAAGCAGGAACACAGTCAGAGACAGCAAGACAGAGATGCTGAGAGTCATCTTCTCACCTGGGAGATACAAAAAAAAACATCTTCATTGCACCTTGCTGACTTTTTAAATTTGTCTAAGATGAACTGAATCTCATGCAATATACAGCAAAAATATTTTTCAGACCTTCCTTTATTCTTTATATGTTTTCTGGACCTCTTCAGGACTCCAAAAATCATCCAAATTATCTTCAAAAATAAATTGTTCTTTAGTTGAGTTGGTCAAAACTGGTAGGCATTTGAATTGAAAGATGACTTGTCATAAGTTGATAGGCTTTTGCTTAAAGGTCCAGTGTGTAGGTAGATTTAGTGGCATCTAGCAGTAGTTGATGATTGCAACCCTCCTGCGTCACCCTCTACTAACTCGCAGTGGCCACGTGCCGTTTCAACATGGTGGACTCTGTTGGGCATCTGTTGATATAAAAGGCTCATTCTTGGACATAAAAAAATATAAAGATTCTTATTTTCAGGTGATTAAACACAAGTGGAAACAGAGTTATGCATATCACATTCAATTTCTCCCATTTTCTGTAAATAGAGCACCATAAATCTGACACACTGGACCTATAGTTTTGAGTTGTCAGAAGGCGAAAAGGTTAGAAACCTCTAAATTTAGACCATAACGTCTGTCTCATACACTGACGAGCTGATAAGACGAACCTGAACATACAAGTAGAGGACATATATTTTCAGTAAGGTGAAATTTTAACACAGATGTAATATTTAAACATATATTTACTTTAAAAGGCACACTGAAATGACCCTGGAACTGAAACCTGAGTGTAAAATGTAAAGCTGCAACATTAAACGTTATTCTGGCTCATGATTCACATAGCATGCAGTCTTATTACACTGCCACAAGGGAGAGCTATTTCTATGAGTCAAATTCTTCTCTTCCCCAGCATAGAATCAACCTCTAGTATTTACACAAGAACACAATAACTGCACTGTTCACTCATACAAGCAGATCACATTCAAAGAGTGAGAGTAATTTTTTATCTGTTGCTGCTTCTAAAACCAGCAAAAGCACAAGTAAACCGATTCTGACACCATTTCATTTTTTTTTTTTTTTTTGTTGCTCAGTAAGAGCGGTTATCCCAGAGAGGGTGTCTTTTTTGGCACCAGCTTCTCCTCCACACTATCCTGTCAGCAGCCATATCAGAAACAGGGATCAAGTGATGTATTATACATTAAAGCAAAGGCCTGCTTTCAGACATGACAGCACAGAGGGACCCTGGGTAATGAGGCAGACCTACACACTGGGAACACAGCCAGATGTGCACACAAGCAGTGCTGTTTCCTGTTGCAGCCAATGTAGGGACACCTCAGACTGACAGGCATAATTAGGAACAAGGATTCGTCCAACTTGGTGTCAGGTATTTCATATCGTGAAAACATAGATAATTAGAAAAATGTACCAAGTGTACAAAAGGTATGAGCTCTTTTGACAATTTGCACACATCCACTTGGGCTTTGTTTGTTTGTTTGTTTGTTTGTTTGTTTGTCTGTTTGCATATCCCTTCTACACAATTAGATACTACTCAGGTGAGCATGCTTGAGTAAATCACATCTGGACTAATGCACCAAACATGAACATAGACATTTATTGTCATCCGTGTTAAAGAAATAGTTCTACATTTTTGGAAATACCTTTATTTGTTGTCTTGATGGGAGTTAAGGAAAGATCAATACCACTCCTGTGTCTGTGGGCTATATGTGAAACTACTGCAAGGAAACTGTTAGCTTAACACAAAGAGTGTAAACAGGAAAAGCTACCCTGGTTCTGTCTACAGACAACAAAATGTGCCTATTGGCACATGTAGGGAATTGTCGGATCTCTGTAAATATTTTAGACTTCACTCTCCACCTTTTCTACATGGAAAGTGTCACGAGATAACTTCTGTTATGATTTGGCGCTATTTAAATAAAGTTGAATTGAATTAAACTGAATCTAAAACTCACTAAATAACATGTTATATTTAATTTGCTTTGCGGTTGTATAGAGGATTCTGTGCAGACTATTACTTGGCATGTTGCACTGATTTCCTGGAGTCTTGTTGTCACCATGAGGGAGAGGTGCTGGTAGCTGTAAAGGTCAGAGCTACCTTAAAACAGAGCTAGGCTTGCTGTTTCCCTGTTTCCAGTCTTTGCGCTAAGCTAAACTAATTGGCTGCTGGCTGCAGCCCTATATTTAACAGACATGTATGAATGTGGTATCAATCTTTTCATCTAATTCTCGGCAAGAAAGTGAATAAGTGTATTTCCTAGAAATGGCCAACTATTACTTAACAGGTACTAATTTAATCAGTCCAGCAAGATGTTTACTTGGAGTGCATTTACGTGTTTTGTTTGCATTCATTTGCAAAAAGGACTGTTATAGTAACTGACTCTCAGTGTTGTTTATGAACTTACTAGTAATGTATCAAGCAGGTTATGCCTGCCAGCAAATCATAATGGTCAAAATGAATTATGGGCACATATAAAGACATCTTACATATAATCAATAATAAGAGCTGTGGCAATGAGCATATAGAATATATGACTTATTATGAGAGTTATTGCATGAACATTTTATGTGATGAATGTTTAAATATATCCAGGGAGGCTCTTATGTTTTTTTATGTCATAAGGTCAGTATGTAATTGAGTGACATTTAGTGTTATATCCCTGTGAAAAGAAACAATGTGTGTCAACATACCAGAGTCTGTAGGAAGGTAGAAGACAAGGCCAGTCAGGAAGGAGAAGAGCATGCAGGGGATGATGACGTTGACGATGAAGTACAGTGGGAGTCGCAGCATCAGGAAGTGGTAGGTGATGTCCAGGTAAGGAGTATCCGGGCAGCAAGCGTAGTACACCCAGTGCTTCCAGCCACGGAAATCCTTCATCACCCACTCTCCACTTTCCATAAAGTTACTCAGATCAGGACGGTCGCTGTCCTAGTGAGGAGTAGCAATAAACAGGGAGATTAAATGATGATTTTTTAAATTCAAATTCTTCATATATTTCATATATATTTGACTATTTTTTCATGGTTTATATTTGTACTTTAACTGATGTAGCTCTGGTTCTGTTTTGTCTACTGACAGGCTCCCTCAAGCTTATCCTGCACTCTGAATTATATTTGGGCTTGTTTGTGATTGTTATATAGGGCATTAAACTGTGCTTGAATGCCTATATTTGAACTCTGTATACAGATTATGTTCTATAAGATGTTGTGGTTATGTGTGTTATGATATTATAGTGCAATGTATTTACTATTCTGTTATAGGCCCATTGTAGTGACAGAAGTTATATAAACCTAAATACTGTTTATGCTCTATAAAAAAGGAGGATGACATATTGCCAGTGAGGCGCTGATGATATTCTTTTTTGTGTGTGTGTTTGTGTGTATGAATCCAAGTTCTTAAGCATTAAAGAGATTTTAGAGATCTCAGAGATGTTGTCAAAATGATGGTGTCTACTCTGATATTTTGATAGTCATGTATCATCTAAAGCTATTTATATTTCCCACAAGTGGAGACATAAACTACTTGTATGGTTTAAGGAATAGCTTGATGTTTTGGGAAATACATTTATTCAATCTTTTTGCCAGAGTAAGATGAGAAAACCACTCTCATGTTTGTATGCTAAACATGAAGTTACAGCCAGGGGTGACAGTTAGCTTATCTAGTCCACATGTAACTACATACAAGCGCACTAATTAATGTGTTCACTTTTACTTAATCTGTAAAAAAAGAACTAGTTTGAAAAACAAATAGCAGTTTTATGGGACGTCACTGCTCTGAGCCAAAAAATAGTCTGGCACAAAATTCCCCTCATAAAACCGGAACATATCGTGTTTACACTTAGATGTCTGTAGGGATAACAGACAAAGATGTATTCTTACAGAGCCAGCCAGCTCCCCGTTTCCAGGCTTTATACTAAGCTAAGCTAAGCTAATTGGCTGCTAGATTTAGATTAATAATTAAATTAAGATTTAATAATTAACCGACAGACATGGTTTTGATATTCCCATCTAACTCTCAGCAAGTGTATTTCCCAAAACGTACAACCATTTATTAAAAAAAAAATGATCTGAATGGATTTACAGGATCGACAACGACCAAGTTTCCATCGTAGGTCCAGGTACCCAGCTTCATGCTGCAGTTCTGGAGGTCAAAGGGGAAATGCAGCACAATAATTTCACAGTAGCTCTTGAAGATGGCGGGTGGGTTCCACGTGATCATCCCAGTGTATTCCAGCAGCACTTTGGTCTCATGAACGATGGCAAAGTCACCGTCAGCACTGTGGGCACAGATGAACACAGGAAGCATCAACATGGGGGGATAATAAGTTAAATATTAACGCAGGGGGACATCAGTGCCTGAGGATGGGTCATTGCTGCTGTCGCACACCCCAGCCAACCAGCGCTCAGCTTGGCACAAGTTGGTTGTCGGGGGAAAAACAGCAGTGTCAGATGCAGCATATGGTTGGGGGAGGGGAGGGGGGGGGGGGGCTGCAATACGGGGTCCAGATTTAGCCTGATGAAATCCGAGCTTTCACACACCGCATACTAGAGTATAGGAAAGTGTGATTCAAAACATCACTAACAGGTGTGTTGATTGTTTCTAGAGATCTGGATGCTTTAGGTTTGTGTGAAGCTTATTGTAACGTAAAAAGACATGACACAGATGACATATAGCCTTATAGCGTACTTATTGTAGAGGACCAGATCAGGCCGCCAAATGTCAGTGGAGGGAACTCTGATCTTTTTGATGCCACCGTAATCCTCAGGGGCCCACTGCAAGTTCACATCTTTCCATTTCTGAAAAAACAAACAAGGACGCTCAGAACAATGGAGCGTACTTCAGTAATGCCAACCAGTATTAAGGTTTTATTTTATGAAAAATGAGCAAATATGAACCAAAAACATCATGTCAAACTCACAGAAGAACACTACACCTCACATCTTTAACGGTAACCATACTAAACATTAATATCTGTCTCTTGTTTGAAGAGGTGTTTGTCTCTTTGGAGCAAAACTCTTCATCTATAGAACAACATTTATGGACTGAATCAAAGAAGAAATCAGTCTGGCACTACAGAAAAATAACAATAACAAGACCAGGATGTGTGACTCTCTGACTTTGTTCTCTTTAGAGGAGATAGTACAAGAAAGCTTGTCCATTATTATATATATTATTATTGTGATATATCCTTTTTATGTTTTACTTGTGGAGGCAAAACAGTATTTGACAGACATGTTGACAGTGTATTTTCAGCATTTCTAAATCTTTGTGTGTCAATTGGATTTTTGTCACATTTGTAATTAGTAGCTAAAAGCACAATCATGTATTCTTTTCCATTCTTTTCTTAAACATTTAGTTCATTAATGAGGCTCTCTGCAATATTAATGGTGTGTCCAAAGTCTTGCTTTTATTATATCAAAACTACAAAAATGAAAGTATGTATCAAACCTGTTTCAGTCGCACGTTGCTGCTGACAATCTGATTGACCTCATCCTGCGAATTCAGATAAGAGTTTAGACAGATGACGACAGTGAATCTTAATACTGACAGGGTGATATCGTGTGTGACGTGAGACCTCACCACACTGATGAGCTGGATGAGCTGAAGCCCTACAGTAACAACCACGGGGTCCTTGAAGTGATTGACGGGACGGACAACCTTATTGTAGCCAGTGAAGAGGGTTTTGACAAGACGCGTTTCGTCAGAGGAGGCCCAGGCTGCACCTAAAATAAAAAAAAGACCCCAAACAGGATACAGGCTCATTTTCTCGATGGGTTTCTTTCATTGAAGGCATTCAGAAATGTGAAATGTGACTTCGTCTACACCTTAAGGTGCCTCTTGAGTGTGCTGGAAAATGTTTATGGTGTGCCAAAGCAGAGTATTGCTTTAAGAACATCTGATACTTGAGGTGAGCTCATTTAATATGAGTTGAAAATAGATGTGACAGGTGTCATACTATAGGTATACGATGTTGTGCTTGTAAGTAGACTGAAACTGAACCACTTTTACATGGTTAGTCTGCAGAGTGCATGGAGGAAAACATTTTAAGCAATAAAAAAAGTTAATATTTCATTTATTTATTCATTTGTTTTAAGTTTATAATATATTTTTGTTAATTAACTTGTTAAGTTCCTCGCCTATATAACAGAGATAATCATGGAGACGTTGCATTCAAGCACATATTCTCAAACCCGTGAGTCTGTAGTGTAATAGTAATGTACATTTATTTGTGTGTACTCGCTTGCTTTGGGGTCTAAATTTGGCAATGCTGCATTCAAACATGTGACGGCACTCCTGTAAGGTTGTTAATAGAGATGTTCTTGTACTCTTTCCGCTACATATCTGCCACAAGCCAGAGCAGGATCCCCTTTCATTTTTCAGCTGACCTTGAAACGAAGGTCATTTCATAGCAACATGTTGTCTGAATGGTTGAATGATTCTCAAGACATTCGGCTCGGTAAACTAAGGAATCCTCCTGAACATAATTATGCAGGTGACTTCATGTGATGACAGATGGACAAAAGGTTGAAATGAAAAATGAAAACAGGACATGTGCCCTTGTCAATCAAAGAGCCGGTTTGCACAGAAATGTGCTCATTAGTTTTGTTGTTTGAATTGAATCAGTTTGCACTGACCTGAGAGCAGCTTTATTAAACACAATCAATGAAAAGAGAGTTTAGTAATTGCTTTTTAAAAACTCCAACTTTCTCTAACTCCATCATGCTTTGAGTTCTAAAAGTAATTCAAGTAAAGCAATAAAAACATTTCCACAGGTGATCAACATACATGTGCTTTTAAATAAGTTCTTACCTGCTAGTATGACTAGATGAAAAAATAAAAGTACAGTATTCATAATTGCCAGTAAAACAAGGCATCCAAAAACTAGATCCGTAGAAACCTTGCCCGTTGACCACTTGAGAATTAAAAAGGTTTGACCCACCTAAAACATTCTTTCAGCACTGGCAAATGGCTTACTGTACAACCTCCGGGCTCTTCACTGGCAGACTTGTTGTTATTGCCTGACAGCGGATGTGAGTGACTGACTGCCAATGCTTGTCATTTGAGAGGGCCACATTCTTTGTCATCTGTTATAAGATCAACATGCCAAAGTAATCCACCACTGAAATATCCCATCGTGAACTTGGCCACACACAATCTCGAGGTGGCAAAGGCATGACACATGCTCGCTGCTCCAAGTTTTCCTTGTTTCACTGTTTAACTATGAATGCTGCCTTTAAATCTGTGTATGTTTATACAGTATGTTAAAAGATGTTTATTTTATAGTGAATAATGATTTAACATATTGTAGGATCTATTTCTTGCATTGAACAATCTATATGTGTGATGGATCATTTTAGTTTGGCTGACATATAACATATTTAACATAATTTGGATCTTATCTGAAAAACTTAATCAAGTTAATTTCTGACAGTTGTTTACAAAATAATCTGGCCATGAGGTACATTTAGAAGGTTATTTATCATTTATTTTTATCATGTGCAAACTGTTTTACTGTTTAAGTTTGTACTGTCTATTAATCAGCTAGTTAGAGTTACTTTAACCTGAAAGGTGCTGTATAAATAATATCTGATTGATTGATTGGTCACATGATCTCTATCATTTATAGATGCTAAAATATAGATTTGTCTGAACACTTTAAGACAGAAAAGCTCTAGATGTCAAAAGCTCCAGAAACAACTACTGAAGGAATGAATGAAACTTTTATTACCCTGTGGTGAATTTGCTTTGCACAAAGAAACAGCCTAATATAACATCTAGAATAAAATAATTAAAAATGTAGAATGTCAAAATCAAACATCAACAATGTGACACAATTTGACAAAAAACATTAGCATCATAAGAACATCATAAAAAAAGCTCAATATTTTGTGAGATTATTTTGTCAAACACAGTTTGAGCAATATATGATCAGGCAACATTTGCATGAAGCCCCATGTATGTTGAGAATTGTCTACAAAACATAAACATTTATTTTATTAAGGAAAATCCTAACTGTTTGGTATGGCTCTGGGCATATTGAGCTATATCCCTGTGTAAGATTAAAAGCAATAAAACCCGAAAATATTACTGAATACCTTATAAATGTGTGTATCTAATTCTAATTTAGACTTGAGACAAATTAAATAAACTTTAACTGATAAGAGTTTGGTGAGCGGTTCAGTGGTACGGTGAGGTCAGCGAGAGGGAAAGTGTGTTTTGTCTGTCTGTGTTTTGACTTTTAGTTTCTTCTTGAGTGATGCCATGTGATGTATAGTTAATCTGAATCTGTCATGTCAGTTTGTTTGTTTTTGTTGCTTTTTTCTGTGTTTGGTGTGTTGGGAATCAGCAATCGGGCATTAGCTACAATGTTTAAGTATTTAGCATTTAGAACCAGTATTTAAATATTTAATACATGTTTATAACACACTATAATGTTGTTATATGCAGCTATAGGAACATGTTCAAATGTCCTATGGAGATCTACTTCATATTATTATAACTATGTAATGTGGTGTCTTCTCACAGCTCCTCTCATGTCCAATTCCACCTTAAAATAAATAATATTATAGTTTAAGATAATTCAGATGTTCAAACCGCCTTGTGTTTCTCAGAGGCCAGGTGTTACACCCATGTCTCCCTCTTTTACTCTGCACTACCCCACCCTGTCAGGCCCGTGATGGGTCAGGCAACTCAATTTCCTCACATCCCCAATCCGTTCAATCAGCCAGTCACTCAACCACTTGCCTCATTCATCTCACTTAAGGACAAATGACCATTGTGGCAATGTCTGAATTAAGAGAGATTTGTCTCCACCCAACCCCCTTCTATCTTTGCAATCACTCAGGCCACCTGAATTTACACCATGACCACCGCTTTGCCTTTCGCCAGCATTGTATCTGCTCAGTCGGCCTGTAATCTTATAGTGTGACACTTTCGGTGCTCTGTCCAGTCTCTAGAGGACTATGAGCTTTGTGTTTATATCTGCTCTCTATGTGATTAAATGTTCATTGAATCTGAATGAAAGCGTCCATGTAATATCTGCAGGGGGTGGAGAAAAACTGGACAGCATACTGGATGTTTATGCCTCGATGGAGATGAAGAGGATTATAGTTTTTATAGAAGAGATTATGATGTGCGTTGAGTGATATATTTTACTGTACATGATGTTCCAACATAAATATAGAAATGTCTTACATTGGACAGCGTTAGTAATAATCCTTGCAAGAGAAATAAATCTATATTATTATTCCTTGCCTTTAATAGCTTATCTAATTCTGTATCGAGTGTTTCGTAAGAATTTGTGCCGGTTTGTTAATGCCCAAGTACAATAGACAAAATCATTGAGTACAGCAATAATCCTTAAAATATTAAAGCAATATTTATTTACGATAAAACTCACAATTCACCCTTCAACTTGGTTTTCTATATATGCATCTATATGAAATATAAAATAGCTACCCAACAGGTTTAAGCATATTTCCATTTCACTCGGTGGAACTGAATATTTCTTTATGTTTAAGCGTTTGAAAATGTATTCAGGTCAGCCGTTTGCAGGGAGGAAAGCACTACCATCCAGTCAACAGAGAAAGGTCACTTATCTCATGGATCACAGCCTTTCGAATTTAGGCTCATTACTGTGAATGAGGCACATCCACCTCACAATGCATTTGCGGACGTTACTCCAGCATGGTGTTATCACAGCATCTGACTGTGAGATAGAAAGCTCGATAGCTTTATTGGTGTGGTTTACCTCCTTTCACAGTTGGTGCCTAATGTAGATGAAGGTATGATATATTTAAAATGGCTGATAATGGCGGGGGAGGCTAAACGGTTGGATGAAAATCCAATTTTGCCACACAATCACCAGAGACAAGTCTGAATTTGGCTTACATTAACTCAATGTGATGTGGTCACAAAACCCAAGAGATTAAATGTCAAGCTGTGATTGCTTCTTATATGCTTTGTGGAGAAAGCACAAAAACCTAAACGCACTGAAGGACTGAACGTGAAGCTCTAGATTTAGCGTCCCGAACACCAAATTTCATGTCTGGCAACAATATTCCCTAGAAGCTTATATTATTTAACGTGAAATGTGGAATGAAAACACAATCCAGAAAACTACTAATGGTTCCCTGAGCCTAAACCGCGTGAAACCGTGATCATGTAATGAGCCACCCATGGCTGTGCATGGCTGGTTCTAAGAAATTACTAGCAAAGGCATAACCTGTGGGTAATTAAACCCAAAATGCATAAATTTAATGTGACATTGTTTGCACATATATTCGGTAATTAACAGTTTCCCGAGTGCAAGAGTGGTGTTGCCTTAGGTATTGTGCTTTTAATTTCAGAGTGAATCAGTGTCACTGATGTGTTGTTAGAGGGGTTTATGTACAGTGAAGTCACATGACTTGTGGCTTTTAGGCACATCCTGTCATTTTGAATAGGCAGAATGGATTAGTCCTATCTGCCAGGGTCACTTTGCAGCCACAAACATATATTTAATATTCAACATATTCTTTGGTATTCATTTCAATGATACACATGCTGTTATGGTATAGTTTTCTTTCCCTACCCTGTCTGTGTCACTCAGCCACAAGCTCATTAGTTCACTTCATCTTCTTTAAATCTTTAAAAATGGGTTACAAATATGTATGTTCATTTCTTAAAACAGCTGGAGCTGCACGGTAATTTGTAGCAAACGTTATTTATAGATAAATAGTGCAGCTGAGGACTATTTTCAGCAGTGGATTAATACACATTGGGTGTTCTAGTTAGTATTCATGGCAGCAGCATGCTGTATGTGGAAAAATAAACTACATTGTCTATATTCATAGTAATGATAGAGCTTGTCACCCATAGCATTAAGGTGTTTCTAATAGCTTTTGGACAAAAATAGAGGTTGACGGCACAAAATAATTACCTACAGCTCTGGGTAGAGTTAATCTTTGTTACTGAGATAAAATTGTTGCAGGCTTTGGTATTTTTGTGTGAGCTGTTGACAATATGATGAAGATAAAATATTGCCAGTTTTTTCCTTTCACGTGCAAATAAAAATAAAACAGATAGAGGAGCTGTCTGGATTCAGTCTGAATGAGGCTCACTTGTGATTTCAGAGGCAGCATTGTATCTGATTCAATTCAGATGTCTCTCTGGGCTGTCACTACATTTATATGAATGTTTACCTCTATGAAAAATTTGCTTTACAAACCTTTGACAATCAAAAGCTAAATTAAAGCCGCTATAATCAATATATGTACAATAACAATTATTAAAATGTGAAGGAGCTCCTCATAGTCAAGAAATATCACCCCACTGTGCAGTTCCTATCAGCTCTATAGAGCCTTTTTAGCATCTTTCAGCTCATTGTTTTGTTTGTCTGGCTCATTTTACAGTTTTGGTTCACTCTCACTGCTCTCACTGCATTGTTTCCAGGCGCAGCAGGAAGCTGTTTACAGGAAAGAAGCCCTGATAAAACTACAACCTCCCCCACACAAAACGGCTGACAGGCGCAGTTATAGACTAGCTGGTGAATATAGTGGAGCATTAAGCAGCTAAAGAGCCAGATATTTCCCTCAGGTGTTAGTAGAGACCTAAAATAGAGGTAAAAAAGCGAGCGAATATTGGACTTGCCAGGTGACCAGAGACATGACTCCAGATGCATTTTAATCTTGTTCCATATCTGCTGATTCTATAAATAAGCAGCTGTTTCCGAACATGCTGCGTTTACAGCTTGTTTCTGCCGCCCGTAAGAGGCTGAAAAAATGTGTTAAAGCAGGTTTAACACAACATTTGATGTAGACTTTTATTACGGCAGCTCAGATGACTCATTAAGCACTTAATTTATCAGAGTAAGGTTTAATAAATTAAACTGATCATGCACAAATTGTGTACAAAAACATTACGATAAAAAAATTAAACTCACAAATAATGCTGTTTATAACACAACAAAAATGTTAAGGTCAGGCAAATGCACCAGTGTGTACACATTAACAGGAAAAGCTCATTCAACTACTTCAGGTTACATAAAAACAGTTGAGGAGATAAAAAAATACAGCATCATAAAAAGGACCCCAGAAAAATCAGTAGCTTATTTTTTACATCCAGCTATACAATGTTTCACAGAAAAAAAGAAAAACTGCTCAACAGGCAGCTGGGAATGTGGACTATGACTACCACAGAACAGACAAAAGCAAAATCACAGCGCTACACGATCTTAACACATGCTGGGTTACCACTACAAAGCAACAAAGACCTCGCACCATGCATGCTGGTCTGTCAGCTTCTGAAAATCCCCCGACAAAAATGGGGAGACATGGAGTACAGTTCATCGTCCACACCCAAAACAGGCAGGACAGCAGTTAGGGCAGAACTAGTCCATACGCAGGGCATTTTATTTTTAAAAAATGTATCAATCAATGTAATACAAACAATCTTTACACAAAAGAACGATTAGATAGCTGTTCTATAAAAGTCCTGATCTGTGTTTAGAAGAGCACATCTTCATTCTTAATGAGCACCTCCACCACCTGTCTCTGGTAGCGGATGTCATTGAGTGCTGTTATGGCGTCCAGGTTTGGTGCACGCATTAGGGTGGGTCCGAAAATGATGGCAAGGTTCTCTGCGTTCATCAGGTTATATTTTTCATTCTGTGTCACCCTGCAAATATGAAATAAAGTTAGAAATATGGAAGAAATAAGAAATATGGACTGATTCTGGAAATAAACAAAGACAGAAAAACTGAAAAAGGGTGAGGATGAGGGCTGAACATTATATATTTTTTTAAAAGTAATACATGTACTTTCTTTCCTTGACTAAGAGAGAAATTAAAACACAATATCTCAAAGTATTAGAATATTAATGACTGGTAGAGTTAGTTTAGTCATCAATAACTTAAAGTGCACAAAGGTGGAATTAGCAATTGCCAAAATTATGGCAAACATAAGCAAAACGTTGCCTCCTGTTTACTTTTTTCTTCATTTTTGAGACCAAGAGATCTTACTGTCACTTTATATGATGCATTTTATACACATTTTATTTTACTGTAGTTCTGCTGCAGAATAAAGTGAACGTGGGAGCTGATATAAGATTGTGACAAGCTCTGCCTACAGAAAAAAAAAAATCATAATAATCACCCCCCTTTTCTGAATAATTTAGCTCTTGCAGAGTTCAGTGGGATCGCTCACCTTTTTAAATGCGCCATGAGGTACTTCAGAGTTTCATTGTGCGATGGTGGCAGCAGAGCTAGAGCTTCGCGGAAAGCTTCCAGTTTCTTCTCAGGGTCTGTGAGCTCTGAACAGAAACACAAAGGAGTGCTTTTGTTAAGAGTGGCCTGAATACACTCTCTGACCTCAGAGGACACAAGCAGAAATCAATGTACTTATTTCCTGTGGGGTAATAAAAGCTATTTGTCTGAGGCAGAGGAAGTCTGAGGCTGCTTCAGATGGCTAATGCAAATGAACAGTGGGAATGTCTTCTTGACTGTATGGTTGGGATTTTGCAAATTAGGGGCACAAATGGAGTCGAAGAATTATTCAGGACTTAGGGTCAGTGTTGAGTTTTGAAAGTCATTGCCTCATTCTGAGAAGTAAGCTGTAGGAGGCTGCATTTTTATAGTTCTGCTTCAACTATAAGTGAGGAAAATTACCAGTTAATATTTTCCTTTTTCCGCAAGAAGAACCATAAAATCTATTTAAAAGAAGTTTAAAATAACATCAAAGGACTGTGGTCATGTCCAATACAACAACCAAACAAACTACAGCCTCAAGAATGTATACAATATAATGTTGTAATGCTTATTGACTCTTGAACTGGATTTCATCATATACAGGTGTTTCTGTTATTCTGTCCACCCCACTACAGCTGACATCTGTCATGTGCACCCGGTAAAAAGCATTATGCACATAAACAAAAGTGACTGCACGGCATAAAGCTGAGCAGTGGATGCTAGCTGCTGCGAAATCCACCTGAAACAGGTGCGTTTCTGACTAATTTGTGCCGTTGTGACTTACTTGCAGCCTCGATGAACCTTGGGTAAGCATTGTATGAGATGACGGGAACAGGCAAATCCCTTAGGTACAGTTTCAGTGCACCCGTAATGATATTGATGTCTTCATAGGCATTCCCTGAGATGTCTGTCTTCTCGCCATCTGTGAGGATGTGTGATGGAGAAGGGAGACAAGAAGAAGAAGAGGAAGAGTTTTTCACACTGTAAAAACTGGCTGACATCAGCGCTTTCACGTCTCCGTGTGGATTGAGGAATAAAGAGATTGTGTTAGTGTGGGTGGAAAAAAAAAATCTTTTGCTCTGTATTTTTGCAAAGTAGCTGCTATCAACCGCCTGGCCTGTTTTATTCAGACTTTCCTTCAGTTATGCATGCTTTCCATAGAGGCCATGGCCTACTTGTGCTGGCAGACTGAACACCACAGTGCTGTGAGCTGGAATGACACTCTGTCATGGATGATCTCCCACATGCGGATCTAGCTAAGAGTTTAGCCCACTGCTGCAGGCTTTTTTCTTATAGTTAAAATTCACACTGCACTGGGCCAAGACAGGCTCATTCTCACTAAGTCTACTACTGAATCCCAACGCAGTGGAAGGAGCTTTTTTTTTTACAGCTATGTTTAAGGCAGTGAGAGTACATCCATGGTTTGTATCCCCTGAGGTCTCCCCCCCTGTCTGTCCACACTGTGAAGCCCTGCGTGAGAGCCACATGTCAGGATAAGACCTGCGCTCCCAGATGGACAGTAATCCTTCACAAATGTGTCACTTTCTCATTAATCTGAAATGTTATGTAAACATATGAAAGCACGCAATGTCACTCATCATGTTGTGACCTGATAGAAATCAATACAACAATTACGACATGCAGAACCAGAGGAACATACCTTTGTCAAACGCCATCTTGACTTCCTCCACCGAATCACTGAATCCAGATATTCTGTACAGGCCTTCAGACTTCAGTCCTTGAGGGACAAACATGAAATAAACAACCTTTCAGACATCATTGGAGCTGCCATGAGTAATGCAGAAAAATTCACCTGCATGTATTGCCTTGGGTAATTTAGGAAATGCCATTAAACACTGTTAAATATGCATAAGAAATTAAGGATAAAATGTCCACAATGTCACACAATGGAACGACGTGGGCAGATGCAAATAGTTTTCTGCATCACTGGGCAAAATAATAAAGACATAAATCAAACTTAGCTTCCGACATATATTAGAGAGCAGACAATGAGGGAGCAATGAGCTTCCTACATAGTTGAATGATTTAACTGAAATGCAATCAAATAAGGCAGCAGGAAACGGAGTAATGTATTCCTCATTACACGTATACAATTACCAGCACACTCATCACTCCTCTCAGTCATCCCCCCCAAGCCCAAAAAACATGTACTCAGTTAGTAATGTAAGCAGACTTTTAACACCTCAAACTAAGGAGAATATATTGTGGATCACTGAAAATTAGAGGAAAGCATCATAAATAAAGTAAACAGGATCCATTAAACTGAAATCTAAATGGTGTTTTAAAGGGCTTGTTGTTATTGTTCTGCATAAAAAAGCACACACAAAAAAATCAATTTTGTTCAAGTAATTCGTTTTAAAGTTATTGCATTCTCTAAATATGCATCATAATGCATCATTTCAAAACAATTTTAGTGTTTCATGACCTGACTGAACATGCTTGATTGGTTGTACTAGAATAATCATGAAATGTCTTTCTGGAAGCAAAGAAAGGCGATAGAGGTTTGGATCTATTCAAGAAATTTAATCACAACTGAATATTCATAGCTTTGAAACGCTTACTTTGAAATCCGTCTGTCTGAATGTGGTTTGTATTCCCCTTTATTGGCATCATTTTGTGCAGTTTCCAAAATTTCATGACATTTATCATTGTTTTTTAGGTCTCACGGATAAGATTTAAGGGTCAAATATCGAAGCTTCTCAGTCTCATTTGGTCATTTTCAGATCTAAAATTTAAGACAGTTAAAAAAAATTATGTTCAGACTGTACTGATTCAATTCAGACACCAAATTTAAGATAAAAATGGGGGAAAACATGAAAACACTGTGGTCTGAATGTCATTCGAACCATCAGAACTCTGTCCTATCAGAAGAAGAATTTTAGAAGAGACACAAATGAAATCCCAGACGCTTCAATGGTCAATATAAATTTGTAAATCTGGAAAAAATAGGAGACATTTCTTTTTTAAATTCCAAACCCTGATTGTTATAGATAGATTGATAGACACTTCAAAGCTGTAAATTCAGCTACATTTAATTTTATTTTTAAGTATTTGGCTCTTTTTTGCCTCCATAATTCTTCAGTTTGCAGAATTTCAACTATTATCCTTCAATGTAAGGACAACAAATCATAGCTTTTACAGCTATGAGTAACTCAATTAGTATTTAAACTAAACTACATTAATCATATTTACATCTTGGGTAAAAAATAGTCTCATATTGAGCTTTAGATTTGAAGTAAACACACACACTAACCTCTTGACTCGATCTCCCGTATGCACATGTCCACCACCATGGGCCGCGCTGTGTTGTAAGCGTTCACCAGGGTCGTGAGGTCACAGCTGTAGATTTTACGGATGTGTCTCAGGTCTGGCTTGCAGTCGTTGGGTACCAGAGATGAACATTGTTTGTGGACGTTCAAGCCACAATCTACAGAGACAGAGAGACACACAGCAGGTTTAGTTCATGCTTAAAAAGTCACAATAGAAGGGCTGTTTTTTTATTTTCCCTTCATTCGGTCAACCATGATACAAAGGCTGAATTATTTCTTGTATTTCAGTTATCTTTGAACTGAGGACTATTATGTAAATTCACATTCAACATCAGGGTTAATTTTGATTTGGTTGGGTGGTTTCATGTGTGTGTTTTGGCTCGCTGAAGAGTGTTAATTCCCTTGATCAATATTTGCCCCCGTAAATGTCACACGACCAGTGGAGAGCTCCTCTCTCTCTCGACCACACATGGCATTGGAGTCACCTTGAGCAGTGGATAAATCCAAAGTCACCTCTAGAGGGCCATTTATTTATTAAAAAACGGCGATAAACAACAAGACAGGACATTAATCTATGAAATATGTGTGTGCATCTTTTATAAAAATGTGTATGAAAACATTTGTTAGTATTTCAAACAGCAGACAGAATGCATTTGATAGTTATTAAATGTCTTTTTGATGGTTTTTTTCCCTCTCCTATATGATATGTTCCAATCTCAGCTGCAACTCACTGGGTGTTCAAATAGCATATTAGTCATGATGTCAATGTAAGTATCCCACATAGCGTTTAGTCTTCAGTCATAGTGGATGGGGCCTGCGGCACAGCTGTTTGAGGGCAGGATTCACCTTGTCGGGAACAGAGGAGCCCGTGGAGAGCAGATGCAGAGAGCGACTGCAGCTCTGCTTTGTAACAGAGACGCATGGAGGGAATTAGAGGAACACTGGAAACGCTGTGGCCTGGAGGAGGGATAGTCAGCGCTGCTGCTGCTGCTGTGTGCTCTATTCTTTTCTAAATCCAAGCTCCCACACAATGGCAGTGGAAGCAGCAATTGAGGCGCTGCAGGCTACACTAGACCTAGTTTCCCAGATTGAAATGGGGCAGCTCTTCAAGCTCTTAGATCTTTTGAGCCGTCTCCAACTTGTGAAAGGTTTTTATTTTTTGACAAATTCTGCGTGCTTTTTGATACCAAAACATAAAAATATAACATTTTGATCCCTCAGAAGAATTACTTTTAAATTTTCAATAGAAAATACCCCCTAAAGCCAAGAATATATCAGACAATATTTAGATTAATATGGGTCCCTGGAGAAATTCACACAGCCTGCATTTATATGCACTGATGCAGAAATGTAATTACTTTAAGAGATGATTCTCTTAAGGATATGAGACAGGCCGTATAATAGAGGAGGGCCTGTCATCAGACACAAGTCTGCAGAGCTACTGTTGTCCATGTGAGCACACTGATGGCCAGGTCCCAGGTGGGGCGGGTGAGGGTGAGGCAGGCACCCGAGGGACACCGGGAGACAGGAGATGCTGCTTTACTGCACCGTCAGCTCTGTCTCTGTTGCTATGGGGAGGAGGCTGCAACGTGGTTTGGGCTAAAGGGCTCTCAGAGGAGGTTTAATGGTGGCTGATTGCTAATTTCTAATCAGCACATTACCACTGTGTCTACCAGCAAAGTTACCAGTTGAAACCGGTCCCTTTCTGACTGGAACTGAAAACAAAAAACACCACTTGTATTTGTTAGATGGTTGTTTTTTTCTTCTACCAAGTATTTAAGTTAAATAAGGGTTGAGCTGCTTGACCTAGCTCTTTGGTTGAAGCCTCTGAATTTTAATGTGTGTGGAAAAAAGAGCTCCTTCCCCACGCTCCGAGCCCTGCTCCTCATTAAAGAGACATGCCAGCTTTGTTTTCCTTCATGGGCATGATGGGATGAGGCTGGGGGGCGTACTCTGATGAGGAAATGTGGCACAACAAGCACAAGCAGAGGCTGGCTTCCTGGCACTCAGCCAGAAACAGTTCACACATACAAAAAGAGAAGGGGGTGGGAGAGCTTTTTTTTTTTTTTTTTTTTGGTATGCAAATTTGAGCATCATGTGAGACTTTGCTGCCCTAGATTCTGGTAGCTGTGGTCGAGTCTGAAGGAATGGCGATAGGAGAGTCGGTAAAGATCGGCTCTGAACATATGTGGCTTCCTTTGGTTTGTTGTCAGCTTTTAAAACCGAGACATTAATAATTAACGTCCGATCTCCCACAGATTTGTGTGACATACTTTGTTTCATCAATAAAACATCAAAGACACACATCAGTCTACATTACAGCACTATTCTGGGATGTGCAGTGTTGTGGATGAGAAATCTCAGTATCTGACAAGCAATGGGGAAAATATAACCGAAGCATTTACCTCACAACAACATGTGTGTATGTTGCAGCTATCACACAGATTACAGATTGTAGGTGAATATTTTTAAAGAAATGCTCACATGTAATGACAAAACACATTTAGAAAAACACGAAGAACTGAGCTTTAAACATGATTTTTGTCAGGCTTTTATGTGTTTGCTTGGTTATAATGCTGCAAATGTTTATCCATTAAAATAGCTGAAGTGGAAACCTTTGTTATTGTAATAATGTCAACAAGACAAAACAAAAAAAATCTAGTAATTGCTGAAGAAAAATCAATACTTTTATTATTTATTTTTAGTAATCCTTCATCATGTTGTGCTTAAACTCATTCTTCTGCTCCTTTGAACTGATTAGTCCATTCACAAACCCAGTGAGGACAAAAAGTAGGTCAAAAATAAAGGTTTAACATAAAGTATCTTCTGTTACATCATAGCTATAGAGCCCTCATTTTACTCTATTATACAACCCCCTAATCCATAAACAACTGTTGGGATTTTAGATTAAAACTCAATAATCCAGCTCCAGATGCACTAAAAACCAAGTAACCCACATACATTAATGCTCATTTTGTACACCATGAATGTAACATGAGCATGCTGTGAAGTGGTTAATCAGTTTATATAAGACTTGTGTTAATGCAGCCTGAGAACAAGATGTACCTGCACATTTGACCCCCTGGGCCATCAGTCCCCACATGAAGCTGGCACAGTGTTCACACCAGTGAGGCCCTCGAAAGGTATGGACCTACAACAGAGAGGAAGACAGTGACAGATATTAGTGATGAAGTGTAATGGCAAGACAGAGAGAGAGAGAGAGCAGTGGGGGGGTTGCAGCCATTTACACCATAGACGGGCCAGTCTCCATTCTTCAGCTGGCTAGGATGTAGGTGCTGCCATCTTGAATGAGGCAGAGGAGGAGGATTATCTTTGGGTGGAGGAGGATTGTTGTTCAAACAGACCTTCAATCTGACAATACTGAGATGTGGGTGCAGGTTGACTTGGAGCGGGGGAGGCCTTGCCATCATGGCACAGCAGGATTTGACACTTCGCCAGCGCAAAGGTGCACGTTGTCAGGGAAATTTGCTATGGAAACAGAAGAAGGCCACCTTGCTCCTGCAAGAAAGCGGAGCCCCCCCGCCCCACGTTTCACCAGGTAACAACAGCGCAGCCAATCAGGAAGGCCTCTGGGAGCAAGAGCGCAACTCTCCCTGATTTCCTTGCATTACATCAGTAGCAGGCACGCAGTTTTGGTAAAGAATGGCTTGTTTCCGGTGATCACTGTGTTAAATTGTGTTAAAAAGTGCTATATAAAGTCACAGTCACCTGAGAAGTTCTTTGATAGAATCTGATTACAATTTAACATCCACCTAATCATTTTTTGCTAATATAGACTTACAGGATCCTAAAATTATATGATCCTATAAGGCTGAGGTTTGGTTTAACTTGATACATGTGGTGTTTAGCTGTCAGAGTGATTAATTTGCAAAATTTAAAACTGAAAGATTTATTTTAGCACCCTAATTTGTACATTAATGCATTAATACGTTCACTCCAATGATACACTGTCCTTTATTTGTTGGACCTTTCAACACAGAAACTCCTAAAATGTTGAAATGCAACATTCAAAAATACAAGAGAGCAAAGCAGCAGAAAGAAATTGGTAAGCATCAGCGGTTTGAAAGCCTTGAAGGTAATATTTCACCTGCTGCTCTCCATCCCATTAACCAGCCAAACTAGGAGAGTGAGCCTGAGCCAAACAGGGATACACTCCTCCACTGTTTCCCCTCTCCATCGGCCTAATCTCTCCATCTGGTGCTCAAACTAACAGAAGTGCTCCACAGACCACCCAACAGATTTTCTTTTGATAAAGGCTCACTGGACAGACCAAAAGCAGCTCTGTTTTTCATCCCTTCTTCCCCCCCCCCTCCGTCTCCTCCTCACATCTCCCACAAGGGTAGCATGAGAAGCAGCCCTCTGGCCACACATGATGAAATTAAAGCAACGTTTTGAAGATGAAACAGCTGTCAAGAGTTTTTTAAAAAATTTTTTTAAAGTTGATTCAAAAGTCTCACCTTGAAGTTGTGGACTTTCTCAGATTTGGGTGTCCGGTCGTTCTCCTTCAATGTGGCTCTGCGGACCAATGAGGTGAGCTGTGAATAAGCGAATAGTTTAAGTGGCTGCCAGAAAGTGGCTGGAGGTTTCTGTGGCCCCATCCTCATCCCTAGAGCTGCCGCCAGAATGTCCTCCTGATTGGCCTCTCGCTTGGCCTTTTGCACCAGGGATTTCTCTTCCTTGTGAACCTCGTAGGACTCTCTAGATGGCATTCTGGTGCTGTGTAGTTTCCCAAACCTGATGAAGGAACAAACCCAAAAAAAGTCCCCAAAAAATGAAGGGAAAACTCTTTTATGCTCAGAGCAAGTCTATATCAAATGATATTACTTGCATTGTCCCAATTAAATAGAGGCATCACAGAAAACAAATTGCAGTTTTAAATTACAGAAGAAAGAGTCTGGAAATCATTGAAAAGAGTCCAAAAGGGAAGAAAAACTGTAGTCCTTTTTAAATCCTCTCACAGCAGTGACAGTAGATGAAGTGGAGCCTGTGTGATAGGAGTGCCAGGTTTTATACAAAAGAGGTGCAGCCCTGGGTGCTCATGTGGTTCTCTGGGAACGTGTATGCAGATGAGCTGGGTGGTTGCGCTAATCCTCTCCTCCCTGTGCAGAGCTGATATTCTCCCTGGAACAGAGACAGCACACTGTTGTGTATGGATGCTGTCGGGGCGGGCAGAGTGAGGGGGAGGAGTACAGGGGTGGACCGTGTAGTAGTCACAGCAGATTAAATGGATCCCACCAGCCAATCACAGCATGGACACACAGGCTTTATAGTAGCCACCACCCCGCCCCCACACAACCATCTCCATCAGATATGAGAGCAGGGGAGCCTGGCTAGGATGAAATGAGAGTGGGATGATAATGAGCAATGAATGAGTCATGCATCAAGAGTGGGCTGCTGCCGGCAGAACTTGCGACAGCAGTGGGCCGTTGGAGAGGAGCTATTTTCAAAATCAGGTTGCCACAGAAACCGGTCATGACTGGGACCATGAAAAGCAAAAACACAAAAGCACGACGCATGAACACAAAACATAAGATCTTTTATATGTATGCACAAAAACAAAGTGATGCTCTAGCTTACCAACAAATAACAGAGTGTTAGAAATTAAAAGAAAAACAAAGCATGAGCACAAATTAAAATAGATTAAACAGAAATATAAAGCAACTCCTGAAGTAATGATTCTGTTTCTGTTTTAATTGTTTATAACAATCCAACAATAAATCCACACAGTGATGAAACAGCTTTGAAATTTTCAGTTTGACAAATTTATGCACAAAAATGATCAATGGATTAGTGAGATGTGCTTCAGAGGACTCACCTATTTTGTGTTTTTTAAGTGTCTTTTCATGCTTTATTTCATTTGTCTTTCATGCACGTTGAATTGCCTTTGGTTATGAAATATTCTATATAAATAAACAACAAACAAACAGTGTAAACATTCCCCTAAATTAATCAGAAAATACAAAAAAAATATGATCCAGTTTAATAATTCGTATCAGAAAGCAATATTCACTTCACACTGATAAAATATACAATAAAGAATTAAACAACACATGTCTGGTAGCTGGGAGACTTTTCTTTCATTGCAGTCTTTGTCTGAATGTTCATTTCCTTGAGGTTTACACTGATGCAAAGCTCGTGTTGTGTGTATGCAAATGAAATATCAAACACAGAATCATGACAGCGATGTGGGAGAAAGAAAGGATCTCCAACCTGCTTCTATAATTCACACTCCAAGTCAAATGTGATTATGCTCCCACGCCTGAGAGTCTAAGTCTGACGCTGTTAGAGTGCAACACTCTCAACTCTTACAGAGGACAGCAGGAGAGGAAGTGACTGTACAGGTTCTCCTTCAGAAATCAATGAGGACTGTTATAGCTCCCACCTCAGCAGAGAGATATCAAAATGAGAGCATGAACAGCGGAGGGGGAGCAGAAGAGGGGCTTTGAAGATCAGCGTACTTATGTAGAAATGGCATCCCAAACTGTGGTATCTGGCAGGTTATGGATCACAACATGAAAGACGTGAAACAGAGGGCTTCCAGTGCAGCTCTTCTCACTCATGCTCAACAAAAAGTCTCTGCTCAGGAGGGTACCTGAGAGTGGTATAGATAAAAGAGAGTAAGGGCCTTTTATATGCATCGGTTCATCCTCTCAGACCCTGAGCACTTTGCAGCGTAATTGCGTTGCCTGCTGTTAAGTGCAGAACGAGTGTCTGACTCCCAGGATGTGGTTTACTTTGAACGCAGCTCTAATTGACACTGATTGATTTGCTTGTTTCCCAAACATGTCCAGAGACAGGACTCTGGAGGATGGATGTATACAGTCCAGTATCTTTTACATCTCTGTGAAGTCCGTCTGTGTCCTGCCCGGACATGTAAGCTTATCTGAATGTTTGGATCCAGCCACGGTTTGGATTCAAGCAACGATTCAATCTCGCCATTAAACTACTTGATTCTGACTTGACCCAGAAACACACACAAAACTTTCTTTTTCTTTCTTTGTTTAAACTTTATTTCCTCACTCCCTCCCACTCTCTTTTAAGCCATTAAGCTGTTGAAGATATGCTGACGATTTCTGCGGGGTAGGAAAGTTGTTACATAAAGGAAATGTTCCTCTAATGCACTGCTGACCCAGCACTGGTATAAAGACCCATTAAGAGGACAGCGGTATTTGCTCTCATGGTCTGATTGTGAACTCTCAAGGCTACGATGTCTGTCTCACTCTCTCACATAACACTCTTTGTTTGAGATAATTATCCATAATCCAAATCTATACTTCATAATTCAAATCCAAAACTAATGTCACATTAAAGATATACAGGTTTAGCGTCTCCTTTTGAGTCTGCTGAACGTCATCTTTGAGTAAAGCTGCAAATCACTGAGTTATATAATGTTATATAACCGGAAACTGCAGCATGAGGATGAGAGTGAAAGTCCAAGAATACAGCGGACTGACGTCAGTACTGGGGTGCCTGCACACTGAAAGCTTTTGAGTAGAACTTACATGCCAATAAACTTGTGAAAATGACCACATTAAATTAGAATCTTGTCATGCATTGCAGGTCTTCACACTGTGACAGGAGTGACTTTACGTTTAGCCATACTAAATGACGCAAATACCACCTGAGGTAAGAACACATCATTCATTCTTGGAAGGGGAAGAGGGGAAGAGGACGATGTGAATCACAGACACAGAAAAGGCTTCATGCTTCCAGAAAAATACCACATATGCATAAGATGCAGCTCAAATCGCTGCTTTTTCTGCTGGGCTTGCAAGAAAGCTGAAACAAATTACACCATATTTTACCGGGACAAATAGATTACCTGGATGTGGCTGGAACAGTCTGGGTTTTGACAGTGATGTATGGTATAGGCCGCTATCACGCTCTGCTATTCACACAGCAAGGTCAGAACATGCGTAGGACACACTCTTCACAATGCATAGGCACGATATAGTGTGAGGTTATAGTCACAGCTGCATTTTAAACTGTGGAAGAAAAAAAAACACACTGGAATATTTAAATCTGTGCCGTGTGTCTGTTTCTAAAGAAATCTATTAAAATAGAGTCTTTGCTCACTGAACCAGTCCTGATAGATGCATGCATGCATTGTGTAACAGTAACAGCATAGTCTGAAAATGTCAGAAACACAGTGCTGAACATAATAGTAACTCCCCGCTTCAATGACATGGAAGCAAATCAGTGATCACATTACTGCCGACACGCTTCACGCTCACAATGAGCAACACAAGGACAGAAAACCTTTAAAATGTGTATTTACACCGAGCTGTTGTGGAATTTTACAACTAGTAGAAAGAAAGAAAATAAAGTAAAATAAACATAATCTACTGCTTCCAAAATGTCCCACTTTATATACTTCTATTATGAATTAGTGGAGGTCCAACAACCAAAACTAACCTCACATCTACAGGCAGCCAAATGTGCCATTAATCCTGCCATGAGAAACAATTTGGTTACCACAAAGCTATCTGCTTTGGAATTACCTACTTCAAAAAAAAAAAAGAACGACTGTATTATAAGGAATAACAAATGGTTGTGAAGAATAATTAAAAGGCTTGAGTCGTCCTTTATCTCTGTGTGGCTCTACAGAGAGCAGTTTCCCCCCACCAACAACAGTCTGAATACCAGTTCAGAGCTTGATGAATGACTCATTGTTCAACGGCTATTTTGGCAACAGGGTGATGATAACAGGATAGCATGATTTAGTTAATGCCTGAAATATCTAGTCAGTCTTTGGGTGTTTTAACAGAATAGCAAAGGAATGCTGCAGAATATAAAGAGATTGGGTTTGTTTGCTTTTCCAGCATAAAAGCTTTTCACATTATATTCTTAATGGAGCAGTGTGAGTGAATCCTTAATCTCAAGCCTTAAACTGTTTTCACGTTGTATGGGAAGGATGGGAAAGATTCACATTTACACAGCGAGCAATTCAAGATAGTTGTCTGATTTATGAGTTTTAGAGTTAGTTGTGTAAGAGTTAAAAATACTATGCATATGCAATGTACTGTAGCATTATAGCCATACAGCACCATTAAATTTAGGTTTAATTATCTTGAATGATCAGTGTTGGCTTGGTTTTTAGATAATTCCATATTATTAAGTGAAAATTCAGATATATATCCAAACTTTCAGAGTTTCCCATTCATAATTCTGATTAGGCCGCTATTTAAAGTGAATTGAGATTCTTGTCTTGATCTCAGAAGCAAAGTAGATACAAGTATTTCTTTGAATGTTATATAAAGATTTTAGGGAGTCATAAAAAACAAAATCTTTCTGGGCTTAAATACAGCTTACATAAGTGCCCCCTGATAGTCCCCAAATATTACCAATAAATATAAGTATCAATAAAACACAGACCACTGAATAAATCTGAAATATCTGCATGTTATTCGCTCCTTCATATTCTGTTTGATATCTGCAATAAACCTGTAAAGGTCCTAATGCTTTATAGATGCTTAAAAAGCTCCTGGTGTGAGCGCCCAGCGTGGAATATCTGAGTACAGAACATCACATGCTGATCTCATAATCATGGAAGGCTATATCAGCTACCATATATATATATATATATATATATATATATATATATTATCACTCTTATGTAACTGTACCTTACTCCTCCGCATCCCCGGAGAGAATGAAGCTAGAAGTCCCTGCAGCTTCCTGAAGGACAGCGAGTTTTCATCATCCGCTCTTACACAATCAATTCTGCTCTCAATGACCAAGTCAGAGGTCCTTGACGCACAAAGGAACACTTCATAAAAACATCCGGATTAGCAGCTTCAAAACATATGTTTTATTTACTTTTGATTTGGTAGCACGTCCTTATAACTTACCAGTTATTTCCTATGAAATATAGAAATATTCATGTCATTTAGCACTATATATTTCATACAGAGATCAAGTAATTAATGCTAAGTAATTTCAAAGCTAGTGTGAGCAAAAGGCAAGCAAACCATTTCAACATATCTAAAAAATAAAGTTTCCAATGATAATTTGTGTTTAAATGGAGCAGTTCTTCAAGGTAATTCTTATAGATATCACCAACTGTTTTTAATAACTCTCAGACCTCTGTCTTTATTTCCCTTTCAGTTAAAGAACTAATATGATGCATTCACATGCTTTTCAAATGGTCTCTGTTGGGAGGTCATGGGTCAGAATGGGGAAATAACACAGACACTACAAAGAAGATAATGTATTGTATTTTACTGATCAGAGCATTTAAAGAACATGCTAATAGCTATTCCCAGAATTTACACGACAACAAAGAGCAAACACTAAAATATTGCTTTTCCTGACTTGTTGTCGGAGTTAATGCTAATAAACATCTTTTTTAACTAATCTAGGTCACTCTATGTGGACAGAAACTAATGGATACACCGTTATACCATATCACAAATTACGTATAAGTCGTGTACCAAACCAAAACTTCAAAAACAAAATAAAATTATATATAGTTTTTCTTCAAACGTTGCAGCAACTGGTTGGGAAAGACTCTGTATTGACATGACAAAGCCTCCATACACAAAGTGAGACCTATAAAGAAAGAGGTCATTGGTTTGAAAATGACACGTATACTTTGTTTGTGTGCCAACATACTTTTCACCATTTACTGTACACCCTAGAGGAAATTTGTACCCTAGGTGGGAGCTTCAATTATGTGCAATGCATGTAAAACACGTGTCAAAGTGTATGTTTCAGTAGAAAACTGTACTCCTTCTTTAGCTTTATTTCCCAGTGTTTGTGGACAGGTGGCCAAGAGTCACATTTTGGCAGCAGGGCTCGACTTTCTGATCAGTAATCTGCTCAGTGTCTGCTCTGGCTGAAGAGGACACAAACCTGTGGAGTGTTGACCATATTGTATCTTATTATGTTTCGCTTGCTGCTGTAGAAGAACAGCATCTGTTTAGAGTGCCATGTTCCCATGAGAACAATGTTTCTGAGCCGGTGGACTTCTTTTATACGCTGCTGGTTATCTTACCAGCTGAAATTAGCTGACTGGTCCCATGAGAAGGCAATGTTAATAGATATTTTAGAGGTGCTGATGTATGAATAATTTGATTAGCGTGCTTTATAATATGCTACACTGAAAACATATTGCATTCTGAGCGACCGAGTGAGTGGATAAAAGAAAATGTATTTCACCAGGAGCAAAGAATAAAAGTCATAAAATTGGACATAAATAATGTAATGTTGTGAGGGCTACACTCTGTCAGTACAGAGCTCTCCACGTCTGTGACAGGGTAGCCTGCAGCCCAAATCATCCCTGGAAATATTCTGTGCTCAGCTCATGAAAATGCCTGACAGTTTTAGAAACAGAAGTGTGAACACTTCTGCAGTGAATGACAGTGTAAGTTACGGACGGAGGTAGACAGTTAAAAATAAACTCCTCACTCTCGTCGCGTCACTTCTCCATGAAAAAAAAAAAAAAGTACTAATGCCTCACCGCTTGTCTGAATAAAGAGTGCTAAAATCTGGTAGTTTTGTTCTACATGGAGAACAGCTGCTGTGGTCAGCTCGAATTCATCGCAGTGTCAGTGGTGACTTCCGCAGTCTCTGTGTTGTGGTCTTCCAATATTCCAGAACTTGGACTATCACCATAGTGTGCATGGTGTTATAGTGGCAATAGAGATTGGTTTAAAGTGAGCTGAAGAGTTAATTGGTTGAGTCTGAAAACCGCTTTGTGTTTCTGGTTGTGTCTGAGCTCCAGATTACTGATTTCTGATTTTAGTTTCTGTCTGACCACCACAAGGATTGGTGTGTATCTTTAAGTGGATCTAGCAGTGTAGTTGCAGACTGCAACCCCCTCCATTCACTCTCCCATTCCAAGCATAAAGGAAAGACAACGGTGTCCGTGAAACACGCAAAAAATCTGGAGTTTGGTTTGTCTATTTTGGTCTAGCATTGTAACATGGTGGTTCAATGCCATAGATGTAAAAAGGCTCATTTTAAGGTAACAAAAATCATTTTGAATAACAATTTTTCAGGTGATTACACACTAATGAAAACATACTTATGCATCTGACACACTTGATCTTGAAATACAGACTGTAACAAGACTATAAATCTATAGCCAGGCTAGAGGCTCTGCTACTGTGGTGCTTTAAGCTAAATGCTAACATTAGCAAGCTAACATGCTCACAGTCACAATGCTAGCATGCCAATTTTGCAGGTTTATCTTGTGTGTCAGCATGCTAACATTTGCCGAAGAGTAGTGAAGACAAAGTGCAGCTGAGGCTGATGGGAATGTCTTTATAAAATTTTGGGCAAATCTAAATTTTGACCTGATGATGGTGCTAGACAAAAAATGAGCAGATTACCGAGGGGAGCGTCAATGTCAGAATAAAATTTCAATCCATCCAATAACTGACGAGACATTTCACTCTGCACCAAAATAGTTACTGTGACAGCAGAGGAAAAGTCAGGAGAAACGACAAACATCTGTCATTAGAAAACACCTGATAGGTTCACTGTACCACCGACTCTTTACTGCTGAACTCAGATCAGCTTGATACTTCATCCTGAAATGCCGACAGCTGCATTGTGCTAAATCGAGCTCATGAAATGAAGTCTGTATGTGTGACTCTTATTATCGTTTGTCAGTTTCCGGTTTTCACACTTTTCAATAAGCGTCGACTGGAAAAGTTGTGAAAAAAATTTAATTAGAGGATTTTTACAGCAAAGCTCTTCCAAACCAGCATGTGTCTTTTCACATACAGCATAGAGAAATGTGACTTGTAGAACAAAGCAAGTCAGATTGAACCTGAGCCTCGATTTTAGTTTGTTTGTTAAGTTTATGACATCTTATTTTTGTAGTTTTGGCCATCTATCTGTAATAAGAACACTGTTCTCACCATCTTCTGACATGAGAAAATGTCAGACAGGGCAACAAATGTAAGCAGTTAGACAATCAACCTTGAGGTCAAACCAAGCGGCAACCTCCACAGCAGAAATAAACATGTTTACAGCCTGGTACAAAAAACAGTTTTGGACTCTATAGCTAATTTTCCAGTTCATGACAACTGTACTGTACTGATGTCTTGTTTGAGCACCCAGGCATCATTTGACCCACCTCAGGTCCAGTGATGATCCACATCTTTGCTGATTTTTAGATTATCCGGGAGGCGGAAGAGGCAGGACTACCAACATCGCGGCCGCATATTCTAAACTTCAAAATGGCTCTTCAGAAACCTGTGGGTGACGTCATGCATACGCTGTCCATTCTTTATACTGTCAATGGGTCAAACTCATTTCCAACTCCATCGCAGATCACAGAACACCTTCCCAGTCAAACTTAGGACCTATCATTCTACAGGATTATGACTAACATTATGCGTGTGCTCAATTTAGGTTTTGCCTCCCAATAAGCGTGTCTAAATGGTTTAGATAATCTGGCTAAATTGTGTAAAACTGATTGTCTGACTGCTTGTGTTTCTGGTTGAACTTTTTATTGCTGTTTTATTGGAGCACATTTAAACAATGTTCAAACATCTCAACATTTAACTTTGAGTGTCTGTTTTCATAACCAATGGAAGCGACGGCCAAACATATGAAAGTAAGACCCAAGTTGTAATTACCTGGAATTATCCTTTGTGGGGGAAAAAAACATATTCGTTACCAAAGTCGTCTGTATTTCTTCTTATTGTGGCATTATGGCAGCTGGCGAAGCCAAAATGATTGGCACTGATTGTTGCATACACAACAAGCCAGCAGTTATGAACTCAATGTATATGTATGTGTCCAATCCCAGGCATTTGGCTTGAGGCAGTTTTCAAATCAGCAGGCCATGAATATCAAATCATTTAAAATTACCCAGAAGAGAGCGTCTGGTGGACATCTGGTAAACCGGTGTCTGTGGATGATACTCTCCCCATGCAGCCTGCTTGTTAGCATATCAAAGACAGAACTGTATTTGTCAGACAGAAAAATAGGAATAATCATTTCAACTGTAGTATTGTTTTGTCTGGACATTTGAGTCCTCACAAAACACCTTCAGTTTACATAATATCCAGAATAAGACATTACACAAGCGCTGGGCTAATGAATGTAATCAGCCAAGATTTTCGAACAGAGTTGCTCTTTGTTTTTAACCGCTGAGGTTGAACTCCTCCACGCTGCACCCCGACCAACAACAACATCATTTATGAGTCCTCGGCTCACACAGCGCAGAAGAATGAGGAAAGTTCGCTGCAGAGGTAATTCAGCTGCAAAGAAAGCCCTGAATCATTCTTCATGGATCTAGCGATGTGAGATTGTCGGTTTCTACGTAATCTCTTCCTGCGCCGTGAAGCAAGGACAATCTCGCTCATTGTGGACACGCTGCCTCGCTCGCCTCTGGCTGGTTGTCTGTTTTTAGAGAAATGCATTTTTCCTCTGTGAGAGTCAGAGATCATTTAACATCCTTTGTATCCCTCGGATGAATAAACAACTTGCGCTCCAACTCATGATGGACCGGTGTTAAAGTTCAATATAAACAAGCAAAGGTCTTACTTATCCGCTATTAAACGATCGAGTCTGGCCCCAACTATCTGTAACATCAAGACTCTGTACAATACCTCTTTCAGGTTACTGAATGGATACCCTGTTGCCATCGTTGCATAAGTTTCCAAAATAACTTCACTTATGCTTCAAGAGCACTAAATGACCCCAATGCAACTTGTACTTTCCCAGTCCCAGTTCACAGGTGAAGACAAAGACATCATAACACAATACATGTATAGTTGTTTGTTTGTTTCATGTGATCTGATCGCTCTCTGATTATTTTCTGATTCTTATCAGCCATCAGTGCGAGAGCTCAGGAGTCGAATTGATTATTAATGGACTGAATGAATAATACAGGAATGTGTGCAGTAGATAAAGAAACAATTGTTTCACATACAAAATCTTTTCTTTGAAACGTCATCGTGCTGCGTGCACTGTTCAGGCTATAGTCTACCATGTAATGGAAAGGAGAGCTGTGGCATTCAACGCACAGTTCACTGCACAGGCAGTCTTCACAAGGCTCGGCTTATGAGGTAGATGGAGTGATTGTGGATAAAGTCGCCCCTAATTCCCCATTATTGCCTCCCTGACCAGGGAATAGAGCAGAGCAGCAATTTTAGATTTGACCCACTATAGAAAGACATTAAGTTTGTTTGCACTGAGACATAAATGTAATAAAAGGGTGAAAATATCAACACATGGAGCGATCAATACCTGTCATGGCTTAGGTGTACCAGAGCTGCATGTTTACACAGGGACAGTCCAGAGAGTGTAAGGATGACAGGAACAGATGTTAGCAGACATACTATGAATTATAACACATTGTTGTAAAAAAAAACACAATATCACAAGTTTTTGCTAGATTTGTTGTGAAGTATAAAAATAAACAGTTAGCGTGAAATAAGTATGATGTAAACCTTAAATTGTTTTAAAGGTTATTTACCAACATTATTTAAAAAACATATTTTCTCAGTTACCTCTGGTTCTTCAGTGTCATTTTGTTCCCAATGCACACACACGGATATAGACATGAATACAGCAAAAAGAAGGGAACTCAGCAGGAAGACATGAACACTGAATAAAGACAAAAGTGCAATAGAGTGCAAAGGATTCTAAAATAAATATGGTTTATACAGCAGGTTGCTTTATGTGCATAGGTGGATATGACGTATGAAGTTCTGCCTCCACACCAAATACAATGGAGGTTGTGGTTCTCTAGGTTTTTTCCTTATGTCTGGATAATCAACAGAATACATTATTATCAGTTTTATTATTTATTTGTTAGAAAGTAATTCCAATCAAAGCTCGTTATTGAAATGATTAAAATATAATTAATGTAGTTTTTTTTATATTAGTGGTTCACCCAAATTACCAAAAAAAGAACAACAAAACTTTTCACTCTTACTTTTAATGGCACAAAGACATTTAAAAAAAAAATCTAGCAAGTACTATGAGACGTTCATTCTTGACCTGAATACTTACAAAACAGTCTTACATCATGCTCCATTCATGCAGCATGATGTAAGACTGTAAGACTGTAATGTCCCATGGAGCTTCCTGTCGTATCACTCTATCTTTCTCATCTGATGAACAAATTGTCACGGATTTGCTAAATTGTCATTATTCCAAACACTTTAGGGACTTCTTGTCTTGTGTTAGCTGAGATTAAAGTTCATTCTTGAGTCCTGACTCAGGAAAGTTTTCAATGGACCTGAACAAATAGTTTTCTATGTTTTAAGATGAGCATGTACTCATATTTTTAAAAAATATTTTTCCAATGCTGGACAGACAAAGCTTGCATGACCAGATATCACTGTAGCTAAGATAGAAAGTTTTATTGTATTTTTGTGAAATAACTCTTTAACACGTTTAAGGGATTTAAGGGAGAATTTTGTTTTATAAATTTACACTTCACAGTAGATGAAATAAAGTCTGTGGATTTTGTATCTGTGCACATAAACACATAAACAAAGATGCTAACATCAGTGCAAAGAGATCTTTCAGAAATCAATCAGAGACGATATCTGACTTCAAAGCAATTAAAAAATTCCTGAAAGCCTGTCTTAAAGCACAAACAGTAATTAGCCATCACTTCATTTAATGGGCGAATGTTAAAACAGTGATTAGCTTGTCTTTGTTGTCTTGATTAATTCATTCGCTGGAGTGAAAGCAAGCAGCTGCAAGTCTGCTAATCAGTGGCAACAATCATCACAACACGGCAATCTTCACGACTGTCTGGTGTGAAGGAAAGATATCATGGTGCAAATTAAAAAATCCAAACTATTGATCGAGATTTCAGGACGAAAACACGTCTAAAAACTGGACCAGTAATGTGTCTTTGTTCAAAATTTTAACCTTGTGCTCTGTGCCAAGAACTGTATTGTGCTTTACATACACTGCATGTCCTGCACAGACGGATCAAATATTCAAAATTTACATCCAATTCAACACTGCAGCTTTACATGAATGACAATGTGAGCTGTGAAAGGACTAAAAATAAGGAACAAGATGACTCATGCGGCATCTAATACACTGAATATTTTTCTGAGAACCAAATCCTTATATAATGACTCTATAATGACTCAGAAGATTACTTGAAACACTTTAAAGGGTTGGATGAGACATTTCTTTGTTACAGTTTAAAGCGTTGCCATCTTTTGATGTCATTTGCAACAAAAAACACATTTGTGTAACAGGAGGATCCTGCATATACAGTACAACTGTTGGGTTTCTGTGGCTGCCAGCATCTATGAAGATATTTTCAATTATTATTTCTAAAAATGTGCCTTCTTGAAGGTTACTTTGCATGTCAAATGTTATTCGTAAACAGATGGTGCATGATCACCAATTCATGTCTGTGGATAACAAGGTCTTTTTCCTCTTTATAGTGGATGATCTAATTAACAGACCTGAGACAATAAGACACAGTTGTTCTCATCAGCATGACAATATTGTGACAGTGGATTAATAAAGGCAATCTCTGCATTCCCCGTGTCCAAAATAACACCAATCATATCCCTACAAGTTTAATTTAAGACTATAAATATTAATGATTTTAAAAAACAGTAAATCGTGTAAAATGTTTTTTTTTCTATCACCACAGAGATTTCCTGTTAAAGTCGACATTTTGACATGTCGTTGCAGGAACACACCACAGGTGTAATTAATGGAACATTTATAATGGCTTCCTTCCACTCAGGTTTACCAGGCTCGGGGCCCCACTATTGTGCACGCTGACACAGAGGCACTTAAATAAAACGGAGCCTCTGTTAATGTTATTAGGAACCCCTTCATATAGTGACAAGTCAAAACGTCCACTGTGAACACGCCCTTAATGACGATGGACTCCCTCTTTACTATATAGACCACTTTATGTGAGTGTCTGGTAGTAAATGTGTAAATGTATGCACTATAATGTCCTCAAAGATTACCACAATGAAACCAAAGACTATGCTGTACCACGTCTTCTTTGCCAAACGGTAACCAGGCAGAGCATTAACACCAACATTTGACTGCCAAAATATGAATATAAAACATGTGTACAGCATACATTTATATATTGAGGTATTTGCTGCAACTGCTCAGCTCCAGCAGCTTCCTCAGCGGCCATTTTCACAATGCCGGTGGCCCGTCTCTGTACGCAATGTAGCTAAAATGGAAGTATGCAAACTAAGACACGGCACTAGTGTCCATAGCTTGCACCACTTACTGATAACAATCCCCCAACGCAATGTGTCATAAATTAGAGGTAAGTCTCAGTTTACTGCTCACTAGTAAACTGTTGAGTGTCTGCTATGCAGGGAGGTTTTTGGACATGGTCAGAGACTTACGTGATACCAAGTACTGCATGCAGAATTTATGTATGTAATAATTTAAATGATAGTAAAGGATCCTTTTCATTGGAGTCAACAAATGTTTATAAATGTGAAAGACATCTCTAAGTTTTTCTGACTTCCGTCAGAGGTTCAGTCATTCCCTTGAACAGCTTTTAGCAAACATCACTAAATCAGGAGTAAATAGTGTATTTGCTGGGGACTATTTTCAGCTGTGGATTAATACACATTTGATGCTCCAGTGAGTATTTACAGAGAGACAGTGTGTGGGTTCAATGAAGGAACAGCGTGGTCTATTCAACAACAGAGCTCTGTGCTATCCTACAAATGAAATACATCAGACTTTGGCTACACGGGGAATAATCCAGCTGTTTGTTTTAATCTAATTGGTTGAAAAAAAGAATAATCTAAAATATCACTAGACTCAAACAGTGGATATTCGTTGTACGACAACTGAAGACAATCACAAGGGTCCCTCTCACAGCTCGGTGTTTGGATTCACAGCTCTGTCAACAGCTGGCACAGACGAGTTCATGTTGTCTCTGTAGGCCTGTCAGACAAGACGCGATCCTCGTTTCACCTCTCTACAGTTTATGAGCATGAGAATCATAAGACAGACTTTAATGCTGCCAATAAAAGCAATGACCTCACAGTCCCTGGTGTCATCTGATAAACCACAGTAATCCTGCTCTCCTTCATGTGTGATGAGAAGTGCCCTCATTAGCTCGGCGCTGCTCTTAAACATTTGATAGTTAAATCGCGGGTTAGCAGCCTCTTCTGTAATCCCATTAACTTCATCAAGCTCAAAACCGACTTAACTGCTGGGGTTGAGTCTCTCCGAGACAGAACTAATTCTGTCAAATTGTGCGCATCTTGAACATATTTCCAAAGTCCACATAAGGATTTTTGAAATCCACATCAGGGCGAGGCTGTTTTTAAACCCATTTAGCAGATTTATGGAAATCCCATTAAAGGGTGACTGACTTGAGTTAGTGCTGCAGAAATTGGAAGATACAGCTGTTGTGACAAAAATGGACTTGGCTAATTTTTTATGGCTCATGATGAATATAAAAATGCAGCAGCGTAATCATAGACGGTGGAGATAGATGCATGTTCATCTGGCTCATTATGGTCATTGATGGGGAGAAAAGAGATTTATTGGCATCATAAAGTACAATCCAGTGGAAAATAAAACAGCAGAGAGTGTCTTGATTGATTTAATTCTGAGTGACAGTAGAAAATAGCCGCTTTGCATACTATGTTTCTTTGGCGTGTGAAATTCTCACCTATATCCTGCAAGGTCATATCAGGGGACAATCCAGAGGCAACTGCTTCATTTAGAGACAATGAAGCCAAGCCTCATTTAGAAGTCAATGAGTTCCTTTTAGATACCTGCAATAAATCAATATTTTTATTGAAACACACAAAGCAGAGAGGAAAACAGTATTTAACCTTGAGTTTGGTGTACAGTGGTGAAGAAACAAATCAACAGAGCAGCAGCAGCCACAGCGCTACTTACAGATGTTTTAAAAACTGCTCAGGTTAGAAACTTAAACCTTCCCCCATTTCCATATGATGCTCAAACAATTAAGTGAAGGAATATTGAGCAAGATGAAGTATGACGAGTTTGTTAGTTTGTGAGTAGAGCTAAAAGAAAGCCTCAAATTCTGAATTTAAGATAAAAAAAGAAACTTTATTGATCACATAAATTGGAAATCTGTACAGTGTACAGACACAGTGCAGATATACTATTAAAATACTACTACACCTTCAAAAATAAGAGGTTTGAGTTAGAACCTAAAGTGGTTCTTTTATTATCAAGTTCTTCCCAGAATTTAGTGTAAGTGGTATTTGAGAGTTCATTAACGTGCAATATATAATAATTCAAATTAAAATATTTTATTTCAAATGCATCATTGGGTAAATTACCAATACTATTTGCTCTCTCTAAAAGATTGTAATATTACTAAAATATTATTAGAAATGGCACCACAACCACAATTTCTATACACATACACAAGTCAGTCAATAGATATGGTATATAGTAGCCGTTTAAGCCATATGTACTTCAGATTCCCAAAAAAGGCTGTTCAAAGGAGTTCAAACTCTCCCTTTGTTGTTGTTTTTTTATCAAAATTAGGTCACATTGCTGCAAAGGGTGACTTAAAGAATCAGTACTCAGTACTCCAAAGAAGAAAAAATGTCTATTAAACATAAAAAGGTTCCTCAAAGCACCAAAAGTGCTGCAATTGTGACTTAAAGAACTATTATTGTTTTGCATTCAGTTCCCCAAAGAACCTTTTCAGGGATAAAGTGGTTCTCCAGAGGTCTTATCAGATCCAGTTTTCCGTAGAGCATAGATAGAAACTAACACAAATAATAACTAAAGTGTATAGAGACAAATGCAGAGAGGATTCAAGTAAGTTGGCACAAAAAAAATTAATAAAAATTGCACTTTTGGGAACAGGGGGAGGGTGAGTAAAATGTTTCTGCACATGTGTGTTAGCATGCAGTTGTTACACAATTCAAATGATGTTCTCGAGGGTGTGTCTCATGCAGGAGCAGTTGAGTGGAGTTAATAACTTCACGTCCAGGGGTTATTTTGGTTTATCCAAACAATTCATCATCCTAACTAAATATATATATTTTTTAAAATCCAACAATGTGAACTGAGGAAAATGTTCTCCTGCTCAAAGTGTTGATACTTATTTCTGACAACAATGTGAGTAAAATAAAATAAATTAAAAAAAAAGCTCAAATGTGAGAAGAAAAGAATCTATCATGATAACCACCAACCATAAGAAGCCAGCTCAATAAAACTCAGTGTACAATATGGGCCCCCCATGAAATGATCGACGGCGTAATGAAGGAGCTAATGAGGGGGATCAAGATCGCTGCAGAGCCAATAAATCAACACAACTGTGCCTACAATGATACAGGAGCAATAAGTAACACTGGTCAGTGTGCGGGAAGGTAATGGGGGGAAGGGTGTTTGGGGGAGGGAGTCGAGGGGCAGACACTGCAAGTCAATGTCAAGAGCACATTGATGATGTTTTATTGCTTCTGAAAGAGCACAGCTTCATTCTGCATGCAGAACACAAAATGAAGACTTATTCTTAAACACGATCATGAAATAATTCAGTACAAAACTTAACGATTCATGCATATGAATATGGTAATTATTGCAGTTAATAAGAATTTCTGTTGACACCGCTCGAGATGAAATCAATGGTCAGATCCCGGCTGAAGTGTCTGACAATCGATAGGGCTTTGCTCTGATCAGCAGTTAGTGAAGAAGATTCCCTCGTGTAAGCATGTTGAAGCGAAAAGGTCAATCAACACTTCAGTTAAGAGAGACACCTTCGACTGCACATTTTGAAATCACTTAAAAATAAATTGTCTTCACGCTGAGATCAGAAGACAATTCCAGCGCTGTCATCAGTGAATCGATGTTTATGAATTATGAAACAGAAACAAACATCAAGACGGTTTTACCATCACATGCTGTCACGAACAAAGAAAGTGAAGGAGCGGAGAAGACGACAGCTTTGGTGATTAATCCTGACCAAAAGAATGTGAATAATTTAAGTTAAAAGATAAGGCTGGAGATCTGAACACATGTTATTATAATACCAAACTCAACATGTCTATCTCTTAATACTTTCTGACTTCCTTATCCTGTTTGTGGCTCTCAGCCTCAAGACCATTTATTCCTCCTGAAGATGTAAAACCAGTTCCACATAAAGTACGACTTAAAATATGAGTGATTTCCTAAAAGAGCTGGGCAATTTTAGCAAATGTTACTTAAACAGAAGTAATTTTATGATATTTCTTGGAAAATATTATAAAGCTTTAGCTCTTCAAGCACCTAAAAATTATTCAAATGAAAACTGTTGAGAATGAATTTAAACCTCGACTGTTCACAACTCATAGTCATGCACCTTGTGACAAGAGATCCTTTGAATTAGGAGACCACAAGCAAAAATAAACTACTGTTCATGACCGTCATATTGAAGGAACACGTGTCATTGATGTGTTTTAATTGAGTCCACACTAAAATCTCAACCTGTACTCTTGTTAAAAAGTGAAAAGTTCCCCCAGTACACCTCATTAAGAGATAGAACAGCTTGGCTGGCAGACATAGATCTCCCATCCAGGATCAGATACAGGACATACAGCACATAAAGGAAGAACATAGCATCTCTGAAATGTCAGCAAAGGGTCAGGACATGTCATGTTCACACAGTTGTCAATCATTTTTAGAGACACTTACCCAGAGGCCACTGTAAGGACGGAAGGAAAGGACCAACATGATCTCTTATTTTAGTTGAAGTGAAAAAAAAAGAAGAAGCAGGCAGTATTTCGCAGACAACATCAAGCTGTGAGGCAAAAAGAATGAGAACAAATGACTTTGACTCAGAGGTGAAAAAACATGATTTAACATTATCAAGCATCATTTTGATTTATAGAAGATGTGTTAGAATGTTCAGATCTTTGTTGAGACATCTAACAATCAGTGATGCAAAGTGACTATGTACATGTACATCAAGTACTTCTACTGCACTACATGCCAGAGAGAAATATTAGAGAAATATATCTAACTACTGATACTTTGCAGAAGTAAATGTAATGCAACTGTAACTCTGGAAAGATCATTCTGTCTCCAAAATGTGATGTTTTATTTACATGTAGCTCATTTAAATTTATGATGTTCCTGTTGTTCTTTGAATGCAGATCTGAAAAGGAAGAGTAAAGGAGTATTTCTATACTGTAGCACTGACTTTTATAGATGTATCTTCTACCACCACAGCAAACAGTAAATGCTGGCTAGATGAGACTACTCGGTTGGTTTTACCAGAATGTACAGCAGCATACATGGGCGGATCATTGTCTGGGCTTCACCTGCATAATATCACTGAAAATGACACAAAAAGATGCAAATAAACATTGCAAAAACAACTACGACTGATGTGAACCATTAAAAAAAGCTGAATTTCTTGTGAGTGTCTTGCCTCTATGTGAGAGGAGTAGGTGAGCTTTTACCTGTCTGTGTCCAGCGCTCATTGTTTAATAATCAGTCCATGTCAGCATATAGAGTAGCCCACCATAAAATATTGATAAAATAAGCAAGTTCACACAGCTCCCTGCTCATACAGTAAGAGACCTACTGCCATGAACAGACCTTCATGCATGCTAATGTCAGCACAGACTAATGGAGGAGACATCCTGGTTCCTCCAGACGCTCAGGGGAAGGATTGGCAAGAGTCAAGCTCACTCAGTGCACATGCACGTACCCACTGGGGATTTCCCTCCACCCGTGCAGTGCACGCTGCGATAGCTGAGCTGATACACCCCTATAATACTATTAAATACATGCACATCCCTGGTGGCAGAGCCAGATGCCATGCCCAGTCGCCCTCCAATCAAGAGCAAATGAAACATACTCAGTATGATAGTATGTGGAGGTTGCCAAGTAAAAATAATGAGTGGTTTATCAGTATTTTTAGAAAGAACATATATCTCATCAAGAGTTCAATTAAATGCTCAGACCATGTATGAAAGAAATATTCTATTCCTTACATTTGAATAACAATAGAGGCCGTCTTTGCTGGGTGCTGCAGGCAGCATGCATTGTGTCCCATGGTTGGTTTGGGACGTAACCAGTATATTTACATAATCTGAATTAAATGTAAATCAAGCTGTTTCATCTCGGTCTCCCTGGATTTGAGGGGTTAAAGCGTGTGCTCAAAAAAAGCACCTCTCAGCAGGGGGAAAGAGCATTCATTGTTGAGAAAGCTGGAGTTTAAGGCCTGGAGCATCTTCTATTCAGCAAACCTCAGCATTTTCAAAATTTACCCCTGATGCCCCCTGAAGGAAAAGGGGCAGCCAGTTTGTATTTATGATACAATTCACGTAAACGAGGCTGTTTGGCCTTAATCCTTGCCTAATTAAGTGCCAGTCTGCTGAGGCAGACTGCTAAGGGCCAAAGCGTAATACCTGTCGAATTATGGGAACAGCTGGAGCAGCCTGCCTGTCAGCAGATCAGCTCCACATTATTATCCCGCTCATTTATCGAGAGGGTAAAACAGAGAGACTCCCAACTACTACTGCGCTGGCCATCTTTATTTCTGTTGCCATTCTTTTCCCAATTAAGCTGTGCCGTATGTGTTGGCTCCACATCCACATGTGTGGCTCATAATCTCGAGAAATGTGGAGACTGTTGCTGTGTGCTGGAAGTGGAAGTTAATTGATGATGCTTTTTTCCCCCACAAACAATGTGCGGATCATGTTCACCACAAAGGACACTGCTGTCTGTCTGAAAGCTTCTCATCCTGCTGCAGCAGCCAGGAAAAAAGTGGTGATACCTCTAAATGCCGTGCCTTCATTAAACAAAACCTCATCAAATTAACATTGAAATCATTACAGAATGAATAATGAATAACGCAGAGCTGTTTGCCAGGGGGGAATTTAATTAATCAAACAATCAAAATTAATAGTCTGGATGTGGAGGTGAAAAAGAAATATGACTGTGATGCTCCACTTATTTTTTCCCCGTCTCCCCTTTGATTTAACTTCAAAGATGCAGAGCCCGAGCGTAGCATCACTCGGTTCCAGCTTTGTAAATATGCAGCATAAAGCCAAAAGTGTTGTTATTCACGAATGCTGTGACCTACATAGTAACATTTACAATTCTCCCCTCTGTGATCAGCAGCTAATCATGGCTGCCCTAGTTAAACACTGTTAGGGAGCGTCACTGTGTTGGCAGGCAGAATTTTTATCTATATATGAAACATAAAAAACAATCAATGAAAAACAGAAAAAATTGTTTTAAACTCTGAGTGATGGTGACATTTAATAGAAAATGTATTGTTTCAAATTATGAATTTAAAAAGCTGAATGTGTGTTATTGTGAGAAGCTTGTTTGTCTTCTTCTTTGTGAGCCCTCTGAACAATAATCTGAATACCATGATAAACATATAGATGCATCCAGTCAGTCACATTTGAGGCATTGGTTTGGATGTAACTCCACCTGCTGGACACTCAGAGCTGGTGCTGGGTGATTGTCCTGTGCTCAGCTTTCATATTTGCTTACAAAATATCTGAGGCTATCATATGATGTTTGTGTTATATTACTGCTGGGTGTGCAATGATGTTTAAAGGACAATGAGGACATGACATGCATTATGTCAAAAAAAAAACTTTCTAAAAGTAAAAGAATGATTCTTATTTTTGACCTTTTGGGTCTTTTACCAGGATAGCAGTATATGTGCTGCCTTGCTGTTTACTGCTGCAGCACATGAGGATCATGTTTATATTCTGGCTACGTCAGCATCACCTGGGTTTCTCCGTTTCAGCTGTGTTTTGTACACAGCACGCTCAAAGATAAATGGCAGCTCAGTGTTGGCTCAGCAAGGCGAGTTGATTTGTGTACTGCCTTTGAACAGCAAAGTATTTACATAAGTGCTTTGCATAATGGCTGCGAAAAAGGCCTGGAGAGGACGTCACATGATATTTACACAGCATCTGAAGGTACAAACATGTACTGTTTGTCCAGTTGTTCAAATAGATACACACATACAGATGAACTAGGCAAGACAGAAATAAAACATCCTAAAAATATTTATACAATTGATTACTATTTTGTAGCGTACATATCATACACAATTAAACATGTTCAGCATATTTAATGATACTTTTAATATACTTTCAGCATCAAGTACAGCTGGATACAAAATGATGGGAAAGTGCATTTACTGTATAAACAATGAGAGCAGTAGAAACTGAGACGGTCTTAGTCAACCCTCTAAGGGACAATTTGATGTTTTACAGCGCTCAGCTCAGTTTACTAAAAGCATTCTGCAGAGGGCTCAGCAGATTTCCAGTGTAGGTGGATGCATCTACAGCCAATGAGAGAGGCAAAGGACACTCAGCTTCTTCAGGTTCAATGAGTGGACAGGGTGGAGTATCTGCACCCAGAACGTCTGACATGATTTTCAAAAAGCTTTTCTTAAATCCTGTTATGGTGTTTTCTATATTAAAGGGGTAGAAGTGAATCTATGTAGAGCTCATTTTAAACTACTAACTACTATGAACTACTTCATGTGCTGTATTATAACAACACATCATATTTTATCAGCTCATCATATCATTTTCAATCTTGGTCTGCAAATGTAGAGGAGAAGAGAATAAAGTATTATAAACTTTTGATATGAAATAGAAGGGTAAACACAGGTGTTACCAGTCATACTAATTAAGGTTCAGTTCCTTAATTAGCATCATATTAAGGATTTCATGTCAAAGTGGCTGCTGTGAAAAGGTCTATTAAATTAAAATAGTAAAAGTGAAGTACAAGTATCTCACATAAGTCCAACGCTTGATTAAATGTACTTAGTTACTTTAAATTGGCTGGCCCACAATAATTGTTTCATGGTAATTATCAGTAATGTCCTCAGTATTAGTGGTGGAAAGTAACTGATTACATTTATTCAAGTACCGTACTTAAGTACAATTGTGAGGTGCTTGTACTCTGCTTGAATGCTTACATGTTGTGATACATTTCACATTTATCTGATAGATATATATGTTTGCAGATTAAGATTTTTTATATATTATATATGCAGAGCTGCCCCAGTATCTCACCTGGTAGAGTGTGTGAAAATAAATTAAAAGTATATTGTGCTGATAATATTTCTGCACTTTTGACTGCAGTAAAGGACGTAAAAAGACTAAAATTCTCAGTTATATCACTAAAAGCAAGTATCATTGTTGGAAAATTATTATGAAATCCCAAAACAGTGAGTTCTTCCACTTGAATAACAGGACTGACATTTCATTAAAAACAACTCTTGATCTTCCACAAGGTGGCAGAATACACCACGAGAAATATTTTTGTGCAGCAGCAGCTTCACGACACATCTTCAGAATCACAATTCAAATCAGTTCACTGTAGTTTGGTGAGAAAGTTACAATGACACGCTGTTGTAACTGTCTGTACAGCAGGTGTCAGCAACTCCTCTCTGACATCTTATTGTAAGGAAGTCTGTGAAGGATCTCAGTCGTCCAGATCACCTTTCTTTGAGAAGAGTTCAATCTGGGGCAATTAGATGATATCATAGACCCATGAAGACGTTTCAGCTCTCATCCAAGAGGCTTCTTCAGTTCTGAGATCATTAACCAGCCTTATTGTTAGACAGGTAATGTAGAGAAAGTTATTTATCCTTAGATGATTTGAATATTCAGTTTCTTCCCATCAGTAGATCATTCTGGTAAAGTCAGACTGGAGAATTAAATGGAAGCAAAGCTGAATTTTAAAGAGATATTAAAAGGTTTATTACAACAACTTATCAATTAAAATTTTATACAGAACTTTCACAAGTTACAAGTACACTTTCAACACAGTATCACACCCCCCCTTTTTATTTTAGCAGATAAGCCAAGGTAAAACAAATAACCAAAGCTTTCATGAACTTAGAACCACAACTCAAGTTGAAACAACTTGTTTAATGATATTTTTTTATCTGACTGAGACATTATTGAATAAACAGTTAAATTCTCGCAGAGAATTATTATCTCATGCAGATAGCACATAACAGTTAAATAAAAATAAAAAATACTGGAAGGAAACAAAGTGTTAGCTTCTCATAAAACTACACAGTAGTAAGCAGTACAGACTAAGAGAAAAGGTAAACTGACGTCATGGTGTGATTTGCTTCCTACTATTATTTCAATGATGAAATGCTCACAATTCTTACAAGCAGTAGTAGTGTTACTCTAAATATATATGATGTGATTCCTGTTCACATCTGGATGTTTTCATTTTGATTGAAACATTGTTGAGATCAGTTTTGAACTGCTGACAGAGTTAACGTGATCAACAGGGCTCAGCTACTGAATCCAGGCTATTTTATAAAAAAAAAAAAAAAGAAGTACGTAACACCTAGAAAGATCACATACAATGTATCATCGATGCTATTTACAATGTTTTCTAAAAATGTCGTCTAGAATTGCAATCATGAAAACGGCGTAATGTCCTTAAGTGTTCTGAATTAGACACTGAAGCCATAAACAGTCACTCATAAAGCAAAGACAGTATACAAAGCAAGAGATTTCCTTACTGAGAAACTACTGTATGTTCATGAGACCTTTAATCTGAGAGAACTGCGATCAACTCAAGCTAATCTGCATTAAAAATGTACAGAAGTAATTTATACAAAAACATTAATGGCACTGAGTCAACGTCACCATGATTGAGTAATGGAAAAGATACTGCAATCCTACAATCACTGCTTCAGGAACAATCAGACTACAGATGGAATGTTAATGAAATAACACACATTTCTAACCTGCTCGCCTCCTTAAGACTATTTTTTTTTTTTTTTTTTTAAAACATTCAAACTGCACGATGCGACTACAGCTGATCTCACAGAAAAGTTGTCAAATTTAAAATCTGATTCAGCCATTTACATTTGTGTAGTGTGACAGTATTCAAATCTACTTCTAAAAAAGCTGCCAGTACTTAACATGTGGACTGTCAAAACTCTAAAAAGGTAAACCCGTCATCTCTCAAAAATGTGCAAAATGGAAAAAAGCAAATCATAGTGTAACTTCAACATAAAGATAGTGCTTATAAAAGACGTGAAAACAAACAAGAAAACTAATTATAAATGAGCCACAACACACTTTGGTATGGTCTCTAACAATTCACTGATCAACCTTCAGGCTGATCACTTTCAAATAAAAAAATATAGAAGATTAATAAATAATAAAGTCACAGAAATACAAAAACATTTTAGAACCACTTGTTTTACATCTTACACCTAAAGTGCCTGTTCTTTTGTCTTCATCAATTTCAGAGAAATTTTTGAAAGCATTTCCTACGGAGGACAAAAATGAACCAAACATATAAAGAAACCAATCAAGAATAAATTAAAAACAGTGCGGTCCAAACTGAAGCTGAGAGAGAATCCCTTTCCTCTGTTAGTCAGAGAGACTGAGGAGGCGACAGCGCTCCAGTGTCGACGCTTTGACGCACAGTTTGGGACGATCAGCTCCCCGAAGGCTGAGACTGGGTGGCGCCCCTCCGCGGCTGGCTCTCTTCTGTGCTCTGGTTTGATGTGGTGGTGGCGGTGGCGGAGGTGGAGGCGGAAGCGGCGGCGGCGGCGCTGGACTGGGCGGAGGCGGACGGGGTCGCGGAGAAGGAGGAGCTGACCCCGTTGGAGGTGCTGACGGAGCTGTGCTGAATGGCCTCGTTTTGGGGGCTGCCGGGGACGGACATCTCCTCGCAGCTCTCGTCTTTGTCGGAGACTGTGATGGGGAAAGACGAGAAGACAACGGCTGAGAAAGCTCCTACAGTTATGATGTTTTGGAGTTTCTTAGACTGCCGTCTTAATTATTACCTGGAATGATCCAGAAAGGCTCGGGAAAGCTTTGTCACGTAGGCCTAATCAGATGTAAAACAGCTATTTGCATGTGGTGTATGCAAACTGTTTCATTAATCCCCATAATGCTACTTCTGCACCCCTTCCTTTAATTAAAGCTCCAATGTCAATTTAAACCCACATCATAAGGGTACATTACATTCTGGGGCATGTGGCAGTGTTTCCCACCCCTAACTGCATTCTCATTTGTTTTTTGTTACCTTGCCAACTACTGCAGCGACAGATGATTACAGCACCTGATTTTAATGATGCTCACACTGGAGAGTAGGGAAGACTTGGAGTCGAAATGCCACCAGCTGTTAGGCAGTTGCATTGAATTAATTGGATCCTGATGGAAAAAAAAAAAAGACTCTACTCTCATGCTCTGTTTCGTAAAGGAATAAGGAGCACAGTGATAATTAATATTGTTAATGATATGAAGTCACTTGTTATGGCACTTTGTAATTAATGACTGGGTTTCGTATCCGAGAATGTAAAATACAGATTCCATAGCAAAAAGAAGCAATTAACGCGCAATACAAATGTCTTCACATTAGAGGCTTCATCCGCCTTCTTGACTGGACTTTGACCGCGTGATTTAGTGCAAGTGAATGTCAAAGCGCTATAAACTCCCTTTGCTGTTTTACTATGCAGAAGGTCAACCTCAGAATAAATCAGCTTGGTGGTTTTGTTCCATGTTCAAGTGAACATTATTACTCCTAACGACATTAAGGGGTGGCTAGCTGATATATCATAATACTCAGAAATTCTGGTTCCCCGGGCAGCCTGAGCTTCTTTCTGCTCTCTTGATTTCTGAAGTGGGGTTCGCTGTAAGCAGATGGACAGCTCGGTGTGCCAAGTTAAAGCGTGTCCTGGCTTGTTTGTGGGGTAGTCTGGGCAATTTCACCCCACCTGCCACGGCTACGCCTGGGCAGGACGATGAAGGGTATTACCAGGTCTGGAGGGCGGTGGAGTCTTACGGGATGTGTAACGCTGAGAAAATAGAGGGCTTGATGAGGCCTTTACATGAGTGAGAGCCACAGATCAGTCAGAATTAAATAACGTGCTTTACTAATTAGGTAAGATAGATTATTTCAGTGATTCCCAACTAGGGCTCCTCGTGCTCCTGGGTGTACTTATGCAGTTTCCAGGCGGGACGTGGAAAGATTGTTTAGCAGCATAGTTGATTTAAAAAAACAAAATATGATTTCATTTAAACATATTGAGTTAGCTAAATGTGCGTGAAAACCAAGCAAGAGACGTCAAACAGCTAAAAGTGATGAATTATCAGTTCAGATAGGTAAATGTAACAGGTACGCGGTTAGCAATAGTAGTTTTAAGTAACTATTTCACTACATAAAATCATGAAAAAGCACAAAGTAATGGATAAATGGTTGAACCAATCAGCTTCTACGACCCAGTGGTAGTAGTTTGAATGTCGTGTCATCGACACTTCACTTCAAAAATATTTTAAAAAGGTCCAGTGTGTCAGATTTAGGGGACTTCAATTACAGATTATGGAATAAATGGGATATAATATGATATAACTATGTTTTAAGTGTATAATCAACAGAAAAACGGCAACCTCCGTGACTGTGAAGTGACAAAAACTGCAGTTCCACAAAAGACCACTTGACGCTGGCTACAGAACGAGTCAACCTCCATAAGTCCCCATGTCAAAATGTCCAACTTCACAGCAGAAATAAACATGTTTACAGCCTGGTACAAAAAAACAGTTTTGGTCTCTATAGCTAATTTCCCCGTTCATGACAACTGTACTGAGTCTGAATTTGTAATTAACTCACTTGTTCAAATTATATTAAGGCTTAAAGTTATGCAGAATTAACAGCATGGCCGCTTTAACTGACAGGTAGGTGCTGTTACAAGTGGCTTGTAGCACCCAGGTGTCATTCAGCCTGCCTCAGGTCCACTGATGATCCACGCATTTGCCAATTTTTTTGATTAACCGGGAGGTGGAAGAGGCTTCTTTATACTGTCTGTGGTTGAGCCGTCACGTTTCTACAGTAGCCCAGAATGGACACGCTAAACGTGTTTTTCTCACATTTCTGCTTCACGCTTGGAAGGAGTGAGGCGAGGGGGTTGCAATCAGCAGCTATGACGCTACACTAGTCATTTAACTAGTTTTAGTGTTAACAACATGTAGTTTAAAGTCAATAAAAAACACGATTGGAACATGATGGTGGTGTTGAAGAAAGGGTATTTGAGCTTAACTGACATCACACAAAGAGGGTTGGGAATCAGTGGATTTTTTTTCTATTCTGCCACTCTACCAGACATTTATTTCCACTCTCACTGTAGTTGGCTTTCCTTCTTGGCTTGTCTCAATCTACCCCAACTGTCATCATGAGCCAAACTGATGAACTGAGGTATTTGGATGAGGTTATATTTTCCCAAACAGGGTAAAAACTGCTCCAAATGTCATCCTTCACAAAGGTAAAGGCAAACACGAGAAAGATGACCCAATTCATCTGTGGATCTCGCAAAAAAAACCAACAACAATCCAGACGATACCAAATGAGACCTGGCTCTGACAGCCCACTCAAGGCTGGAAACCATCAGTCCCATAATACACATGACGTGTGTCAGTGGGATGGTTAGCAATAAGGGATGCATAATGAACAGCCTAGCTTTTGCTGGACACCCCACAACGAGAATGCTCCGCAGTCTTGTCAAGCTTGCTGCTTTAATGGACTCATTTCAGAGGCAATCATTGTCAATACAAGTCAGCAGAGGCGTTTAGAGCACAGCGGAGAAGTGGCTTGGAGCACACTTGTTCTCGTTGCATACTGGCTCATCTGTGAGGGAAGGTGAGTTATGACCAGAAAGTCAGAATGACAGTGCCGCAGGCCTCGGGAAACGAAGAAATATTGGTGATATAATTCTAAATGAGACCATGTGATGAACAAGAACTGGCACGGAGACGACGCTGTACGGGCTGATAACGGGAAATTTAAATGAGCATATTGAAATATTCATAAGATGATCATTGTATGTGAGCTAAAGACTTTGAAAGTTACACTTTAATCACCCGACGGAGGTGTTACAAAAAGAGAGATCATGCTTTCTCATCCATTTCTTGACAACCCAAGCATTTTAATTATGAACATCCTTCCTGCAGACAGCTGGATTCATCTGACAAATGTTTATTTAGGTGCTAAATGAGGAGAAAACAACTTTCTTGTGAATACCACCTGTGGCCTCCTGAAAGGACTCGGACAATGCCGCCAGTGAGAATTTGTCTGTAACAACACTGCCCATAAATATCTAAACTTGTGCAAAGTTTTTTTTCCCAACAACAACAAAAAAAAAAAAGATGGGGGATGTGATATGTCAAGAGCTCTTTCTGTTTGGCCTTAAGTACGACATGTTCTCCTCGTGGTTAGCCGGAGCTCGTTTTAGAAGCGTTTCACCGGAAGCCTCGGGCTGAGAATAATGGAGCATTACTCACTGTGATAGCCAGATTTCTTCTGCATGGCGGTTACAGGGCAATCTTTATGAGCCAGAAGAAGCTGCTTCAGCTGAGCCACTTCGTTTCTCAGCAGGGTGACTTCACTCTTTGGGAGGGAGGAGACACAACGGCACTCAATAAAATGGTCACTCTGGAGCACACGGTATGTCAGATCAGAACACGAAGACAAACAGACGACATGCGGTTCAAATCTGTAAAGATGATTTCACAAAACCAGACAAAGGTCAGATTTTAGTTAATTAAAACATGACTGAGAGCCTTTCCTTATTTAATTAGCGCTCTCTAGTGGACAAACTATGTAATGATGACACTGTTTCTCAGTTTTTCAGCATTGTTACCGGTTTATCTGTAAAAAGAACTATATTCCGACCCAACTTATCATCTAGCTCGAGTCTGAATCTTGATATATTCAGTAAATGTTACAGCTGGAATGTGGTTTTATGCCTTTGCTACATGAATAGCTGTACATTTTATATTTATGAAATCACAGGGTTAAATTCTTGAGACCTCCTTTGTACAGTAAGTACACGACCACTACATAACTACACATAAACTTCTCCGTGAGAAACACCAAACCCAGAGAAAAGGTAACAACACAGTGAATGAATTCAGAATAAAGTATGATGCACTTCTTCATTTATGTTTTTCCTGCACAATAATTATGGGCCTTCACTGGCTTCCGACCAGAACATTTGTCAGAGGTGAGCTGTTCGGATTGTCAGTGCAACTTTGTAGATGCTGCCGAGATTTACACTCTCGCGTCGTTACAGCTCCCAGGGGAGCTGAGGATTTCTGCATGTCGTAAAAGGGAGCCACATTACGCTGAAGGTGACTTTAACTGGATTTAGAGCGGCCAGGGGCCCGCGGAACACCCAATGGCAGATTTAAGCTCCTTCTCTTCTCCTTTAAAGGACTATGGGCGGCTTAATCTATTAGTCTAAAAGCAGCCAATTTATTTGATTCCATCTGTTTAGTCTTGCTGGTGTTGGCAGGGCTGAGCTATTGTAAGACAGATTTAAACACAGCTGGAAGGAGCGTATGTATCACATGTAGCAAATGCCATATTCACCACGGTTCCACCATGGCTGCTGCCAATTGCAGCCAATATATACACACAATGCCGTTCCTATAAACCTCTCCGTCTACTCTGCTATCGGGAAACATACAAGATAGACTTCTACAGTCAGAAATCTCAAGATCCATAAGAAAAGGCGTACCATTTTTACAGCCTGGTGTTGAAAATACAGTGAAATCCATGACAGCTGAAGCTACTCCGGCTACAGTAATGTCAAACTGCATCACACCGGGAATTTCAAACTGGACTTTTGAGAGTTAAACTTGTTTTTAACTTTGTGAATTAATCGAAATTGAGCAAATGGGCCTTGGGTGATGCTGCGAGCCCTGTGAGCTGCCTGGTCTGACACCTCATTAAAAAGCCAGTTAAGGATGATGTTAAAATAATTGTGCATCATTAGAGGCAGTTTCACTGATCAGCTGGGCCGTGTCAGCATGGGGGTTTTAACAAAAACTGCACTGCTGATTAATGCCTTCATATAAAGCACCCTTTTACTCTCTGCCACATGTTGTTCCCTTCTTTGTAGTTAACAGCGATGCGATCTGTTTATAACCCCACTCACACACCTGTCCTCCCCCTTTTCATCCACCTATATTTAAACAGAATCTCAGCGAGTGCACCCGTGACAACTGGTGATAACTTGTTTTTGAACCAAATATTAACGACATGAACCCATATCTTTTCCGCCGCTGTCTGTCCCCTCCTCCACCCTCCACGTCTTACTCTGCTTTCATAGAAAAATAAGACAGTGAGCAAATAAACACCACATCTCATTTAATTGTCTGGAACACCGATGTGCCGCACCCCCGGCTCACACTTATCAACAGAGACAGCAGATACATGAACTGTTTCGAACTTGTCAGCATCAGATCCTAATTGCTTCCAGCAAAATGAAGGTTCAAAAAGACACCTTTCCCTAGGAGATTTTTGAGGCCATTCAGTAAACTGCTGAGACAGAAGCGAAGACACGCTTGTGCGCGGCTGACATCTGGAGGATACATCTTTATTGACAGGGACGTATCGATGTAAAGGGCTCACACACTGCTGCTGTCACACAGCAGCTCTTCTTAATCGGCTTTAATGACTTCATCACCACAGAAGGGAAAAGTCTGCGTGCACACGCTTACAGCACGCGATGATAAACAGACACAGACGTGCATACGTACACACACAAACAAAGACAGATAAAGTAGCTGGTGTTACATGCAGTAGCTGAGGAGGGGGGGGGGGGGGTAAAGAGCACCTGTAGTTGTCCATTCATGGAGTTGAGGTCCTCGGCCTTCTTCTCCAGAGACTGGACCCACACTTTCCTCTTCTGCCTGCAGCGAGAGGCTGCAGCCCTGTTACGCTCCAGGAACTTGCGCCGCTTCTCATCGGGGTCTTCGCTTGTGGTTCTGCGCCGCCGACCCCCTGTGCTCGGAGGGTTTTGCGCAGGGGGTACTGGGGAAGCCTGAACAATAACAATAACACAAAATAATAACTAGCAGAACAAAACCACCACATCAGAATGCCCTGCACTGAATGTTGCACACTGAATAACTAAAGTTATTCTCACTAATCACACCATGTTTAGTTGCCTTTCAGTTCATCTTATCATCATGTGAAAACAGCTTCCATATTATGCTGCTGTGCTTACTTAATGCTTTATAAGTAGATAGGAATAATTCTCAAAGTTAGCTGACATCTAACTAGGACACGGGTGTACTTACCGTACATTTGGGCTGGATTATGGGATACTACTGCTAACACAATAACTGGATTTTGGTACAACAAAAGCATATTTTTTCTAATCCTTATTTTTGAGAATTATAAACATCTCGAGGTCCCAAATGTTTCTGTACAAGAACTTTGCCTTAATAAACAGGCATCTGATTAAAAGATTGTGTGGGTAAGATTTTAAATCTGACCAGACATGCTGATGCTAGCTTTCGGTGCTTAAAAGTTTTTGATATTACAAGTACATTTCGGTATGTCCAAAAAAATTAATGAGCTTCAACATGCAGCCCTACTGTACTCCTGAGACACATTTAAGGCCAGTACATGTATTCTTTCACCGTGATGACATGGTCTGGATTATTATTCTGAATGTGTGCATGCCCATAGACTATAGACACAAATAAAGAAGCCGCTTCTCTGGAACTCTGTTGAAACACGACAGTGTGTAGTGAGGAAAGGTTTGTCCCTATCCTGGAGTTGTGAATACGTACAGGTGTCTCTGTGGTGGAAGTGGCTGGCTGCTGGAGGGAATGTTGGGAAGGTTCCTCAGTCGCGGGCAACTGAGGAGCTGGAGCTGGAGTTAGGACTGCGGTTGGAGCCGGAGCTGGAGCTGGAGCTGGAGCTGGACTTGGGGTTGGGGTTGGAGTCGGAGCAGGAGAAGCGGGAGCAGCAGTGTGGGTTACAGCGCTGCTCTGGACTTCACCACCATCTCCATTGGTTACCTGAGGAAGCTGCTGGCTTAACGTGGCTTTCAGTTTCTGGGAAGAGAAGGTTGCACAGGGCAAAATGTCCATGAAATGTTCATGCAAAGAGATGGTTGATACAAGACTGATTCATTCATTTTGTGAACATGATTAAAAAAAGTATTTTGTGCTAACAGTTGAACATTATTACTATTTTATCTATTACTAAAATTTTAAAAACACTAGAAACTTGCACCTTTTTATTAAAGCTAAAAATGATCTGAATTACTAATTAAATTCTTCGACAGCTTATAAAAGTGTGTGCACAAAAAAAGTTGAGGAAAGTAGTACCTAAAGATAGCTAACAACACCAGACCTAACAGGAGTACTTAGCAGTGAGTGAACAGACTGAAACATCTTGCTTCAATGAAGCCACTAAGTTTAGAGGAGTCAGCAGAGAACAAGAACAGAGAGAGAGGTATCACTGCTGACATTATTATTAAAGACAGTTACTAAGTGAAACTACTTTTATAAGTACTTTGGAATTCATTTTTACGCAAAATTAAGGTTATAAAAAAGGAGACTAAAGAAAAACTGAAACTAAAATGAAGTCCAGAGACATTAAAAAATTAAAATTCACACGGCACAAGGCAAAAACTGAACTGTAACAAACTTCACATTTGTTTTGCGTATAGTTTGTAATCTTATCTTATACCAAAGGTGATGGACACGGCACATAATGTGAGCCGAACTATCAAAAAAAAAAAGTACTTTTTTTTTTTTTAACACCAACTCGGGCTGCACATGAAACGCACACACACACACACAGAAACACAGCCCATTCACAGAAACTATTTCACTGCAGATTGGTGTCCATGATTCACAGGCCAATTCCTCTAGTATCAAACACTGAGCAAACAAGGTGAAAGTGAATGAGCCTTTCGAAGCAATAACAAAGTGAGTGGGAATACATTTACATGAGAAAACAGAGGACCGCATTATTCTAACAACTACCTTTGCCAGACCAATCTATCTACCAAATTAGTTTATCGTGTAATACCCTTCCAGAAGCTCTTCTGGCAGAAACAAGATATTATTCTCTTGGAATGGCCCATAGAAAGAGGGAAAAGCCAGTCAGATTCATATTTCATCTCTGCCATGGAAACCTCATCAGTGTAATAACCCTCCATCTCATGGGTGTTATTCAACCATCTGCTACTATATTACTTATCTTTATTTTGCAACTAATTAACAGCATAATCTTCTAAATTCAGCAAGTTAATTATCATTATTGTGGTCTTTGCAGCATCATCAGTCCTTGTAAAGTGCCGTCTCTGCGCCCCCTGAGAGCCGGGTGGGGGCGGGGAGCAGGCAGGTTGAGCGGGGGTCTGTTTTCTTGACGCGGGCTCATTAGGTGTTTGCTGATGAGCCGAGTGCAGTGGGAGGTGCCGGGAGTAAGAGGGGGGATGCAGGTCAGGCAGGATTCTGCTGAACAAAAGGTTCCATGCAGGGTGAGGCCGACTTAATGTGCCTCGCTGAGCGTGTGCCAGGATGCCCCCAGCTGGCTTTCGCTGGTAGCCCCCCTCTGGTTGGCCCCGGTGATGGCGTGCTGAGCACAACGCTGTCTCCGCGTTTGTCATCTCCGTACCCCATGATCCCCGACAACTCCCTCCCCTCCCCCCCTACTCCTCGCCAAGTCTGGATCAATCCTTCCCTCCCAACACGCACACACACCTCCTCTCTGCAGTTTATCTGTTAATTTCCACAGGCGGAGCATGCTGCGAACACTTACAGGTTCTGTGATCCGTGCTTCATCACATTGCCACTGATCTCCCACACAACACTTCATATCCCTGCCCTTCAACTATCACTTTTTATACAGGAGCACTCAGGCACAAGACTGCTATGACCATCTTCTGCCCACAGAAAAATATTTAGGATATTGTAGTTCTTTTTCTGGAGCTGGATTACTCTGAATCAGTGCGGCTGCAACTAACAATATTTATTCTATCACTTAACATGCAGATCATTTTCACAATAGATTGAATTGTCTATAAAATATGAAGTCCCAAAAGGACATCTTTAAATGTCTTGTTTTGTCCGACCAACTGTTCAAAACCCAAAGATGATGTCTGCAATGATGTTTGACAAAGCAGTGAATGCTGACATTTGTGTGATTCGTTTTGTTGTCAACCATTTTATTTATTTTAATGGTTTATTTTTGTTTTTGGCTCAACATCATTTTTAATCTAGTTTTGTAAAACACTTTGGGCTGATTCTTTCTCTTTTTTGTTGTTATTATTAACATTATTGCAGAAAGCATGACCAGCAAATGTTTTGTATTTTGTTTATAATATTATTCTTCCATTAATTTAATCAACTAATCATTGCAGCAAAGAAACATAAGATGTTAACACTGATGAAAGAGGGGTACTAATTAAACACACCTCACACCCAGCCTTTCACTAGTGCCCTCATCTGGTCCAACACAGCAACTGCTTGCTTATCATCAATCTCACTCATTACTTTGGTTGTTATTATGCCTCTCAGTTGGGAAATAACACACTCAACATGGAAATAACAATTGATATTAAAGAAGATATAATTAATACCAGCTTTGCTTCTGATTGGACGGGCTGTGGCTGTGGCGAGGGAGGTCCTGGGATCCCGGGGACATTAGGCACTACGGTGACAGGTCTGACAAGCTGACGGCAGAGACACAGAGACAGATCAGCACAGAGAAAATTAGTCTTCGGGCAGTAAAAAGGCAGACGACGCTCTCCCTCAACACACACACACACACACACACACACACACACACACACACACACACACACACACACACACACACACACACACACACACACACACACACACACACACACACACACACACAGGCTCTCTGAGTTTCCTCATATCTCAGCCTCATTACGTTGGATAGCCTGTTATTTTGTGGAGGCAGCGCCACATGGAGATGCAGTGTGCACGCTAATGAACCTCTGCCTGCCTGCGTGAGAGCATATGGACAGGGAAAGCTGAAGAGAGGATGGAGAGACACGAGTCGGAAGGCCAGAGCCAGGCCTCCTCTCGCTGCTGCTGACAATGAGACAGAGGGAGGTGTGGGGAGAGCTGGAGAGGGGAGAGAGAAAAACGGAGGGAGGAGGAGATGATCGAGTGAAAGGGAGGCCCACTGGTGGCTCATGTTCTCCATCTACTTTTGCCCTCCTTTACTTGTCAGCGGCTTTCCCAGTCCCCACAGACTGGGAAGATAGAAGTTTTTTCCCTGCTGTGCCGCTATCAGGAGATAATCATCTGCTGCTCAGTGTTCCACGCAGACAATCAGGACTGCAGTGAACAACAAAACAAACTTCCACATGGGGGGAGTTCAAAAATATACCAACAACACCTTCATTTACAACATATTTCCTATATGCGACACTGTCATGGGTTGCAGTTATAATTGGTTTGCAAAACACATTAGTAGCATCATCTATCTGCTCTGCCAGAAATCAGGAGCGCTGATTCTAATTGTACAAGGACAAATAGCAGTGAAGTATCCTGGACTGGAGCCTGCTGTGCCTTAGCCAAATCCCTTGTCTTTGCCACAGTGACACACAATTGTACTCTCAAGTCCATTATTTCACTCAACCTCTACAGCTCAGCACTGACTGCCAAATCTGAGGTGCCAACGCTGTAAATAGTCCCCCTGTCCAAGTAGAGCAAAGACAATATGTGGTATTAATGTATCTGAATGTCACTTCAGAAGGACTTCAATTTTACTGATGTGAACAATAATCTGTAAAACATTTCAAATTTAAAATATGAGTAACAAACAGTGCCCAACAAAGCATGGAGTAATTCGACACGGCCCAGTGATTTTGTTATTCTACGCACTGGGCTAAAATAGTAATCTAAAAATGACTTGAGAAAAATGCTTTGGTTCATTAGTTGCTTCATTCCTGACCTTGAAAACAGCGTTCAACAAAACAATCTCACCGCGAGCTTCATCGAGTGGTTGTTCTGGAGCTTTGGGACACGACTGAAAGTTCCAGAAGAGCTACTAAATGGACCTTGAGGAGAGATTGTTTTGTGAACTGCTGTTTTCAAGGTCTGGAATGAAGTCTGGAGCTAAGCCTGTGAGGCGATATGAATGAGAAAGCCAAGAAAAAAAACACATCCACAGTTCCAGGAGAATTCTATCTGCTATTGAAGATCATGTAATATATCAAAAGCTCTATAAGAGCTACTAAATGGACCCTTAGGTGAGATTGTTTTGTCAATAAACTTAGTGAATAAAGGTCACTGCATGCACTCTTGATTCCCTGAAAGTTCTAACCAAATTATCACATTATTAAGTCTCATCTCAAATTCCTGTTTATCTAACACACTGAAAAACAACATGAACATCATATAATCAGCAGAACACTTACAGGGATTGTAGTTGGAATATGTACACTTGAGTTTGTAATAGATGCAGGTATAGCAACTGGCATGGTCTGGCCGTTAGGCAGCTGTAAGAGCACAGGGAAGGTGCCAGACACTGGGCTGAAAGTGGGAGAGAAAACAAATCCAAGTGAGAGAAATAACAAAGAACTCTGTGATTAAAACACAAAAACAGAATCTGTCACAAATTAATGACAATGGCGGCTACTTATATACCAACTTTATGATATAATCAAGCAACAATTAATGGAAACAAAGTGGAACTAAAACAAAATTCAACTCAAAAAACACCTGTTGCGAACAGTTTCAAGCAACATTGATAAGAACATATATTTTACTGTCAAATTAGACCCCGTAAGCAACATCAGTTTTGCCCAAATATGGACTTTACCAATATGGGTTTGGTAAAAGATTTTCAAACATTCAGGATATTTTTTACCTGTGTGGTGTAAATCTATCTTGTCAAACTTCATATAAATGTTAAATGATAAATGTAAAATGTAATTCATCTTTCTCTGAACCTCAAACATGAACAGGTTTTTACTACTACTACTATCTAAATGAAAGCAACAAAATGTTTAAATTATTTTGTTAGTGTCAGAACTAAAGATCCCATGAAGTTTTAAATTTGCACCTGTGTGTAGGAGGTTGTAGATGTTGACTACAACAATAAACATATTTTGCTCAAATAACAAGAGGCATAAATACACTGTATAATACTGTATAAGGGCCTGATAAGGTGCTGAACAAACACTAAGTCTGGCATTATAATGTGATTTCATTATTTAATTTTTTCCACCACTCATTCACCCATTAAACTCAGCTGTAGGTCCATATTTGAGCAATTGTGCATGAAGACAGGACTTATGAAGTCAAAAATAAAGTCAGCCAAAAATAAAAAGTCCAGCAGAGTGCAACTAAAGTCTCAAAGACAAAACAAGCACATGCCTCGCGAAATATGAGATCACCAAGACAAAACTACACAAATAAAAAAAGAAATAATAATAATAAATAAATAAAAAGATGACTTAATAAAACTATGATTTAAAAAATGGACGTTTTGAGTTACTTACACTATAGGCCTATTAGTGGACGGGACTTGGGTAATAACAGAGCTAGATGTTGGTGATGGGAGAGCTTGCTGTATTACAACATTAGCCTCTGAGGTTGCTAGAAGTACATTGGGTACTTGGAGGGATGCAGGATGGACTATAGTGGATGTTGGCAGTGAGGCTGGCTGCAAAGATAAGTCCTGAAAACATCATAGAACACCTTAGCTGCAGAAAGTGTTGAATGAACACCATTTGACACTTATGATTGAAATTATGCTGAATTTTCACTCTATTCTTCTAAGTATTAGGAATGAAAGAGCTAAACAATTGGAAAAAAATATTATTGTTATTATTAAGTCATCTAATATCTCCCCTGAATTTGTCAAGATCATAATTTTGTGCAGTGCTGTTAGTATTTTTCCACTAAATGAGCTACAAGAATCATCTTTGAAAGCTGAGACAAGCAAATAATCTGGTTATTTAATGAATTAATATCCACACCAGTGACATTGTATTTCCAGAGTAAATTACCAATGACAGAAGCACCTTTTATTCACTCTTCAGCCTTGAAAACTCTCTGTGACTAGCAGAAATACCAGAAACAGCTCACCAAAGGCGTTACCTTGTCATCACTGGTAGTAGATTCGGGGTGAGGCAGAGGGCTATCTCGATGTGCCTCCAGAGGTGTGGGCTCTTCAATTTTGTTGCGTATGATAGGCGTCGCAAGAGGTGACAAATCCAACGGCAACTACAGAAAAATGATCATCTCAATAAAACTGATCGGAGATAGAAATGTGACAAACAGAAGTTAAATGAGGAGTTTGACAACAAGTATAACCTTTTTAATGTCATCTTCGGTTGCTTTTTTGAAGTCATGGTCGAACGGACTTGCGAGTTCATTGAAGAGTCCAACCTCCTCGCAGTTTTTCAAGAAGCGGGTAGGTGTCGGGGTTTGGTCTGCAATGGAGGAAAACATTCAGAACATAAGCTATCATAGAAATATCAATTCCATCCAAATATCCCAGCGTTAAGAGCACTTACCAGCAATGATGACACTGTCATTCCTTGCTGGGCCAAACTTCAGGGTCATCTCATGTTTGTGTTTGTGGACAGCCAAGTGATCCTCATTTGTAAATCTCTATGTAAGGTCAGAAAAAGAACACAGACAGGACAGTGACACAGGATCTGTTTGGAGAAGCTCGGGAGCACCTGTTTAAGTGCAGCAACTACAAACGTCATGTCTTCTGTTAAACATCTTGACTGTCATTACTCAGATTAAGACAAAAAATTTAAATATTAGTTGCTGCGTCTTATGAAAAGCTGCGTGCTCCAGGTGTTCCTGAATGTCCACATAATGGGCATCATGTACCATTCATACTTTTTAAGATATTCAACTTTCTCCATGTTCAAATTTTATATTATACATGAATGGCACTACCTTTAAATCATCCTACAAACCTTCAACTTTCAACTTCCACTACTTCTACATACTTTCAGCTACAGACTTCATTCAAACTTTAAACTGTACACAAGACTTTGTACTATTAAACTTGTATTCAACTTTTAAAAATCTTTTACAGTTTTTTGAATTATTACAGTTTAACTTTGATGCTTTTTAAAAAATACATACTTTTATACTTGTTTTTCAGCTCATTTCACATTTCAGCAGAAGGCATCCAGCAGTTTTCTAGTTTGAGTTGATATTGTGCTCACATGATGGTGGCATTTTATTATATATTGTGCGATAATAAACAAACTAAGTGACGCACAGAAAACCTTGGTATGACATTATTCCAGTAACAGAAGCCGCCGTCTATATGTGTGCTATCTGCACTTTACTTACAGGTTTATATACAAAGTGACATTTGAGATAACAGCGATGACTTACCTGTCCACATCCAGGAGCAGTACATTGGAAAGGTTTATCATCACTCATATTAAGAAATTCCTGTTATGCCACCCTGAAATGAAACCGGAAAGAGCACAAACAGGAGTTAAATGTGTGTTAATGCGTGTATTAAGGATTAACTGTGTGTTAATACAACTAGGGGTGCTCCTATAATCATTGCAGGTGCAGTAAAAATGAATTTCAGCTCATGTTTAGAGGTGATATCGGTGAATGTGTGAGTAACGGACGGTTAAAGGTCAAAGTCCTGAGAGAGAGGACAGCTAGAGATGTGGACAAAGCATGTCGATGATGGGCGGTTGCTTTGGTTGTTTACACCTCAGTGTCATCATAAAAGACGCTGAATTCTCGGTCCATTTATTTTGGCACATATACGCGGTTAAAGGAGACACCTTGAGCTGTCTAACGGTGACACTTGTACAGCTTTATGTGTTGTAAAAACAACAAACCTCTAACGGTTTTAACACACAAGTGCACAGTGTCTGTTCCAGGCGCTTCCATGAAATAGCCTGAACCCTGCGTTAACATACAACCGTCGCCATGTTTGGACCTACATATCACTGTAAACAGAGGAGATGTCAACGTTTATTTCGAGGCCGTTTCGTTGTACCGGAGCACTACTTCCCACCCGCAGTGTCACAAATTATGTCTTTAACAGCCGCTTTGTAGCCCTCCGCTATCAGTTTATGTGCTCACTTACCCCTCAGCCACAACCCTCGGTTTCCAAAATCCCACGTCTGCGTCGAAGTATCGCGAGAGTAGCTTTGGGCTGTTCCGTGAACGTCACACTCACGACAGAGCCAGGATGTCCAGGATCAGTTATTATTCACAAAGTTCATCATGTTTTATCCTTAATATGTTTATTATATTATTATATATCGTTATATTCTTATTACTGTCAGTGGTTATACCTTTATTATAGTTATTATATTATTATATATCGTTATATTCTTATTACTGTTAATCATTATATGCCAATCAAGTCGTTTTTGAACAAATATACAGGAATTTAATTAGAAATACCATCAAGAAAAGTTTTAAAACATATATAAATGCTCTGCTATAGTTATTTATTCATTTATTTTTAGATTATTTTGTTGTTGTCTTATTTATTTTATTATTGATCTGTTTATGACTATCTTTTTATCATTATGTAAACTCTGTTTTTAAAGGTGCTCTATAAATGGAAGTTATTATTACTTAGTCCATAGAGACTTGGTGGTGGACTGGTAGCTGGAGAGGTGCCAGTTCACCTCCTGGGTACTGCCGAGGTGCCCTTGAGCAAGGCACCGAACCCCTCCCAACTGCTCGCAGGGCGCTGCTCTGGGTGGCTGCCCATCACTCCATCATCTCTCTCCACATTTGCACATGAACCATGTGTACATAAAACGGACGTGCGTGTGTGTATTTCGGGTTAAAATGCATGTAAAACTGAGTGAAAAAAAGAATTTCCCCTTGAGGGATTAATAAAAGTATCATATGGAGGCTGTACGTAATAGAAGTTGCATACTCCTATGAAGTTTAGTTTCGGTGCACCTCGTGTCTTTTAATATATCTAATTTAAAAACGTGAATTGTGGCATCCTGTGTTAACCTTTAATGTTAGTGTCCCGGGTTTACTGTTATTTACTACACAATTATGCATAGAGGGATCTATCTTTAATATTCTCATAAGGCTACCAGGTTTCTTTTGTTTGGCATTTACAAATATGATTGTTTATTTGCAGATTTATGACTATCATTTGTAATTAAGCAAAAATCAGCTGATCCTCACTTTGGAGAAGCTTTTTTTGCTTGACAAAAACATTTTCAATTGACCTTTTTCAGAGAAGCAATTTTATCATGAAATAGTAGAGTTAGGTTAGCTTCCATTTATTGCAGCAGAGACTTTCCAGCTGTAAAAAAGATGCATCGTTTGATTTAACCTGTTTAAACTTTAACTACAGTCTAACCCAGGGCTACATTAAAGACCGAAAGGTCTGATGACTACAAATTGTCAGTTTTGAAACAACCCAGCGGAGACTTTCATGCCATTAAAAAAAGTCAAAATCCATTATATAGCTCAATTAAATCATCTAGATTTATTTATTGCCATTTACAAAAGCAAGCACTCACTTGCTGCCTAATTACAGTACCAGTTAACTGCAGCTGAACCAAAAATTCATTAAGGTGGACCCTAAAAAGCTTGGATGTGATGTTCTGAGAAACAAGGCTGATTCATGGCAAGTCTTAGCAGCTGCTTCACAGAAAAGATGACACTCATAAAAGCTGACTGCTTTCTGTTGTGCTAGCATGATGTTCCAGACATTAAAGTTACTGCCGTTGTTAAATAGTCAAATACATGTATTTTAATCACGTAATTTCTTACATTTGTACAATACATGTTTTTCGTATTTAGACAGTGTCTGAAAGATTTGAAAATGTACATTTCCATGACACCAACACGGAACAATTTTGGTAGCCACAATAAAATATGTAGTCACATCTGTAATGAAAGTGTTGTATGACAGCAGAGTTTTACATAGCAAACAGGATAAGGAAAGCAACCATCAAACAGAACAGTCCCATAGCTTCAGACAGGGCAAATCCAAGGATGGCATATGAGAACAGCTGCTGCTTCAGAGATGGGTTCCTGCAAACAAGAACAAACCAGAAATTAGCATTTAAAAAAAAATAAAAGCATGAACAAGAAATCTATTAATCTTTGAGAATTTAATGAAAAACAAACCTAGCATAGCCGATGATGAGACTGCCAAAGACTGTCCCAATTCCAGCTCCGGATCCAGCTACTCCGACTGTGGCAGCTCCAGCTCCAATAAACTTGGCAGCGGTGTCAATGTCCCTGCTGATAGCACTGGTCTGGAAGCCCCTCAGTGTGACCTGAGTGAGAGGGCTCTGTGGCATCACAGCAACACTGCTCTGGAGCAAGAAAAGACAAAAACTGTAAGCTTTTACCTTTAAAACCAAAAGACATGAGACATAATGGAGCTAGACCACATACAAATTAGTACTGATACAAATAGTACAAGTGATAGGTAAGAACTGATTAAATTCCAGTTTTCATTGCCTTTTTAATTATTTTGTCAAGTACCAAATCTCAACTATTTCCCATAACAATGCAAAGAGCTAACAACTTGACACTATAAAAAGCAGATAGAGTTAAATTGTTGTACTTTTCAGATATTCGGCTATTGATTAGATAAGTCTGAAGAGTCAGTAGTGGTCTTAACATCTGTAATGGGCATTTGATATCATTTGACATGTTACAGAGTAAATTAGTCCTCAATAACTAAGTAATTATGTGGTAATATGACAGCTGCAGTCACAGTTGAAGGCCTGTATTTCTTCTTACCTCTGTTTTGAGCTCAGGCCTGGACAGCACAGAGGCAGAGAGGGGTCTGTAAAGAGCCCGGGAACCAGCACGGACCTGCAGCAACAGCACAGTACAAATTCAGTTATACAACAAACACACACAGAGGCTCAATAAGACAAAGCATATTGTTGGTCGGTAGCTATTCCTAGTCTGCGGGCACATGTGCAGGTGGAGGACGGCTTGAATGTCACTTTGTCAATCACAGAATCATTTACTGCAGTGTGTACACACTCGGTGGCCCGTGGCCTTTAAAAGATCTGAGTACAGTGTGTGCTGTCAAAGTCACTCCCACGTTTTAATTGTTAATCTGTGGTGCAACAAACACTGACAGCAAGCATGCACAGAAACAGCCTTATTGTAGTTTAACCTGCTAGAGCTAGAAGAAACAGAAATGTGACCTTGGAGGACGACTATCAAAACTCAGGTTTAGTGTATTTGGGAGCTAACAGTGCTCAAAAGGACAAGGTGGTTATGTCTGTGTCTATAGCACAGTCCTGTGTGTGCAGGTGAACTCTGCACTGAATTCGGCTAACACAGGCTTGTAATGACCTTAGCTAAGAGCCGTTATTAAAAATGTCCGCTGACAGCTGAGGCAAAGGCACCGTGGCAGTTATTTGAAGATATCCAACATGCACATTATTAACTAACATTAGAGCTGCATTACCACCGTGTAAAGAGTCTGCCTGCATGTTATATTATGTGCTTTAGCAGTAGCTTGCTGGCTTGTTGGCCTATCCTGCAGATACCCTTGCCAGTCAGCTAGCAGTCAAGTTCAACCAGAGGCCCACCGGGTTTATCAAGACAGCGGGACTCACACAAAACACACCGAATAAAACTCACCAGAGCCGGCGTGGAGACGAACTTTGCACAGGCGTACATTTTCAACTTTCTTAGGTAGTTTTAACCGGTTCGGTCAAATCTGGTCGAAGCCCGGGTCTCTCTGAGGAAGGAAGCCCGGAGAGGAGGAGAAGGAGTAAGGTCAAACGAGTGTAAAAACGCTCCACAGAGAAAATAAAGACACTCATGTGTACATTCACATCCATTCTGCATGCCATGCTCACTTGTGCGCTGCAATGTGAAGTTAGGAGGGAGGATGAAAGGGGATTTGTAGAAAGTCTCATTCAAACTGCCATAACACACTTACCGACTGCAGAGGTCGAACCACAGTGGAAGAGTGCGCATGCGCGATGTGATGTACGTAGAGAGGCCCGGATGATGACAAGGAAAGGTCATTTCACAGAAACTTTATTTAACATGCAGCACTGTTCATTCACAAAACTGCCTGTTTACACGGTGTTTATTGATTAGTGTACTGTCATTGTGTGGATACTATAAAGTGGAATGATAACATTTATTTTCATATTATTTATGAGTTATATTGATGATATTGGCAGCTGCAATTGGTTCATTTCTGCTACAATGGTGACCTGAGAAAGTGTTAAAAACAGGTCTTCAACCTTTTTCAGCCCAAGGACCTCCTTGGACGAGAGACAAACAGAACAGAGACCCCCACATGTGTCGCATTTTAAGCCTGGCCTATAATAACATTTATATTTTACTTTATTCACCTTTTTTTCACCTTATTAACCTATTTATATGCTGGGTTATTAGCCTATGTGTTTATGATTGATAAAACATTCAGGCATAATGGAATAATAAATAAAATATATAATATAATAGTAATAGTTTTTGTCAAAAGTAGCTTTTTATTGCATATTAATGCTTGCATTTCTTAATATTTTTTAATTCTCACAAATTATTTTGGTGAAAATTGTCAATTATTATGACAAAAATTGGCGGACCCCCTGCAGTACCTCTGCAGACCCCCTGGGGGTCACAGACCCCTGGTTTAAAATATTTAAATTTTAAGGAGGATAAAACAGGAGGGCTCATGAGCCAAGCTCCTCTCCTGTGGAAACAGCTCCCAGTTTGGGTTTGGGAGGCAGACACCATCTTCACATTTAAAACTGGGTTTAAGACGTTCCTCTTTGATAGAGCTTACAGTTAGGGCTGGCTCAGATGAACCCTGAAACCTCCCTTAATTATGCTGCTATAGGCCTAGACTACTGTCAGTTTTCTAAATGTTGTTAACAACTAGATAGGCTATAAGTTATCCCGGTCATTCAAATTAATATATAAAACATGAACATTGCATTTAGTGTGTATTCCAGCGTCTGTGCATATCATCATGGAAGTTATCATTGATTATTAATTATCCATCTTTTGCCATAACTAAGTGGACAGAAGGGTGAGCGACCATTCTCAATGTGACAAACACTTCGTGTCACATTTGTGACAGGTGGTCAATATTTGAGCCTACTGCTGCGGTCCTGATGACATTCACTACAAATACTATTTTTAATTTTATCATTGTTACTAACTTTAGTTATATCTCCATTAAAATTTATAGTTGTAAAATGTATGTATACTATATACTACAGACAGTTAAACAACAGAAAAATGTAAAAAATACTGTTACTGTATATAAGTGCAAACATAAAACAGTGTGCACTTTGTACCTTTTATCTCTAATGCTACTCAATATTTATTCAAAATATACCTCTTTACTGTACATACCTAATATAGTCATACTGTATATATCCATATGTAGCACATGTACATACATACATGTACATACACATCCTAGTCTGTTACGCTCAGTCTGTCTGTTGTTTCTTGTCAGATTGTTTTGTCTGAACGTACTGCACTTTATGTATCCCTTTTGTAACGTGTGTGCACTTTATTTATTATGCACTATGTTTTTATGTTTTATGTAGCACCATGATCCTTGGTGAAACACTGTCTCATTTCACTGTGTATTGTGTGAAGTTTTTCCTTGGCACTGTCGCCAAGTGTTTGCTCATGGTGGGAATTGTTGGGTCTTTGTCAATAATATTATAAAGAGTACAGTTCAGACCTGCTCTATATGGAAAGTGTCATGAGATAACTTTTGTTATGATTTAGTGCTATATAAATAAAATTTAATTGACATTGAATGAGTGGATTAACCCACTAAGGACCCTTGGGCCTCTACGTATTTAAAACAAATGCTCCCAACATACATTACTTACTCTTATTTGAGTGGCATGACCTGAACCCTGCAGTGCCCAACAGTTTTCTAAAATCACTTAGCCTTGTTAAAGATTCCTTTAGAAGAAACAAGTGGGCTTGGTACTGAATGCTACAGACCTCACCACCACCTCACCACTCTTTTCATGGGATTTGTTGATAATTTGAAAAATCTAGAATATCGCCAGCCTCGTCAATTCTGGCAATGAGCATTTCATTTGATATTGTTGTGTCAGGTTTTGCTGCCACCGTGGGATCACAATATAGTTACAGTCTGATTAGATAACAATAATTTTAATCACACTTTGCAGACACAATTTAATACAGTAAATAAATGTCCTTCATGTGCATGTCCCCCAGGCATAATCAGTTCTGTAACAAAATTTCAACTCAAACTGGAGGGCACATCCGCTTAGCTTCTGTGTGCCTGATGAAGAAGGACAGAGTGATTAGACAATGAGCTCCAGCTGTGTCAATCAGCTCACCTGGAGCTGCTCTCCTGAGCCATCCCCACACCTTTCTCTCCTGCAGCTGAATGCCAGCCCAGGCCCCTCCTCGCAACTGTGTTTTAGTGATGCATACTTACAAGCAAATTTGCATTTAATCAAACTACTACAAATCATCTGACACACAATGAACCCTCTTACGTCTGGGGCCTATGAGTGTCTGGGCCCCTGGGGCATGTTGGTAATCCAGCTTTAGACAGGTTTAGCTTTGACCCTATGTGCACTAACATCTAAAATAGCTCCACAGAGGCTTCAAACTAGACCGCTGCAGATTCATTTGGAGTCCCACATGGCGGTATAGAGTTTGTTTTGTAAGGCCGGGTCCCAGGATGAGCAGGATGTGTGTTTTGGATCAGCTTAACTTTATTTGAAGTTCTAGTGGAGATTTTAGTGTCTGTGGACACCAGACATGTGAGGCTAAAGACACACAAGACATCTAAAATAATGCCATTAGGGGGAATGCTGAATCTTGGGTCAGACAGTGTAAATAAACACCATATACAATAGCTTCTATGTTGAGTTTAAACAGACCAATACAGAAAATATGAATGAAACACTGTCAGAGAGTGTTGAACAAGATTATTTGTCCAACTTCAAGGCTACATAAGGGGGAATTTAAGGGGAAAATTGGAATCTTAAGGGGCTATTTGATTTATTTAAAGCCACATTCATCATAATAAGTAACTGACAAAGCACTGAGTTAGTATGAGGTCATTCTTAATATTTAAAGGAGTGAATGTAATGTCACATGACTTAAAATCTTGTGTTACTCAACTAAAGGAAGCTTGTAACAGTTTAGATGCATTTGCTTCTGTATGTACAGCGTTAATAATAAAAAATATAAGACCTCCTCATAAAATACACATTTAAAGAAGGTAGAAAGTTAAATTATTATTAAGAAGGGATAAAAATCTATCTGTAAAGTTGTCAACATTGACATTAAGATATCCATTCTTAAACATTCCTGCACGGCGACAGTAGACCTTGACCCAACTGTGGGAAAGAAGGTTTGTTTCAAGGGTGGAAATTCTTGGCTGAAGCGTTGCTGCGGGTCACATCAGGAAACGGTGGTAATTTAGATGAGGTTTGCGTGATTCTAACTAGTTTACGAAAGACAATGTGCTTCCCTTTCCTTTGTATTTGTGTACAGGGACAGTCGAGAGGTGACACATTTTTCAGTGCTGCAAAAAATGGAACCGGAAAAATGAGAAATCCCTATTTGAAAGATATTTTAAATGTCGATTTGATGCAGTTAGCATTACACCAGCACAAAGAGATTTGTCGAATGGCTGGAGGAGAGGCAGAATTTCAACTAGTGTTTCAAAATTAGTTTTTCCCTCATAACAAAAGCTGCCTGCTGCTGTCCACTACTATCACCTGTTGTGGTGTGAATTTAACACTCTGCCCTGAGGGACTGATGGCTCAGGGACTTGTCTGTGCATCCTGCAGGCTGGTGGTGGAGCTGTAGGCTACCAACACCGGGCAGATTTGTAATCGTGATGAATGACTCCACAGCAGCTGGTCTGTGATGGAAAGGTAATGAGCACAGGGAGTCTGCCTTTGCTGCACGCCGGCTTTAAGGGAGGAATGTCCCACTGACTCCTCGGGTATGATCTCTTCAGTTTCACAGAAAACACAAAGCCACGGATTCCTGACCTCACTGAGTAGAAACAGTCAGTAGATCACACTTGTACCAGAGATGCTGAGGAAGACAGTGATGGACAGCGAAGGCACAGAACAGAAATTCTATTCTGTTCTATTCTATTCTATCCATATCCTTTCCTGCTGTATTCTGTTTGGCTCTATTCAGTTGTATTTATTTTGTTTTATTCGGTCTTGTTGTGTTTCGTTTTGTTTTATTCTTTTAGTAGAGTCTGTTAGTAGAGTTATGCCCGGTTGCTCCTTTTCAAAGGTCGATTTCACTGATTGCTACAATTCTCAAACCAAACTTTTGTATCATAACACCAGAAACAAACATAATGTGGTCAAACTGTCCCATGTGCTGTTAGGTTCGTATCATGAAGTTACAAACCTGTTACTGCATCATTATGTGAAGTCCGGCCTGAGACAGAGAGGGGCTTGAACATGTTATCAACCAAGAAGAAGGTCATTTCAGTAAAGGTCCAGCAGAGGGTGCAATAGGGTCTAAGTGATCATAGCCTTTGTTGCCAGGGTCACGGTAACTGCACAAAAGAGACAAGAAACATCGACTTTGCACGACAACATTGTTCTAAAATTGACTGGTAGAAGAACTAGGACAGTATATGTTCAGTTTTTGATACACACTTAAATAACTATCCCAAAGATACAACTCTTTTATCTGATTATTATGATACTGTAGCTGGATTTAGTCTAAACCTCTTAATATTCCTGTTAATAACAGAAAGAGAGAGCTTTGAAAGCAAAACTATCATATGACAGACCTTTAATTCCACACTGCTGATATTGTATTTCTGTTCATGCAAATGTAAAATGTAAGAATGTATTGTTAGCCCAAGTGTAATGCAGCCACTTATAGGTCAGAGCTAACCGTATGATAAAACATGAAGATTTACAATATATTAATTGCAGGACGGCACATATCAAAGTGGCCGTTAACTACCTGAGGTCAATGTCATACTGTCTAATTAACCGGGCAGCGGCTGTGTGGTCCTACACGGCTGTGGAAGGTGGAGAGAGCAGCAGATCTCACGCACCCCCCACCACCCTTTACCCACCTTTTACTTCCTCCCATTCAGAGGCACGCACGCACTCGCTGTCTGAGTTGCATAGAACACTGAGACATTCCATTTGCATGCCCGCCCCATCAAGCTGGATGCACTCAGACTGGTAATAAAAGGCATTGACCCCCTTAACCTTTATGAATTACAATTTGTGCCTGCAGCACGTCCTGTCAGAGGCCTCAGAAAAGCAGGCACCTCAGCCAGGGTGTGTGCGTGTTGTTTTGCAGTTGTTAAGGAGAGGGGAAAAGGTTTTTACAGCTCCTCGTCGGAGCATCTGACAAGCAGGGAGGAGGCGGTCTGACAGGAGAAGCAGGGTAGGGAGGGACTGCAGCGCTGCTGATGGCTCCATGCTAATCTCCATTTCTGGATGCTGCATGAAACTACTGAGACTCCTTTCTTTGTCAGGACCAAGGATACACAGGCTTTAGGGCTACAGTTCATCTGCGTTCTACATTTGATTTCATGCTCTCCCATACATCGCTTAAGGCAGTTCCCTCTCTTAATAATAGATAATAGATAGTATGATAGATGAATCAGATGGAAACATCTGACTGGAATTTCATGCAAACGTTACATCTGATTGTCAGGACACAATGAAAAGAAGTCTAACTACAACACTTGTTGACTGTTTTGGTAATATAAACGTCAAGGATTGAACTACGGAGAATAATCATCAATAATCAACATTTTTTTCACCCAATACTGCTGCATCCTAGTTTTACGATACTAGTATTATCTTTAAGTACAAAAGCATAGCAGACTAATAGCCCCATTTCCACTTATTTAGTTAGCAACTTAGTTAAGATTCATTTATGCCTCACCGAAATCAAGATTTATTTTGAAAAAAAAAGAGACCTCAGAACAAATTACATATAAACAACATCACAAACACACAATCCATTCACACTAAGCCGTCATCATCCACATATACACTAACTTTAGTGGTGCAAAAACTAAGTTTACCCCGTTTAGAGAACTATATATTGATTAGTTTTTCTGTCTCCAGTTGTTCCGGTTACATCTTCCTTCATGAATGGTTAAAACATAATCTCCCCTAGCTTGAAAGACATAGTGGTAATTCAGATAACTGAGGTCCTGATGGGAGTTTAAGGTTTAAGCCCCAACATTAACAGTAGACTCTGTGGGGTTTGGTGCTGAGAGACATTAACGGTCTCTCTCTCTCTCTCTCTCTCTCTCTCTGATGTTTAATGGTGGTGCTTTGAGCTACTTGTTCTTATTATAAAATTCCCAGAAATGTACAGCAGACTTAAGACTCAGAAACTTGTGAGTGTAATTTGCATAGAGCAGCATAGAGGCTACATCACTTTCAAAGACTGGTCTTTATGGCTGTGGGTTATGAGAGGGACTTTTGCTGATGTCTAATAAGTAATACTATTGATTCAAGTGTTATTTATTGTACTTTATGGTCTATATTACTAGAGCAATTCAAAACTTTCTGAGGGCTCAGAGGCAACATGTAGCAAGAATAGACTCAGTTTAGATGATAATTAAACGAACACGAGAATCTAAAAAGTGTGATGGTGCCATTTCTCCTGGGTGGCGCAGTTGATAATTACAACAGCGATTATCATACACCATGATGACACTTGCAGTTTTATTCCCTGAGCAAAATGGAGAACAGGTGGTGGAAACTGAATCCAGGTCACTTGTTTTAAAGACCTGCACACAAACCACAGCTCTGCAGAGACTCGGCTTGTGAAATCTTTAAAGAAAAACAAGATTCTTTAACCTGTGCGGGTCACGCAGAGAACCTGAGAAACCCTTTTTCACTGAGAGTGTAGACAGCCTTCGAGCAGCTGGTCCAATAATCCACAGTAGGAGTAGACAGGCAGATCTCTGATACCGCTGGAAATCATCCCACAGAAATGCACCGAGCGTTCTTTATCTCGGAAAGATTTAAAGGACATTAGCATTCGCAAAATTGATTTTTCAACAAATCCATAATAACACTGATCTTTGTGCTGCTGGTGAGCAGAGCAGTTGGAAGAGGTCTAAGAAATGCTGAGGCTTGCAGTATCATTAGTCTTTATTCTGACTTTTTAGCTAAGTCTGTAACACCTCTAAATCCACTGGATGCCCTATGCTTAGGAATGTTCAACTCAACGGAGCGATTTTGCTAAATAATTCCTTAACAGCAGCCCCAAAATGCTAATATTGTCTGGATTCTTTTTTTTTTCTTTTTAATAAAGTTTAAAACTGACACAAACGATAGTGTGAACTGAGCTTTATTCCTCTTTCCTTCCTCTGTTTAACATCAGGAAATTCAGGCAGTGACTGTGTGAACAGGAGCGTGGCTGACAGGGGCAGCCGTGCGATGATTGGTTTACGGATCTGCGCTTTTTCTAGTGACTTCAAGGTCACCGAGATTTACAATCAAATGGCTTATGACACTTTAGTGAAAAAAAAAAAAGAGAGAAAAAGCCACCCAAAGCTGATGACAGGAAAAGAAAACGAGCCCGCCACTTTGGCGGGATCTGCTTGACCTCATACTGCTGTCCATTACTGGGATGTACTGTTGTCTGTTTTTATTATAACACCTAACAAAGACATGCACGTTAGTTTTTGCAGACAGAAGGTTGTTAAGGACGGCATATGGAGGGTGGATTTGATAGACAGACAGTATATGGTGCACACTGTAGATTAGAAGAACGTGCGTTTCAAGCTCCAGTCAAATTGCAGTTACAGACTACTACACAAAAGAGCAATTAAATATGATTTAAAGGCCAATCTGTAATGGCAGTGTGCTGCCCCCTATTGAAATATTATTGCCCTACTACTTACTGCTTTAGATGGTGATTTAGGGTGGTGTTCTGTCTAGTTTGGTTTATTTCAGTCGTAGCTCTTGGATCTAATGCCTTTGATTTAAATACGCGTAAACCTGAATTTGGAGGCTCTCAAAGGTTTGTTCTATATTTTAAATAATAATGGGTTCATAATATTCAACCCTTAAGCTTATATCCCATCAACATGTCTCTTAAACTAACGTGAATACCCCCAAAAAATTCGCCACGCAAGCAAAAAATAAACACATGCTTTGTTTCAATCATTAACAAAATTGCATTGCCAACACTGGATATGAGACTTGTTACACATAAGCTGATATCCAAGGCATGTTTACTTAGCACTCATATGGAACGCTGTTGATTTTTATGGGACGCATATGGCTGCATTTTATTGTGCTCAATTAAATTGCCTTAAACTAGGATTAACTTTTTGGAGCGGCAATCCATTATACAACGTCTCCTTACTTAGAGCTGCTCTAAACCGCGCGGCTGCTGCAAATGTCTCCTAAGCACCGCTCACAGATTGGGGTGTCAAATATGAGGCTGTCACAACAATATTTAGTGAAAGAGCCCTTCCTGCTTTTAATGGCCTGACCTACATCCCAGTTCAGAGAGCTAATAAAGGCAGTCTGGTGGAGGTCCTGGTGCTGCACAATGTCACTCACAGATCCCCAACTCAGCAAGATCCGGAATGCTCAATTAGTTGCTTTTATAGGTCCCATTAATATGCATTAACTCTCTTTCCAATGTACAAGCACAGACAAACAGTCGCTGCTGGCAACATATCAGCCAGGTAACAGATTTTTCTGAACCCTTTCTAGGACTAATGAATTTTGGCATCATAAAATCCTATTGTGGAAACAAAAAGGGAGCAGACCTGAAAAAAAATTAAGTTTACAGTCCTGTACTTTAGTACAAATTTGATGTATTCGTACTTTACTTGAGTATTTATGCTACTTTATACTTGCACTGCATTTCAGAGGGAAATGTTGAAGAGCTAAAACAATTAATCGATTAACAAGTGACCAACAGAAAATTTATTTAAAACAATTTTTCCACCAAACATGCCAAAGTTTTACTGGTTCCAGCTTATAAAAAGGAGACTTTTGTATGTCATATACGATAATAGAGTGAATATTTTTGAGTTTAGGACTTTAGGACAGATAAAATAACTTAGGTTTTATGAAATTGTGATGAGTATTTTTCACTTTTACTGATATTTGAATGCCCAAACGACTAATCAAATAATTGAGAAAATAATCAGCTGATTAAAGTTAGTTAGTTGCAGCCCTAACATATTGTACTTTAGACATTTATTTCACAGCTATACAACAACTAGTTACTTCACAGATTAAGGTTTTACAAACAAAACATGAGGTGAAATATAAAACGTAATACATTTTTAGAATCTACCTAGATCAACAACGAATATTAAAATGCTTTGTACACATTACTGCATCAGCAATAATCAACCAACAATGTGATATTAACACTCACTTATTCATTGTACTTTTATTTTTGATACTTTAAGTACATTTTGCTGATAATACATGTGTACTTTAACTCGCTTAACATTTTTAATGCAGCTCTTTTGCATGTATTGGAGTATTTAAACATTCTGGTGTTGTTACTTAAGTGAAAAAACATACAGCACAACAGTTATATGAAACCACAGCATTTACATATCATCACTCAGCCTGCCACAGCTCCACTCTTCAACCAAGACAACAGATAGCTCACCACAGAATCCTACACAATCTGGTACCACTCCTCCCACACAATAAACCGATCTGGCACACAGCAAGCTGAATCAATCATGGCACTTTATTATCCTGTCACTAGTCTGCTTCCTGCAAGTGTGTTTACCCTGTCCATGGCCCTGCGATTGTAGCTGTTCAGTGTACATTAAGACAGACATAATTGAGATTGTGGGCGGCCGAAAGTGCAGGGCTCAACCTGTTGTCGTTAAACTGTCATATTGTCGAGAGTCACAGCAGCGGTGACCTATAGGAGGCTCCACCTTGGAGGCACGGCTGATGGAGCTTTGTTGTTCATGGCAGAGGGCCTCACCTATTTTAACTTTATTGGTTTGCCACCAACGGAGAACCCCAAGAAAGCGTAATCTATCGCCCAACCTCTGACTTCAATTTCTCGGCTCTGCACCTAATCCATGTTAGGTACTTTATGATTAGGAGTGACTCTCTTAAAACTCATCACCTCTACATTACACGCTGGTATTCATGATTTGAGTGATTAAGGATCAGACAGGGTTTCGTATTTTAAAGTGTTATGATGAAAAATAAGTCGAAAACCTCAACGGAGCAAACAGCCATGCCCAGCATAATGAAAACTTAATACTGCTCTTTGTAATGTACTAAATTATACAGGCAATCAATTTGAATTAATTGGTAACCCTTCAGATAGCAGCAGATTCTTTTTTAAATTAGATTACTGATGGTTGTGCTGAAAATTTGCCTTCACTTTGTATAAATTAAAGCTCTGGAAAAGCATTTACAAAATAACAAGATATAAATGAATGCAATCGTACTGTTGGAAAAGGTGCTTTTTACAATCACACAACATATTAGAAATAATAGCTAAATCTTGCCTCAGCGGTCTGTTATTAATTACCTGGCAAATAGGACCTGTCTGTTTTCAGACTGAGTTATAGTGGTGGTGAGAGATCACCAAAGAAAATTAAATAGCAATCAAAGTACATTTCTATCATCATAATTTTGATTGTCAGGATCACCTTTCCCAAGACGGCTCACAGCAGCACAACAAATCCTTTAGTTTTTTATTAAGCGGCTCAATTTGCTGCTGTTCATATTTTATATTTATGTCGCATTACAACGGCGTCATACATGTTTCCTGCGTTCTTGTTATTTCCGTTGCGCGACATGATTTATCACACGGAAATATGAGGATGCTTCCGTGAAACTGAATTTAGTTGACAGTTAAGAGAAGATGTAGTTGTACTGTTGTGGCATGCTTTGTGCAAAGCAGCACGGGCTATGTTTACGCCACACTAACACAGAAACAGAAGCAACAACACGGAGCCTCCGCAAGGCTTTTTTTTTTTTTTATCACATGCTTTGATTTTGCACTGCAAAAATTCACAAAGCGACCGCTTAAATCTCAAAGAGGATGAAAGTATCTGGCTCTGTGTCTTCAATGTGGCGTCTTTAGCGGGGGGGGGGTTATATCAGCCTGGAGACCCATAAGTTATGAAATGTCAGGATCCTATGCATTCTAATTGAGTGTGGAACAGTTAATGGCTGTGGAAATTCAGCCACTTGACGTCTTATTCCCCCGTGTGCCGTTTCACAGCCGAGCCCATGAGCCTCAATTAAATGACAAAATGGGCCCATTCTTGAAAATAACAACAATAAAAACACAAGCCTGTATGGCAATAATATCAGGTCTCACCTTGAATCAACAATGGTCACAGCTTGCAAATGGCTAAACAGAGACACTGTGATTAGAGCATAGACAGGGGGGGCTTATGTGAGATATTTCTTAGCAGCTTAACAGGGGAATATACTGCGGTAGGGCTGCAACTAACGATTATTTTCATTATCGATTAATCGTTTGGGCCATAACATTTCAGAGAATAGGACAAAAAATGGCCATAACAAATTTCCCAAAGGCCAAGCTGACATCTTCAAATTTCTTTTTTTTTCTGACTAACAGTCCAAAACCAGAAAACATTCGTTTAATATCAAAGAAGACAAAGAAAATCTGCAAATATCCAAATTTGAAAACCTGATTTATTCGCATTTTTGCGAGTAACTGATTATGAAAACAGTTAATGTCAGTCGACTAATTGTTTCAGCTCTGCACTGTACACAGAGTTAAAGCAAACGTGTTAAAACATGCTTTAGAATGAACGAGAAAGGGATTTAATTACTCAAACTTCAAGCTGACACACAGCAGGTAAAACTCGGCCCGTCCGCTGTACCCACAGGACTAGCAGAAGTTTTTCTAAGACTCAGGCCTACTTTTTCTACCAAACTAGATCATGTCCCAAAATATATCTCCCCCCCAAAACTTAAAGTTACCTATGTGTTACTGGGTAAAACTTTTAAAATCCAGAATCAATAACGCCTAAACCTTTTCCCATTTTCAGCAGATGTCTGCAATCTATAAATACACATGGAGCATGTCCTATTAAATCTTGTGATATGGTGAGGGGGTAAATATTGACCCAATCCTGATTGGAGTAGATTTTTTTCACACCCTTGCTTATTGTTTTTATGACTCTTTGACTTTAACCCCTTTACTGCTTCACTGATTTCATGCAACAAACAATAGCTTTTCAATAATTCAATTTATAGCTCGCCATAAATGGAATTCAAAGGACAATGCTGTTGCAAATGAACACGGACGATGCTTTTGGCTCCAGCGACGCCGCGTTTGCCAGAGGAAAGAGAGAATATTTATTTTACGGTTGCCTCACATTCCCATTAAAACGAGGAAGCTACATTTCCAAGAGCGTGGTATAAATGTAATATACAGAGTTAAAAGAGACAGATGGTGGAGTGAAACTCTCATGTGGCAACGCTGTGCAATGGTACCACTGCAGCCAGTGCCAATGAAGAAATCCGCCCAACACTATCCACCCAAGGCCAGATTACATTTATTAATACATGTTCATGTGCCTGTTCACATACATGTTCATGTGGGCAGCCCGATCCTGACACACACGCACGGCCACGTATCGTGCATCATTTATTGTTAACGCCAAATCACGGAGAAGTGATATGTGGGAATGGATCTGAGACACAAGCACAGAAATGAATTACCCTCCTATTTATTTATCCAGGCCTTTCTGTCAATCACTGCAATAATCAGAACTAACTCATTCAAATTTCGAGAAAATGAAGGATGCATTCCTTCCAATTTTCAATTTGGAAGTGGCAACTATGGCCATGATGAATGTCTGAATAGTCCATCTTCTTCCTCTCATTTCTCCTAACCTTTCCTGACAGCTTAGATATTGCCTACCTGGTAATTTGCTCTACAATAATTGTTACTGTGAGATTTCCCCCAGCTTTTAACAAGGATTCTTAACACCCTCTGTAGGTGACAAAATGCAATTACAAACACAAGTGCCCCATCGTGACTGGTCATCAGCAGCTGCCACCTCCATTCCCCAGCCTCGACTGGTTCCATTAATGAAAAAAAGCAAAAGACACGCAGACAGATTCGGCGAACATTTGCTGCGAATAAAACTTTAATTAAAAGATATGAAGCTGTTTTATTGATTAACAACATCAGTGATTAAAGTGTACGGCTGACATTTTTTTCCAGGCTTGCTGTTATGTTCCCTCTCAGAGATCATTTATTTGTTGTGCGGCCCCGTGTTTATTGATAAGTGTGTTTGATGAATGCAGATGCGGCTGTTTGGAGAGGGGGGCTTTGCTGATGGAGCGATCATATTGTGCGAAACACCAGGCTCGGGCAAGAACAGCTGTTGCGGCTCTATCCACTGGGACGCCATGTTTCACCACCACCCCGAGTGCACATGCAGGCGCGCTGCTGTAAAGCTGCAACCAACATATTCACGGCCGCCTAACAACTCTATGAATTTTATGACACATCACCAGAGCTCTCTCATCTCTGTCCGGCACTAAAACCTTAATTATTGGACTAATTGCTATGGCTATATTCATCTCTCTGGTAATCCTTTGGTGATTACATTTTGTGTTCAATACCACGGCTTATCCTTTAATTAAAAGGATTATTAACCTTTAAAATAGAGCCATGTGGGATTAAACCCTCGAATGTTAGTGTCAAAAGCATTTTTTTTTTTTAACAAAACAAGCTGAGAATGGGTGCATCATTTCACAATCAGGAGACTGTGGCTCATAGCTGCACGTTAGCCTTTTTAAGGAGCTGACTTACAACAGCAATAAGCCATCATCCATATCTCCTTCCAATTAAAGTCAGACAGAACGCTGACACATTACACCTGGTGGGCTAACAATCAGTGCAAAGAGACGGATAATGATACACTTCTGACCAGAGAGCGTCCAAACATGGTGAGAACAAGGTGAAAGGGTGAATGAGTCGATGGTTTTAAAAATAAATAAATATAATACAGACCACGAGATCTTTGCCATGGCAACCCTTCAAGGCCTTCCTCCTCCGGAGCAAGAGAAGTTCAAAGTTCAAAGTCAGCCTAAGTGGAGCGTGACTGAAAATCATTGGAGATCTTGGACAATAAGAGTGCATTTTTTCCAGAGAACGAAGGCGGTGGATTGATGCACTTTGAGGACAAACCATTGATCTACAAGAGGCCTCTTAATGTACACCTGTATGACAAACCATAAGGAGGAACACGGGCTCTGATTAGTATATGAATCTATGAATATAAAGAAGTTAAGTAGATACCGTCGGTGTCACTGCAGTCATCCAATGCAGCATCATTTTGTCTGATCAATATCCGCTCTCATCAATAATGTAACAGAACTATTTGGCACCAATGAGGCGAACATGAACCACGAGCAAGAGACGGTGATGCCAAACCTCCCTGAAGCTGAGTCAAGCACTTAGAATCAAGAGCTGTTTGCCCATGCCAAAGCCACGCTGCATTATCCAGAGCAAGTCTTCATTTGAATGTCCTAATTAGTTAATTAGTTGGTGGTTAAGGATGATATAAGCATCTCATCAATCTCTCTATCTCTAAAAATAAACACTCTGGGACGGCGGTGGTGAGTCATTAGAATACTGATGACTGTGGGAAGTGTCTGTGAGGATTAGAGGTCTGCTTCTGACACTCCATATTTCCACAAACCACCCGGCTCCATAAAGAAGACTAAAGAGGCATTGCTGTGAGCATTGTATGGATGACAAGCCAAGCATGACATAATGAGTTTACAGAAAGTCTGAGGAGCTCAATTAATGTGTTCTCATGCGTAGCTTTTGAGATCCATTTACTTGTTTATCACTGATGGAGGGAAAATGAGAATTAGACATGAGAATGAAAGTTGTTCTTCGTACCCACAAACGATTAAAAACAAGTTTATTTTAAGAAAGTTAGTTAAAAGAGTTACGACTTTTTAAAAATTTTCAAAAAGCTTTTTTATTAAAGCGGCTGTTCTTACCCCAACAACCTCCCCAGTTGTCATGTGGACTTTTAACAATTAATTTAGGCAAAGTAACAGTAACAGCAGTGCAGACAGACTTTGTTCTTCGTTTCTGCAGTGGAATATATATGACGGAAAGAGAAAAAGAGAGGGGAGAAGAGGAGGAAAGAATAGGTTAAAAATAGTTAGCATATGGCAGCATATGATTGAGTTTCCAGGGCTCTGAAAATTCACTCTAATTATTCAACGGTATCCCTCTGTCATCCTTCCCTATATGCATTCCTTTGCGTGGAAGTACAAGTGACTCCAACTAATATACATAATTCTGCTACTTAATTGGCACGGATCGGGTGAAAGTGGGCTAGGAAAACTCCTTAGAGACTAATAGGGGCACATATCATTGGCTCCATCAGAACAGTAGTCCCATAGGTGATAGAAGTCAGCAAATATTTCATGAGCTGTACTATCAAAGTACCTCACCTCTGGAGTCCTGTGCACTATCCTGCGAAGAACACTTCCGAAACAGTTCTGCTGTCAGGTGTATTTATAGCAGGCGGGCCGATGACTGATGCTAATGCCATGGAAATTATGCAGTGCACTATTGCTGTCATAACAATATGTTAGACTTAAACAGGAAGGTTAACTAAACTAGTCATTTAAGTTATAAGTGGGCCACTGGCGTCCACGGATATGGATTAGGCTTAGTGTTGCAGTAACTTGGTTTTCATAGACATGGTCCTAGATTTAGCCTAGTGTTGATTTAAATAATTTGGTGTTACAGGGTAAGATTTGTTCACGGGCTAAATGGGAAGCCAAAGTGAATGTGCCACTGAGAAAAAATCAGGTTAACCACGAGCAAGACGGTAGACGAAATAACTGAAATTGTCTGTAACACACATTAATAGTGTAACTTAATAGACTTAAAAATCTGCAGTGTTGGGGAGTAGTGACTACATGTGAATAAACTAGTAGCTTCACTATATTTTGCAGTAGCTTGCTGGCATTTTTGTATAGTTAACTACTGAAACAAGTTTGGACCCTTGAGGGGAAGAGATAATCGTTTTATTATTTTTATTTTACCACTGCTTCTCTAAGATTTCTCTCCTTATTATAGTTTTTAATGCTTTAAATTGTAAAACTAAACTTGAGTATATTGGTTGCTAATTAGTCATAAGCACTGATTATTTCTTTTTACTAACAAGTGTTCTGTGATATTGTTGCATGCCATTTTAGAAGTTACCTGCCTAACCAAAGTAATCCTGCATGGTGCAATACCCCCACCTGGACTCTGGTTTCTGGGAAGCAGGTGTCTGACTGATGGACGTTATATACAACAGCAACATGAACAGCAGGATATTTTTTTTTTTTTTGGTTTATGTATCATCTGTGAACAAGTGGGTACATTTTTTTTGTAACAGCTGGAATATGACTTTTTTGTATTTTATTTTGTTAGAATTGTACATTATCTATTTGATCATTTTTTACAAAGTGGTTTGAACTACATTTTCTAAGTAGCATTATTTAACCAAACTAGATTCCTCCCTAGGGTAGCTTTGCTGTATTTCAACTTCTTCCAGCCTGAAGTAATTGGTAGCTTGCAAAGCTGTAGCTTCCCCAACACTGCATATTTGACAGGGCTGCTATTTGTCTTAAAAAATGTATGCAATGTGATGTATAACCTGCTGTAAAGAGATTATTGTCTGAACTTGTTTATGAACAGGTCTACTGAGAAAAGATGCAGGGTCTGTGATGGTGAGAGCAGCCATTTAACAGTAGTCATTAGCACTGATAATTAGCGCTGTATGTTTTCATATTAGACAGAGAATATGAGGATATTTCGAAGGACTGGGTGCACCCTGGGGTGTCAGTGCTGTTCACTCAGGATGCTTCCATAGGAAAGTAAACTATAAACAGATTGAATAGTGGATTCAGAATCAGTAGCCCAGTAGCTGCACAGCTCAAACTGTATATAATAACATTACAACGATAACTGTTCATCACTGTGTAGTGTTTCTATTAGCCTTCTTTGTCCACTCCTGGTGGTGGTGCAGTAGTTAAGGTGGCCAAGGGGAGTTTAGTAGTTTTACAGAATTAGCTTAAAATTTAGCGTCAGTTGAATTGTTATAAATTCATGTTACGTAACACTGCAGAACTTTCTCCAGTTATTTTATAATGTAATGAGATATTTACCAGTTTTTCTTAAATTGGTTGTTTTTGAAGTAACATTTTCTAAATTAACAGTCTAAATATTGTTGCATTGGTACCTTTTTCTTAAAGAGGACAACATTTTTTTTTGTTTGTTTGGAAATAACAGAGGCTGGTTAAGTTGACCAAAAGTATTGTCTTTACTAATTGTGCAACTTGACAGTAAAAATCTCTGTAGGTATTAGCTACATGCTAACTCTAACTAAACGCTCGAACTCAACTCTTCCTGAATGATTAGAAGTTTAGCATCTGAAAACATGTCATGTTTTTTTATACGATATAGCCAGGAGATTCAAAGATTTTATAAATGTGTTGTTATGAAGATGATGCTAATGCTAATGCTAGTGTTTTACTTGCGTATTTTGTATTCTGTCATGTTTTCCTGTTTACACAATCTCCTGTACAAGTAGCTGACCATGTGTGAAAATAGTTTTTAAAAAGTGGATTATTTTATTCAGTTTCTGTTGCACAATCTGTATGTAACTGCACATTACCTCTTTTTAAAACAAAATTTCCAGAAACCTGTATAATTTTGTTTTAAATCCATAAAACGCATTGAGAAAATGGGCAAGGTAATTTTTCTTCTGTAAGAAAATGAACATTTTTTTGGACACAATTAGGGGAGCAACGTTTATAGATTTTGTCCCGGTTTCATGATAATAATGCATTCATTTATTGTTACAACACTAACATCACACCGCATTTATTTTTTGTTTTAGTGAAAATGAAAGAAGGAAATTGAGAAAATCTCTTCTGGAGCTGTTAGGGAATAAAAGACAGTTCTGGTGAGCTCTAAATTTAACTCTTCTCTTCTCTTAATCGCTACATCCATAGATGTAATAACAGAAAAAAAATGTACAGTATATAATGTATGTATATGTATAATACAGAGATTTGATCTGCCTGACTTGTCGCATACAGTATAATTTTGAACGACTTTTCATTTTGAGGTTATGCTAGTCAGTATCACCCCCCACAGTGTATGCTAAAGCGCTATCATGGAGCACAATAATGCACGGATGGTTTCATGAACCAACCAATCTCCCAACAACTCAGTGTATTCCTTTAGGACAAGGCCCTTTAACCTTTCCAAAATGAATGTACACTGCCACGAATATCAAAATGATTGGTCCCTTCCTCCTCTGATTGTACGCGGCAATCAGTGCAGCCAGCAGCCTCTTGGTTGAAGCTAAAACCTTCAGAAACACCACACTAAATAGTAAAATGGCACCACAATAAAAGGTTCACACTATATCAAAACAAATTGTGGCCACTAAAGGAATCAATTTTTGACATTTCACCTCTATCTACAGAGTTCACTGACCCTGGCTTTTAAATTTACAGCTCCGTACAGCCTCAATCAAGGTGTTTGTCAGCAATGCGTTTGGTACAAAGTTTTAGTGTAACACATTGAAGATCATGACATATATGGATTTAACGGGCCCTTGAGCCACCCTTATATATCTCACGCTGGTCACACAGGATAAATATCTTAGCTCTCAGTGTAATAACACGGGAGGAGATTTGTGGATGGGAACCCAATTTCTAATCTTAGATCTATTAAAGTGCTTCTGAATGAATCATCAGAGCTATTGATGTCACTATGGGCTTGTTAGCTGGATCCTGGAGTCAATAACAATTTCTGATGGGGTTTGTAGGAAGGGTCACAAACAGTAAGTTTTTATGAACAACTGTAATGTCGTCTATTTAAATACACTGGATATATACAGTGAGTTTGTGTTTATGTTTTGCTTCTCAAAGATTAGGAAGCAGTGGATGTTATAAATTATGCAGGATAGTAAAACTGTGAAAAGTGAAATGTTTGAGGTTCAGTTCAGTGTCTTTTTGTGTTTCTGTAGAGTCAAGCACTTCCTAGCAGAAGGTTAAGATGGCATATCAGCTGTCAGGAAAGAGCTAAGGCACCAACAAAGAGGAAAACAGCAAATATAATCCCAAATCTTTCTTTTTCCAGGAACAAACACAAACCATAGACCAGGTTTCTTTTGAGAATCAGAGAGAGGAGAACTGCTCAAGCTGAGGATTCCCTCTAAGCAGCAGAGATGACTTTCTCCATCGCGGTGAGAGGCTGTTCGGTTAGCCCGGGGAGAGGGATCATGAGTACAATATTGACTTTAAATTACAGCAATAGCTGCTGCTCATGCTGTCTCAGGACCATGCTGCGGATCAAACACAAAGATCAGGCCAGGATTAGGAGAAAGCCACTGACAAGCGCCGAGCCGCCTCTCTGCTGCCGCAGCACGCGTACTCGCACAGCACCTTCCAAATCTCACACTAAGCTCTCCCCCGCCTCTCAACATGTAACACACAGACCTTACAGTCAGCTCATTTGGATTTCAAAGCCAAATTGATTGCAAACAAAATTATCTAAACACAAAGGGTAAAGGCGGCTGGTTGTATGTGTGCAGACTTTGTCAGAACAGATCTATTCTGAGGACAGCAACATTTCCTCCCTGATGGCGAAGACTCTCACGTTTTGCTTACAGGATACAGCCGCGCTCTTGCAACGCCTTGTAACTGGGCTTTTATTTTCCTTTTCCTGGCAGTTAAACACAAATAACAGCATGGATGATGGGCTGGGATTCATTGTCTGTGCTCAGGGAGGAGTGCAGGATATGACTGGTGTGATAAATGATCATGCCTGGTGCCTGGCGTGACAAAGGAACTGCGGCACAATCTGCATGTGCTCCATCCTTTTGCCATCATTAGGTGTAATTGGGACTCATGGCGAGGCGTGTTCTTTTTCTGCTGTGGAAGTATTAGAGAATGAAGCTGCAACTCCTAATAGGACAAGCTACAGAAGGGAGACACGTCCAGGCCACTGCTACAGCACTAAGAGTATGTCCCGATATCACAGCGCTGGCCTAAATGGAAGCTCAACAGATATGTGCTCATGTCAAATCTCCTTAACTCTAATGTCAGACCAGCTCTATTGTCATGTCAAACTACCCATTTTGATGTTGACCTTCACGGGGGTACACACAGAGGCTGATATTGGCACCTGTCTGAGGAAGGTAGCACATGTTCCTCTACTCTAAACACAGTATTTATGCATAAAAAAACAAAAACATAACACCCAGTCAGGCTGATTACACTGCTGCTCATTAGCTATAATGGGGATGCATGTGGAATTTACAGCATTGTGTAACGAGGTTAAAAACAGACTTATGAATCCTGGTATTCGTGCAACCTTTTTTCCCGCAGCACTATTATTCATTAAGACAAGAATATCCAAACAACACAGCTGAGTATATACAGGAAGTCGGGGACTAAACTGGCAGAGTAATAATAAATGTGGCGTGGTAAATGAGCGTGCAAGTTGGCCCTGTTTGTCAACCAAATACTTCCAAACCCCCACATGCACTCTTTAAACGCAGCAAGTTCCAGCAGCAGCAGAAACACAAAGTCTTTGTTTCATGACCTCAGTCTGTATATCCTTTCCCCTCCTTTGAATCAAAGCCCCCACACCATCTTTAGCATTTAGAATTAATTGCACAGTTATCCTCAAATTAATTCCTAACTGTTTTACAACACACAGAGAGAAAAGGGCAAACCAATTATTATTCTGTTTTCACCTTACAGAGGGGGATATTATGCAAATGATCTTCTCTACATGAGAAGGAAAAGGGGCTTTATTTTCCTCGGCAGATGCTGCCTAGACAGTCTAGCGTTCTGTGGGGGACAGGAAGTGGGGATGCTGTGAAGATCTGATCGCTCCACCTGGCTTCCTACTGACTCCATATCCAAGCAATAATAGAAAACACACTGATTAATTATTTATTTCAAGAGAATCATTTTTTCTATATTTCACGCTGGACAAGTAAGGTTAAAAGGAATGTTCCAAGTGCTGTCTGGAAGTATTTTACAACTTCTGCACTTACGAGCTGGAGGTGTTCCTTGATGGAAGACAAAGTCCCTTGGCTATGCAGACCTGCAAAATGTTTTATTTGCTACTTTCCCAGGAAAAGAATACACACTAAGCGCGAGCAGCCAGACATCAAGATGTGGCTGACAGGATGGCAATGCCGGGTTTCAGTGTGGACAGGGGGCATCTCACCTCCCTCGGCCGCTCTGCACTTCTGACCACAGCGAGTGTTTATTAATCTGAGACCTTGAGACCTCGGAGAAGTTGCTAAATGAAAACTAAAACACAAACACGCAGCATTTCCAACTTCTTAGCAGTCCAGGGCCATAATGCTTTGCGGCAAGCTGATTTAAAACCAGCTTCTTCTTCTTCCAAGGTGGAACAAACAAAAGCTTTAATGAGCTGTAATGATGAGTTAAGGTCAAAGCGCTTATCATCTTTACAAATCAGGAGAAGATGTGCTCATGGAAATAAGCTCCCATGAGTATCCATCATCACCTCAAAAAACTGCACGCAGTGGCACAGCTCCAGGTGCTGGAGCAAATTGGGCTTTCGACGTGGAATGGATCAAACGCCGGCTCAATATTCATTATTCTCGCTGACTGTGATCTGCTGCAGTTCTGTGAGTGGGTGAGGATAATTGTGTACCTCATTGTGTGCGTGTTTGGACCAAACTTAATCATAATGTCAGGCTGTTAATAAAAGGTTATTAAAGGAACAAAGATCCAGGTTTTACATATGTTAGGCAGGGGAGGTCTCGGGAACTCCTGTCTCTGAGGTAAACACGGGCCTTCATGACAAATGATGCTCACGCTGAGATCAGATAGTTAACAAGAGATCCCCTTATTAACCAGGTCTGCATAGATAATTGGCACTTGAGCCTCACATTTTGAATCTGGCCTGAGCAGTGTCATTTATCAAGAACCCGAGCATGCTGTCAGGGCTCCATAATAAGCTGCAGTAACTGATGAATCAAGATTAAGCAGATAGATTGAGAATGAAGGAGGAGAAAATGGGCCACGGCCACATTGCAGGGGGTCTTAGCTTGATATTCCTAACATTAAAGCAACGTTATTCCTTACAGCGAGGGATCTATCCTGCATTAGAAGCTATAGCTGTAAAATAGCCCGACAGCATCATGATGAAGAGTCTCGACGTAGATGGCAACGCTTTAATCTGCATATGCTGCGTGCAAACTGTTTGACCTGGAGAGGGAGGATTTGTCAATTGTTGGCTTCATCACCTCGGATGTTTTGTCTTAGAATTCTCCAGAGGAGTTATAATATATGATAATGTGTTGTGAGAAAAGCGTGCACGTGTCATCACAGTCAATTCATCTGTTGGTGCCCGTGCAGTTATAATATACAGTTATCAAATTTGATTGTGTGAGGATTTGCTGCTTTTCTTTGTGCTACATAAACTGAATATTTTGGGGGTTACTCACATAAAACAAGCAACCTCAATCAGTCAACGAGCTCTGGGAAATCATAATGAGCATTTTTCAATTTTCTGACATTCTTTAGACAAAACTATTAGTCAAAAACTCCATAAAATACTTGGCAGGTTAATCCATAATGAAAATATGAATTAGTCAACATCGCTTTCGTTTGCCGGAGTCGCACAAAACAGTAATAGATCTTATTGTTGGGGGGCTTCAGTGATGACTATTGTTCACAGTTTGAGCAAATTGTTGCTGTTATACAATATAATTGGCATTAGCTAAACAATGCAGACGCACATCATGCCTATTACTGCTGTACAACTATATCAATCACAATAATTACAGCAGATACAACTTCCTCATCAGAGTAACATAATTAGGTGCATTCATTTCAAACTCATTGGCTCATGGTTGGTCAATGGTTCTGTTGTCATAGCCTTTTAATGTGTAGTGTAGAGTGTGTGCATGTGTGTGTCCACCATCCCTTCCCTTTTTTTTTTTTTTTATCTCACTGGTATATAAGTGTAGATAATTACAGATGATGGGCCGGTGATCAGCTGCAGGTATGGGAGCCACCTCAGGCCTCGCCCAGCCTTGCACCTCCAGCACTCCCCTGCTCTGTCAGGCATGTTTGGCAGCGTCTCCTCCTCCCTAAGTCTCCAGCTGTCCAGTGGGGTGCGCCAAGTCACAGCAGGAGCGCCTGCCTCTCCATCTATGGCCCATCTCTTTCTAGGAGAGTGTGTGTTTGTGCGTGTTTGGGGTGTGTGTGTGTGTGTGTGTGTGTGTGGGGGGGTGTGTGGGGGGGTGGATGGGGGGTGGGGGTGGGGGGGGGGTCGTCTTCTGTACTCGCATTACTCACTAGCAGACGGAGCACGCTGCCAGCGCCCAGCATGTCCGCCCACACGCCCCTGCCCTGCCGGTTAGACCTCACGGTTGGAGGAGATGATGGAGAGAATCTGGGATCCAGGAGGGGGGTGGATCCAGAGGAATCTGAGAGACAGAGAAAGACAGACAGAAGCCCAGAAGCTTACCTCCATCCCACAGGCCGATCCTCGGACAGCCCGACCTGATATGGTAGTCTGAAGTCTCCTTGTTGGGGTTCTTGGGGGGGGGAGCAGGAGGGGGTGTTACTGTGAGATGACAGCTAAATGATTTGTTTGCTTTTTTTTGTATTATCACCCCCCCATTGTTACTGCAATATGGATTCTACAGACAATTTTTTTTTTAAGCAAACTATGTTGATTTTAATGTGAACGGTGCAATTTCAGATCATTACTGTTCAGAATACTGAAGAATCCAAAAATTGGACCTTAAAAATGAAGGCAGAGTGTGACTGCAGTAAGTTTAAGAAGTATAAGCATGTGCATTATTGGTAGGATAAGTGACTTTTAGCATACAAATAAAAAAAATACATTTATTTTTTAAATGAGGCAATTATTTAAATATTAAGAAGGCAGATTGGTGAAGATTTGTAGCAGAAAATCACTGAAAACTGCTTAGAAACAATAAAAAAAAAACAGCAGTTAGATAATGTTCATCATGAACATTGGGAAAAATTCTCAACATTCGAATATAAGTAACTATGGCCCATTACTAGCAGCCAGCATTACTTCCATGTGCCCACAGGGGGCTCTAGTGTACCACACATTTTACTGCCCAGACTGTGTTAGTGACTGCTCAGAGACCAAGGTGCTGATTGTGTTGAAGGTAGACCTTTTGAACTGCTGTGCTGTACGATTGATATAAACATTAAGCAAGCTTATACACAAATCAGAATATAAGCGTGCTGTAATAGTGCAAATTAAATACGAAACAGGGTGAGAAAAAGTGTTAAAACAAAACAAAGACGCGCTTGCGGAGTAATGCACTGTATCAAAGTGGTGCAATAAGCTGAAAGCCTGAGTGATAACAGACCTTATCTTGATCCTGATATTTCTGACTATATGTGTGTGTGTGTGTGTGTGTGTAGGTGTGTGTGTCTGTATGAAATTCCAAGGTGGTGAACAGTACTTGATGAGCTAGCTCTGGAGACCTCTGAATTTTAATGATGTTGGAGATGATATTGTGTGTCCTTCAGCTTGTTATACTGACACAAGCACTCCATAAATCATCATACCTAGCTATCGTAAAATCAATACCAAACTGCTACCTCAGCGCTAACCCGTAATAAGTTTTTCAGCCATCTAACAGCTTAAACTTTGCTGTAATGCCGTTCGACCTATAGGTTAAGATCAGAGCATGCTTAATTTGTTTTGTAATAGAGACTTTCTAATCCTTAATGAAGCGCCTATTAGGGAGGCTTTTGTTGGCACATTGGTGATCAGTTGGTGGAACAGCCACTGCAATTAAGTTTGAATCTCTGTCCTGGAGCAAAAAAAAAAAAAAAAGGAAAATAAAAAAAAAATGGGGTAGAAAAAAAGAAAAGGAAAGCTTGAACGGTCAATAAATGTTAATCCAGTCAGAACTCGTCTGTGCCTTTGAACAGGACTCACGCTGGGTTTTTTCACATGCACTTGTTTCATCCTTCCCTAAGAGAGGCCATCCCTTAAGGATACTGCCACTGATCCTGAGACCAGACTACCACTCACTAATAAGAGCCCATGTGTAAGCAATATTGTCCACATTAAACACATTATTACCAGGCTTTGTGTAAAACATAAGCCATAAATACATTCACAGAAATTGCTCTTAAAAAAATGGAAGACGGTAGCTTTTCCCGTAAGAATGGAGAAATAATGGGACTGCAATTAGGTTAATAGTGAGAAAGTTCAAATAAATCAGAGGTACCATTAGTTTGTTTTATGGCAGACAGATGTCATTGCCACTTTTATTCTCACTCAAATGATCTCTGCACGCTTTATCCAAAGACCAAAGAAGATGCAAATAGCAAAAGAAAAGCGAAAATGACAAGCTTCATGTTACCTTGCGGGGTTGTTGTTATTTTTTTTTCTCTTCTTCTTCTTAGAATGATAGCTATAACTGGGGCAGTATTTCTGAGACACACAACATATGTAAAAGCCTTTGCACAAGAGAGAAGCCATTGCCACAATTTCTGAAGCGTAAACAGCTTATGAAAGTCAAATGGATATGTGGCATAATCTGACACGGCGAGTCGCCGCTTCAAAAACATCCCTAACAAACCACGATGCCAGACAACAGCGACAATAGTTGCATGTTTTTAAACGCTCCACAGGTGATCGAGGTATAAGATCAGCCAGTCAACAAATGAAATTAGTCAGATATTCAACACGAGAACGTCGTTCCTTTGGATTTTGTTTGAAACAAAGCGTGCTAATAAACAGACAAATGCTGCATATTTCATGAGTTTACACTCCAGTGGACGCGGTGTTTACAAAAAAACATAAAAGGCGAACATGGGTCACAACTCCAAAATTTCAGGTTCCAGAGATTAAGTATTAAAGTGGCACCACTATCAGCTTGTAACTCATGTTTTTTTGGGGGGTTTTTTTGGCAAAGGGAACACCCATATACCCATGGTTTTTAGGGGATGCTGACATTGGCTGTGATTTACACGCAGTAAGAGGTGGTAACCAATTGTCAGAGGTCTTGCTGGCTGACCCTGAAACATCTGTGTTTAGGGTCTGTTGCTGATTACACAGCAGACATGGCAGCTAAAAGGACAATATAACCCTGCCAATAGTGCGGCTTGAAAAAAATTCGACTTGAACGGCAGCAACATATAGTAAAGTGATTTTTTTTTTACGTGATACTGTCGCAAATATTCCCGTGGGTCCAGTAACATTACAAAAAGACTTTTAAAAGACTGTTGAGAGTTATATTGTGCTCACGTTGGATCCGTGTTCTGTCTTCGTTTGTTTAAGATGAATTATTACTGATAAATCTTTATGTCTGAACATGAACCTCCATGTTTCAAGACTTTTTCTGATGCAGATGCAAAAGTATAAATCACTCAGCCAGCAGTGTTAGTTACTTTCCTGAATTTTAGGTAACATTTTATTTTTGTTGGTCACGTGTGGTTTTGAGTTTGAAGTGATAGACGAAGCGAAAAAATTGTAGTGTCATCGATTTACGCCAGACAACTTTTTAAAAATGTTAGTTGATTATTTTAGAAAAGTTTTTTTGGAAAAGTTTTCAATTTTTATTTTAAATTTCAGAGTTTGTTTGTCTAATGTTGTTAGACAAATTGGCTAATTAAAATCTTTCTCAGAATTCAAATATGAAGCTGTAAAACACCGTTTTCAGTGTTCAGTGTTGTTTTTGAGATTTGAGATTTTCCCCATTAACCTACTTTTCCCTGTCTACTTACACAGGATGCTACTACCTCATCCATCAAAATCATATTTATAATAATATGTTCAATTATTTCTTTTCCTTAAAGAATTAAATATTTCATTATGTCTCAGAAATGATGATTGTTGTCACCATCTGCCACTGTGTCTGCTAAACATCGTTTGTAGATACTCTGAGACAAAGTTTGAATTTTGATTATTTATTTTTAATATATTTATTTATTTTATGTCAAAATAGAAAAGAAAGCCAGCCAAAGTATTCAGATTCACCAAATATACAAATGATTTAGAGTAAATCTGGATCTTTTCAAAAGACTATCGTTGGTGTTTTGTTTTAAACTTTAATTTTTATTTTCATTCATTTTTTAAACTTTAACTGACATTTGTTCATGTTCACATATCTAAGATAACCCGATCAAAGGAAAGTAAGGCCAACTAGAACTAAAAAATGGATTTTGTCTTCAGGTTTCTAGTTTATTGAGCACATATTAAGATCCAGAACATTTGTTGCACTGATATATCCTCAACATTGATTGTTTTTAAAATCAGTACATGTCTTTAGGTGTAACTTACAGTGGGTCTGTCAGCGTTTTGTTTGTTCACAGTCATGAACTTACAAAAGATGTTGACATGGTGACTTTGCAGAGAAGTCTTTTATTTGAATACAGGGATAAATTGGAGCAGGCTGGTATCTTGCATGTCTGTCACAGGCCTCCCATGTGGCTCTGATAGGGCTGTTGGGGACTGGCGAGGCCAAACCGGGGCAGGGTGAGCTACAGTAGGGGGAGGGGGAGAATTTACACTTAAGGCCAGAGCTGGGATCCGTCAGTGTGGGCGGGTTGGGTCATCTTTAAGCGTGACCTGCCACCTCTGACGGAGCTCTGAAAAGTGCAATCTGACCCTAAATGCTGAACAGTTGTCCCTCTCTGTCATCTAAATGAAGACAGTGTGCTGTAGTGTAACACGCCTCTATTTGTACTGTATATTTCTGCAATTTCTGACAATGTTTATGTGAGTTTAGATGACAAAAATGGAGAATTGTGAAATTTGGAGTACAAAATTCTCATTATAAAATGCAGCAAACATAAAACCAGCCCTTTATCTGCATTCAAAACGCAGCAGTGCCTCTCAATTAAATCCACACAGCAGCAACCACCACTTAAGGACACACGGATGTAGTTTTTCACAATTGTATGATCTGCCAAAAAGTCCAGTCTCGCCCTTTGTTGAGCATCTACAGAAGAAGAAACACGGATAATAAAGGTCTCTTTATGATGAGACTCCTGCACACAGAGCCACAAAAAACTTAAGAAAAAAGATCTATCAAGAGGTGGGAATTACATTGCCCTGTGCTGGGGTGGGAAAAATGAAGCAGGCATTTCTGAGCTAGCTGGCAACATAACCTTCAGAAACATCCTATTTTTCATTAGAGTTGTGTCAGACAGCTATGCCTTTAATAACATTCATCCCCGCACCAAGGAGAGGATAACTCAAGCTTTAGGCACATAATGAATGGGAGAATAGGCCCTGGCGCTGTTAAGAACAGGAGGGCTTGCCAAACAGGCAGAGCTGCACTGCTGCACTCATGGCGAGCCTTTCTCTGCACGGCATCCTCCCGTATTAACGCCATGCAAATGAACAGTCAGATGCTTCCTGAGGTGGCTCTCTAATGTGGCCTTGTTAATTACTGTCATTAGAGCAAGGGGGGGCTAGGAGAGAGGACTAACAAGCCACCATCCTCATGATCTCTGCATTTGAAAGTCATCTTCGGCGATAAAAACATGTCAGAACCCCAGTAAGAAAATTGCAAATTGCCAAATTTGCTGACAGAGTGGAAATTTTTCTGCTGACTCCAAGAAGCCTGCCAGTGATGGATGCATTCTTGACACAGTCTTGGTGTTTAGACTTAAGAAATAATGAGTATCAATGTCCCAGCCGTGGAATATGCAAAGATGAAAGAGCGCTGTGTGGGTTTAATTAAGGGAAGCAGAGGCAGGAGCGGCTTTCAAACAGAGTGACCCAACATGATCAGGTTCTTATTGCTGTCATTTCTGTGCTGAAATATGGCCAGTGAGGTACAGGGAGTGCTTTAATAAGACCGACGTAATGTCACAGCAAGCGAGCCCGAGGCTGCTAGCTCATTGTAAATGTAACTGGGAGATATATCCGTGCGGTTACGTCTCGCGTTAACATGTAGAACATCACGTTTGAATAAGGCGAGAGTGAAGCTCTCCGAATCAGGGCAGTTTTTTGTTTTAAGAACAGTCGAATTGGTTTTCACTGCATCATTACAACCACGGGGGGTGCGGGGGACTCATTGTTTCCACAGTCAAGTAAAGTATTTTGTTTTACAAATGCCCTCCAGCAGTTCACAGTCCCTACATCAAGGGAGGAGGGTGGTGGTGGTGGTGGCGGTGGGGTGTTTCTCATACTTCAGGGAACAAACCAAAATATCCCCTATTATGTCTGTGATGCATCAAATCCCTGGTGTGGCCTTGAATTTAGTTTCTCCCCAAAAACTGGAGGGTGACACGGTCAATATATTCAACACACGAGGCCACGTCCAGGCTAATATAGAAGACTTTTCTCCACCTCCTTCTCTTCCCTTCCCTTTCTTTGTCTCACTTTCTCGCTCTCATTCCCTGCTCTGTTTTTCAAACGTCTGTGCTGTTGAGGACAAATCAAAGGCTCTATTTTACTAATGTAACACTGAGCAGACTGTGAGGTGGCTGTGGGGATAATGAGGGACTGCAGAGATGTGAAACAGACAGGCTGAAATGGATAATTAGGACAGAAAGTTTCTGCGATGCCAATGACACTCTACAGGAAATAGGATCATTAAGTTCTATATAAAATCTCTCTATGTACAGTGTATCTATATAAAATTGCTCGTCCTCTTCATCCTTTTCATTACAACTTTTCATTTCATTACAACCGAGCTCTGTTTAACTTGAGGTGCAGCCCTTACCTCGGCAGACAAACGTCAGAATGCAGCCACTTTAACTATCTTTATAACTACCTGTGAAATATATTTTGCTTAATTACCGCTGCGAAATACACGGATACTTCTCGTTCGTTCGCACGACTGCCCGCTTACAGTTATTCTGCGGATCCAACAGTCTTGCTTTGAAACGGTTTTAGGTATCGCAGATGGACGTTGGTGTGGTGTTTGATTGTTAGGAAGACAATGTGAATGAAAAGGACACCCTCATAGGTCTGTAGTACTCAGGAGTATTTCATACTGTATGAGAGGCAAACCGGATAATGAGCCGCAATAGCTGTTAAAAGGCGTTTGAGGGAGATATCACGCTATGCTGCTCTATTATGATTAGATTTCTCCTTGACAATATGAAAAGATCAAATCAATAGCTACTGAGATTTTGATGATCCACAAGCCACCCCCATCCTGTCCCCCCCCACCCGCTTCCCCAGGCTCTATTGAGAGAGCATGATCTGACATCACCACAGTAACATCAGGCTTTTCTCTGCTCCTGTGAAAATATGTAACTTCGATTAGTGAAATGCTGAACAAAATGACCCGTGTTTTGGATTCACTCCCAAATGTTGCTGTTTGGCTACTGATGACAAGACCTATTGTGTTTCACTTTAAAGCAATTCAATTAGGAGTCATTAGTCCTCTGAGTGATTACCAGTGGCCTATCGATAGAGAGGAAGGACACACTAATTAAAGGGCATTTAAATGTTTCTCGGCGCAGAGTAATGGGGAGAAACACAGCATTTAAAACGCAGTTTGGAGGAAAATATCCTTGCGCAGCAAATGACCGACATAACATGTTCACTTTGCTCTCTGCAAATTCCCTTTATAGACGCATATACAGGAATGGATCCCGGAGGAATACTAAAACATGGCCATACAACAGCCACCAAGAAGCTACCAGCCCTGCTAAAACGCAGGTAAATATTCAGATGTTATGGTTTTCCACTTTAGAGAAAAATTATTTTTAAAAAAAAAGACAGATAAATAGCAAAACTGATGTAAAATCATGGCAGGTATTTATTGCACATATGCGAAATTGAATATAAGCATTTCACTAAAAAGCAAGGAGTGTATTATCTTTCATTTTTAATTGACTGTCAGTGTTGTGCATCTTTGAATTCATTGTATCAGAGATGGATAGGTACTTTCACTGCCTATCATGAAGTTAATAACATTCTTAGATGAATGGTAGTGATTATGTTGAAGGAAGGTGACTTACTCTAAATCCGCTTCCTTTTTCCGTAATAGGTTGATGCCTTTTTTTTTTTTATGCAATCGCACAACATACTGTGGAAATCGTCAGAAGTGAAATTAAAGCTGGTCTGTATATCAACAAGATTAATACAGAAAGGCTGATAGTTTAAATGCATACTAAAAACTGGCTCATTTTAATCTGAAAAATATCTACACAAATTAAACGATTGGAGTATTTTCACAGATCACAAGCTCATATTTTAGAGTCATCATCCACAGCACAAGGACACTACACCTCCACAGTGTTGGGAGGACTGCTTTGTGTTAACATAGTGAGAGGGATATTGATTAAAGTATGATAAGAAGAAGCTCCAGTCCCAGGGCAGAGCCTTTACCGCTATGATTAAATATGCTGCACCGAGGTAGGACTTATATCTCAGGCAGAAGCTTGTGCATCTATATACAGCAAATTATCTTTCCCACTTATATAGAATCATAGATCATACCACCTTAACACCTCCAAAATCCTAATGATAGCTCTTTTGATGCTGAAGCCGATACAGTTCCTGCAATCTACTTTTAAGAATAATTGTTTGTCCTGTTTTAGATGACACCACTACAACCGTCATGGCTTTTTATTATTTGGCCAACACGTGTTAAAGATACAAGATGACTCTTTAAGTTATGAAAACATGTACAATGTACATATAATAGTGAATATAACATGCTAATTAGACAATTATAAGAGAAAAGTTGCTGTAACAACAGCTTATTTCCATATAGAAATATTGTGGATGTAATTTAAGTGAGTTGAAATGAACCAGTACTATATTACAGGTGGGGAACCTCTTTATAATGAGTAGTTATAAACAAGCAATCTCAGTGAGCAAAGGTACTGTAGAGACCAATAACTTCACTAATAGAAAGATGCCACACATAAGTAAATTAAAATCCAATCGAAATAAGACTGTATGACCTAAACATACATCTTCAAATATTTATAAATGCAAACGGAACTTTTAACATTAAACTCAAGTTAAAGTTCTCACATGTTGTCAAAGTTCATTCAGTGATTATGTAAACAAAGTTAAGAGAGAAACATTGTTTCAACAGGGGGCGCCACACAATCGACACAAACAGGGCCTTTAATTTTTAATTAATAATTTCAAAGTTTGTTTACATCTACATGCGTTCATCTAAAAAAGGTTTAGAGGGTTGAGGACTAAAAATGCGTCTGTTGTTCTTGTGTGTAGAATTGTGTTCTGCGCTCTGTTCACTAAAATCTTAAAATAAAATAAAGTTTTTGATATATCAATTAATAAATAATATGATATCAACAGGAACGAGGTTTTGTTTTGTTTAAATTCATGTTAGCTGTTAAAAATCTACGCTGATCCAACAAAAGTGAGTTCACAGCCTAAAAATGATACAGCTGATGAATTTCCACTTCCAGGTGAGAAAACTCTGCTTGGACAAGCAGAGTAAAATATTTATATTTTTATCCCATGAAACTGAACAGATTTTTCCCATTTTTATAAAATAAAAAACTTCACAGTGATCTGAAAAATCCAACAAAAATACATCTGAAATAAATGTGTGCAGTGAAACATCAGTAGAGGTTTGTGAAGCGCACACCAGTCACACTACTGAAATTTAGGTACAGCATTGTGACGAGAATTCAAATGTATGAAACTGCATTAATAATTCTCATACTGTGATTATTTATTTATGTATTTGCACAACCGATTTTGTTAGCATCATAAGAGATGCTGTAATTTTGAGGTAAAAATTAAAAATGTCACTAATTAACCAAAGATCTAAAACATGTCTGACAGCTGGATGAGAAAAAATACAGGGACTGTTCTCAACAGTCAGGAGCAGCTTCTAGATTTTTGCATCCACATAGGAAGCTTGTTGTTTTTGTGTAAATCTCATAATGCTTTTCTTTAAAAACTGGATGATCCAATTTTGCATGCCAACTGCATTCCTCGGTTTTAGCTACGCAGCTGAAATAACTGTGAGAAATGTCCCCTTGGTCTGACTTTTATTCCTCACCTTATTCCCAATGTCATTCATTTGCCACTGAAGGTAACAAGCCTTTTCCACTCGGTGCTCTGTAACGGCAGACCTTTAATAGCCATTTCCCGGTGTGGTGAGGGGAGAGAGGGGGAACATGTTTATTTGTGTGTCTGCACATGCCTCTCCAGCGATTCTCTCTGCTCCACTCACCCAGCTGCTGGCTGGAGGAGTGATTCATGGGCCTGACAGATGCCTGGTGCAGCTGGATCTGTCCTTGATCATCCCAAAAGCCTGGACAGCACTGTCATTCACCATTGCCCAAATTATCTCTGTATTGACTGCAGAACCCTCTGTGACAGCGCCGTAATGGCTAATTACCCAGGATGCTTTGGGTACTTTTAAACCCCAGAGTGTTCTCTTGCTGTCTTGCCATGCGGCTGCTGCTGCTACCGCGTGTCGCTGTGAGGGCCACCGTTTTCTCAAGCCCCACCTGAGCACCACAGCCTAAGGAGCCCAGAGCGAAACGTCAAGAGAAATAAAAGGCATAATATCCTTTTTTTTTTCTGAATTCATACAGCGATGTCAAAGCAGCAAAACATTTCTTTTGTGGTCTCTTTGTTTAGTGACATCTTGTGACAAGTCAGGAGTGAAATGTTTGCATGTATTACCATTTAGGGGTTTGCCTGTTTCTCTATCTTTCTCTGCATGTTAGGGGAGACCAAAATCTTTCTCAGTTTGTAAGTACCATATTTCATCATGAAAACATATTTTAAAGGGGGGAAAAATCTACACAAACAGCTACTGAAAGTTTTACATCTCAGTCAAAAAGTCCACCATAAGCATACTCATCTACAATTCGAAAGCTGCAACGTTTCCTGAGACTTTGAGATGCATTTCAGGAAGAAGGTGACAGAGGGAGGTGAAAGAAAATGAACGGAGAGACAGAAAGAGGGAAGGAGAAGGTGAGGGAATAGAGGGTACAAAATCCCATCCTGACTGTTAGAGAAGATGATGAGGTCCCCTGAGAATGGACAGAGCAGAGAGGGAGCAGCTTTTCTTCACAAAGACTCCAGTAATTTGCCACATCCTGTCCGCACACCCGGCATGGAAGCCACTCTGTCCTTAATTACCAGGATAACAAACCCATCCCCTCCCGGCTCCTCATGGCGCCGTTCTCCTCATGTTACTTTCCACCCTCAGCCAACGCCGCCGCCGCCTCCGCCTCCTCCACCACCACCCATGCTTTCTTTTTGCGCTCCCCCTTCCCATCAGTGTCGGGGGTAGAAATGGATGGCCTCTGCTGCTGTCTGCAGACAGTGGAAGGATGGACACCAAATAAAGTGATAAAAGCTGAGAGAATGGCCCTGCCTCGGTTAGCAGCTCTGATCTTGATGGACAGGGGCACTATAATGACACAGAGGCCTCACCTGGGTAAGCTAGCAGTTCTGACAGCCCTGTTAGCCACACACACAGGGGAAACCCTTTATACAAGCCCACTACCAATGATGGTCTCCAGCTAATGACACAGTTACTAATAAAATATGTTGATTACTCCTCCATGACAATTAATTATCACAGATTTTAAACATAGCTAAATTATCTTAGGATACAACACATTTGCTGTCTAATCTATAACTTCCAGCTTCCAGAAATTAATTTCAGTAAACATTAAAATGTACATCAGAAGACGCTGCAAACCTTGTGGCTTGTAATGATATCGCTGTCATGAGACGACCAGAGTATAGGGGCCGTGGCCTTTTCGTCTGGTCGGCGTCTGTCATCTCCAAGATGGCGCCGCGTCTGCCTCGGCTTTATTTGCATTGGCTTTTTGCATACGTTGCTGCGTGCATTGTGACTCCACAGATTCAAAACAAAGGGGGGGAAGAGCCAGGAGTGACACCACAGACCTGCCTCGCCACACTACATACAGATACATTCAGCTCAGGGGGGGGGGAAATGACGAGGCTGTATTAGTGCAGTGTTTGGATGCCTTTTTTCAGTGAGCAGGCAGTGGGAGGGTCTGATATTCCTGGGGGTGAAAGGGTTAGAGGGGTGTGTGTGTCTGTGTTACCAGTCACCTGCTGCTAAATCCTATTAGCAAGGCCTGGGGGTTAAACCAACCATCACCATTAAAGGCCTGTCAGGGGAAAGCCCACAAATAATAGGGCTGATCGCTACAACTCACAAATAATAAGGTGCTTTGATAGAGGATAATCAATTAGTGATAATAGGAAGAGGCTTGACATTCTGGAGATGAACCCTGGAACGGGGGGAAAAAAATAGTGACATAAAACAAAACATTTGAGGGGAAACTACAATTTAGACTTTTAACCTTATTTTTAGGGGAGCTCCATTAAATCACAGAAAATTGATTTTTGAAAAAAAAAAAGATTTTGTTTTATTTTACTTTATTTTTTATTTGTCATTTTGAAATTTGACAGATTGGGAGAGCTAGAATAAAAACTGAATCTGTTTAAAATTGTATTTTTTTTGGTCAGTGTGTGCACACAATGACCTGTAAAACGTTTGTTTTGATCTCTACATATAGTAGCTGAGCTGTAAATGATGATGTAGTAGTTATTGATGAGGAGAAAAATAAAGACTGGGCTTTAAAGGTTGACTTGAAGCCAAGTTTGCTCCAAAACTGGCAAAACTCTTTGCTCAGTTTATAATTTCTTCAAATTAAATTACTCATCACAACGGTATCAGACTTTGAACAAACAGCAGAGGTGTCCGTCTTGACTTTTCAGCGAACCCAAGGACAAAAAAGTGCTTTGTTTTTAGGCCTTATCGCTTCTAGGGGGGGAAAAAAAAAAAAACTACAAGTGAAAGTCATAAAGCAGATATTGTTATTCAAGGATTAGAGTGTCAGCCAAAACATTTCCATATGTTTTCTAAAGCGAGGAAAATGAGGTGAGAAAAAATTGGCAAAGCAAGTGTTAAATGAGATGAGAAGTGACAGTTTACATCTCCAGCCACAATTAACACGTTGATGGCGTTTTTCGCCGGGCCCCTCACAGTGATAATGCCTGTTGTCAAATCTGTTTAGCACGCCAAATCTCCTGGAGCCTTCAGCTAGGCAGCAAGCTTTTGACAGATTGAAGGTTCAGAGATAGGCTATCATGACAGATGGAAGCTGGCATCGATGTTCAGCTCTCGCCAATCACAGGGGACCTGCCCCCCTTATTCTGCGGGGCGCAGCTCCGCAACCTTCCCCCCTCTGATGGGAGCAGGGGATGGCATTGTTAAGCAGTGCATCTGTGAGACTCAGTCTCCTCTGATGGAAGCATAAGGCAAAGAGCTCTCAAGCAAAAGACGGCCACTGCTGTAAGCGCATTTCAGATATGATGGGAGGCTAGCTCAAGGGAATTGTGGAAGAGAAAAAGTTTGAAACATTTTGAGGAGCAGAGGAAGGACCCAGGAGAGAAAAAAGAGCGACTGCAGCAAAGCCTCAGCTATTCAGTAATGCCGTCATTAAATTTGATTATTACCTAAATGCTAGCAAATGCTCTGCACAGTCACAGCACAGTGGAGTTAGACAGAAACGTTTACTCGATCGGTCTTTATATCTGATTAGCAGAGTGACATTTTTCTTCTGACCAACAGAATCTCACCTGTTAAATACTCAATACTGAGGGAAAATCAATTTAGATAGCCTTGGCTTGTGTATAAAGTCCTCCTTAGAACTCATACTACAGTATGATTACCCTTAATGAGATCCACCTGAAACAGTGGCACAGGAGAAACTCATTAAACTGAGCTTGTTCTAATCAGACAGGCTTATACGGATTCTGCAGACATCAGAAATTGTTCTGAAAAAGAAAAATACACCAGGGCCTCTGAAACAGAAGAAGGGATCCGATAATTAAGTGTCTGCCAAGCGCTGATGATATCACGAGTGTTAATGATCACTATAATGACAGTTCACGCTGCACCCAGTTGATTTACAATACACCTACTGTGAGGCACCACTGCGACAAACACTGCAGCAAACACACCCAAGCAAAAACAGTTTAGTGTAGACTAAAAAGCCATAAGTTAGACCCAATAGGCACTTTTAAGGAAAGGAATTAAATGCTTACTTGCACAATAACATTTCTGCAGGTAGATAACTTTGAGATGCAGCGTTGTTGGTTTACTTGCTGGCAGACAGCCCTCTAAGTTGTTTGGTCTCTCCCTCCCTGTTTAGGCGAACACATTGTTGATTCAGACCCATCATGTTGAGGCTTGAGGTCACCCTGTCTCAGGCTTGGCTAGTTAGCAGCAGCCCACCTGATGGCCCAGAGGAAATCACAGCAGCCGCACTCACAGGAGAGGGCCTGACAGCCAGGCCCCGCACCAGAGAGAGGGGTCCAGCCAGGGGGGTGGAGAGAGGAGGGTCAGTATGATGGGGTGGGGGTGGTGGGGGGGTGAGAGAGGGTTCTGGAAAGGAGAGAGGGGGGGAGGGCGGGCGGAGGGGGTCCTTCAAACACAGGGAGGGATGAGAGACGGCTAAAGAGGGCGCGATGGCGAGTTGTGTTGTGATCGCTGCTGCATTAAGCAGGAAAGCCTAATGAAGAAAATTTCGAGGGGCCTCGATGACGAAAGACGGATGTAAGAAGAGAAACCGGGTTGACAAAGGGTGTGATGCTAACTTAGCGGGTGGCATGCTAGAGAAGAGAGGTGAGAAACGAGGAAGACAGTTCCTGGTTAAGTCGTACAAAAAGCGGAAGGCACAGTCAGTGTAAGAGAGTGATGAGGATCCTCATTCACAAAGATGGATGCTTGATATTTGGGGGGGGGGAGGGAGAAGGATTTCTGTTCAGTGGTGTATACGGATCTATACAGGGGGCTGGTCTAGTGGTCTAGTTGTCTAGTTTTTCCAACACCTAACAGCAGTTTCTGTTCAAGCAGAAGCAAAACTGCACTGTGTAAATGAAGTGAGGCATCAGTGTAAGTTATCCTGGGGCAGTGATGCTGCTCTTGCAGAGAAAACGTTGGCTGTAAAATGCTGTGATGAACAGCAGACATTTCCAGTTCACAAGTCTCCCAGTCTCTCCTGAGAGTCTGCTTCATCCCTATTATAGCCAATAATAGCCCATTGTAGTCATATGCTCTTTCTCTTCACTGTGACTGAATGAGGACACATTATTTACTGAGAGGAGACAACAGCTAATACGCCGCTGCAGAAAACTGCTGACGGGAAGAGGGCAAAAATCATAGGTTTTCCCTCCTAGAGGACGTTACAGTTCTTTATATTTATATTTATGTTTAATAACATCCCACAATCTGCCAATACACCTCCAGACAACCTCCACAGTCGCTCTAGCTGCAGGTTCAACTACACGGAGGTAAACTTAGAAGATATAAATCAATGTTCTCTCTCTACTTTCTACAATAACTGTATACTAAAGTTGGTGAGGTCACTTGTGTTATATGAGATTAAATAAGCCTCTTCGAAATGGTACGCATTGTAAAAAGATTGTTTGACACAAAAGTGACATAATGTTTATGATCATATTGTGTGTTCAGATTAAAAGTCAGAGATTACAACATTTTGAAGCTAAATGTCACAAAACTATCCTTTCAAATGTCATGTTTCACAGTACGGGAACGCAGTTTTAATTTATGATTACAGTTTGTACCGATCATGAGCAATGCGCAAATTAAAATGTAAAAAATTAACTAATTAAATGAGTCCTTTAATACTCGTTAAAATGTAATCTCAATGGATAAAGGCCATCTCTTCTGGAGCATTTCAACAGGGCAATAACTGCAAAATGCAGATCAAAACCTCACTGTATCCATGTGCCATTGAACACGGTTTCTTTAGGTTTCCATTTTGTGCTTATGTCCAAAGGCATCTGGAGACAAATGCCTCACCACAAAGTCATACACCATTAATGCAGTCAGTGGTGCTGTAGCCTCAGAATCTTATTATCTTAGTTGGTTCAGCCTCATTAGCTGTTCTATGCATATTAATGGATGGGAAATGGAAAACTATACCCCATTTAAGAACAAAACACGCTCAAAGTACTCGCTGCTTCGAGGTTATAGGACATAACTCACTCTGCAAATTGCTATCATCGGGCTCCTGGCAGAACCCTGCTGTTTTCTTTACCCAAAAGCCCCTGGTTCCCTCGCAGAGACAGAGTTTCATTAACCTGCACTGCATTCAGATGCCATTATGGCTCTAATTATGGCACATGCTCTTGTGAGGAACTGCCTGGGTTCTCGAACACTTTTATGTCCAACTGTCCTGTCGCCAAGGCCAGGGTCGTACCCGCAGCCGCCCAAGTTCCAGATAGGGAAGATGTGCTAATCTCAGATGCATTGAAGCTGGCTTTGTAGACTTATGCAGGCTTATCTATCATGGTCACGACTGCATTAGACATAAGACCTTAAGTTTGCAGGCACTGAAGTAGAAAGGAGAGCAAATTAAATTCTTCTCATCTACCTCTTCAGCTGTGTCCAGATTGCATCAGTCAAAAAAAAAAAAAAAAACTTGAGGACTCTCGAGGATAATACGAGCACCTAGCAGTGCAGAGGTAAGTCTTTGTGTTCTGCCTGTTCTCCACAATAGAAAGACAATGCTGTTTGCTACTGTAACAGACTGCAGTTAATGATTAGAAAAGCAAGATAATGACTGTGTATGCCATTCTAGACTCAGCACATCTGCCAACAGACCAATGGAGACCTTAGCTTGGGAAACAAATAAAACCTCTGTCCAGTGTCTCATTATCCATGAAAGTATCTCCTCGGCTTCCTCTGTCTAATCAAAGAGAAAGGAAACACGGGAACAAGCTGAAAAATTCCAGCATGAGGGAGATTGAAACGGTTCCCTCAGTGTTGAGCATTGCTCACTCACAGCAGATAGTGAAGGTAAGAAGATCCTTTGGCAGGTGCTGCGGGCTGTCAGAGCTGTAGATGAGCTCTGCTGCTGGATAACATCTTGCCAAATGCTCGAAGCTTGTCAGTTAACAGTCTGCCAGAAAAAGGTGGACAGCTACTAACCTCTTGGAGAAAAAACAAAGACCAACAGTAACTTCCAAGCCGAGAAAAGAAAAGTTTAGAGTTCCCCGAATGCAATTACCAGTATTGGCACGCAGATAAAGCTAAGCCACTTTGAAAATACTGCTCTACAAGAGCCAAAACACTTACGTCTTCATTTAACTGAGTTACATATAACAACTACAGTGAGTTTACTTGGGTGTGGAATGTGTCTCTCTGTGTGTTTACACAGTCACAAGCCGGTATCTTTAGAGGTCTGCCAAGACATTTATATATATTTTCTAGTTTAACTTCTTAAATAATAATAATAATCATAATCATAATAGTTTTCCAAACACTAGCATGGTGTGAATTACAATGCAAGAAAAACAACAAAAAAACAACAAAAAACAAAATAATCTGTTCTCTAATGGACACCGCTAGATCAATGATTTGATTTGTTTGATCACGAGATGACCACTGCGATATAAAGTAGGTTAAAGCATTATGCACGAAAATAATCCAATCTGATGAGTAAAAAAGTGAACACTGACAGAAAACGGGCCTATAGTTTCGATAATGGTCAATGAGAAAAACACAAAATGTTAAGTATAAAAATAGAGATAAAGTGAAAAGATTTCTAGTATAACAAGTAGTACTAAACTTTTCAGTACTGCAGGTCACACTGAGAATCAACACCTGTAGAGCCTAAACATACCTACAGATCATTGTTCTGATACAACTACACACGACAAGCCCGACATGAAGAACAAAATCATAAAAATGTCTCATGTAGAAAGTTAAATGTCTGTCAAAGGTGAGAGACACACATATTTTTCTGTTTCTGTGTTGGTGGACCAAACCAGAGAATACTACAGTATGCTGGCACTCGCTAGAAAGAACAGTGCTGCTCTGTTTCTGTTGGATGTCTAATTAGGCAATTGTTTGTGATCGATTTAGCCATAAGAACTTCATAATTATGATGGTGGATTGCTGTGAGTGGGAGTCTTTCCCGACTGTTGCTTAATGTAGCTTTAATAGAAGATGTTGACCAAGGGGAAGTAACTTTAGGATTCGCAGTCTATTTCTTGCAAGAACCTCTGTGACATTTTTAAAAAATATATATATAAAATTGCTCTGCTTTGAATAATAATTTGTCTCGCACAAGAGCATTTAACCCTTGAATACCTAATAAACATTAACTAAGAGCTCAATGTGATACATTAAACCTTCAAGAGGAGGCTAAAACACATGTAATGTACTTATATTGGTGGATTCAAATCTAATATAATGTCACATATTTGCAGTTGAGGGCATGTTTAGTAAAAGTTCAAAATAATTGCAGGGGATTGGAAATATTTCACAGGGTACTGGACCACTACTTCTATGTATGTACCACACTAGAAAAACTTTGTTTAATAAGATGTAATTGAGTTTTTCTTGAAAGGAAATAAGAAACAAAATAAGAAATAAATAAATCTTACCTAAAACATTTGATACATCCTTTAAAATTGTGATCTACTGTAATGGCATCCAAGGGAATTAAATTAGAAAACTGAAAGTGACAAAACATTTGACTGTTTACAGCTGTATTAGTACGGTGTCATTTTTCTTTATAGTACACATCTAGTGGTGGTAAAACTGAAACAAGTACTATGCTGCACCTGCAGTATAGAAGTTCTCCTGGGACATGCTCAACAACCCTTAAAGGTGCTAAACAGCACTTTTTATACAGGTAGGTATAGTTTTCTTCTTTTTTTCCAGCATCTTCAATAACCAACTGAAGTAGTCCCATGAGATCTCAAAGGTGACCTCATCTGTAAAGGAGAAGTATGATCACTGGATCCTCTCAGGTAAGTTCAGCCTCAGGTAAGCTCTCTCTTCGCTGCATTTTGTTCAGCATTGAAGCAATGAATTAATTCATTAACCCCATCAGTAATCAGTAAGTTACTCGAGTAATTTATCATATTAAAATACAAAGCATTAGGGGGTTTTGAGCTGTGGTATTGCTTGCTTATCACAACATCATATCACTAATTGATTATTTGTTTTAAATAAGTAATACTAATATTTCACTTTAAGCTCTGTTAAGTTGTTTTGATTAGTAGGTTTTTTTTGCTATTAAAGACAAAATAATAAATAGATAAATTGATCTTTATTAACATCTATACTTAAGAGTATACTGTATACTGCCACACAAATTGCATGTGACTAATTCATTATGTTTCCATGGACTACAGCAATGTATCTGACTTATTGAACTATTTTAATATGGCCACAAGAGTGAAGGCTTTACATACAGAATATGGCGAGTATTATTGATCCTTTGACATGAGTAGGATGAGCCATCTGTACATCACTCCACTGTCAGTATGAGGGGTGTCTTTCTGTTCATTTCCTTTACTAATAGAAACAACCGTTTGAATTAATGTGACCTCATGATTGAAAACACAGTTGAAGAGTACGCACTTGCAATGTGCAACACTGATTCCAATAAACTCCTTTTTTTAAATAATCTAAATAATTTTGCTTTAATTATAACCGCCATAACAATGAGCTACAGTGAGATAAATAAATAACTTCACTGTCCTCCCTGGAATTGTACTGATGCAGAGGCCTGCCTAGGCATTATAAACCTAATTAGCAGAAGATTACTATGCAGTGTGCAAGGCTGTGGTCCAGAAAGACATCATTAGGTCTTCTGATGGGGATATGCCTTCAGCACATTGATTCTTTTTCGCTCCAAGAACAATGCAGATTGCAGACTTTATAATTGGGCTTTCAGGTCACTTGTGACTTCACTTCCACCATGTGTGGCTGGTGATCTCCATTCAAACAAAAGAAGCTGATAACAAATAGACGTTCCCATTGAGCTCAAGAAATGAAGAGGATGTTCATGGATTATGAGACAGACCAACGAGAATCAGATAAATAAAAAGCATGTGAGCAATACACACTGTGAAGCTTCAGATCCAATCGGATAGTCTGGAAAAAATAATTAATTCATGCATGATGGATCTTAAAATAATGAACTTTACATGTCAATAATACTGTCAATGAAACCTGACAATGCATTCTACACTTCATGACAATCCTAAAACAACGCCATTCACTCCTGTCATTTTCGCTTAAAACTTTAGAAAAAAATATTTTCCGAAATTAAACTTTACATCTCTGACATGTTTTGATGATAGTTGTGTTGCTAGCAATAGGTACGCAAATTGGTTGGGGGTGAAAAAGGTGAGAACCATACATAAGCAGAGAAAAACACTGATCTGCTGGAAGGGTCCGAGGGCATTCTAACCCGTCTTTTGAAAAAATAAATTACATGATATTTGAACACTTTCACTTTGGCCAGAAACTGAATCCCAACGCAAATGGGGGCAACCATTTCTAAGAGAATACAATAGCTTCAGACTTGGAGGTCATGGCTGCGATGAAACTAACAAAACAACATCATCTGCAAAAAGCTGTATGTATGTAATCCTGAGGTCACCAAACTGGACATTAATGACTGAGCCTCACACAAAGAACATGAGTTCCTGACTTGTCGAAACAATTCTTGAACTGCTCTCACTCCAGTTACACAAGGAGATTGCTTGTATCAATGACCCTGAAGCCCTGTATTTCCCTAACACCCCCTAAAAGACATACAGAGAGACAGAGTCCACAAAAAATGGAGACAGACTTTTGATGGGAAAACTCACACTACCTCACCAGCATCCTTACAAGAGTAGAAAGCTGTTTCTCGATCAAACAACAAGGACGGAGTACACATTACTTCTCAACCTAAAGACGACCAGTCTGAGCCTCTTTTCGAGCATCCTAGCATAAACTTTCCTGTATGCCAATCCCTGACATCCATGGGACACTAAAGAAGCTAGTCAACCAAAATAACCAAATAATATCATTCAGCATCTCAGGATGAATTTCAGATTGGCAGGTTTGAGTCCCTTGAAGTGTTTCTTCCACTGCCCAACAACATCCCCAGTTGAGGGCAGCAGGTCTTGCTAAAAACCGCCTGGGCAATGTTCTGCTTCCCTTTCCTGCATTATGCTATGGCATCCCCTAACTTCTCCCACACAGAGTTTTTTTATTATAAAAACCCAACCCTCCTTCAGCTTGAGAGCTTTTGGTTCTTGGGTTGCCACCATTAAAGGCACCGACAAGCTTCTTCCCTTTGTAATGGTGGCTTTGAATAAGGGTAATTTAATTCCATATACTGACTCAATCCAGGCTCTTCCTCCCAGCCACCCCCCCTCTAGGTTTCACCATTGTTACTCACATGAACACTGACGTCCCCCCAGCAGAGCTATGGGTTACCCCATAGTGATGTCCTTTTCCCCAGGTGCCTATGACACCAGTCCTGTGCTAGAGTGGGATAATCATCTTGTTTTGATTTATGCACCGTCTCTCTGCTGTAGGTCAATAAGGCACTTTTTGAATTGAATCATAACTTGGCACAAGAAAATCACAAATTCTGCACCAGCTGCCTATTTTTTAACTTTTAGAATGAATATAAGGATAAGATAATAACACCCACGCTTTAAGGGTATAAGAGTAGAAAAACTATGATAACCATAAATATTCTAATGCTCTCTTCTGTCTCCAGCTTGGGTTGCGTTTTGTTTGCTTACTTTGCATTCCTCTATGTGTGTTCATAAGAGAGCTTGTTTAATCAGCCTTGCTTGCTGCCTTCCTATCTGGACTCGCCCGTCGTATGCCTGTCTCCTGCACCTCGTTCTTTCTGGCTGGCGTTTGTAGCAGAGCACTACAGCCCCATTTGAGGTATGATAATCAGCTGATTAGCCAGCGAAGTCCTTTTCCCAGAGGCTCCTTTGTGTGCAGAATCCTCACACTCATTTGACATGTGGACATCATCAAGCTGATGAAATGCAATTGTAATGAACAAGTGAGGCATAGCATCTGCAGTGGGACCCTGAACGAAAAGGACCCTTCCCTCCTGACATGCTAATGCTGAAAGCTGCTCTCTGCCTGTACTCCCGGTGGGTCCCTCATGGAAATGTGAAGAGATGCATATTCAAACCAGCGCCTTCTGAGGGGGCTAGATGTACGGAAGAGAGAGATGGGAGAAAAAACCCTGTGTGGACTTGGCCAAATGTTAATTCTGAGACAGATTATATTGCATCACGCGCAGTAATGATCTGACAGTTCATTTGTGAGGAGAGTTCAGGATCTGAGGTTTAATGCTTGGGTGGACGCAGGTGCTGAGCCCCAGCTCCTCAGAGCTGTCAGAGGAAGGCAGGGGGCTGCTGTCAAATTATCCCAGTTAAAAAGGCTGAGGCGCCTGCAAATATGAAAGACATTTAAGAAATTAATGCATTCGTATTCAACACATATTGCAACAGTGTTTCATTAGAGGCGCTCTAGTCATATTAAAACTGACATCTGACCTTTCACATTTCTCCGAGGCACTCTGGAACATTCTTATTACATACATGCTAAAGTCAAAGAGAAGGTAATTGTGATAACTAGCAATAATTAAACAAACTGACATTTTTGCACCATCATTTTCCCTATTATTTCTGTTCTTCTGCATTGCACAGCAGAATGATGATAAAAGCTGTGTTTGTGTGCGAGTGAGTTTATTTCCGAGGAAAAGATATGAATTGTGGAAAAACCTGGAGGCTATGTGACGATCGCACACTGCCTAAGTATACCATCATTTCATCTCTTAGTTGTTTTGCGTTATCAAGGAGACTTATTGTATTACCAGTGCCGCTTTGTTACTGCATAATCTTCCTGTGATTATGATAAGCATGCATAATGGAGACAAATTCCATACAATTTCCCTGATCAACATTTTCTGCTTTCATGCATAAAACATTCATCATAAACAGATACAAGGAGGGAAGTCATGGAGACTATCAAAGTCAGGATTTCATAAATTACAGCGAGACAATTTCTCAACACCATCCTTCCAGCTGTGGTGTCAGACAGCAGCTTGCAAAGTTTATCTGAGTAAATCAGACTTTCTACAAAGAGACTAAATCTTTTGCACATATACAGGAGAAGAGTTGTGCGTTGAAATGCAAGTACAGTTGGTAGAGGTCAAGCCAGATAAACAGACTGATGATGCCATACATATTGTTCTATATGGATAGATGTAGGTCATTACACCTATGGCCTCCAGCTGAGCTGCTTTGTGATGACAGGACCTCTTGGCTTGGACCTCAGAGACAGAGCAAATGGGCAGTCAGCAGGCCCCCTGCTTTCTGTGCCTTTTGGGTCGCTGAGGTGTCAGGGGCTGAGAGGGTCATAGACCCTGAAATCTAGCCTCGCACACCTCAACACTATCCCTAACCCGGTGTAAGCACAACTAGACCCTAGGCTCTGAGGTGGGCTTCTTCCCACCAGGTGTTCAGGATGGCATACATGTCTTCAGGGTATGGAGTGCCGCTGGCCGCCCAGGACTACACATGGTGCTGGGGGTCAAACATGGAGCCATGCTGGACCAGCTGTCGCTTTGCTGTTCGCCCCAGCTCTGAGCCAGGCCCGCTGGAGAGGGCCAGATGCGCACACTCAGTCAATCTTCTGCAGCTTACAGCAACATGGGTCTCACTATCTGACCTCGGTGCTTTGGCATTATTTTACCAAGATCATTGCAGTAAAGTGAGAAAAAAAAAAAATCCACCTTTGGTTCTGCACACGACGACAGCACAGAAAGTGTGCAAACAGTTCCTTAGTACTGCCCCAATAATTGGCGGGGTCACTATTCTGTGTCCCCATTCAGCATACAAGGGCATCCATTCATTTGAAAAGGCTAAGCAACCATGCTCACACATGTACGCACCCAGATCACAGACTCACACTGCTGCTTTGGAAGCAGCAGCACTCCATCTTCTGTCTAACTGCAGCTAAAAGCATGAAAGCAGCAGTGAGATTTCATTTGGCTAACTGACTGAAGGCACTGAGGGAGTAAAGCTCGCTGGAGAGATTTATACACCCAGCCTGATGTCTCCTGCACCCTATAATAGAACAAAAGCTTGTTGTCTCTTCCAATTACAGATGTCAAAACGCTTATTTTGAGGGTTGTGATCTTTTCCCTTTTAATCTGCAAAGATAAAAGGTCTCAGCTTCATTAGCATGTGTTCTCTCCCCCCAGACTCAGATTCCCTGCAAGCAGCCAGCTCAGCCTTACAGCCTATTACCCACTCTTGGGGCCATTAAGGTCTAACATTAATGATGTGTAATTAGCATATGATGACAAATAATAACAATGCACTCCCATTCAATGTAATGGGGGGTAGGATAATAACATGGAATCCCACTGTTTCAACCCTACAAAGCTCACGATATCTATGTTTTATTGCCCACTCTGTTGTTCAAAGGTATAATGGAGTGGGATGTAGTACGTGTGCATAAATTATTCAAATTAATATGTTTATCGAGAAATATCACAATTACAATACATCAATAAGTCAAAGTGCTTAATCTGCACAAAGCCCGACTGTAGTTTAATCATGCTCGATGACAACGGGAGTACATTTTAATATATTTCTGAAAGCTTTTTTATGTCTGCGTAATAAACATAAGAATGTTGTAAACAACCATTATTATGCTGTAACCTTAAAGTCCAACAGTATGTGCACAAATCTTAACGTCCACTCAATTAACCAAATGGGCAAATGATGTGGCTTCTTTAGCTCTCTCCACATGTTACCTATATCCCTAATTTATAAATTATAAATTCTATAAATAAATCTATTAAAGTTAATGACAGCGAGAATTCGAGTTAAATGGAGGGGTATTAGTAGACAAGTGATGCTTAGAACAGAGGCAAAGCAATCAGAAGTGACAGACCGTCTTCAAACGGCTCTTCTCATCCATTAAACAGGCTGCCTGTTTGTGTCAGCTGTGGGTCTGGAAGAAAACCATACAATTAAAGAGACCCCGCATGTTTACGCACACACATTCATATGCAGCTCCAACATGGAGCATCTTGTATTGTGTTTTGTGTAATGCAGCCCGCACTACTGTTTTTTTTTCTATTTTTCACATCTGTCACAAAACAACCCATCACCAATTATACTGAAGCACAAACACGGCCGTTTTCAAATTTGTTGGTTACCTCCTGTAAAGAGGATGGTGGGGCATCTCAGAATCAAACTAATCAAAGCACCTCAAAAGTAGAATCTGAATGAATATATTGACAATCACAAAAGTGAGGTGCTGTTGAAATAAACAAGTGTGAGATGTTGTGAGACATCCTACTGTCTTTGTGTTTTAAATGTGGGTAGTAAAATTGGATTTAAAAAAAACTGGCATCCTTTTTCTCAACCATTTAAAAATTCAGTTTGCAGTTTCTATACCACTGTTAGGATATTCTTCCTGTAGCGTAAATGAAAACCACTGCAATGATAGTAAGTATTTGTAATTTAATGCAAGTTATATCAAAAGAGGATCAAAGATCTCATTATAAAAAGGTAAAATATAAAAATGTAGAGGTGCACGATGGAAAAAAAAACAACATCTCAGCTGTTTTAAATTGAATTTGCTCTCTGGAAACACAGACGTTCTCTGTTTTCAAGCGAGCAACACAGGGCTATTTGAAACCCTGTTTACACCACCCAGATCTCAAATTGACTTGCTAATGTTAACTTTTATTCCGTTGCCATGGGTTACCATGTCGTGTGATTTGACACCGAGCTACAGACACTGCTGATTAGTAGCATCCAGTTCTGTCCATCTCTGTGCATCACTGAACCATCTGGTCATTTATTCACTAATAAGCCCCTAATGGCCCAAATATTCAGCGGCCTGTCATTGTGACATGGCAGAAAATGCCTACATCTTTCAACTCGCCTTGACATGTTGCTTGTTTCACATCAAAACTCGTCATTTACAGGAGAGAAACTCAGAGGGGTAAAAACTTGACCTAATCTGCAGTGTTAACACTGAGGCAGGGAGCTTTGTTATCTGCTAGACTGACTGAAAGGATGTTAATGCATTCATCCTTCCCCACTTCAAGATCTTCTTTTCTGCCACAGGGAGAAGGATATGAGTGCTGTCAATAGGAATTTGATTATGCACACATTGATTCTACGCTCAAAAAATGAAAGATTATGCACAGCCCGGGCTGTGAGATGCTGTGAGAGAATGCAACATGCGGCTCATGGTTCTGCAATGTGTTCACGTCCAACCTGTCATTTGTCGCCCAAAACATTGACTTTTTGCCATAAATATTTCCAGATGAACAAAGCCAGCTGGGATCGTAATTGGTGACATGCAACCATAAATTTAACCTTTCCTGGGACACTGGTGGCAACCAATTAACTAGCCATTGAATAAAAAATATCCTCAATTATCTATCTCATTATGGCTATGTTGGCCTGCATGTACAAAGAGCAGAAAGAAAAGAAGATGAGCAACAAAAAGAAGTTAACATTGATTTTTTTTCCCCCCTCATGTTGACTTTTTATATCACATTTAAGAGCTTGTAGTGGATAGAAATGAATGTCTAATTTATTATAGTCACGGCGAGACGCATAAATATGTGACAAAGACGATTTATTATTTATCTGACGTGTGAGAAAACATGAAGGCAACTAAAATTGTTGTAAAAAAAAATAAATAAACACTTTAATACAAAAATCTAAACGAGATTCTGAAACAGCCCTTTTTCTCTATCATCGGTCTGATTGGAGTGTGAATGAGCTTCATGTTGACCGACTGGTTGCAGAACCTCTCTGTCAACTTAACTAGCAGCCCAGGATGGTGTGAATGTATACTTAACTCCCTGTCACTTAGCAAGGCATGCACCCTGAGTCTCCATCAAGACGAGCTAAGTAAGATGGAAGACGAGCGGGCTTTGGCTGGAAAGGAGACGGGAAATGCCACCTTTGGTGAACTCGCCTGGAACCAAAATCTCTCCGACTTATTTCAATGTTGTGCTAAGGGTGAGAGGATACAGAGCGCGTGTCTTTTACACACTTAATATAATTTCTATTGTAGAATTGTTAGGGTATGGTTGTTTGAGGGATTTACTTCGCACTTGAAGCATTCACAGGAAAATCCCTATTCTAGCTCATCTTTTCCCTTTTTAAATCTCCTACCATGCATTGGCATTGCAAACTATACCGCGAGCAGAGGAAATCAAATCATCTATGTCTTAAACCATCAGGCTTCATACAAAAATAAAGCTGAAACCAAAGGCATTTGATACGGCAAAGTGAGGGGAAAATGTTTTATGTATGCAGTACAGATTCAGGACCGAATTCAAAGCAGACTATATATTTGGAGTCCACTTTTTTAGCACTTATAATTAGCCAAAGTATTCAAATACAAACAGTCAAGCCTGTCCGATGCCAGTGCAGATCTGTGGTCTAATTTATGTAAACCTGTTCCATTATATAGGCTGCCGAGAGTATCATTAAGGGTTGGCTTGGGTTTTTTGGGGCTCTTTTAAAGCAAAACCTAAAATAAAGCACAGCCAGCTCATCTCATTTGCTCCGTGTGTTGGATGTGTATTCTAATGAACGGCTTACAACAATGCGACCTGCCAGTGCAAATAATTAACCTTAAGTGAAACCAATTACATACATTTCTGCCATCGCAAACGCCTCCAAAAGCAATCATGTATAGCTTTCTCCAGGAATGTTTTGCTGATAAAGAAACTAAGTAGAGGATTCTGTGCTATTCTGTAGCAACAAATGAACACTGAGAAGTCTCTTTATGCTCAGAGAGATATCTAAAGAGGAAGAAGATAAACAACAATTATACTGCTCTCCCTGTCAGCACAGCATGCCTCGGGTCAGTCCATTAGAGATCACTGTTTGGTGCACTCTTGTGCTGGAATAAGAAGTGCACCCGTTTGCGGCCAGGCTTTTGACTGGCAGTTGGGACCTGGAGACTGTGTGTGTGTTGTGAGCTGCCTGCGAATGCAGACGGGGTGGGGGGCTGGTGGGGGTATCCAGACATAAACTTCCGCTGTCAGCATGGGCAATCATGGCACTTCATTGTCCAGCAGCATCATTACAATATGGTTATCATCTGAGCTTGAGTCTGACACCTTCTCCAGGACCTCTCCAATCACCCCCCATAGTAGGCTTCAGTACCAGGCAGTCAGGGCAAATCTCTGCTTTGTGCTTGTCTGCCTTAATAGACTGGATGTCACTTCTGCCTGTGGAATGTGCCCGGTCTTCAGCTGTCAGTCAGAGGCGCGGGTGTCAGGCCGGAGCGTGGCTGGAGCCGTCTGGATTAGAGGGTAGTTACCATAGCTGTCAGATTACTGACAGCCTGACACCCCCTCTCCCAACTTCCTCTTATTGTTTCTTTGTTTCTCTCAAACATCCTCCAGATGGGAGAATTACCAACCAGAGGGAGAGAGAGAGAGAGAGAGGAGAGAGAGGGAGAGGCAAGAGAGGGGGTGAGAAAGATACAAAAGCCGAGGCGGGTTTTAAAAGTTCTATGCCACGTTAGCTTTGTGATGAAGTAAAGCGTGCTTGGTAGATTCCCATAGAGAGAGAAGGAAGCGAAGAGAGAGGATGAAAGAGCGAGCATTACACCTATTCCCACCTCTCCTTGTTATCTTTGGTATTCATGTCAAGATAGGTGATTGTGTTGGTCATTAGTGTTCCTATACCCAACAGAGTGTCTTAGTTAGTACCTTTGAGTAAAGCTCCATCTTCACTGAATATTCACCTCTATGACTGTACCTGTCTCATTCATCTGGAGAAATGTTGGAAATGTTCTTTAATTTCTCTTCCTTTTTAAGACAAATGAACCAGCTTAATGTAGAGATGTAGACAGGCATGATAAGAAAAATCACTTAGATAGTATAACCTATAATGAATTATGGAATCATCCATGGTTTCTGGAAGTATTTTAATGATTGAAGAATCCGCGGGTAGGCTACGGGTCAGCACTTGTCTTTACATTTTTCATCTCTCTCATTTCAGTGACCCCGTATGGGTGACACTGGCATTGTGCCATTTTTAAATGAGCGCCGGACTAACAGCAGACTCTACATTAGAGGGAGAGAGGACAAGGAAATCTGCATCCCATTGTCTGCTCAGCTTTCCAGTTAAAAGTCAGATTCATTTTTATGTTTAATAACATTTTCTCAAGCAAATATTTACCAGAAAAATACTTTATGGCAAGACGTATAGAATAAAATAATAGATCCTTAACCTGCTCCAACTTCCAACAGCCCCAAGCAGCCAACTTCAGAAACAATTACACAGATGTAAAATGAAAGGAAATGAGGTGTTATGTTTGTAAAATACACTGATACACCACTTCAGCCCCTGGCCGTCGGATTCTACCATAAAAATAACCAAAGGCAGATTACAGTTTGCCCTGACCTCCAATCTCCTCTAACAAGCCCGGCTACTAAAATCAGCTGCACCGTCATGTACGGGTAAAGATAATGAGGGCGGCTGCCTGAGGAGAGACCGAATGCAAAACAATTATAGTTAGTTACAGGAGCACAGGTTAATATTCTCTCATGTCCCTCTTCTCACGCATTCCCTTTTGTCCTACATCAATCTTAATGAAAGTTATGAGACCTGTCCGCAATGATAAGCAGCCACTCAGGCGTACTCTGTGTCAAGGCTCCCACATTATGCCTCCCCTTCAGCCTATGTTTTGCATAGCCTAAAGCATCTATTAAAATCCCCTTGTAAAATTCATAAAACAAAAATGTGGTGGGTCAAGTCTAGAGGGAGCCAAAGTAAGCTGCTTATTAGCAGCGAGTCGAAAACACAGATCCAATTACAGATCCTGAACAAGGAGCACTAAGAATCAGCATTGGGGAATAAGTATTTTCCTTTTCTCTCCCCTTCAATTGGCCTAGGTACAGAGGAGAGAGAGAGAGGTATCAGAGAGCAGGATCCACGAATGGTAATTACAGTGGGAGTGTTTAGTGCATGAAGCTAGAGTTGGAGCCATTCAAGTACAAACTCATGTAAATCTTCACTTTGCTTCAGATAGTAAATTGGTCGGGTTTAAGAGGAATCCCAGAAGGAGAGGAGGAGAGGGGCTGCGCCGAGAGAAGCCATGAGCTCCAGAGATATGTAAAGAATCTCTGTCTGGAATTTAAAGGGCTACAAATTAGACCAGACATTAGCCTTTTTTCTTTTACAGAGCCAGCAGAATGTGAATGAAACAGAATAAATAACTATAAGACGGCTTTTCCCCCCTTCTTATAAGATGACATTAATCCTTTCATGTGCAATGACAGCTTACAGAGGTCTGACCCTCTCCCCAGACAGCCATATAAAGCCAGGAGATTTCTTAAGATCCCACCAAGAACATGCTTCTGTTAATAAGAGGTCCTGATAGAGGTCTCCACCCCACATTTAATACTCTAGTTTACACCAACGCACCCCGCTCAACATGCTCAACAGATGTCTCTTGTTAAACCAATCAACAATATTATGAAATTGAATTCAATTTGGACGTTTACTTTTAATTTAAATGGTTCCATATCTGTAACAAGCGGACAGCACTTTTACATTTTTTTTCCCTTCCTGGGTAGTGAAGGCTGAAGTGCCTCTCAAGCGTACAAAAGCGTGAGCATTTGAGCCCTTTGAAAGAAAAAAGATCAAAGGCGGCAAGTCCTCCTGCTGCTGCTGGGTTTAAGCTGTAACCAGCACAGACCCTGCTCTCCACATCTCGGATAGCGCATAGTGGTGGGTGGCGAGCTGACTGATTGCCAGGAGTGTACTGTCAGCATCAGTCTCTCACAGAGAGAGAGGACCATGATGGGGGGGACAGTGTCCAGGCAGTCCACACCATAAAACCATCAGCTCTGCAGAGAGACCGTGGCAGCCTGCATCTCCCATAATGACCTCAGTGGGTAATGCGCTACAATAATATCTGGACAGGGTAATTCATTTGCACAAATGGACAATCCATCACATTTTTGCAGACAATGAATTCTGCGCCGAGCTGAATGGATGCCACATTTAGTTTTCAATACATTCCTGAAAAATAATTGGGTGTTTTCAAAAAGAAATCAATAGGAATACACTGTAATTTCTATAAGTGATATTTAGTGAGACGCAATAAATAGCTCCATTTGAAGGTAGGTGGACAGTCCGATAGAAATTATTTTAAACGGGAAAGATTCATTTCTACATAAATTAACACTCCTACTTAACACAAGCGGTAAGTTGTAATTGTATGAACAATTATTTAATGGTTATATTGCGTTTAGTCACCACAGAAGTTGCTCAAAACACCAGAGGTTTAATTGTGAAATTATTTCAAAAAACATTAGCATGGCTGAGTGGACTGTTAGGGGACATATCATGTGCTTTGTGATGTTTCAGGTCAGGCTTGCGGCCCGCGTTGTGTGTCGTCCCTCCGCTCTCTCTGTCTAACTTCACCCCTCTCATGTGACTCTCTGATAAAATGACATAAATTACATTATCTCAGTTTCCTCGCTGTGTTATATTCATTACAACTGGACACACTGGAGTTATGGCAGGGGCTAAACTAAGTGCAAGGTCTTCACATCCTTAAATAAATGTTAACACAGTGGTATGAGTTAACAGACATTCCTGTGCAATTACTAGCCAGTGTTACACCGCTGACATTATCAGGAGTGAACCTACATTACAAATGGCACTCCTTTTGAAAACAGCAGCAAAGTGGCCACTTTATATTCCATCACCTTAGATTTTTTTCGCCCCCCGCCACCCCTTATTTCCCCTCTTTGCAATCAATTTCATCTGCTGCCAATGGACTGATACAAACACAATTTCTATTTACGCAACACGATCAGACACAAAGCAAATAAAATCTGCAAGACATGCAGTCCAAAACAACATCTGCTAGTCAGTGTATGCAGATTAATTGAAAGTCTTTGTGCTGTCATTTCAGTTGAGTGCAGTTTGACTAACATCTTAACCTACTTAGTGCAATTAGTGCTTCATTAGAGAGGCTAACTAACTATTGCTTCTCTCCATAATGATGTGCAAGAGTGTAGACATAAAAGTACATAATCAATGGTTTCCAATTACTCCACAAGTGCAACCACTATTTCAAATAAACTGGATAATAATATAGAGCCATTACAAAGTCTAAGGTAGCAGAACCATTTAATTGCAGTGCAGTTCTTCTCAGCTCCAAGATTTTTTCACACTAATGAAGTGTCATACAAAAAAAGGCTGTATTGATTTTTTCACCACACAGCCTCCACCACAAATATGTAATTATCCTTTTTATATCTGGCAGGGGATTAAAGTAATCTATAGTATCTAGCCTTTGTGCTTCCCTGACAGGGTTGTGTGGGGCTTTTACCCTTTTCAAAATATGCAGCTTTTTGATGAATGAACTTTAGACAAAATGCTGTTCTGTTCTATATTGTTTTGTCTAAAAACCTGTATTCTGAAGACATCATGCAGCATGTACAGCTGCCTGAGCTTTCAGTACACAATCATGGCATTTCAAGCCCTGTCATCTGTGAGCCAAGGCAGTTAGAGCTAACCATCAGCTAACGCACACACATACAGACACAGACAGATAAGCTCCACAATCAAAACACAAACGCACAAAAGCAGGAAACAGCCGCACGCTTTTCACACACTCACACAATTTCTTTGGAGATCTCTGTAAAGCAGTGGGCTCAATAGAATTCATCACAGCTGGTTAATAAGGTTAATTTAATCCAATAATGTGTCCATGAAAATCACTACTTCCTCTGGAGCACCACACAAAAGCTCCCCGCTGTTCACTGTCAAACACACAACACATCCACACTCATCCTCAGGCTTCACATAATAACATCCCAGTCCATTTAAACTTTAGGCCAGCTACTCTTCTCCTCTCTCTCCCTCTCTGTCTGTCTTTGTGTCTCCAGACCTGAGATGGACGAGCAACCTTAAGACTACCCCACGCTGGGCTGCCCTTCACGATAATAAAAAGCCATTACCTTGACCGCTGACACGAGGCCAAGTGTGAGGGTCAGAGTGATATTTATTGATGAAACTCTGAGCTCCCAATCTGCTGCACTCAGTGCGCATCATACAGCTGTCAGCACAGACAGGGATCAGGCAGCATGATGGCCCTCGACATGGCCCATCTATAATTTATGAACTACACAGAAAACAACAAGGAGACAACAGAGAAGCCCCGGCTGCCCAGGGATTACCCTCCAGCCCAGCTAAAGAGATCTGAACGAGAACCATCTAAGGGCCACTGTGGGCCACGCTGATATGGGGCAGCAGGTAAGCACAATAGCTGGTGTTCCATATTCAGAGGGGCCTCACCGGGATCCATCTCTCTGGAGGACACTGTTGTGAATAATATAATAGACAGTGTTTACAGTGGGGATGTAAAGTGAGTGCGCTGGTGCATCACACACCCCAGCACACTTCAGCTGAGCCCTGTAAATGAGCTAACAGAGGGGCAGAAGATGTAAAGTTTCACACTTTATTCTTCAAAAAGGTCTGGGACAGCCCAGTGGCAAGATGACCACCACAGGGCGAAGACATTTAGGTATTTTTGGTATTATTAACATTATTAATATTTCTTGAATAGTGATATTTGAAGGGTCTAGGATCTAGGACTGCAACTAACAATCGTTTTCCTTTTTTTTTTATCATTAATCTCATCGTTAATTAATTTCTTGATTAACTGATGATTGCTTGATCTATAAAATTAGCGAAAAACAATTTCCTCAAATCAAAGATGGCGTCTTCAAATAGTTTGGCTAAAGTCCTAAACCCAAAGTTCTTCAGTATACAATTATTTAAAACACAGAAAAGTAGAAATTCCTCACAGTTGTTAAGCTGGAACCAGAAAATCATAATTAATTGATTATCAAATTGGTTATCAACTCATTTTCTGTCGATTGTTGTTTCAGCTCTTGTCAAATGTTGGCTAATTTGTGCGCGCGGAGCATCATGACCGGAGCTTTTTGGCTATTAGTAAAACAAGTAGTAGCACCATCACTATTTTTTTTTTTTTTCACTAACTATGGTTGGTAACAAAACTGATGTTAAATTAATGAGTAAAAAAAAAAAAACATCCACCCAACTTAAAAATATTTTGCCTTAGACTATTTTTCTGTTGTTAATTATTACTTCTGGTCTTAACAAGACAAACATGGGTTACAGTAGATAGGTAGGACTTTTTTTTTTTCTAACTTTTTTCCCCCCCCAACTGATTTATTTCGGTATTGTTATGCTTTTTTTTCCTTCCCATTTCAAATCCCACTTGACAGTTCTTTGTGGAAAACTTTAATTGCAAATATACTTCTGGCCCATTTTTTAACACAAGGGTATTCTGTCTCCATTCTTGAATTCCCACCCAGATCAAATGCAATCCTTCATCGGCCAATTTCCCTGACACTTTCTTTTTATCCTCTGAATTCATCTTTACATGCTGAAGACAGACATATATTGTTTCTGATCAATAAATAACCATATAATTGAATACTGCTGCATCCCAAATGAAGCCCTCATTTACCAAGCTTCAGTAGACAGCCTGGAGTCTTTGCCTATCTAACGCTGACATTTCAGAATTCAAACACATTCAGGGCAGTGTCAGTGCACAGAGCTTCTGTATCCCACTTAGGCTCTCTTTTCAATATGGAACTATCTCCACCCAATAAATTATTCTGGGCATCTCCAAAGTCATTACACATTTATTTTGATCTCGCATCATAATTCACAGCTTGGCGCACAATGCATTTTCTCAAAATGCATGGTAATTCCTTGGTGCAGAGCAAAGTTATGATTCATTTATACTGGAGTGACAGCATAATGCAGAGACGTCAAAATCCATTAAACTGTTCAATGTCTTGGGGTTTATTTTTAGATCCAATTGAGATTTAACTGATGGTGAAAAATATACAGTCAGGTGTGTTTACCTCACCTTTAGAGAGAATGTGTTATGGCTCCAATTAATTTGTTATTCCTGTCACTAAAGGCATTGTCTATGTCAAAACTGTCACCGTGCTTTGGGCTTTGTTTTCTGGAGAATGGCATTTAATTTCACCGTATACTTTCATAAATATTCTCATTTAAAAGGTGTGCATTTTATTTAGAGCCACTTAAACTAAATGCATGCTGATTTGATTGCTCATCACAATGGCAGATTGCAAAATTGCTGGCTGTTGCCTTGACCACTGAGCTAGTTAAATGATCATCCGCAGTTTAAAAGACATTCAATTATCTTATAGGCGCCTCCAGAGATGGGTGTTGAGAGGAGGGTTTTGCAGTCTGAGTGGATGCTAAATTGCATTACTGTGGACATAATGCTATCATTTAACATTGTTACCTTTGTGAATACTTTCCAATGTAAACGAGTTCTATACAGGCGGTGTGGCACCACATTTTCTATTAAAATAGATGTCAGGGACGTCATGTCTAAAATAAATATTTAGGCACTAAAAAAGTGTCAAACGTGTAGTTTAATTATTAGTGTGGTTCAGTTTTTGACTGTATTTGTAAGTCACTTTTCGCAAATTAAACCAACCTTTACATAAGTAAGACATGAAAATTAAAACTCTGTCGCCAACCTGTGCATACCCGTATGTACAAATATAAATTGGGCAGTTATTGTAAACTCCACAGTGCTATGGCTCCTTTGTATGAAAGCCCACAAGTGCACTGAGTATGGCTAGCTGCTCACTGTCTGAGATGGGAAAAGGCAGGCAGGAGGGATTTTTTTTTTCTTTCTTCTACAAGGATTTTTTTGTGTGCAGTTATGGTCCATCATTATTAAATGTCTCTTGTTGGATGGGAGAGGCGCTTTATCAAAAACAGCCATTCATCAGGCGCTGTGCAAGACAGCTCACATCTGACCTCTGCGGCAATAATGCCGCATCAAGTAGGCCAACTACCTAGTTTAGCGGCAGAGCAGGGAGCAGGGGCCGGCTCCAAGATTAAGTGCGCTGTTTCAGGTTTTCATTCCCAGGGGCTCTGCTGGCTGATGTTGTATTGATTGCAAAAGTTTACCAGTAAGTATCACAAACAACAATAGCCAGGTCAACGATCGGTGATGCCTGAACCGCTATTCCCCGGCGGGGGGCTACACGTTCAGGGCTAAAGCACTGCCATCATCATAGCTGTGTGCAGGGTGCAGAGAGGGCTCTCCTGAGCTGGGGGAAGAGAAGTGCACTGGCTGTTCCTACTGACATTTAGGAAAGCGATATGTCAGTGTGAAATGAGCGAGCGTGAGATAATTATAAGCCTTTGCATTATAAAAGGCTGCATCGACAAACTGTCGGATTGGCCTTCCACAGAGGCACCCAGCCCTGTTAGGTACTTCTGTATGGGCTACTCCTTATCCCATTTAATGGTTTGGTAATTTTTTTTTTAAAAATCCACTGTAAAGACGCCTGTCTTTCTGCACACACGTGACAGATCCAAGCTCCAGGCCGATTTCTTGCATGTTTATGATATCACCCGCAAAAAAAGCAAGTGATACCAATAAGCAATATTTTCTCTGCAGTGTTACACTCTAACATAAGTGAATGGGCTGAGCAGTAAAGAACACGATTCACCCTAAGGCCATCTCCGGCAGGCTGAATGATGGTGCATCCTTGGCCCTGCATGGAGGACAGCACACAACCCTCCATCACAGTGCCACTGGACCATTACCCAGGGACTGCAACGGCCAGCCGCACCAAGCAGGCCTCCTCCACTGCCCCATGAAGCTAATCATGTGATTTGATGCAATGACAGAGTAATGACACAGATTGGTGGTGTGTTCAGCTTCCCCCTGCTGGAGACTACAGAGGAGGTGGTGAACACACAAGACTGCCCCGAGCCAGAGATTCCACATTACAGAGCAAGTTGCAGAAGAAATCCAAGTACTCTCACAAGTGAAATCAAGATTAATGATGCTGCTGAGGGATTCTTTTATGTCCTTGAGTAACTATATTTCACTTAATGAGGGACATTAGCCGTAATAAAACTACTCAGAAGTACAAGCCGTTAATTAATGCCTCCACATTACCAGTGAATGAGAATAACTGAGTTGTAGGACCCATTGGACCAAATATTAAAGGTGCAATCTGTGGGCTCATAATTTCCACTGCTCTGTGCCAATTCATCATTTCAGATATATCCTGCGACTAAATTTCGAAACCAGTATTGTGAAACTTTGATTACCGCGCTGCACATCATTCCTTATTAGAATCTGTCTCCAGCAAGATTTTAAATTACTGTATTTGTTTACCTCTTATTATTATGCATGGTGGCAGTGGATGTAATTACTGCCAGGCTGCTTTTAAGATACTGAGGACTTGTGTGTGAAGTTGATAGTAAATGATCTAAACAGTTAACTTTAACGACGGTTCCAAATTCCTGTTTCGCTCCAGTTTAGTCTCATTGTGTTTGTTCCTGCATTAGGCGTTCTAAAAATTACTTCCAGATCTTCGCCTAGCTCAACACCACAGAAATACGTCTCACTAACCTCCCTCTAAGAGCACCTTTATCTGGGCTATAATCCTGGCTGTAATGTGCCCTCGTTAGGAGAGCACTGCTGGCCCACACCAGTAGCAACACAGGGAAGGCCTCAGGCACCACTGGAATTAATTACAGACAAAAGCGATGGTGTTTGCAATTGCCATGCCAAATTTATCACTAGCCACTTAATGTGCCTCATCTGAACTGATCCACACTAGCTGAATTGCCCCAGGGCTTCTATTCTTCCTCTTCCAGGGATGGGGTGGTTGTAGTAAGGGAGCGTGTCTGCGTGTTTGTGTGTGTGTGTGTGTGTGTATACAGGGCAGTCTGCATCTGCTGGGGGCCTGCCTAAGTCCTGGGCTGGAGGCGGTGTGTGCTAACAATGCCCCCAGCAAATACAGAGTGTAGAAATCTATAACAAAAGGTAACACCCCTCCACACCCCCTCGTTCTCTAGCCACCCAGCTACGTCTCCAGAGAGAGGTTCAAAGCCAATCTTGACATCTTTAATTCTGTCATTTTTGTGATGATAATCCTTGATGTGCTTGGATGTGGTGTCAGTACTCATTTGTTCCATGCCAAACTACATCTCTACACTTGCGCTTGCAGCGCACAAATCCTCAATGCTCAGTGAAGAAATACCGCTATATTTCATCAATAAATACACACAGGTAGTACAGGCTGCACTCACCTTTCTCATTGTTGACTAATCTGCTGATTATCGCCTCAATCATTAGTCTGTAAAATGTGAGAAAATAGTGCAGAATGTTAATTTTCAAGAAGAAAAATTGTTTGAAAAATGCTCACTTTGTTTGACCAACTATAAAAATTCAAAGATATTCAGTTTACGATCATAGAAGATTAAGAAAACCAGCACATTTTCCCATATTTTGAGAAGCTGGAAGAGGTATATTTTTGTCATTTTTGCTTTGAAATGGCCTAAATAATTAATCAATTACGAAAATAGTTGTCAATTAATTTTCTGTCACTCTACTAATCGATCACCCGACCAATCATTCCAGCTCTACGTGGAAGTTTTTAAATAATGCCTGCCATTTCAGCATATCATAAAAATGAGTCATAACACTTTTATCACTCAAGGTGAAATACAGTTGGCATCATTTAGCTTTTGTCTTTAATCCTGTCATTTATATGGCTGTTTATATCAAAAGGACAGAGGCTGTCCCAAATGCACACTTACACATAAGCCACCATTATCTTTCTGCTTGTGCAGCTGAAAACCTAATACCTTAGTTCAATAATAATGCAGAAGGGACAGCTCATTGGTAGCCCAGTGGTACAGCAGAATAATAGCTCCAGAGGAGTCCTGCCTCTCTAAAACAAATATGCAGGTGCTTCAGTTCAACTTAGGAAAAATGCAGCAAAATATTGTATCCACAAGTGCATAATGTCTCATCAACACCGATCGGTTATCAATTAAAGCAAAACCATCTCATTATATTAATGAATGGCCTCAGCTAGTAATAGCCTGTCTTATTGATGTTTGAACAAGGTAAGCACAAACCCCCTTACACAGCACAGAGATCTACGGTATCAGCAGCTGAGAACAGATTTGCAAGGAAGAAGAAAACAAAAAAAAAAGGAAAAGCAAAGAGAAACTGAAGGACACAACAGGCTACTCTCAGAGGGACTGCATTTTTTCCAGCAATTGTCATGCAAGCCTTGTTGTAAGTAATAATGTGGCCTTTAATGACGGAATGATGGACCTGCCAAACACTGCCTCTGCCATATACTGTCTGCATGTCCCCGCCGTCCGCTTCTCACATAGCCATCTGGGACATATTAGCATATCCTCGTCAATTCACAGCCCATTTTAACATAATCCATATTTGTTGGGTAAGGTCCAACAGCAAGCCTCCCATACAGCGGTCATATGATGCTATGACACACTTCAAGAGCCTGGCCCACATAAAGCATGCTTGGGCAGCTAAGCAATTCAGAAATGCAAAATAGCAGGGCATACCGTTCCCTACCTTGTACCTAGAGGGACAAATCCCTTTTGGCCAGACATCTCCAGACTGTTACCTTGGTATTTCTCCACAACAGTACTTGTGATTTTTTTTTTTTTTTTTTTTATTCTAAGTGTTCAGGAAAGAGGAGAAAAAGAACAAAAAGGAGTCTGCTGTCATGGCTGGCAGTGAGTGTGTAGAATACATTGAGTTGCTGAGGCATGTCAAAGTATGTATGCTTCACCTATCAGGGAATAATGCCATATTTTGATACACATTTGCTTGGTAAATATTCTTACTCTTTAAAAACTGGATGGACTGCAGTAGCATAAAATAACCTTAAACTAATCTGTCGTTTAAAAGTAAATGTAAATGGGGGGCTGGGCTGCTGTGTTCATGTAATATGTCTCATTACTGTATGATGTAATGTATGCATATTTATGTGTGTAACACCTGTATCTACATTAAAAATAATGCTAATATAAGAGGTGTAAGATAAGTACAGTCATGGTAAATAAGGTCACTGTGATTCTCCTTTACTCCTGAATGCACATGGATAATAACTGACTTAGTGAGTCATCCCTTAAGAGCAGGACAATCATTATTTCAACGCAGGGAAATGCATCTCTAATGTTCTGACATTTATTGATACCATAATGTGAGTGTAGATTTTATTGAGTACAGTCTGGAAACTGTTAAAGAGAAAATAAACCTCAATTTCAATCAATCAGTGAATCCAATCAGAGGGTGCAGAAATAAAAAAATAACTAAAGATAAACTATCTCAGTGCTCCGTATTCGTATGTCTTCCTTGACGCAATTCTTTGAAGTTCTCTGCAGGAAAGACATTCAGCAGAATTCCTTCACCCACTTGAAAGCAATACCTGTCATGAACCATCATCACAAAAGCCTTCTGAGATATAATCTCGGAGAACTTTTAACCCAGGAATTTCAAACCCTCCTGTCAAAGAGAAAGCAGAGATCTTGGGATCATGACACTCAGTCAGCAGCAGTCACACAGCTCTGGGCCGGGTGCTTCTCAAGTGCTGGACTTGTCTGGCAGCCAGCAGGGCCAGAGGCTGAATTTCACAGAGTAGTTAGTTAAATACAAGTCCAATGGAATCCACCCACTGTACTGCGGCGTACATGAAACTATGTATGAATACATCAAGGCTCGCTGCGTGCTATTTTCCATCAACTTCCAAAAAAAAAAAAATATCTACTACCACTGTTGGGAGGTAAACAGAGTGGAGCAAATCGTAAACATCAAGGCTATAAATATTTCAGCCGTGTCAGTTGTCAGACCCACCTAGTGTTCAGGCCAGACACATCTAGTTATGGCTGAATTCTGACTGAGGTTGACTTATGATAATGAGATTCATTCACAGCACGAATCTACTGTATGTATACAGGACGCCTCCTTCATTTCACTAAGTTGAGGAAGTTTCTGCTTTGGTTACTTCCTACCTTCAAAAAAAAAAAGGAAAATCTGTTACGCATGACTTCAATTTTATGAAAAATTACCCAAAGCAAACACCACCCCTCCTGAATCACAGCCCAATTTGATTTGTGCTCCAGAGAGGTCAGGGAGGAATCCTGCAGTTCACACATTCAACCCTCCCCCCCACCCACACACCCTGACCAAAAACCCCCCTCTCCCAATGAGGCTGTGAGCGGGACGCTTCTCAGAGGGATGTCATGCTGCATGTCATCAGCCTGGTTAAATTGCACTGCCAGTGGGTAAGCAGCAGGGGTCACATGAGGCTCAGTGTGGACTGCAACATGTAACGCATGGCAGACCACAGTCTGAAGGCTGGCCAGTAATGACTCCAAAACATCCCGATAAAGATTGAGGGGCAGCTGTTTTCATCTAAAACAACTCGCCTCAGACGCACGTGCACACGCAAAGCCATGTAAGGCTCTGCAGCAAAACCTTAAACAGGGCTGTAACGTTTTGGTTGTTTGCGCTACAGAAATCAATATGTCAATACCATGTCAATAGAATCCATCTATAATTGGGCAATTGTTCGGGGGGATGGTTTTCAGCGGTAGATGATAGGAGCGATTAAACAAACCGGCGTATCAAGTTAAAGGAAATTGTCTGTTTTGGGAGCGAGTCCAAGCATTTGCCCTTGTAAACACAAAGCCCACATGTGACTGGGCCTCAGTTGGGCAGACAGCAGAGGGAGTTAACAAAGCTAATTAGGGGAGGCTGACATGTTAAAGTGAGCTGCGGCTCGGGAGTCAGCTCTATCACATATGTTTCCTTTGTGGCGGGTGAAGTGGGTCCTTTGTTTGTGAATTGATGGCGTTTCGCTCCGCCGTCCCTTTGGGTAGAGGCACTGACCTGCGGAGGCCCCGACAGTGAGAGGAGGCTCTTGCTCTGTCTCCCCAATGCCTGCTGCTCCAGCTGTCCCACTCCCTCCCAAACCTAAACCTTCCCAGAGCCGTGGATGCACAGCGAGATGGGCAACACCTGTAAAAGAGCGAGTACCCCCTCAGCCCAGGCACCTCGAAGCAGCCTGCCCACCTGCTACTGAGCTCTCTGGGCCCTGCAGCTTAAACGCTCATTTTGTGCCTCTCAGCACGGGACTTATTGATATAAATAGCTGTGCACAAAGTGCACACTCTGTTTTCTCTTGGTCTGATGCAGTAGGTGTGTATGTGATTATATTCAATGGCAGCCTCTTTCAGGTGGGGATGAAATATGAGCAGTTTGGACACTGGGTAAATGACAATCTCTGCTAGATTCACTGAAAATGATTATAGCACAATTGACATATATCGAAATGGACAACATGATTCTGGCACCCGTCTTAAACAAGGATTCAATATCTAATATGTAGACACAATACACTCTGTATTAAACATTACAGATACTGCGATAGATTTAATGATGACCTTACCATTTGTCTTGATATAGCTTGTCCTTCCGCAGTGGTGAGACGTAACGTATGTCCTTGAACAACACACTCTATTGTTATAATGAAAAAGTATAAAGTCTGTGTAGTGCAAGCCTGACACTTATGTTGCGTTAATGATAATTGAATGCATAAATAGCCTATTTATTTAGGATTATCTCAACAAGGTTTACTTTGTGTTGAATCAGACAGAAAACAAAACAGCAGAGCAGCAGCATCTCAAATCACGAACTTTAAAGTGTTAACTTGCCCTTTGGGTCCACAATCAAAGTTTGGAAAAAGTCAATCTCTTCCGTTCACCTTAGCCTGCATGGCAACAGATTAATCCTCACCCATTAAGATGACAAGACAATTTGTGGAGTAGTTGAGTGTAAATAAATACGTTGAGGAGGAGATAATACATTAGGCTGCTGACCGGGCTATTCCATTACAGCAGCACATTTGTTTCCATACACGGAGGAAGCCATTCGGCGGATGGCGTCTTTCCTTCATGAGGTGAAAGTGGAATCTTGCCTCTGAGAGGAAAATAAGGACATCAGGACTCCCTGACATTAACTTTCATCACAAAAGTCATCTCAGCCACCAGGAATAGGGGCTCTCTCCAGCTCGCTCATAAAAAGGAAAAGATATAATACACAGCCTTCAGTTTAAGAGGTAACAATAGTTTTGTCTCCATTAGGTGTTATAAAACAACAGCAGCAAGAGGTGCATCTGGTGCCTCGCTATTTCAGAAACATGACCGTAAAACCCTACCCTGCAATGATTCTCCAGCAACACAAAGCAGCCCTAAAAAACTTAATATTTTAGATGTTTTATATGCATCTTTAGATTTACAAGCTTCTATTCTTTTACCACTCCAGGTGGTAGTTCTGCTGGAAGAAAACAGGCAGTACAAGCCAAGTGGCTGCATTGATTTTGCAGTAATTGATCTGATGGTTCCTTGTGATAATTGACAATTATCCCTGATTACCAGACAGGGGCTTAAAATCAGTCTAAGAAAATGACCGGCATTATGGGATGTTGTACAAAGGCTGAACAAAGATAAATCAATACACCTCAGAAAACTGCTTAGAAAACAAGACAAAAGAGTGTCACACTAGACCACATGCTGCTCAGCCTCTAACAATCCCTGACATACAGTGTGCTACCACATAAACTGCTCCATGAGCTACAATGAGCTAAAAATGAACACCATAATCATTTAAGAGCAGGAAATAAGCTTGCGTAATTAGTTGCAAATTGGAACAGTTTCTGAATGTGTGTGTGTGTGTGTGTGTGTGTGCATGCTGCAAACCTGCACACGTCTGTGTTCGTATGAAGCTCTACGTCTATATTTCTCTGTTACTACGTGTCTGACCTCAGCTGATTGGTCCTCTTGATTCAACCAGACAGATGCAACTCATTGCAGCTTAATAAATATATGGGCCCAGGGGATCTCTGCTAAACAGTTCTATTAAGTTGGAAACATGTCAGCCAATATAAAAGCAGCCTGACCCTGGGAAAGGTCAACTGTGACACGCATGTTTACTCAGGAAAACAACCCGAGGCTGGAAGGTCTTGTTTTATCGGATGTCTTCAAAAGAGAGAGAGAGAGAGAGAGAGAGAGAGAGAGAGAGAGAGAGAGAGAGAGAGAGAGAGTGTGTGTGTGTGTGTGTGTGTGTGTGTGTCTGGCTGGCTGGCCAATTGTTGGTTTTACGTGATTTTGGGTCTTTGAACCGACACAAGAAAACACTGTGTTGTCACAGAGCTTTTTTCTGCACAAGTGAAACGACAGGTACACAAGGTTACATTGTGCATTTGTGAAGACGTGGAAATAGATAGATAGATAGATAGATAGATAGATAGATAGATAGATAGATAGATAGATAGATAGATAGATAGATAGATAGATAGATAGATAGATAGATAGATAAAGGGACAGGTCAGCCTGTGACATGGGTGTAGACTGGACTTGAATCAACCTTCCTCATCATTTTTGGCGCTTGAAGAAGCGTCGGCCCAGAAGCCCCCCCACCCCGCCTCCACCTCCACCTCCTTGCTGCGACAACACACTGAACCCTGTCGCTCAGGAACAGCGGAGGTGAGAGGGCCCTGCTTCTTTTCTCCACTAATCTGCCTCTACAATGTTTAATCAGCACATCAAAACATTGAGGGAGAGGAATTTCCGTGCTTCGTGAGCATATTAGGGATGCAGTCACAGCGTTAACTAGCATTGATGAACTGTTTGCTTATGCAGTAATAATTAACTTCCATTACATTACTTTGTGTGATTACTTTCTTAATTGCCTGAATTATGCATCAATTTAATATCTAATAACCAGTCTCAGACATTAGACACTGTTCAGACACAAATTGCATGTAGTTTCCGAGCTTTAATTAAACACACTAGAATAAATGAAACGATGTAGGATGGATGTCTTGCAGTGATTTCCTGGGTGCTTAAATATGCTATTTATTATAAAAGCATATAAAATTCACTTTCTCCTCAGGAAAGCAAACCACAAGATGCCAATTATAGTACGCAAGTTGCTTTGCCATGGCTTTTTCAGAATCTAGACTAATAAATTTGTTGAGTGGGACTCATTGTTATATTATGCAAATACATTACCATGCCATTTTTTAAGTTTCAAATTTTGTGTGCAGAGCAAAACATGTCCCCAAAGATGATTTTAATTATATAGCAGAATGGGCTCTTGTTTTGCATTGTTATTGTCCTGTAGTAAGGAAGCAGTGAGCTGGGACAATAAATGAGAGTCTATGCAGATATTCAAATTATTTTTCACATCACTTAAATGCAACATATCTCGTACATATTCTCTGCATGAAATATGCGCGCGTGCCTATCGGTTGAAGCACGAAATGAATGACCTAATCAGAAAAATAAAAACACTATAAAGGTATTAAAGCCATAGAGCAATTATAGGAATGTTATTTCAGACGTGTCGTGGGTCGGCGCATCAGTGTGAAGAAAAAGCGTTCTGCCCAAGCTAAATGACTTTCCTCATCTCTTGCAATGCGATGCAAAAATAAACATTTCAGAATTAGGCCCATCTTTCTCAATTGTGCCCTTCGTGGTACCTGATTTAAATTTGATTTACAGGTAGTAAAGCAACTGTGTGTCACATGAACAGAATGTAATTAAAAAGCCAACCCGTGGAAGCCACCGGGTCATTCAATGAATTGATATTAACTTTTAGTCCTCTTGTATCATCATTTTACCCTCACTCAAAAAGTGACATATCCACTTAAAGAGAAAAATGAACCCTATTTTCCTCATCAGCAGTAGTTTGGCAAACATACGTGTAGCAGAAAAGCAGCACGGACACACTTCTTAGAACACTAACTGGAGAACTCTGTGATTAAAAATGATATTTTACATCCATTATTAAAAATGATATACGAGTTTAAAAGATGGCAAATCTCACTATGTGCGAATCATCACCTATGGCTGAAATAAAAAATCTATTTAGCTGATCTAAACTCATGCAAATCCTTGTGACTGGTGTTAGGTCTGGCAGCATCGTTAGTCTGCTTTTTAAATGATCTCTAGAGCTGGTGAGCTTCTGGCAATGCAAGGTTAGACAGAAAATGATGGCAGCACGCGGATGCTTCACAGACCTCATGATAGTTTCCGTCTGTCATTATTTACGTCTGACTAGTCGCGTCATGTCAGCTACCTAGAGAGACACTTTTAATGTGAACCCCCCTCCGTTCTCCTATTGCTTTTCACAAGCAGTGTAGTATACCATTATTTCTTTGCTTCAGTACCTTTAGGTGAAGCTCGCCCTCCCATCAGCTAGAATCAAAGACAGATCCTATGCTTGATATTATACATGCCCGCGTTCTTACAGAGCTGGCACAGAAGCTACATACCTCAATGAGAAAGGCAACTCTGTATCTCATTTGACTAATTCAATAAAAATGGGGAGGGGGGGAAAAAAAGGTGATGTGGCGCTTGGGGATTTAAAATCTGGATCTCAAAAGATTTTGGAGGGCACAGCTGCACGGCAGTTCCATAATGAATATCTGAAATGTCTCATAGTTAACTTTACACTGTGTACCGCTGTATAATCTGTAGTCATTAGATAACACAGTATGTTCTCTTGAACAGCAGAGTACACAACAGGATGTTATGGGTTATTAAGACTGATCAACTAATGACACACTGAAAGCAAAGCCAAAAAGGCCTTTCTCATGAGTTTTCTCTCTCACAACATACAAATTTATATCACAACAGTTACCCTCAGGCTCGATAAGACGGCCATTTATCACAGGACTACCCATGAATCAAGTCACATTGTAAAATCGATCATTGATTCACCTTATTCCCTTGTTTTTCCATCTGAGCCACATAATGATCATTAAACTGACCATGGCACGTCCAAAAAATGGATTTATAATACACAGAGCTCGGCCTGAAACATCTCAAGAATGGTATCATGAGGAAAAGATGACACAGATATAGCATACAAAGAAGAACATTAATTTACTGTATCTCACAGCTCTAACACTCCTTCCTGCCGTTTTAAGTACAGTACATTTGGGCTGTGGAGCTAGAAACCACGGGCCCAAGACCTCTTGGCTAGAGTCCATCTCTACGCTTTGTGCACGTGATCCTAGCCTAGATGAGCATGCTGTAATGGGGCTGCTTAGCCCCATCATGACCCAATGAGTGCCGGCTGTGGAGTGGATGTGCTTGGTGTGTGTGCGCGCACGTGTGTGTGTGTGTGTGTGTGTGTTCCCAGCAGGGAGACAGTGCCTTATGAAGGTCACAACTGCAGCAGTCTGGGGCTCTCTAAGTGAACCCTGGAGAGGATAACAAGCCACATCTAACGCTCTCTCTTTGTGCTCTCGCAGCCACTAATCCACCTGAGAATAGTACAAGCTAAAACACAGTTAGCACAAAACAAAGCAAAAAATTCTATCTCCGGACGGTACGACAAAACATACATTCTGCTCCTCGTGACAATGTTTCCTATTACTTCGGAGAATTATTATCCCGGCGTCTGAAACATCAGTCTTGACCCAAAATAAGAAATGTGGTGTTTTGCAAAGCAATTCTTGTACAGCCCGTATACAAAGATGGAAAAATGAAGAATACCATTTGCCTCAAGGGAATTTCAGTTCAACCACAGTGTGTGACGGCATTGCCCTGTGTTATGGCCGCCTAATGGACAATGTAGAATTAATTCAGCTTCAGATGAACAGGCAGGACAGCAGAATCAAAAATGAGGAGGGGGCCCTAGGTGTATGAATTATGCATATTACATTACCATAACCCTACAATACACTGTGCGACAAAACAATGCAGTAAAAATTGGGCTTCGACTGAGATATTGAACAATTTCCTACATGGTTCTTGCCTACCTTAGAAGTGAAATTGCATTAAGCTTCCTCAATACCAGACAAACCCATATGAGATTTGTATGTTAACATCTAGTCCAGTGAACGAGACACTATGTAAACAAGTCGGGGGATAATTGAAAAGAAAGTCTCCTGACTGCTTTCCCAGGGACCTATCATTCAGGTAGATGGGAATTTGGTTAAATGGCAGGAGAGAAATTACTTTTTCCATTGATTTTCCTTTAGACATCAAAGGCAGACAAATGAAATGGAGCAATTTACTTTGTCGAGCTCTGAAATGGTATTCAAGCAAAACATGTCAGAAACTATTATTTGCAATCATGTTGCTCTTATTAATCCTGAGGAAAATGGATAAATGAAAACGCACAAAGGGATTTACTGGGCTGCAACACATTTTCAGTTCGTATTAGGCCACATATAGTACACACACACACACACACACACACCTAGTAAATAAAATGAAAAATTAAAGTATAACTTTTAAACAATGTTTTTAAACAAAGCATCATTTGAGAATTGCTTTCTGTTATCATTTTAAGTGATCCAGAAAATGAGTTGGAAGGGATATATATGTATATTTCAGCACACTACACAGCAGACAAACAAAGATTCCTCTGTTTTACTGGCAGGAGATGATTGTAGATTTTTTGGAAGAACAAACAGAACAACTAACAGGATTTTGAACCGTATCAACATCGTTTTTCATGTCGTCAAAATCACAGTGTAGAAAAACTACAACTTTTTCATTTCCAGTATTATTTATATTTGCAATATGCCGATTAATGCTGAGACCACATCTCTGATTTGTAGATGACTCCTGTGAAGGAGACAGCCTTTAGCTGCAGCACACACTTTCAGTGTGCTGTGTAAAACAGCATGTGGTATTGGTAACTGCTTCTGTTCAAGCCTTGTAATCATTACCTGGCATCTTATTGCCTCTGTGGCTTTTAAAGCTCTTGTCTCACCCCCAGAAAACAGGGAGTTATAGCTGATCTTTTATTAAAACTTTAGGAGAGCGTCCCCCTCCGGAGGGGGCGGAGGAGGAGTGGGACAAATTAGTGTTGACAGTAGACACTTAAAGCAGGAAAATCACAGGCCCACTGGGAGGCAGGAGCCACATGGGGCTCCCCGCCTGTGTAAAGAACACTCCAGATTTCACTTGAGATGCAGTCGCCTTTTAACAGGGCAGGGGGAATGTCAACAGACCCTCTTGAATGAACCAATAAAGCCACTAAAAGGAGAGGATTAACCAGCTGATATCAGGGACAGCGGTTTGTTTTGAATGCAGCCCCCCTCTCTCTGGAACATGGCCTGAAACACACTGGGCGGAACATTTCCTTTGCTAAGCATGCTGTTACACTGCCAGGATTGTGTAGTTAATTGTGTTAATACTTGATTGTGATCACAGCAGTGTTAACCATGTAATCCTGTTCCAACTTTACTTCTAATGGATTGGATGGAGTGTAAAAATATTACTTTATATTAATATCTAAGTGACGCAAATAGGATTTCTTTCCCCTTAACTCAACTTTTGACGTTTCTCTCTTTTGTACGGTAGTTGCTCTATTATTGCTTTTACTGCCCATTTATCAGGGAGCGCTGCTGTTTCACAACATGAAACAGTAATTACAAGACATCAGGGGCTTTCAATCTCCTCTTAATTTCCCAACAGCTGTGATGAAAAACCCTTAGTCCAATTAATGTGTCAAAATATGACCTAACAATGTCATGGCCTCCTCACAACCCCATAAACATCAAATAAAAGACAAGGCTTAAAATAGATGTATTTGAACCGCAATGACAGCATTTTAATTTCTATAAACCGCCAAAAGAACAAGCAAAAATTTAGCGGTTACTTGTTTTTCTCAGGTGTTGAACTTCATTTAACAACTGCGGTGTTAGCGACATTTGATATGAGGATAAATATGTCTGAGAGAGGTGTGAGGTTTTAAAGTTAAGGCCTGTAAATGAAGTGTCTGATGTGTACGCTGCAACATGAGAGGACGGGGATAAATATAGGTTGGTGTCAGCTTAAAAACATACAATACGCAAAACATGAGTTTAATGTCAGCGTAATAAAACATAAAATATCATAAATTAAATCTGATTAGGTCTGATCCTCTTCTGCACGTCTTGCCACATGAAGTAAATGATCTGTGATTTTTTTTTTTTTATACATTAAAGCTATCATTAGCAGTTAATTCACTGGTTAATATCCAAGCTACAGAACTTTCTGTCATGCACCAAGAACTTGTAAACACGTGATTTTGTGCATGTCAGCAATGGACAATTTGCTTGTTCTTCTTTTCGCGTGTACGCGCAACTGAACTTGAATTTATTTAACTGCTCGTGCCGTAACCTCGGGTCCATGCACTTATAGCGAATAATTAGTTGAGATGCTCGCTGCCATGATATATATAAGCCTAGAATACACCTCACACTGTATGGTGCTTTTTCAAGCAATGGTAGGTTGTGTGGCAATTTGAAATACTTTAAATATGCTCCATTAAAAAGCATCATTATCAATGTGACTTAATTGTTGGTATTGTTGGCCTTTTAACATGTCATGAACCATTCAGACACTAATTCAGCTATTATTTTATAGTGTCTGTATAATACCTGAATAAATGTCAAGCGTTACTTACTATATTTCAAATTATAGTAAAAATAGTTGCATGTGAGATATTTGAAAAAAGGGCAAAGCACAATTAGTATTTTTGGCCATCTATCCCCTTCACTAGAAATGTGTTCTTTCTTTCTGTCAACCGAGGCAATGCGAGATGAATTTAGGCATTTGCAATGTGCATCTGATTTATTATGGAGAAGGTGAGGGTAAAACATTGAGGGATTTCCCTTTAATCAGATCTCATAGGAGTCCATGTAGTGGACCAATACCCCAATGAGTTCCCTTTTAAAAAGCCGGGAATATTAGATTGGCTGCACGCTGCCTCAGTTTTAACTTCAATCAGAGGGAATTGGGGAGGATTTTGTTAAATCTAAGAGCCTTTCACATGTCTGAAAAGTTCATTTCTCTTCATCTATTAACTCTGAATAAAAACCTACCATCGCTTACGCATTTGTCCATTTAGAAATCCTCAAGCTCGTGAGCTGTAGATCTGAGCTCAAATTTTGAGCTTACGGATGACCAATCACAGAGGTGCGTGCCTCAGAGCTGAACCACAAATGGGTCCTTCACAGCATTGTAAATCAGGACCTCAAAGAGTATTATTTAGCCTCAAGCAAAGAGTGCTTGTTTATCAGATAGTGCCTGAGTCTAGGATAAAAACCTCCCCATAAATCTGGGTACCTTTTATGTGCTCATGGAGACTGGCTGGCTCATTCTGAGTTTAAGGCTCTGAAGAATGCAGAGGTAAGCATGGAATTCATGTCAAAGAGCGCATGTTGTATGATGAGTACCTGAAGACTACTTCTAATGGATGTGGTTCATGACATGTACAAACGTATCTAATTGGTCTATCTGGTATTGCACCCTGAGTGAGACCTGCGTCCCAATGTACCACTGCTGTAACTTACTATTTGATTAAAGTGCAGACAAACAAACCATAAACCACAAATCAGTGACAAATCATAACACTTAAAGGGTGAATTCAAGGTGAATCTTTGGCTTGGCTAAAGGCTTTGCATTCATGATTTAGTGTGTGTTGTCACTATACAGGTTCAATAAGCATTGTCAATTTTTCACATGAAGTGTCAGTCGGTGCTGCGCTACATCCGACAGTGCGCTACACATAAGTTATCACGCTCCAGCGGGTAATTTTCTGAACATTTTATTTTGTTGTCTGATATATTGCCGCTCAGATATGGCAATGCTAAACCCCAGATGATAAATCAAACGTGTAGTGGCTGCCTCTGATAACTCAATAAGCACCTGGACTCCTCCTAACATGTCACACCTGCACTTCTACGTATACCACTCTCATTCTCGGGCCTCACTGGGGGGCTCAATACACCTGCCAAGTGAATTTCAGAAGCCTAGCAGCTGGGAGAGAAACATCATGCATGCTTAATTAGGAGGTTCAGGAACCATGGGAAGTGGATGGCAATTTTAATACACAGTATACCTGCATATTCCAGGCTATATGAAAATCTACTCATTCATGTAGCATCAGCAAGTATAAAAAAAGTGTGATTGCATTTATGTAATTGTATGTAATTCATAAACAAATAGGATTTAATGAGTGAAAAAATATAAATGATCACTTCCAGCAGAAATTAAAATGTCTGTTAAAACATACATAACGTGCTTTTCTCAAACAGCACTGAGTCTTATTGTTCCTACAGTATTTTAAACAAAGAACATGAACAATTAGAAGCTTATTCTACTTTCACACTGCAGAGTATTAAATAGACTTGATTTAATGAGCATATTTAACAAAGGAATACCAAGGGGAGACTTTGTTGATCAATAATATTGTACACTTTCCATCCAATCAATGTAGTGTCTCCTTAGCGGCTATTACCAAGTGTAATAAACAGAGGGTTCGTTTAAGAAAATAATAATATACTGATTCGCAAACCCCCGAGGCATTTATTAAATTGCACGACCAAATGTTCGATGTCATATATGGACAACGCACAAAAAAGCCATTCAATGGATAGATTGTGTCTTCCCAGGCTGTCAACAAGTATTTAAACCAAATATTGACTTTCAAACCCCTCCTGTAAGTAAGTATCATAAATGTTTATAGTCAAATCAGTTCTTTATGAATTGCTTATTGCAATTGAAAAAATTCCATGCCCATATTTCTGCACTTTCTAACTAAAGCAGTAGGTTGATCATTTGCTCGGTAAGTCTAAAGTCCAACAAACTAACCAGCAAGTTTGTGGCCAACAAAAACTATTCTGAATTCAGAGATAAATGTTTCCTTGAGATGTGAAGCCCTGCAGAAAACAACTTTATACAGTTGTGTTATGACCACATGCACAGAGGCTGTAGTGTCTAAGAAGGCATTTCAGACAGGAGGTTACATTTCCAATGAATTTTTTAGTGTTTTACGGGGCCAATCTTCTAGCCAGTCTGAGAGTATTGCGACTCTTATCAACACTACACGAGCTATGTGTTTATCACAGACTCTGAGTCATACACCCAATTCTGATATGAGCTCCAGCATTGCTACGGAGGCTATAAACCCTATAAGGGAGTGAGGAGGGGAGAAGCAGTATGATAACTCAGAGCGTCCTGCTGTAATTATGGTATTCATGAAAAGATGAAATAGAGTGCAGACTAAATCTGTAGCTCCAGGCAAAATCAACAGCTTGGCATTACGCCATGACCCCTGCCCATCTCGAGGATACAGCAAACATACCAAAACTTTGCTGCTTTTTTCATCAGTCAAGAGTGAGGGAATGAAGTGCATCGATTGCTTGTGATTATTAACTAGACTGAGATAAGCCCTCTCCTTATTATGCAGATTACTGAGGCTCCCCGCTCCAGCATATTGTACAGATGCAAGGGAGCAGCTGCTCTTACAGATGGTGGGTACACGGATCTATCATTATGCCTCCATTGTCTCCACTTCAATTGTTTGGGGGACAACAGAACTGCATCAAAGAGGAATCCGACTGCAATGAATTAAGAAAGAGAAACGAAAACCATCAACTAAATTTATACACCGGAGGCCATGGAATGGAGAGGAGCGTAAAGCTGAAGCTATTTCATATATACAACCATGGAGTCGCCCAGTCATGTATACTGTACCCAAATCTGTTGGATGCAGCACTGTGCACCAAACATATGTTGTTTTTTTTATTAACAAACTGATATTAATTCAGGACGCAGATATTAATTCAAATAAGGAAAAAAAAGCACTTAAAGCAAAAAGTCTACAACCAAATAAATAAATGAATAAATAAATATGAACTCTGCTCAGAAAAATATGGCAGCTCATTTTAGGGGATTTATTTCACCTCCAAACACTGTCTTACATTTTGATTTCATGTAGTTCTCTGTTAATGTAAATTATCAGTCATCATGTGACACTTATTTGCTTTCAAATACCACACTGTTGACGGCTCCAGAATTTAAATATTAAAATCGTCCCACAAAGCCAACCACGGTGAGGGAAGAATATGCAGACAGCGTCAATTTTGCCCTTAAGGGGAACCTCTGGTTGTCCATTTGACTCGCCACACCTCCCGCTGTGCACTGCTGAGATCAGGACACTAGTAGCTCCTCTGATCAAACATGACATTACACTAGAGGGAATTACATGCTCAGATTATAACAGAGAAGGTCACACCGAGTTGTAAGTCGTGACAGCAGTCTCACACTATTCTGCAGATAGCGAAGGGTAATATTACTTTAAGAATTAATGCACTGACATTAAACTGAGCACGATACAAGTTTCCGACCCTCATCTGGCAGAATTTAAGGTTATCCCTACAATATATAGGAAGTATTTACACATGGAGTTGCCACCAAGATAAGAAAGTTACAAACATAAAACACATACTTAGCACGGGAGGAGTGAACGTGCGCTGAATGTCAAATAAAGGAGCATCTTAATGAGAAAAGTACAGAGGATAAACAAAGTTGTAGAATTATTTTACCTTGACGTCACTATAAAAAACTAATCTAGCAAAAGTCGGGGTGTTTTTGATTCTTGCAGTAATAAATGTTGCATTAAAGTGTGCTCACTGCAACAATTCCCTGAGTGTAACATTCAAAATGTAAATAAGTTTTAGATGTGTTCCTAATGTCCACAAACCTAACAGTGCTATTGAATTGTTTAGTTGAGGTCGTGGACTGAAGAATAAGGCCCATGAAAAGGTGCAGCCCTCGTTATCCCATCATTTTCCCGCATGCCAGCGGCAGTATGGAAAATTAAGCTCAACCCAGCAGCCATACAAGGCAACTCAATAATGTCCACAAGATTTAACTGGGTTTCCTTTTTATTTTATGTCACTGTATATACAAATATCAAGGATGGATCTTGGATGTTGATGATTTTTATCTTTGAGTGCATTTATTCTGCATAACAGCAGCCATTGATTACGGAGATAGTTCAACAACAAACGCAGAAGATGCCCACTAGCATCCATACGGTAGTGTGCAGTAATTCCCACACGGCACTGGGAAATAACATTACTTGCTCCAAATAGAAAATCAATTCCTTAGCAGAATATTTTCTGTTTTCAATATCCTAAAGAAGCTGCTATCTTCAGATGACCTCAGTATAAATTAATAAATCTTCTTTCGTACTATATTTATTCAGTATTGAACTAGAATCCATGGCATAAATACAACTTGCAAACAATTCAGTGCCTTTGTGTGTGTTTTAACCACTTTGCATGTGGGTAAAAACACACAAAGGGCACAAGGGAATAAGTAGCTGTATCCTCTATATTTCTACATTAATTCCTTAACTCGTGTCTGCTGTATTCAAATAAATAACAGTTTTCTTTTCTTCAGTCATGTGTCATGGGTGGATAGATTGAGCTCCTGTCAGAGCACAAAGCTCCCCTCAGAAGTCCACATTGCCTCGTCTGTTGTTAGGACCTGGTCCACATGGGGCCAGATTTGATTGGAAAGCCCCAAAGGGAGGAGTTCCACCAGTCACTAGGGCATTGTTAGTGCCTCAAAAATGGCCAGAGAAGAATGACTGATTATGCAACCACAGCCAGGGTTACTAATAGGAATTCTATTTGAATTTCTAACATAACAGATGTTTGCTGGGCACCTCCATGGAGTGCGCATACACAGTTATGCTAATTCGCCAGTGTTTCCCTTCAAGTTAGCTCAGAGTCATTAGAGCACACAGCTAGCTTGGATCCCTCTGTCAAACTAATAATTGGCCATTATTGATATTAATTAACATTTTTGCTCTCTATGTCCTTTTTGACCTGCTATCTGTTAGTAAATCCAGTTACGGAGTCCTATTAGGGCAATAAAAATCCACCGGACTCTATAGTAGTTGCGAGCCATTTATCAGAAAGAGAACATAAAGCCAATTAGGAATAGGAGTAGACAGTTGTCTTCATTCTCCACTGACTACTTCTTGATCTCCATTATAAATTGCTAATAGGGCAGATACTGGTTAGCAAAGGGGAGAAGGAGAGAAGGAGTGGGGTGTTACCATTGCTCACTCCCACCCGTGATGACAGGTGAAAAGGAGCAGTAGTATTCTTGCTTGATGAGGCTACACAATCATCAGCTGCTGTTTTTTTTTTTTTTTTCTCTCCCTTCAGTCTTTTTGTTGAGGGGCGTCATGGTGCACCATCTTCTCTACCGCTGGTCAATCATGTTAATTGGCCTTAAAGTAGAATAATACAGAAAGCCATTTGAGTGTTAATCGTTCATCCTCCAAAAGTAATAGCTTTTGGTCTCTCTTCTATTATGATGCAATGAGCATCGGAAACACTGTACACCATAGGTTTATGGGCTCAGATCAAGAAATCCTAATAGGTGTATATTGACTGGTTTATTTTCCACAAAACTCCAAAGGGACCGGTGGTTGCAAGAAAATATATCAAAAAGGCTATCAACAATGGTTGGGTCTTCTGTGTAAAATCAATAGTGAGCCATAGACGGCTTGAGTTTTCACACTTCTCTCTCGTCACTTAAAAAGACTGTAGGCTCTACAGTATGATGCCTGGAAGGACTCATGAGACAGTAACCACGCTACATGTGTGAAAGGACACAGATTAGTAATAAACTAATCTGTTTTGCTTTTGGTGAAATCACTGCACTTCATAACAGGTTATTGCTGCTCTAACCTGACGCTCTGGGAATGAATGTTTTAGTTTTCGAGAACAAAAGAGCTCAGCAGCGTAAAGGATCATATGTTGTTGTTGAAGCAAGTAGTCTAACATAACCTATGTGAATAACAACTTATGTTCCTGCTTCTCGAATCCAGATGCTGCCGTGGCAGCCCGGGTTTATGACAAGAGGTATAGCGGTCCCTTAAATGAGCAGTATTTAATAGCCTGGATTCAAGTGTAAAGGCTTTCTCCCCTGTGCATTACTCCAAGAACCTAATTACAAGTTTCATCATCAATCATGAGCATTATTTATTCAGTGAAATGAATTTCTAATTAATAACTGATGAGCATTATGGCCCCGAAGACTGTAAAGCAATTAATTATGGTTGGCAACAGGGAATATCCCTGTAAAGGACTATCTGGCGCACAGTCACAGCACAGCGGTGCCAACAGGCTAATGTCCACAAAGAGGAGGAACTGGATTGTTTTTGTACCTAGGCTTTATTGAGATAATTACTTTCATGAATGTTGTCTGGGGTCTGTCATACTGATGGCGATGTAATAAACACCGAAAAACTGTATTTAAATTTTGTTAAATGCTGTTCTGAACTGCCATCTTCTGCGCTCTGTGCTGCCACCTTCTATCCTCACAGATGTTTTGGTTCTTTGATTTTTATCAGAGGGCCCAGAGTGCATTTTTTAGGAAAGATACTCTACTCACTCTATAATGTTCAGACTTTTTTAACATCAAGGGTTCAATCACTATTTCCGTTTCTATGAGTCCTGAAAACAATTCTCCTTGAAGACTAAAAAAGTGCAAAGGTTGGTTTGGCTGCTACTGTACATATTCAGAGCTGCATTAATATCACACAGTGAGAATCAAAGCTTAATGATGATTTAATGTCCGTTAGTGACTTATCAATTACATGAATTTGAATTGAAACTACATTGATTCATAAATTAACAGTACAGCCTCATTTATATACAGTTAAACATACTGTTACAGTATTGTTATGTATTTTTATTTATGATGTTTTAATCACTTGTTGGTCGTTAACAAGCTCAAATGTTTACCTACCTACTTTAGTACTTACTTAGCAACAGTAGATTTAAAGGCTGCATTTGATTTATGCATATTTTAAATTAATAATCTTTAATCTGATTTTTTGTACAACTACTCACTAGAGCTAATCTGAATGTGAATCCGTCCATCAATATTTACAAAGTTATATTTGTTTCCGTCCGGATGAAGGAAAGGGCAGAGATGATTTATATCATCACTTTATGTAAATACTATACGTTTATTATTACTAGGTCATAACGAGATGATGCGATAGTTTTTATGTTTATGTCTTTAAATCTAAAGTGTATAAAATGTTGACGATTTGTGAGATTACAGTAGAAATCCAAGGCTGAGGCTTGTGTTTTGTTAATCATAACTGTTTTCTACTTTCAATGAAGGATGCTTAATCCTTCCATAAAAATAAAAGTTTGAGTGTTGAATAATTAATGCAATATCTCCAATATTCTTCATTGCACTTACAACTATGTCATGGAGCACTCAGAAAATGTCAAATCAATTTTTTTGTGATGTTTTGCTGCCGTTAACGTTGAATTATGAATTCATAAATTTAAAGACTTACTGTATATTTTTGTGTTAACAGTTTTTAGCATTGTTTCAGAACAGGAACACACAAGAAAAATAGATAACAGCAGAAGACAAAGAAACTCTGGTGTGGAGAGAGATATAATTACATAGGAGCTTGTCTGTCAAGACACTGTAGGTCAGAAGAAAAGATTCAGAAGTCGGCACTGACCTGACCTCGTTCAGGAGAGTTTTATGGAGAAAAAAATGGATAATACTCTAAAATTAATTCAGTTATTCTTTTCTTCTGTGGAAAATTATATACACGGAAAATAAACCCTCTGTACTGTCATTTGCAAGTTACTGATGACTCTTTTGGTGATATTTTTAATGCATATTATCACATTTATCACAGCCATATAAATCCCATAAACAAAGCATTTGACATTTGATCTATCACTGCAATTTTGCCTAATTTATAAAAAGGCACAGGCTTAAATCCCCACATCCCTGTTATTGTGCTGTGTTAACCTAATTCTTTTCAGTTATAGTATCTTTTTAATAGCCATGGGTCAAACACAGATTGGTTAAAATAAAAATAGATTAGTGTGCATCTTCATCCAGACATTAGAATAAAATGGACACATTATGGAAGAGACACAGAGAAAGTCAAAATGATGATAAAGAACTATGAGAGGCTATAATTCTTTCATTTATAAAATGGAAATCAGCGAAGCATCTGTTGTTTCAATTCAGCACAATTTTTTTTTTTGCATATTTGTGGCATATTTTTGCCTATATTCATCTCACACACAATTCTATCCGCACAAAACAGAGATGGATTGAGTCATGCATGGCTGTTTGAGGTACCCAGAGTAAACGTAATAAATGTGCATGACTATAATGCTGAATTGCAGCAGTGTCTTAATGTATGTGACTGCTTCCTTATGGGTTGAAAGACATAACAGGATTTGTGCAGTTCTTTTAATTAAGTATAAAGTTACTTGCTGTGAGTACATGGCACACGCTCCCATGTGTTATATGGCTTGTGTCAGGTTACATGTCATTGAGATTGAGACATATGCCTGTTTGAACAGTTTCTATTCAGATTGAAGACAATTTAGTGTGTTCATTTTGGTCGTGCCTTTGTGTGCACACTGGTTTATTTAAAATCTATCATTCATCAATCCATCATTCTTCTCTATTTCAGTTTTGTATGGAACAACAGTGCAGAAGAAAAAAACAGATTGGCAACATGTCTATTGGGAATTTTTATCATTGTTCCATTAATTGTCTTTAGACATGCTTTTTTTCAGGGTCACAGGGTGCTGGAGTTTACACCAGAATGCCTTGGTCAGGCCCTTATATAGTAAAAACTATAATACTAATGAAGACACTGCTGTATTATTTTGTACTAAGGGAAAATAATATGTGTGCAACAACTGATGTCAGTCAAACTTACAAAAATGATGCCAACTTTGAATTATCTCATTAATTAAGTGTCACCAGAACTGTCACATTCACAATTTATGTCTAATTTCCCTATTGTGACCAGAACAGAACACACTAGAAGAGAAGAGAAGACACTGAGTAATCCATTACAAGATGTAGTTTGTTTGCTCATATCTGTTCAAAATTCATGCATAATTTAGCGTGAGCAAGATCACAGTGAAATATGAAGAATCTGTCTTATGTTTCCAGTATGTACAACATGCAGATTTGAGGCGAGTTTTACTCCAGATGCCCTAAGACTTGACTAATACACCTCGATTTACTGTAGTATTGGACATTATTTGTCAGCCGTGGTGTTGACTCTCTCTTTTAAATTTCCTTTTATCGTATTTTTATCATTGTATGAACTGAATTGGGGCATGAGTGGAACTCACAAGAGTCAGTGCGTACGCAAAATAGAAGAAATAGGCAATTATTTGGTTGTTTTGTTGTTGTAATTTGCTAAAACAGATAAAACTAGCATATATATATATATATATATATATATATATATATATATATATATATATACATATTGATATTGAGGCGACTTGCTCCATATGCAGTTGCAGTTCTCAGGAATGGTGGCTCCAAATATGTAGGGTACTCCTATTTAACGAAACACATCAGGCACTTTAGACCAAACAGTTTTAGCAAGCATTCAGCACAACTCAGCACTGCATTTAAAATTGCGAAAAATGTTGTGGCTGTGTTGTTTTGGTCAAGTACAAGCCAGGAAATCCCATCAGAGTTATGAAATATAATTCAATGAGTTTGCAAAATGCTACACTTTATATGTTTAATGTTATAAAATAGGATTATACAACTCTGGAAAGTTTTCATGGAAGCATTCCTTTCATCCTCCATCTCAGTGATTGTCATAATAAACAGAAAAAAAGCCTCTAGTCCTAGAAGCTCAACTGGTAGTTCATGCACCATGTATCGAGTCCTTACTGCAGCAGACCAAGTCTGGCCCGGGACCTTTTCCTTCCCCTCTCTCTCCACTGCCTTTCCTGTCTCTCTACTGTACTTTGTAACACATTACAAAGTAAAGCGCCTTACCAGATGTTGTTTTGGCACATATGCTGCATCAATCCAATGGCCTTATTACAAATGCATTTCTAAGTCTCCAATCCGAACACAGTCTTAGCGGTACCTCATCTGCCTCACAAGCTCTTCATGTACATTACAAGACCACAGGCTGAACTAGGAATGTTCCTGATGACTAACCGTGCCATTAATTAAACAGAAATTAAATTTAGACTAGTCAACTAGTCTAAAAGTTATAAAAAGTTGTCAAAAAACAGCCAAACTTCCTGGCTTCACAGGCTACTCCGTTACGTTATATATCAGGGGTGTCAAACTGTTCCACAAAAGGGCCGGTGTGGCTGCAGGTTTTTGTTCCAACCAACCAAGAGCACACAGTTTGACCAATCAACTCTCTGAAGACTGAGATCAGTTGATTAAATGAGTCAAGTCTGGTGTGCTGCTGCTTGGTTGGAAAGAAAACCTGCAGCCACACCGGCCCTTTTGTGGAACAGTTTGACACCCCTGTTATATATATATATGTAAATGTCCATAAAAATGTTTGGGATACCACTAAAATGGGAAAAATATGGAAATATCTTCCTACCAGACTTCCTACCAACACTGTGAATGATGAAGAAAATGAAGATGCTGTTTATGTTATTAAATGAAGGGAGAGATCACTCTCTCTGGTTGATTATAGTGGGATAACTTTAGACATGATGCCTTAATATACATTTTTTTTTCCATCGCTGCTTGGATTAACTTTGTGCTATTAACAACAAGACAGAGATGACATGATGAAGTTACAGAGCATAATGTTACAGCCTGGCTGCTGGAGTGGCTGCAACACTGATAAAATATTAACAATTTGTTTAATCAACTAGAGATTATAGCAGTTTAATCAACCAGTGGACTAATCGTGCACATGACTACAGGACACCTTTACCCCATGGTGATAACACTGACAACAAACACACAGCTGCTTTGAGAAATCTGTGTGTACTTACTTCTGCCATTGCCATAGATGGAGGTATCTCAGAGCTGCAGCTCCCCTGGCACAGTGCTGTGACTGCCTGCTGCTTCTGTGTTTGGAAAGGGTCAAGTGTAAAGGACAAATTCACCCACAGTAAACACAGCTCGAGTTAACTTCACTTAAATTCACCAACTCACCACTTAACTTCCGGTGGAAAGCACTGCAGCGTCTCTGCTCCACCTGTTCAGGTAGATAGGTAGCGTTAGTCTCTGTTCACCCGCACCACGAACTTCACTTCAGTTTTTTAAATTGCACTGTATTGTCAGTTATATTACGTTAAACACATATTAGCTAACTTCTCCACAGTTATTAAGATAATGACAAAACATTTAATGTTAGATATTTCGTTTGCGGGAAAGTCGTGCCCTGATTGGATGTCGGGCAGGCTGAAATCCAGCCTTCCTATTGGCTGATCATAAATGTCGCAGCGTTTGTATCTATGTAGATTCTGAACTACTGTAGGCAAACAAACATAAAGTGTGGTTATTTAATGATATGTCGAATTATATGTTGCTGGATCTTATCATATCTTATTTATATTTCTGTGTTACAAAACAATATTAGTATGAAACATTTTCTCTAATAGTAATCAACTCTGGATACAACTTGAATATTTTTACACACTACCTTTTATCAGAGCAGTTTGTTTTGCATGTCATCTGTGATAACAATTGTACTTCCCCATTTCTTTTAAAGGTCCAGTGTGTCGTATTTAGCAGCATCTAGCAGGAGAGTTGCAGACTGCAACCAGCTGAATACTGCTGGCCTCACCCTCCACTTCTAAGCCTGTAGGAGAAACTACGGTGGAGAAAAAACATGAAAGGCTCTGTCTATAGCCAGAGTTTGGTTTGTCTGTTCTGGGCTACTGTAGGTTATGCTAATCATATGCAGGCTATGCTTATGCTATGCATAATTAACAGTGTGGTCACTTTGATTGACAGGTGGGTGCCATCACAGCACCCAGGCATCATTCGTCCTACCTCAGGTCCACTGATGATCCATGTCTTTGTCGATTTTTGGATTAGCCAGGAGGCGGAACAGGCTGGACTGCCAAGATGGTGGAGGCCAGAGGCACCACACTCAGAGAAACCTGTGGGTGTGGTCACATATACAGTGTCCATTCTTTATACTGTCAACGGGCTAAACTGACTCATTTGGCACACCTATCCAGTATGGCTTGCAGAAAGACCCACCTGTACTCTTTTACTGTAACATTATGCCAGCTCACAGTGGGACTGGTCTGTAAACATGACTGCTCAGCTGGCTGAAAAGCGAGGCAATATCTTGCTGTTGCATCAATTAGAAGTTTCTTTCCGCTGCTTTGGTGCTACAGGAACACAAATACGAGCTGCCGTGGCTCTCCTCCCGCGCCTCTCTTTTTCCAGAGCATGTTGAGATTATAGCTAGACTAATGTTAGTGTTTAGCAGACGCTTGGAACACCTGGAAGCCAATGGGGAGCCAAGAGGCTGAGTAGGGGCTTGTCTTCCCCAAGCAGCAATCTCCGTGGGGGGGAAATCAAGCCTACGCTGAAGTGCCAGAATATGCAGTTCCTCAAACGGCCACTTGAGGCTGACTACAGAACAACTCATCCTCCATAAGACCCCATGTTAAAAATGCCCAACATGTTTACAGCCTGGTACAAAACAGTTTTGGTCTCTATTGCTAATTTCCCTGTTCATGACAACTGTAGGGAGTCTAAATCTTTTAATTCTATATAACTCACCCATTCAAATTATATTTATGCTTAAAGTTATGACCAGCATGTCCACTTTGATTGACAGGTGGGTGCCCTTACAGGTGGTTTATTTGAGCACCAAGGTTTCTTTTAGCCAGGTGGCAGAAGAGGCAGGACTGCCAAGATGGCGACGGCCGAGCCACCACTCTGAGCTTCACAACGACTCTTCAGAAACCTGTGGGTGACATCATGGATACAACTTCCATTCTATAGACTGTCTATGGTCTTCCCACAAGGCGTTGTGGGTAGGCGTGTCCTGCAAACACAGTTTAGTCTCTTCCAACATGGCGGACACCTGCTAATACACCAATGAAAACATATTTATTTATGAATATTATATTCTATTTCTGCCATTTTCATCCCAAGAAATGTCCCTAAATCATACACACTGGACTTTTAATGGATTACGCATGATTGGTTGAACAAACTAGTTGTTGAACTAGCCAGAAGTCAGCTGGTCAGTTCATTATACATTATTCCACTTTTACAGCACTGCCAGCTCACCACCGCAAGTAGATACTCAATGTCATCCTTCAAGATGAGTGAGACACATAGCAGAGACAGGAGTGTGCACATCTTATAACTGTCCTTCTCTGCAGGTCTTCAAACACACACACACACACACACACACACACGTCGTGTTTCCATCTGGTAAAGTGGGCTGTTGTGATTGATTTGTGGATTTGCTCCCTCTTTTTTTCTCTCCATTTAAGTGAAATAATGTATGGAAGCAATCTGGCGACAGACATTTTGGAAAATCTATTTGAAATCATTTCAGCTGAAGCCATGGCAGTTTGTCTTCTTAGGGGAGAGGAGCAAAGTATAATTGTCTGCAGTCTAGTAAAACACAGTATAACTGCCATCACACTTGACTGAGCTTATAGCCAGCTAGTCCCATGGCCTCTAGAAGATAGAGCAGTTAATGTTCCCTTTTATTTTAGAGGATATGTCACTTGTATCGCAGATTTATACCATGATACAGCAATTTTGTCCAAACAGATGGATAATGGTGTCACCAGCAAAAAGCCCTGTTTTTATTGAGTTTAGAGCATATTGTTTAGGTAGGGGGACTGTGTTGAACAGCTCTGCCAGCGCTTTCTCTCTTTATCTCTCTAATCTTGCCAGTATTAGATTTGATCATTTTTGTTTGAAGGAGGAAAATGTGGCTGTAATGGCTTCCTAATAGCAAACACAGGGGATACAAATCCAGAGACCCTGTTCTGTAGTGCTTCCATAAGCACCACTGATTTATAGAGGTCTTTATGACAGAAAGGAAAATGATCTGCTGCAGGTATAAATCAGGTGAGGAGTAGGAAATTGAACTTAGATATCATCTTGTCAGATGCTTAATGCTCTTCCTCCTGTCACATTCGATAGGACCAATTTGGAGAATCCTGCAGAGGTAAAAAGAAGACAATTAACAATGACAGTGTGGTAATAGATGAAGCTATAAAATGAACCTGCTGCCTGCAGGATGCTTTGTATGATTTCCACATGAGGTAGTGGCAGGGGTATGTTGACTCGGCCTTTCATTTCTTCCCTATTCTGTTTTTGGTGGTTTCTGGAACATTACCCCCACAGATATATGTAACAGAACAGCAAGAAAACAACAAGAAAGAAGTAATTTTTATGTGTTGACTCTGCTTTATAATTGAGTTATTATCCTGCATATGACAGGACTTGTAAATTTAGGTCAACCTTGTTTTTATGTTATTGATTCGGAGGGCATGTTCTATCCTAACACTATATAAAATTAATCAATATATCAATTGTCAAGCACAGAAATTATGCATGTGCAGGATCATTAAAAGTACAACCAGCTAAAATAAATTCTTTTACTGTGTTACAAGCTTGCGTCTATGCTGCCAGCTCAGTTTTGTTTTTTAATCCTGCTGTTATAAAATAGATATGTTCATGCATATGTTGTCTTTCCCAAAGTGTGTCCTCTTCTAGTTTAGTATTTAATTAAGGTACAACAGTTGATTGTTTGCAGTGATAATTGTCAGACTGTATGAGTGCTCAAACAGATGTCATCGCTCAGTGGCGTAATGAGTTCAAGATAGGACAGAGAATGACAATGCTCTCTGATCCCTGAATGTCACTCTGGTATAAACTACAGCACAGTGCTTTATTGCCGGCATCATGTATTCAGCTGCACGCATTCGCGATTTGACGTGCGGGGGGGGAAAAAAATGGAAACCCTTCCATCTGGGTGTGTGTGGGTTTCAAATGACTTGAATTTTAAAAACTAATTTCTTGGAAGCTGATGACCTTTTGTGAAAAGCTGCTCAACTTTGTCGAATGGCAATTCAAGCCCTAGCAGCTAAAGAGCTCCAGTAATAACCAGAGAGCCACTGCTCGGGAAGCATCACCTCTCGCAGCTCATCAAGCCAAGCTCTTGTATAATCTAATTTGATTTTAATGCTTCTCTGAAGGAGATTGTGCTCTTATTACTGTGTAATGATGCTGTTGTCAAGAGCCAATGGTGATGTCTGATATCACAACCATGTTAACTGCTTCTGTGACACTCATCTCAGCATTTTCCACATGGTCTCCAATGCACGATGGCTTGTGCTGTATATTTATGACTTTGTTGTTCTTCCTGTTGCATTCTGCTTCATGATTGACAGAAACATGGTAAATCTTTAAAACTGCCTCCTTTATTACCTCCGTCTGATATGGTAGTTTTTTTGTATTCAGTACAGTAGATGGAGCATATCGATGAAGGTCTTCGCCGAGATGAGGAGAATTTTGAAGTGCTCACACTCAGGGGCAGCAAATGGAAAAGTGACAAGCCTGGTGCACTTGTCTATTTTACTTATTCTCTGCCTCTGTTTCATATTCTGCCTCGCACCGTGGGGTTATTTTCCTCCGGGGTTCAGGAGGGCACGCTCTTTCATTTCTTCAGAAAATTGTTTCGCAGGATTTCAATCTTTGGCTGCTAGATATGACAAAACACAATATCAAGAACACTTATGTTTCTTATCTGCCATTTTTTCTGGGTATAAATAAAAGATCAGTATAAATTTATGTCAAGTGGCCTCGAATGCACATGTGAGAGATGAGTATGAAAAGAACTATGAACCTTGGGACAGCCCCACTGTACATTTTCATCGCTTGCTCAAAATTACCTCGGCACTGGGGCTTTGTATGTCATTTGTCATCCTTGAAAATCAATTAGTGTTTCCATGATAGCAATCCAGATGTAATCCTTTGAGTGTTAGCACACAACACACAAAAAACAGAGTGTATCTTTTGTTTTCACATTAGGTAAACAGCGTTTCTTTGAACTGTTCATGTAATAGCTTGAGATGACGGTCAATTAGGTGCAGACTATGAACACTACAGAATAAATATCCTGATTGGAGAGTTGAAGGGCCATCCCGAATATTGATTGTCCCTAAATAAGCCTTCTGTTTGCCACTCAATAAAAATCATTACACCACACAAATGTAACTACCAGAGTAACTCTAACACTTTAAAAAGATATTTAACTACAGCAGAGAACTGTTTCTACTCAACCTCCAGATCTCTTTGTGTGATCTCTCACCTCTCTGTGAAATTCTTCATGCATTACATAGATAAAAATAAAAAAAACCCAACCAAGTTGAAAGCCTTGCACACAAATAATAATTCTACTGACTATGAAGTGCAAGCTGTCAACAAATGATTCACTGCCATGGAATCAAAAATATTACTCAAACATACATTCTCATAGCACACAGCACAGAGATATTTTGTGATATATTACTTATGATGATGCACATATGTGCAGGCTATGTATACTGGCCAACCTCCCAGTGGTGTGAAAACATCCAAACATTGTCCTATTGATGTCCCATTTTTTTTCCCTGTTTGGCTCTTGTCAGAGGTCAACCTCAAACAGCATGCGGTGGAATCAGGCGTTACTGTCGATGTCACATTGATGCATTACAAGGCCCGGGAGGTCACGTCTCTGTAAACATACATTATCAAAACCCATAGAAGATGTGGGGCGTTGACCTAACCAATAGTTTACGGTTTATCTTCAGGGGAAAAGGGTCATGTGATGGCAGAGAGCAACTTTGTAGGCGCAATGACTTTCTTGTTGCAAATGAAGAGGGTCAAGCAATCAAGACTGGTCGGGCTCTGTGTCAGCACCATTATCTTACGCTGTCTGAAATGATCAATGAGCGAAAATAAAATGATCACAAGCTAAAATTGGCCTGCTAATGAAAACGGACTGTTTAAACATGCTCCTTGGCGAGAAGGTGGCCGGTGAAGAAATGGGGCAGCAATTTAAAACACGCGACAGTGCAGGTATCAGGAATACATGGACGCTGTCACCATCGTGCCAATTTACATGTTAAATTGACCTTTCTTCTTCATGTTCTGATGTTAATGCAAAATCACTTTTAAAATCTATCAGTAATCAAGTGTGTTTTCATAGCCAATAATTCTCCAGCATGATCTATATACAACATGCGTCTATCTGGATGAATGTGTTGTGATCCTGAGCACACATATACACAGATATTTTCAAAAGTTTATTTAATATCATTTATACAGAACAGGGATTCAGACATTCAGCGAACACATATTTTTGTAAACAGTTAAATGACTTTATTGTCTATATGTAAATAAGTTTTATGGACAATACTATGAGGCAGAGACTTCAAATATAAAAGGCACTTAGGGCAGGTGCACAGTACTGACATAAATCTCCACTCCTCCCTCTTAGCAATAAATATACACTGTATGTGCATTCCTATTATGGTACAATGGTTGCATAAACATGCTGCGGAGTACCTCAGTCAACACCGTCATGAAAGGCACAGTTTTATAGAAAAATATGTATAAATAATTTCCCTTAAATAAAAATTTTTCACCACAAAATATTTCTTGTTTTGTTTCTGCAATTTCCAATTAACCCCGATAGAATTACGTCAGGCAAAAACAAATAAAATATGGAAAACAAAGACATGGAACATGGACTTTCCCTATATATTAACAAGATTAACATAAACATGATCCTTATCACTCTCAATACAATGTTACGAAAATGAGTTATGAGTTGGACATCTCATCATACTCGGATGGAGGTTTGTTTGGCGGTTGCTACCAAATGCTAGTGCTATACAGTTTAATATTCAATTCTTTACTAATACTATAAAAGCAATTCTCAAAAGAAAGGACATTCTGTACTGTAAGTTGAAAATCACATCAGCTGCTGACGTCTTACTGCATTATTCCAACTCAAGGCATTTTACTTACAAGTTAACTGTTTTCACATTGATTCAAAGAAAAAAAAAAGCCTGACTTGTGTTGAAATCACCACCGTGTTTTATTCCACTTCCATGGCAGACAAATCCTGCTCTCCGTCAGATTTCTCAGAGGGCATATCATGGGACTCTGGCGTGGTTTGGCCGTCTGACGCAGAGCTGGGCTCTGTGGTTGTTGGTGTGCCGGGCTCTTGGGTGGTGTCTGTTGCAGCAGACACATCATCGAGCTTGGTTGTCCCTGATAATTAGAGATCATTTTTTCAGTTTAGATTTGCACGCTTTTTAAACAAGTATAAACAACTGACAAAGAAAGGAGGGTAAAAATAAAAGTACTGTACAATAGGAGAGTATCATCACCTAGTACAGATTGGTCATTTTCTTCGTCAACACCAGACGTTGATAACGGTGCCTCGGATGACAGCTTCGGTTCACCAGTGACCTCGGGGAGTCTGGGTGCCTGAGGCCTGGTCTTTCTTGCAGGGTTCAGGAAATAACAATACGCACATCTGAAGGCTGAAACAACACAAATAAAAAACACCATACATATAGTTTATGTCACCTCACTAATAGATTCGCAAACAGACACAGATTAATATACATGAATATGAACCAATGACAAGAAATGCCTGAGATGCATAAACACTTCAGATTGATGTGTAGCACTAGTTTGCATATTCAATCTTGTTGTGTTTTTGCTTACAAGGGTCGGTAGTGGCAGAGGCATTTAAGAGCCATATGATATACTACGCTGCCAAATGCTAGAGGGCAAATGAAGGCACAGTGTTTGATGGAGACTGACAAAGAGTGTTGTGTTTCTCCAAGTCTTACCAATGTATTCAAATTCCTCTTTTAATGCCATGCCGTTATGGGACAGACACTGCTGACATATGAGTGCGAATCTATGAGGAAGGAAAGACAATCACGTCAAGACAGCATACAGTACAAGGCCTGGCATAAGAGATCGCTTTGTTGATACATACAATACAAAGTTTTAGCAATTGGCAGAAGATTAAGGAAGGGGGTTAAATCTGAAACATTAGGTTACATCATTTTAGAATTTTATTTTTATAAATTTGACTTGAAAATTAGCTCTACTCACCCCCCAAAAAACTATTCCAAGATGATACATTCATAAACATAAAACAAAAAGAGACTGTCGCCGTTCAAAAGCAGAGATTGTTAACCTGTTCTGAGGTCCATCTCCAACAAGATACTCAATGACTTTGTCCATAGCGCCTCTTTCCCTTGGGAGCACAGGTCTGGCCAGGGGCGGGCCTGGGGGGTGCATCCCTGTTAAAGCACAACATCAATGCCCGTTAGACACAGTCTGCAGTCCTGAATACAAACTGCAATAAACTGCTTACAGTGAACGTGAAATAGTGAGGCTGAGACTCTTTTACTGCACAAACCATGATGAATTTTACAAAAAAAACCTGCCCCCCCTTTTTTTAATGACTTAACAGCAGATCTCACTTGCAAAGCACGTCCAGAATCCCTGCTGTGTTGGTGAGTAGTAATTAATATAATCTAACATCAAGAGCAATCATAGGAAGATGACTGGTCATTTCTGTGAGACTTGGCAGAGTCTCAGCATCCTGCTGGTTATTAATTTACCAACATATGGAAACTCTGTGGTGACTCTTTGTATCAAATTGCTTTTCACTTTCAATTTTCCACAGAAGCAGGTGATAACATCAAGTCATGTAAACCATTTGTGAGGTGTTCCCAATGCCAAAGGCAATTTCACCAAGCATTAAAAGACATTTAGTGAGATTCCACCACCATTGCCCAGAGAACAAACGCAGGTCTGGCTAATTAATCATAGTTAATGTAATCCTGAGTCGTGCATACCTCACAGTTGGCATTCCACATGGCAATTACAGCATGCACCTTCCTCTAGGAGCACATTTCCTTTACTGTTTGCACTTATTTGCATCTTCTATTGAGCGTTCATAGTCCAGAAATAATTTATATTGAATATTCAATACCTCTACACTCCACAGATGTCTTCCATATACAACAACTGCTCTGTGGAAAGTTTTTCAGCGTGTTTGCTGGCTGGCTTTTAAAATCTTTAAAAAGCAACCACAGATGTAAAAGAACAAGGATCACATTCTCGAGGTAAATATTCCAACTCTATAAAAAGTTGTTACTTTTTTTATAACCTTAGTTCACAATCATACAGTCGTTTGAGAAAGGTTGGACCTTTTAGTAAGATATTTGAAAACTACATTCATATAATTACCCATTACAAACTACTGTATAACATACACCACCCTTGCTGACAACACACACCACAGAGCCTTGAGCAACTGGGGACACAGAGCCAGGCAAGAGTAAATCACACCTTAATCGACCACATTATGATGTGGTCCCCCTGTGTGCAGGTAACTCACCGACTCCTGGAACAGGTGTTCCAGGGGTCACAGGCTTCCTCATCAAGCTCTGCTGAGCAGCTATAGCCGACAGGCCCCTCTCTGGGGGTCCACCTGGAGCAGAGAGGGAAGATCGTCCAGGATAGGTGGGCCCAGAGGCAAGAGGAGGGCGGGCAGCAGCTCCGCTTGCAGGATTCACCAGCGCTAGGGGGGTCTTTGGGATGACATTGCGCTGGCGGAGCTCTAACACAGAAAACATTGCAGGTTTGCTTAACAATAGTGAGAAAAAGTAGGGAAAAATAGTGCCGTCTTCTTCAGGACTCATTGCTACCTTGCCCTGGTTTTGGAGTCATCTGTGGTCCAATAGGAGAGGATTCAAGCTCCTTTACAGAGATAACAACAGAGTGCAAGAGCATTATTTAATGTGGAACACATTAGTGTGTCTTTTATGTTTCAAAGTAAAAACAAAACTCACCATTTTTTTCTTTGAATCAGGATCAAATCTCTCCAGAATCATTTTAGCATTTTTATAAGTCTCAGTTTCCATAACTTCTTCAAGCTGGAAGAAACAAGACATAAAAAAAAGATACTTTATAAATGCTTCCATCATTGTTTCAATACATTGCACAAATCATTCTTGAAATAATAGCTCTATTCCTGAGTAATTATTTGATGATGATGTGTTGTAATTTATAGGTGTTTCATAAACACACATTGATGTCTTGGAATCATCTACCATAACATTCAAAGTAAACGTGACTGAGAAATGGCACCAGGAAGTTACTTCTCTAAATTGTACATCTTCATTTAAAATAACATTTTTGAATGTTTACATATAATATGAAGAATAATTACATTCACTACTTCGATAATGGAGAGTGTGAAAATCCATCAGCCCTAATTATTGAAAGTTATTAGACTTGACAGAGGATGACAAGCAATTTCTCAGATTTATTTCTTTCCAGCACTAAATGCTATTAATTAAAGTGACATTAGCAGAGTGGTTTACTGGGTTAAGTCACTGTACCAATCAAACGCTGTCTGTACGGATCCTAGATTAGCAAGAATCTCACTGCAAAATGCTGAGACGATCAATAAAAGCAATAATACTACAAGGCTTCCTACATAGCTTGCAGAAGAAAGTGCAAGTGTTCAAGTCACTGGAGACCACTAGACATCAAAATATAATGCATCCTACAGAGATTATGAGTTATATATGTTTCTCACACATATCTGACCACAATGCAAGCCACAGATGTATGACGTGTTGTTTTTTTTAATGTCAATTTGCAGATCTCTCAAGCTTGCAGAGCTCATTTTAGGGACATTAGAGAGAAAATGTGTAGGGTGCTTGTGGGGCTGAAAATCACCACCAACTTTTGTAATGGCTTTATGACTACTCCTGCTACACTGAGTGACATGGTGAGTCTAAACACTGAAACATAAAAGTGGATTTTTAACACATTTCTTACTTGATAAGGACCCATTGTCACTCTGTGTTTTGCTGATGCATCATCTCTGAAAATATCTTGGTTTTCTAAAAACATCGAGCAGCAGCTACACCTGAACAGTTTCATCTTTGGTATGCAAACATGCATCATTTAGTAGACAATATATAAGAAAATATATATTTAATTCTTTAATGGACTCGGCCTCATATTAAGTTTAGCTGTTTTTATCAAATGGTTCCAAATAGATCATTTGGTTGCTCAGGTGTAATACCAGTTGGCTCAAAATGGGAAATGGGTAAATAAGGAAAGATAAATCATTAAATGTCAAACTGAAAGTTAAATTTGTTGTTCCCATCTCTAGTGCACCCACTGAAACATGAAAAGAACCATAAAAACTGATTCGCCTTTAAGCACTTCAGTATTGTGGCATAAAAATGCAAAAGAATTCTGTGCTTGATCCTCTATTTATTTTATCATGCTGCCTGAATGTGATCATAATGTAACTGATGAATAATGGAAATTCTGGGGCACCTGTGTCTAGAAAATCTTTTGTTTTGTTCACAGCACGATGTCAGGCTGTTGCCTTGAGTGTTACACGAAAATTATAGATCAAAAATAAAAACTGAATCAAGAATATATGCCACCTGGATAAATATAAAACTGTCACTTACTATTTTCCGTTTTTGTGCTTTCAGATCCTCTAATTTGTCATCTGAGGGGAAAAAAAGTTAAATTAAGTTAAATTCAACAATGATTTGAACATAATGTTAATTTTGCAGCAAGTACATAATAGACGCATACATAAACAGAAAAAAGAATCTTACTATTTTTTTCAGTTCTTCGTGAAAATATAATTATAAGCACTTTTCGAAGTAACCAAACTCTAAAGGGAAGACGGAAAAAAGGTTACACTGTAGCTGCAGTTTAGAAAAAAAAAAATGTGATGGACTATCTTGTGTGCACTTACAATAACGGAAATATTACGAAGGGAAGAGACAATATGAGCCGTCCCATCAACTGCTCAGGCAGGTACCAGAAATACACAACTACACATGTGATCAGGTAGAGAAGAGACGAGTACAGAAGCAGTCGCCCGACCCATATCTTCAACTGCCTTTGATACTTCTCACTGTATTCTTCAAGAGTCTGTATATCCTGTGGGGGAAAATAAAAGGAGTGATATATTAGTACAGTTTTTAGAATTAATAACATGCATTTCTCAACACTAAATTCACTTCTTCAAAGCTCATCACACAGTCAGTACAATAGAAGTCAGCGTGGACTAAACTGAAGATCACTTTTCATTGCTTTGACACAAAATGCATTCAATGACCACATCTTTCAAAACGGTTTTCTCACTCAAACTCAACCACATCAAAACTCTATATTCACAATCCATTTTGCACATATTTACAGATGTGAAATTTATGCTCAAAACCTAAAATAACACAAAATTTAAAATATAAACAGTAACCACACACGCAACATCTCGATAGGTCAAAGTACCTCGTATGGTGTGATGTTCTGGATTAATGTTAAAGTTTATATAAATGAGATTTTGAACATTAATACAGCAGTAAACTACTATTTGCTATGTAAAGATATGGTGGAGTAATACTGTCCTGAGCGGAGAATAAGGTCACACTGTCTCGGTGCGTGTAATCCAAGCTTCTCTGTTCGGTAGCCAGAGTCCCTCCCTGTGAAACTATTTCTTTCAGGAGAGCAATATAACAACTGTTTCTTTTCTGACCTAACTCAGTGAATTAAGGGTTTATTTCACCCAAACCTGAGATGGTTATTAGAACAGTGGAAAGACTAACAAGGATGGTTTTGGTGATATTTATTTTGTTTGTCAAGTTTGAATGGAGAAAGCTTTAAGATGATCTGCAAAAGTTTTTTGTCAACCGAGTCTGCTGGTGGGCGAGAGAGAGATACTGGTTGTTTCTAGTTAAACAAAAAGAATCATACTCTTCACAAAAACAGTCTCTCTCTGTAGGGATCCTTTACATAATGTTGTCAGACTCTTAAAATAGCAATCTGAGCCATCAGTGGCAAAAACAAGCTCTTTTAGTGGGCAGTACCTGTCAAAGTTTGGACACACCTTAACATTTAATTTTAATTAACAGGTGTGTCTTGTCAAAAGTTAATTAGTGGAAGCTTACTTAATGAGATTGAGGTCATCAGTTGTGCTGTTTAGAGGTAGCGTTGGCATACAGTAAGCAGCCCTATTTAACTACTGTAGTAATCCATAATATGGAGCAGGAACCACTCAACTAAGTAAAGAGAAACAAGAGTGTGTCATCATTTTAAGACATAAAGGTCAGTCAGTCTGGAAAATTTTGTCTTCAAGTGCAGTCGCAAAAACCATCAAACGCTCTGATGAAACTGGCTCTCATGAGGACTGCCCCAGGAAGGGAAGACCAAGAGTTACCTCTGCTGTAGAGAATAAGTTCATTACAGCTACCAGCCTCAGAAATCGCCAATTAACGGCACCTCAGATTAGAGCTAACGTAAATGCTTCACAGAGTAGCAGACATATCTCAACATCAACTGTTCGGAGGAGGCTGCGTAAATCAGGCCTTCATGGTCGAATTGCTACAAAGAAACCAAGACTGAGGGAGACCAACAAGAAGAAGAGAAGTGCTTGGGCCAAGAAACACAGGAATGGACATTAGACAAGTGAAAATTTGTACTTTGGTCTGGTGAGTCCAAATTTTAAATGTTTGATACCAATCGCTGTGTCTTAGACACACTGAAGCTATTTCATACTGCAAATCCAGCGTTCACTGCCGCCTCAATGTCTCTCAACAGTGATGGATGGACGTCTTACATGGATGCAAATGGAAACAAATTGTATTCGGATTGTCCAATCGACCTTTGACAATGCACAACAGTGTCTTTAGCAGGACTGAAAAAGTTAAACATGCAGCGTATCATAGTATAATCCAAACTTGGCATTAAGTCGTAAGCGCACACAAGGCAAACGTCTTGATCAGATCACGATCAAATTTCCCATCAGGCAGATGCAAAAGCTATCTGTTTATGCAATTCATTAGCATTTTGCAATAGTTCATTCATCTTTTTAATATGAAAAGTTACACCACTGCGTTGAAGTGCTGACAACCCATCCAAAAATAGCTGACGGACAGAATGGGACCCACTCTGGTGGTCACTATGGGTCTACTCCAACATGTGTGTCTGTCACTCTAAGCACTGGTTAAACTGATCTCACATTATGGCCTTACGGATTATCATGCATGTGTTTGCATATGTGGGCTGCAATCAAGTGCATGAAAAATTATTATGACCAAAATATTCTCCCATAATAGAGGACAGGATTTTTCTAGAAGAAACTAGCTGGCCCAACAGTCATCTCTTAGCAACTGCCACCGGAGCTCTTTAGTGTATGTGTAGGGTCTCTTGCGTCAAGGACAGGTGCTGAAAATAGCCTAACACTAGCTTAAGTGTAGAAGAGCACCAAAGCCCCATCAGTCAGCAAATCAGGTGCTGATTTGACATTCACTGACATGTGTGATCTTGCACGTAATTTTACTTATGATTCAAAAGATACATGCTGTCTTATGCAGGATTCTTTATCAAAAACAGGCTTAAGCGGTCAACTATACCTTATTTTTTTAGTTTGCCATATAATAAGAATAACACACATTTATCACTTCTTTAATTAATGGAAATATAGAGTTTCTTACAACTTTCACAGCTCTGGCCATCGGTTCTATTGGTTATGAAATATTATTATTATACTTGTCGTTGCTAAAAAAGAAAAAAAAAACAGGGCAACAAAGATGATAAGCGGTCAAATAATCAGACAAGATGTAAACAAACCCCCAGGTAGACCTAAATTATTTGAGTTAAAGAGGAAGAGGAAGCAAAGAGGAAGCAAAGGTGGATGTTTTAAATTATGAACCAACTCGCCCTTTATGAAACATCGAAGTTTACAGACCAACTTATTAGATGTAGTTGTACACAGTTATGGTTTTCCAGTGCAATTATTAGCTACATTACTGGTGTGCTCACTTTCACTTTTACCTCCAAATGAAGTAGTTTACATAATTGCCCCTTTGGTCATTATCACAACCAATATAACTGTTGGCCAAAGCTACAAAAATAAAAGTTATAACGAGCTCTTGTTTACCTTTAAGTACTGAACATGCAAATAAGCAGCTTCCCTCCTTTGATATCTGTCCAACTGACTGACAGTGTGAATAGTTGAAATCACCAAACCTACCAAGCCTGTACAGAACATGTGGGTGTGTCTGGATTGTGTGAGCTTTATAAACATCATTGGGCATAATTACACCGACAGATGCCTTCGGTGAGTTTTACTGATAATGCTTCATTTGTGTTTCACTCATTTGACTGACAGTGGGTGCCTTCTGCAAGCTTGGACGCACCCAACATCAAGGGATATGTTGTGAAATACTTCTGTTTAAATATAAATGGGGCATGAGAGAATAAAGAGAGGATTGTTGAATTTCTCATTAGGCGTTTTCCACACCCTTTTTTTCTTTAATAAGGAGCACAAACAAGTTGTACAGTGTTGTCTCCACCATTTTCAAGATATGTGTAGATCTGAATGACTATGTATGTAAAAAAGAAAAATCTATAAGTTCTATATACACCAATTGTTGTTTGATCAGTGTTTATGAAATGTTTCTTGTTTATATGGGCTTTGTTTTGCCATCTACAGCACAGATTAAGCTTCATACAATCTTGGATCCCATCAGTTACAATCTGACAGCAATTTAACCTCTGGGGGCGACCGCCAGTGTTTCTTAGCTTCCGGAGTAGCCAACGGATATCCAGAAAACAGATAAAGGATATCCAGGCCATGACTTCCTCTGCAGTCCTATTAGCAACTTGACATGGGTGAATGACTAATCTCTACAAACAGATGTCTGCATATGAATGTAGAGAAGTTAATAAAAAGCTAAATCCTCATTTCTGCCAATGTGTTCTGCTGCACTGTTTACCTACATGAAATACAACTCACACTACAAATCAGAACCAGAGCGCCTACAGATTCTGCAATCATATGCAGATATATGTTTAGAGAGATCATACTGTATATCGGCATATATTTGTATATGCGTGGATTCGTCATACTTTAGCACTGCATGTAAGTCTTTTAGAAGCATACCTTATCGATTCCTTCCAAAATCTCTACAGTGGATGGTTTGGCCTGTGGAGGAAACATTTGGAAATCCCAGTCAGAAAGAAGAACAGATTACATTTATTATAAACAGCAGTGCTCCTTGTGCAAGCAACTTCTTGAAATCAGCTGGAAACTCCCCGTTTCATTTACTGACTTCTGCACATTTTGTATTTTCTTCCGGTGTTGGTGATACGATTTAGTCAGCATGTGCATGCCAATATGGCAGGAAATGGTGACCTGGATAGTGATCATTTATGTAGATCTACATAAGCACAATGTGTGCCTAAAATATGGCGTGGGGTAAATCTTATTAAATATAAACTACTGCCAACTAATGCACAATATCACAATAAAGCAGAAGCAGACATAGGGTTAGAAAACAAACCTTCCACCGTGAGATGAGAGCCCCCATGTTGAGGGAGTGTAGGATGTTCGGGGACCCTCCTTTGACTTTCTCTGACAGATAACCTCTCCACCTGTTGACAACAGTGACGGGCTTGAATATACACTCACTTATTAGACATATGAAAATGATGTGATAAAGCTGCTTTAGTGAGGTGTTGATTCAACTTTCAACTTTGGAGGCTGCTGTTTGTATAGCTGATGAAGTATATCTAGTATTTCTAGTCTACCATTATTGATATAGTGCTTAAAATGAAGCAGTATAAGCACCACATAACTGAACATTATAGTGTTATTTAAGATGCATTGCAGGGCTGCTGTATAATATGAGTATTTTTAGACACGTGTACCTGTTTGACTGTAACATACATTAGGTAAGACTGCCATATAACGTCCACAACTTCAACACAACTATTTTGACGGCTCTTGCGATGAATACGTCTTCAGTGTCAACACGAATACAGCGTTAAAAACTTTTAACAGCTACACCTGCTAACTTTAAAAAAAAAAATAGCAAACTCATCAACTTCTCTCTTTGTTTTTTTTAAGCCAACTGTCACATCACAACGCCTCCTAACTGAAACCAACGGTTAACCTCCCCCACGAACGTTTGTCATGTTGCTATTTGCAGCTAACGTTTCCTTAACGACGTATTAACCCTCTTAATGCATTAATGCATTAAACCGTCAGCGTTAGCATTGCAGTACAGGCTAGCCTTAGTTAGCTAAGCGCTAGCTCGCAGTGCTAACATTAATGCAGCCCGTAGTTCATCACGATAACTAACAGCGACCGTTGCTAACTTAGTTAACGGTTGTTGTCGGGGTTTCTATCAGCAACAAAGAGCGAGTTGTGTGGCTGGAAAGTAAATGAATAACAGACAAGTGTGTTTTTTTTTCTTTATAAGTAGAGCAGTGTATTTACCTTGGCAGGAGAGTTGTCCGGTTTCAACAGCCTGTGGCAGGATTGCAGTCCTCCTGTCTTTAGACGGAGGGTGTGTGAGAGCCAAGATGGGGGAGTGTCCACTAAAAGAACAGCGTGGAACAAACTCACTGCTTGGCCTTCACAGGAGGGTCTGTGTCAGACATGACCCACTACACACAACCTAAAGTCAGACACAAGAAAACGTCGAATGCAACCTTTTTGTTTTGGATGTTACAATGAAACACTCAGTAGTAGTAGTAGTAGCAGCTGTATTTGCACTAATAGTAGTTGTGGAAGTTTACATATGTCACAGTTTTAATGTTGTGGGAGTGGTAAATGTAAGAGCACTATTAAAGTTGGGCAATATGCCAAAATACATCATTTGTTGCAAGTCATTTTAATCCTAATAAGGAACCTACAGTTAAACTTTACTGACATCATGCAATCCAATAAGATGGACTAACCTGACATGCAATAAGAGATGTTGTGATATATTATCAACATTCTTCTGTTATTGTGATCCTTTTTATATAGTCATTATACAGTGTAGTAGCAGTGGGCAGGAATGACTTCCTGTAGTGGTCCTTTTTACAGTGAAGCCAAAAACAATAATACAAATATTTGCCAAAAATGTATATTACTTTGCACAAAAGTGTCTGCCAAATTAATGTAATGTGGCAGATGTTGTCATGATTGTTGCAGATTTTAGAATAAGTTTAAACAGCGTTAACATTCTCACTACAATGGACAATGCTGTCTTTGATTTGTTTCAACAAAGCAAGCATTAGATTTATTAGCCTGGTATTCACAATGCAAAAGACAGACAAAAGATCTGCACACAGTACTGATAGTTTGCATTTCAATCAAATCCCCACTGTCTATTCAAGTCCCACATCCAATCCAACAAGTCTTTTGTAACAAAAATGTAAGAGTTATTTGGTTAAGGATACATAGACATAAAAATCACAAGAAAACTTCAAGGCACTCAAGAGTGTTTTCTTGTCTTTCTTGTTTTAAATCTTTTGTAGCATTGTAAAATGCCAGTATAATTTCCCAATTGATGTTTAGATTTGCAGGCTTAACACATAAAATTGCAATTACAAGTTAAACAGTGGGATTCATTAATGAGTATGTGAGCGCAGCACTGGCCAGAGGGTGCTCATAAAAGATCACAAAAGCCCATTATTTGGTGAAAACATAGGTATAAAAATGGACAAAACAATGGAAACGGAAAAAAGAACATGTTCTAATAGCTTCAATGAGAAAGAATTTATTGTCTTTAATGGCTGGTAAGCACCATATCTTTTGAATGAAAAATGTTCCCTGATGTGGTTCAAAGGCACAAGTTTAAGACTGGCGGTGGACTACCAAAATATACTGCACCTTCGCTTTCACTATCTCGCCAGCAAGTTAAGCAACTTTCTTACTTAATTTTATGTAAGTAATCTGAACAGGTTCTATTTTAAATTTAGACTACCAGCTCAATGGTTCCTCCTGCCAACATTACCCAACTATCAAGCTGGTGTGCATTGGTCATCATTACAATAGTCCAAATAATCTTTGTGCCTCAAACAGACAACAGTAATCTGAAGTTAAAGGAAAGGTTTGCATTTTCCATCTTCAAACAATAGTCTCATGCCTATGACAATTGAAAGTGAGCATTATTGTATAACACACGGATGTTTGGTACTGAAAAGACTGCAACTTTGGAAAATACCCATTTTATTTGACAACCTCAGTCTGCTGAGACCTCATTTTGTAAGCCCCCAGGAAGTGTGCTGGGCTCTGAAGCCAGTTTGACATAGTGGCTAATCTGTGTAATTACAATTTCTGGGTTCAAGACTTTTCCCCACACACACAATCATGGGAAAATAAGTGGCTCTAAAACAGCTTCCTTAAAGCTTTTTTGGCTTCATGCACCACTGAGCAGTTTTCATAGGAATGAACAGATCCCCACCTCCAACACTGTTCCCAGTTCTCCTTAATACATCCATGCATTTTTGTGCATAATGTCTGCACCACATATAATGACAATCCATCCAATAGTTGTTGAGACATTTTACAGAAAACCACAAATGTCAACCTCATGTTGGAGGAAAAAGTCAGGGGCTCCTCTCTGGATGAGTCAGAGGATCATCAAAGTTATTAGGATTCATCCTCTGGGCACCATGGATATCTGGACCAAATGTCATGACAATCCACTGAAAAATTGATATTATAGTCTGGACCAAAGTAGCAGACAGACTGACTGACAGACTGGCATTGCTATCCATAGAGCCCCTAGTGTGTCCAAAAAGTTACAACTGATGCTGTAAAGTTTTGCTTTGCTATGTGTCAGCCACCTTTACTTTTTTGATTGTGGAAGAAAAAAAGAAAAACTGGAGCAGAGCCCCTACTAAATGTGTGAATTTATGTATTTGGATGTATTTGTATTTGGCTGAACAGTCAATCAGACATCTCACTCAACAGCATCCACCACTGCTTTAGCATGCTCATTCATTGTAGGGGCAGACCAGTGCCAACACATACCACAAAAACAGTAGTCAAGCACAGAAACTTGACAATGGCCAAATGGCACTCAAAGGCTGACCGTCCACTCTGCTCTGTTGAATCCTCAATGGTTGGCAGGGCTCTGGTGTTTGCTCATTTAGTAGACAAGGGCAACTTCAACTGTCCTTTGATTTGATTGACTGAACTTTGATTTCTTACATCAAGAACAGTTTATAAAGCTCATTTATTAAATTAGCAGTTAAACTGTCCTTTCAGACTTCCTCTGCGACATATACTGCATGCAAGTGAGCTCCAATATAACTGATAACTTTAAAGGGTCTTATAGTTCATGGTAGTCATTGTGTTCTAACAAAACATTACAATTCTGTATCTACTAAATAGCGAGGCTTGGTATAGGAAATGTGCAGAAGTCTCAGTCAGACCTCATTCTGGCAGTCATAAAACAAGTACATAGTGTAGATATACCACAGGATGGGAAACATGGAGGGGGGGTGACATGCAACTATTCCCACTCTGGAATCAATAAGCCACCAGGAAGCCCCAGTTTATACAGCCTTTAGTCTAATTGAAATCAAGATCTCTTAAGTGTCGCGTGCAACAGAAGAAAATGGATGAAGTCAAATAATCTAGACAGTCACACAAGTGCAAGTTTGCATGTACAGTCTGGAAAAAAAAAATATATATATATAGACAATGCGTGGTTAAGTAAAACAATGAAGCACTGCAGGCAGTTGACTGAGTCAGTTGGCACACAAAAGTAGTAAAACTTGCAGGGCATCAGTGGCAGGAGTGGCATGTTGGCTTGGCTTTGGTTGCAGCTCTTGGCAGCCATGGAGGTCAGTCCTACAAACAGCATGAAACACACATGAGCAGTTGGGCTAGTAACAATTCACAAGCATGATTGTCTATAGTTTAGTGTAAGCTAAGCAATGCTAACATCGTTCCTATAATCATACGACTGACTTACCGTGTTACTCACTTGTTCTGTAGTCCTCATTCAAAAGAGCCTCCATTAGTTCAAATGTCTATTTATACTTCCTGGTTGTACCATTATTGACAAGGAGAGGGAATATGTGCCTGTTTTTTGACAAAAGTGGTTTTCCTGAGGGTAGTGGTTAGACAAATTTTTGTCTCTCTAAATGATCTGGTACATTTGATTAAAACTGTGTAAAATGTAACTCTGTTTGGCTAAATTGTTGTTTATGTTCATGCATATATAGTAAGCTCCCCCGCTGGTGGTTTGGTCCAGTTCTAGTTAGATACTGACAGGGTATATAAAGAGTGGTTGTGCAGGTGTTAGGGTTTGCTGCTCTTTTTTTGTGTTGTTGTGTTGCACATGCTAATACAATAAAGTTCCACATAAGAAATGAACCAAACCTGGCCTCCTCCTTAATCTTCAAGTATAGGCCAATATGTCATCACTGTACTATGATAGCACACTGGTTCAGTGCTTCAGGTGAGCAATAACAAGGAACCCTGCCTACAAATGTTTAAACCTAACATATGAAGTTAATCTTTTTAAATGCTGCACTCTGGATGGATTGTAATTTTTTAAAAAAGTGATTTAATCTTTGTTTTTCTAATACTTCATGTCTTAGTGATATTGTTGGAGTAGGGCCAAGTTCCAACATTCGCTACAGCCACTTGTTGTGACTACACCATGAATATGCACACACTGTTGTGGCTGGCAATGTTTGGCTGTGGGTTGGCAACTGACTAGCTGAGTTTATAGTAGTTTGCATGCATCATTGAAGAGTTTTGCAACAGTTTACAAGCTTATTATCAACCAGTTGGCTTGATAATGTGGAAACATTAGCATCAACTAGCATTAGTTTGATTAGCTTGTCTTTAGTGATGGTGGTGATTACTAAAGCCCATGCACTGCCATGAGACTGACAGTTACATTTGTAGTTGTAAGCATTTCTGTGATTGTGACTATTGCTTTTCTAGCTGTGACCAGCTATGCTTGTCTGTGATTACCAAAGCTGCAACTAACATAGCTTTAATGGATGAAATATTAAGTAAATGCAAGGGTTGCAATTGTACTTAATTGTAATGGTTGTGTTGGGTTATTCTTCCTGAGCATCTTAGGTGTTGTTTAGAGTAGCCAGCCAGTAATCAGTAATCATAGCCCCAGTTCCACTAGTAGCAGTAGCTTAAAACAACAACAACACAGCAACGAGTGCTATGCCTGTTGGACCTCCATTGCTAGCTATACTGGCAGTCATTTTAAAAGCATTTTTTTGGTATGTGTTCACTTTGAGGAACCCATGCGTTTCATCAGCTCAAACTGATTTTCTTTCCCTTTTATTGGCTGTGCAGGCTGGTTGATTTCATCTTTAGCTGAACCCTTGCCCTGGTTTTCTTGCAAGGACAAGAAAGGGTTCACTACTTCGACCATGTCAAGTTTATCACTAAGGGACTCGCTGAAGAGTGGATGTCAAGGAAGGACGATGTGCTGATGTGGAACCAAATGCACCCATGTCAGAAATGGCAGCACAAGGTGAGTACACAAAAAGAAACAACAGCATCCTAGTTTAGGTGGTGCTTCTTTTGAACTATGCTATTTAAGATGGGTCATAACTGGTCAACTGGTCTCTTTCCAATGCCTCCTAAGCAAGGCCCACAGTAGAGAGTGGTTTAGTGTTCATTAGTATCAACTTAAAAAATATGTGACCATGTACATGAAAGTTATTTATGTTCAGGTGGTTAGCATTTAGCAGTACACACATCCATCAAATAAACAGGACCAAACAAACAAATGGTGTTACAGGTAGGTGGATGCATTCTTCATAAATGTGGTACATTGTTGTCCATCATGAGTTGAAGCTGATTATTAGGCAACTACGGAACTTACTTAACATTGTGTAGATACATCCATACAGTAAACACCCAGAAACATCAATCTACAAGTACATTTACATACTGTACATAACATACATGAGCAAAAAGAGGTAAGTGCACTCTTGTAATCAGCGTGGTGTTGTGTTTAAAGCTGCTGGAGCAGGAGGGATGCAACTCTTACCATAATGTAGTTCTTCATGGGAGTAATGTGAAAAATGGGTTGAGGGTTGTATGCTATGATGAGTGTTGGAGATAAGGAGGCCAGTGATTATATTATGAAATATGGAGCAATTATTTTTGTCCTTGTTGAAAACGGACAAAATGTTAAAGAAACAGGGCGAACAGTAGAGTAATGGCGACTGGCTGACTGACGACGACGTTTTGTCGAGCTGCAATAGAAGTTGAAGAGCAACAAGGAGCGCTTTGAATTTGCGAATACGAGTAGTGTGTTGGTCAAAAGTTTATTGTATGATTACACGGTACTTAAGGACATCTGGAAACCAAGTGGTAAAGACACAGACCATGTTGCAACAATGTGCTTTCTCATAAAGTGAAGTCAAGTTCATGAATATGATCCAAAATTTACAACGTTTTCGCTTGTACTGGGCCATTGTGAGCAATATCGCAAATTTATGACTAGGACTTTTTTTGGGCACTATTGGATTTTTGCATCAATAGTTCAGTTACATCAGTTCCAGGAATTTTTTTTAGGTATTTAATTTATATTATTATCTATAAATTGTTTCTCAGTTGAATTTCCACAAAATATACTGCACATTTATATAAAACTACATATATATGTGAAACAATGCAGAGACATGCTGCTGTTTATAGCCATGTTCATGCCTTAGTTTAGCACGCTAACGTTTGAACAATTAGCACTGAACACACAGTAGAGCTGAGGCTGACGGGAATGTCATTAGTTTTTCTGGTATTTTGTCATAAACTAACTTTAATTTAAGGTTTTCAGGTCAATAGTTTGACCTGATGGTGGCACTAGAATCTAGCAGGTATATTTGAAAAGCCAAATTGAATTGTGACAACTTTATTCTAGTGGCTGGATGAAAGTTATTACTATTCATCCTTTAGGGAAGCAAATGACATCATGGCAATCTTTCCGGTTGTAGATGAGACAATTCAAAACTGCAAATGTAAACCTCATGGTGACACTAGATGAAAAGTCATCATCATTTGATATCACCAAAGTCAATAGGATGGATCACCGTATGGGAACATGGATGTCTGTCCAAATGTTGTGCCAATCCAACCAAATGGTGTTAAAGTATTTCAATGTGGACCAGTGTGGTTGACTGTTTGACCATCAGAACAACATAGCCTTCCCTAGAGCCAGACTGTTGTCACTGGTTTAAAAAACAAAATATAACTAAACCCTGTTTCCGTGTCATGCTATCACCCTCCTTAAAGATCTGATAGACAATGTATTAAATCATGTTTTGCAGAAATTCTGACCATCTTGCACACACTGAGCATACTTATGCACAGCAGAGAGTAAACACAGGAAAAACTCACCACTGGAATCCTTTTGCACCAAATGACATGAATTCAAGTTGAACTCTGTTCATTATGAAAGAGAGAACAACCAGTTTTTACAGGCACCTTTTAAACGTAATATTTTTGGCATAGGGCATCAAATATAAGCTCACTTATGGTCTCCAAATGAACGTCAGATTTTCAACTTTCTGCTTTGCCCCTGAACATGAACTTACATTGTCTTCATCTGTTTAAACTAGCAACCAGTACTGTTGTTTTGGGCTGTGATGGTAGTCTGTGCGCAAGTTACTGTTTGACTGGTTATAGGAAAGTCTTGATGTGTACCAATAATTTAAAAATAAATTTTAATGATCATTATAAGGCATTTAAACACTTGAAAGGTTGAGTATGTGGAAACAGTAAAGCTTATGTAAAGTAATTGTCCAGAATATTATTATTTTTATTATTTATTATGCACACTTGAAAGTCAAAGACCTTCTGCTCCCACCTCTGTTATGTTTCATTATTATTACATTTTATTCTTTCTTTTTTCTTCTCCTCTTTATATTTATGCACCCATAAAAGTATTCATAGGCAGTTCGGGTACATTTTAAAATCCATGATTAGGTAAAAATGTAAGAAACGATCTGCTTATACATGCATAAGCAGATGTGTCATTTTGAAGCACACTCTCTCCATTTTCACTTTAACATCTTGAAATAACAGGAAAGCCCTAACATTGAAGTGGTCACTGGGGAGAAGTATTCTCTCAGCATCTTGTGTAGGAAAAAAAAAGCTGCACACTTGTTTGAGTCCATCAACCTCTATAAATGTGCTCATTGTTGAGAACATTGATTTAAACATACTTCCAGCCACGAGCCTCAAACAGGTCAGGAGCCTGTCTTATCTTTAGTCTTGTCGCTGGAGAAATAATCTTGTCTTTTACATAAGCCTTAAATAATTCAAGGCTTCACTTCTACACATTTTGTCAAACTAAAATGTAAAATAAGAAACCTCTTGGGACCCAGACTCATTAAAGAATTACACCAGAGACAGGTCCACAACATAACGACTGTAATGAAACGAACCATAGAAGTGAAAATTATTTATACTGGCAAATGCTGTC